>OX382315.1:18733684-19933684 GCA_947507805.1 Aporophyla nigra
GTCGACGCAATGTTTCACATTGTTCGCCTCCCGTAGTCTCCCTTCCTTAGTTTTGAAAGGACCCATCTGCCATACGTCATCGATGTTCATCTTTTCGTCACCCTGTAACAAAATATATGAACATGAATTCTATGTTTGGATTTATAATTTTTTAATATTACCTCAAAGGGAAAATCAATCAATACAGGGTTATTTGTAAAACACCGGCAACTTCTCAGGACTATGTTACTAACATCATAATCAACAACTTTGGTTCTATGACTTTTAAAAATTCATCATATTTTAGTTCATCAGATTTTCATACAAAAATAAAAATCTTTAAATTGAACAGTCTAAATGTTTATTTATTTATTTACTCAATCTTACCTACACTACCATTACAGATCAGCGATCCAATGCGATAGAGTGGCCTTACATGCTAAATCCTTAATATAACGACATCCTATAAAATCACGTTCTAAATAATATACATATCTTAAATCTTAACCTACATCTAAATAACATTTTAACTCTTGCGAATTCACTCAAGTTGCACCGCAATACATCAACCCTCTCGTGAACCTCGTTCACCACGCGGATGGCTCTAGTGAGAGGAGTTTTCGCCAGTATATTGGTTCTGGCTGCAGGCACAGCAAGCAGGGGCGGGCGTCGCCGCCTCCACAATGTTACGAAGCCTATGCGAAGCAAAAGAAAGCGATAGTACATTAGCGAGGGGAGAGGGGTTAGGGCGGTGGGGCCGCTTGAATTTGACCTATTTACGGGTGGCCGATTTTTGTATGAAAATCTGATGACCTAAAATATGCTGTTTCTTTAAAAGTCATAGAACAAAAGTTGTTGAATATGATATTGGTAACATAGTCCTGAAAGCTTGCCGGTGTTTAACAAATAACCCTGTATAAACGGGAAATACTTTTATGGTGATGGCTTGAATGTATGTCTGTAGGTATTTGCAAATGTAATTTATTCATCATCATGATTCAGCTGAACGCCGTCCACAGCTGGACATAGGCCTCCCCAAGCACTGACACATCGGACCGATGACCTGCACCCTAATTGCACAGCACACGATCAGTCAGAATCTTAATAATTTTAAAGTATATTGGTAATCCATTCCTTGTATGTTCGAAAAAATTGTCTGCTGAACAATGGAAATAAAAACCATTCCTACTATTAGTGTACTCAATTACCCCTCTGGTAAACGATTTAAAACCCTATCATTGACTAGCCTTTGCCCGCGGCTTCGCCCGCGTGGATGTCGGAAATTATCGCAAGAGGACGTACTACCGCTGTTAATGTATTAAGAATGCATTAATCCAGGTTATAGTTTTTCATTCGTTATTTTTTTCGTGAGATCCTATTTTTTTTTTTCTAAAATAAAAGTAGCCTAAGTTACTCCTTGTTACATCAGCTATCTGCCAGTGAAAGTCTCGTCAAAATCGGCCCAGCCATTTCAGAGATTAGCCGGAACAAACAGACAGACAGAGAAAAATTGTAAAAAATGTTGTTTTGATATATGAACCGCGTATACATCCATATATACACTTAGTAAAATTTAGTTTGTATTTATTTGTCTAGATAGACAATAAAAAAAACAAATGATTACCTCCATTTCCATATTCACAGCATCTTCCGGGGCCAGAACGATAAACGGCGTCGATTCGAAACTGAACGCCAAACCAAAGTAGGAGTATTTCTTTATTTCACTCATGAACACCTCCCACGAGTACACCTTGTCAGGGTCAGTGCCCATAGCACGGATCTGTGTGGATAACACCTCATAGTAGTACTTCAGCAAGTCGTCATAATGTTTCTCTCTCAAATCCTGAGAGGTGCACGCATATATCATGAATGCCAAGTCAAGCACGGGCGAGGCACATCTACACAGTTGGAAATCTATTATTTTCGCGTCAACTGGCCGACCTCCCACGTATTTGTAGAGGAAATTATTCGTCCAAGAGTCTGCGTGAGAGATCACACCCCTCTCCGTAGTATTAGTAGCGGCGGCCACCATGTCCTGATACCTCTCAGGGACGGCGAACTCTTTAATCTTTTCAACGTATATAGAATCCGGATACTCTTTTTCCACCGCATCTATCGCTATTCCTGAAATTCTTTTCCAAAATCTAGAATACCAACTCCATAGCCGGTCGTGATAGTACACCTCTGTCACTTGAGTCCTCAAGCTGTCGAACTCTTCGGGTTTCTGGTCTTTCATGGCAAAGGACAAAGCGTGGAACTGTGCCAGCACTTTGAAAGTCAGCTTGCAGTGTTCCAAGTCAATGCCTTCCTGACGCACGGCGGTTCCGAAATTGTCTACATTCGCATCCTCCAGACACAGCACATCGTTGGTCCCATCGGAGTACGACAGAAACAGCTTGGCGTACTTATCAAAAGGATCCTTCACATCTTTCGTAGACTGGAATGCCAGTAAAGCTGGTAGAACTTTCTCGTAGAAATTGATTTCATTTTTAAAGAACTCATGGCTTCTAAACGTTAGCCGTCGAGAAATACTTTTCGGGATGTTCTTGAGTATAACTTGGATGTGATTGGCGACATTATTTTCGTTGACGCCATGGATCCTAATGCGGATCAGTTCGCTTAGGTAGGAGTCACCTTTGCCTGTTTCGCTCACGTACTGAAAATAATAGTTTGATATTTATTTAGCATTCAAACTACAATAATAGACGATTACGTTTCATCAAAAGATGAAAACATCAACTAAGTTTGAATTTCACTGAAATTTTGGCTTTTGGTTCGGGAAGCAAAAATTAAAAATGTTGTAGCAGAATCGTAGTCATGTGTTCAAGTTAAGAGGAAAATCTAGAAGACCGTGATAACGCCTGTCGTACTGTATGGATCAGAATGCTGAGGAATGCAGAAGAAGAATTAAAAAAGATTGCATGAAGCGGAGATGAGAATCTTGAGATGGATGTGTGGAGTAACAAGAATGAATAAAAGAAGAAATTAGTATATAGTTTGAAAGTAGCTCAAAACAGAAGAGTTGAAAGGAAATCATTGGGCTTGGTATGGGCATGTCATGAGGAGTTAACGCATACGATTAAAAGAGTGATAAATACAAATGTTGCCTGATGGTGGAACAGAAAAGCCAAAAAAAAATGTGAGAGGAATGATGAATGATATGAGAAAAGGAAATGAACGATAGCGTGACGGTTGACAGGAGAGAATGGTAGATGAAATCGTGTTGCGCCAACCCCGAGCAATGTGAGACAAGAGCAGGAAGATGATATGATTGTAATCATAACGCTAACTGGAGTCTTGTAGGTGCTAACCACGAAGTAAATATATCAGTTTTACTTCATAATGATAACATTTGCGGTACTTAGTGACTTCGCAAGAATGACACGATATTTTGTATAAAACAGACAAGTGCTCGGTGGATGATGACTCATTGGTCTACTAGGTAAACAAGTTACTTTGTCACTGTGAATGGAATTACGTACGCACGGCGACAAATCAACCTATACACTTCCAGCACAAGCTGACTTCTCACTGTACGAAAAGCCTTGAAATGCGAGTTGCCGTGTGTTCAACGTATTTGTACTCAGAGGAGTATGTCAAAAATTACGCGTCGTAGTTCCTATCAAAAAAGCGAATAGGCCGTTGTTGCTGAACTTTCGATCGAAGGATTCTACCGCTTAAGAGGGGACGCTCACACGAGAGCCCGGAAAATTTACATTTTCTTTGGTTTTTTGCAATTTGCAAGTCCTGAAATTAGCAAAAAAACGTAAAAAAGTAAACCAGAGGGGTAATTCTGTAACTTGATAACGTTGGAATTGGTTTCATTTTGATAGTTAAACAACATTCATTGCGTTATTTACGTTGCTCAGCCGACAATTTATTCGAACTAATGACGCAATGGATTATAAATAATCTTCAATGCGATTCAGATTCTGATAGATAGTGCGTTTCGCAATTAGGGTGCAGGGCTACCCTGTAGCTTCCAACTGAATCATGTGCGGCACGACCTTGTACACGGCGTTTTTTATACGCGTGTCGTCTTCAGGTCAAAGGTGCGTTTCTTGCAAAAGCAACGCTAGTTGGATTTGAAGTGCATAAAACCCCGTGTGAATAGGCCCTAAGGCCCAAAACTTACCTCCCAGTGTGTGAAGGTGTACGTTTCTTTGAACCAGTGCGTGAGTGCTTCGCTCAGTTTCTCGTTGGTCAGCGCGGGCGACACATGAGTCAGTGTACTGAAATCGTCCGGCATAGTGCGTTAATTCTGAAAATGATAATATTCTCTGTATAACTTTAAATTCGGATAGAATGAAAAAATATTTATTCTGCACCAATAAGGCGCACTTCATAAAATCTATACGCGAAGTAAAAACTCTATACCGCATTTTCCGAAAATTTTGCGCGCCGATAGTCTGAAATTCGGCACAGTTAAAGTATATATTTAAGGAGAAGGAGTGCAGAAAAGTAATAATATTCTTATATTAATTATTATCGTTCAATCCTAAAATTTTAAGAAATTTTGATAGAAATTTTACCACTAGGCGACTACTTGTAAACATAAATGGCTTCAAAATATTTTCATGTAAAATGTTGACAAGAAGAGACCATATGGCTTGCACTATTAAAAAGTTTCAGATCTCACGTAGAGCCAAGCTCCTAACTCTACAAACCCTACCTTCACAAACTCTATACCTTAGTCAAAATATGTGGCTTAACCGTTACGTTACTACAAGAACTATTGTATAACAGAAAAGTAATGAACAGCTAATAAATTTTACACCA
This sequence comes from Aporophyla nigra, assembly GCA_947507805.1. Lineage (NCBI taxonomy): Eukaryota > Metazoa > Arthropoda > Insecta > Lepidoptera > Noctuidae > Aporophyla > Aporophyla nigra. The sequence goes on from OX382315.1 coordinate 18,738,443, forward strand.
TGCGTCCATGTGACGGTAGCAAATTAAATAATAGATTATTATGGTTTTCAAAGAAGGACCTTGGTAGTCTAAATTGATATATTGATTTGCCCACTAATAAAACATTTATAAATATGATGTAGTTAATGAATACAGAGAATATTTAAAATTTCAGTATAAAGTTTAATATTTCATTAAAAATAAATCATTTGTAAAATTTTCGTCGTTACGAACTAGCTACAAAGCTATTTGGCAATTCCATAATTTTTTGAATATCTATATAAATAAAAATGAAATGCTGTTCATTGGTAATAGTATCAGTGAGGTACAATTAGACCGATTTGGCTGTTTTATGATTTATAATTTCCATCATAAGTGTTTCAAAGAGAAAAAATTTAAAAGTTTCCAGTAAATTTGGAAAATCTTGAAAATTTTATGTGCTTATTTTCTATGAGATGTTTTTATGATTTAGGTTTTGAAACTTAGACAGGATATTGTCTATCGGATCAACTAGTATTCAATAATTATGGCTGTAAGTGGTAAAACAAATCATCATTTTGAGCAATAATATAGTATTTAATCAAGAATATATAATTATTATTATTAAGGAATTTTAGGTCATGAGTAGGCTCATTAATAAGATGAATAAAATTTTTAACAAAATGGCCATGGTTCACTTGGCTTTTAATCGTGTTTAAACCTAGAATATTTCACAAAGATACTTAAAATAATTTACTAACTGATGAATAAATATTAGGCATTGATTCTAAATAAAAAAAACTTATTCCATTACATGTGAATTGCGAATAACAGACTCCGAGTTTCCATAAATTACGTATTCTAACCAGGGACATTTTTACAAAGCATAAGTAAGTAAGATAATCATAAATAACACTTACCGATAGATTTTGGCTATTTCAAAACGAAATACTGAATACAATTCTGTTTTTTTATAACTGCTGAAATACCGTTTTAAAGTTCAAAGTTTCAACAAAAGCGCGCGTTTGAGATAATCTTAATTATTTGATAGTGTGAAAAGACTGAGATAAAACGCACTCGTAATAAGTTAAGCGCGAATCGACGTGCATAGAGATAAACAGCAATGCGAAATATAACTGTTTTTATTGACCTATTTACACAACCATACGTCAAATTTGACGACGTGTTTTGTTGTGACGTGAGATGTTGACACTGACACTACTGACAGTGACAGCGACAATGACAAGCACGAAACGGTGCTGCCAAGTTTAGAGAATGACTCTGGCAGAATGGTCGACATCGGCTCAATTACCAAAAGAGAAAAAAAAAAGTTTAAAGAAAGTTTACCGCAGTTATGGCCGCAGCCACAAACCGTAGACGGATATTCTTCCTACACAAGTAGGTGGTGAATCTAACAACTCGTCTCTCCTCAGTAGCTTTGCGGGATTGAGTAAATGGAGGATGTAAATGTCAAGTTAATAAAAATTAGAAGTATTTTCTATGAAACTGAAAATTTATGTATTTGCGGTCTCTCAAGCCCCGCATCGGTACTTACGTTACAAAAAACATGTCGGTAGGGTAGCTAAAGGTGGCTACTGTTAAGCGATACAAGATGAATACTATTTTTCAAAATATAATTTGTTACGAAATACCTACCTAATAATTATTTATTTACCACTTAAACACACAAAACGAACCTAACAATCAAAAACTAAAATTAATCAAATGGTTGTGAACAACTATGCAGTACAAATTCTGTAGTTTCTGCGTGGGGTAGGCAGAAACTACAGAGTATGTGGTAGCGAAGTGAAGTTACGCCTCTCGCCCAACCTTGGCGTGACTTAATGTAATTTCAAATATTTGGATTAAAATAATTTAAATACAAAATTCATTTCTCGAAAAATATCAAAGCTAGTAAGGTTGAGTAATCTATTCGAGTGCATCCCATCCACCCCGGTCATCCCATCCCGTTAACGGGGCAGTTGGGAAAAATTGTTGCATCGACCCCGGTAGTGCCGACTCCGTCGTTTAACGGGGTGGATGGCACAGATCTATTCTCATCTACCCCGGCGTTAAGAAGTAGGTACAGGAAGATCTATGCCAGAGGTAACGGCAATATGTATGGTAGGTATCAGCGCCTAATGCTGGAAACACACAAAGATACTAGTCGCCGTACCGGTGTTCAAAATCATACGTCCACACGGTACAACAGATTTTGACAGCCGATATGTCGCTAGGGACGTCAAAATCTGCGGAAACCTGTAAAACAATTTTCATCAAATAAGGCTTAGGCATTTTATGAACGCTGATTTATAATTCAATAAAAGATTTGCATGGTCGCAAAAGATTTTTATTAATAAAAAATAAATTACTCTTAAAACTACAACCGTTTTGCGCTACCCGATGGGGGGTTTTCTTGTCGTAGTTCTACGAGTCCTAGTTCTTCGCTTCGGCGTCTTTTTCTTTTTCGTTCCTTTCGTCGGAGTCGTAGTCGGTCTTGTCGGCAACCCTTTGCCCACTAGAACAACAAAGTAGACAGGTATCTGTACTAGAACTAGGTAGGTTGAGCGCAGTGGTATCGGCCCCGACTTACGAGTTATAGGTCGTGGGTTCGCAGCCCAGGCAGGCACTTTACTATGTGTAAATAATTTCATCACCACTGCTCTCAAAACGGTGAAAGAAAACATCGTGAGGAAACTGGCATATCCTAAAACTAACAATTCGAAGACATGTGACATCTACCAACCGCACTGGTCCCGCATGGTAGATTACGTTCTACTCCCTCTCAGTGAGAGGAGGCCTGTGTCCCAACCCCAACAGTGGGAACAATTTAGGCTAATTATGGGGTAGGTAGGGCAGAATAGCCATAATGTAATGTCTATACACATGTTTTGGACTAATAAATGATCTTATATCTGAATCCCGCTACATGTATAGGACAATCTGTGAATTACTCAGTTATTTTCAAAAAATTGCAGAAATGCATGCATGAAGCCGATTTTGATGAGATTTGGCACATATATAGACTAGACCTTGGGAAAGGACATAGGCTTCCTTTTGTTCCGGTAGCATGTTCCTGTGTGATAATTTATTATATTCACGCAGGCGAAGCCGGAGGCAGAAGCTAGTCTATACTATAAAACTAAAGTTGAAGAGTTTGTTTGTTTGGTTAAAGCTAAAGGATATATATATAACATCACGATCTAAGATCAGGAGGAGCGGAGCAGCAACGAAAAATGGACGAAAACTGGCAGGCAATTCGATGCGACGGGAAGGGTTAGGGGAGTAAAAAATTGTGTTCAAAAAGTTTAAAAATAATTTTACCGACAACGGGGATCTCCGTTGTGGTCGTACTGTTATCCATTTCTGTGGTCGTCCAAATATCATACTCCGGTACCCACATCCCAATATCGAGCGGCTCGAACCCAAAGTCTGTCATATAACTCTGACCCCGATATTCTACTCTTGTCATTGAGAAGTCTTCGTAGTATGTGCCCTCTTCCCACTTCCACTCCTGGATGTCTAGGAGAGTCATGTTCTTCTGGAATCCCCACGCATACATCTCGAAGAGGGCTTTGTCGGAGAACATAATGTAAACAGCAAGCTCGAATACTGAACCTGTATCGTAAATATAAAATGAGGTTAATTATTATCCGACTATGGCCAAGCAAAAAGGATGGAATTGATTTTAACCAATATGTATGTATGTTCAATTGTTCCCCCATAACATCTAAACAACTTTTCATAATTTGACAAATGAGGTATCCTTGAAAGCGGCTTGGTCGTTCGCCAGCCATGGATCGCAAGAGTGTTGAAAAACGTCGTGTGAAACCCGTGTGCATTGATGATTACATACTGGGCTCTCTTATCGAATAATACCGCCTCGCGTATAATGACCAAAATAGCACACTTGTATCATAATGTACTATTACGTAAAAAAATACAAGAAAAGAGTGAGGTACCTTTGTAGAAATAACACGCTGGTCCAAAATTGACTCTAGGACAATAATGCTTGACTCTAATTTCCGACATGGCCGACGCGTTTATTAGCTCCATAGTCAAACAAGTGTACTCCACCTGTTCTATTAATGTAAGCTGATAACAAAAAAAGTAAAGTATAATAGTAAGAAGTATGATTATATCGTGTTAGGGCTAGTTCATAATGTAACAGGAAATCCAATGGGTCCAGGGGCGACGGAGGGATATCCATCGCCCCCTACTCCTTAGGACCCGAGATGGTGGGGCATAGTGTTCCACGCGCGCCTCTCTAAAACGTAATAGGGGGAGTTCAACACCTCACTTCCCGCCTGACTTGAGGTGGCCCTCAAAGGCGGACTGGTAGCAGCCGGGAATCGCGGAAGTCGCAGTCAGAGTCTGACGGATCCCTTTTTCCACCCCAGGGAGGAGGACATACATGAGGACTTCCACCCGAAAATAAAAAGTTCATAATGTATTTCAATAGAAACTTTAACAGAGAATACGGCCGATGCATTCCGGCGGAGTCTACTCTCTTAGCACGAAATCCATAGTTTCGGCCGAAATATAGGCGTTTCCAAGTCCGTATCACCATCGGACATAATACTGGATATTTTTTTAACCAGTGCACAAATAACAAATTAAACTTAAACGAGTTATTATAACCGTGCAATGTTTATTTTGATATATCTTAGTACAAAAAAAATAGTTAGCGTTAAAGAAAGATGTATATTTTGAAACTGGTTTTTATGGTCACTTGGGCGCGGCGCCGACGCAGCGGCGAAGGTGAACGACCAAGCGTAGACTTTTGCTGACTAAAACCCACCCGTGTTCCTTCATTTGCCCATGTGCCAAGGTCACGGTATCTCTTTCGAACAATCACGCGACCCCGGCAGGCATCGGTCCTAGCAGACCCCTTCAGTACTGCTGACATCTCTTTGAGGCGCGCGTGGAACACTACGCGCCGTCGACCCGAGCTTGGTCCTTACCGGGCGGCGAGCTACCCATTGCTCACCACCCGCAAGCTCGCGCCTACGGTGGCCGGGAGTCCGCAATTGACTCCCGGCGCCCGGGGCGTCTCCTCCTGCGGCGGCTAGGGACGTGAGGGCGCAGAGACTGCCACTCCCTTACGCGCTCTGCCTCCTCCTTCGCGAGCATTACTGCTTCGCAGAAGGAGGTGACGGCTTCCCATGCCCTCTCGCTCCGTACCATGGCTCGCACCAGGGCCGGACGCGAGAGGTCGCCGCCGCCGATCGCCTCCACGAGGACACGGCGGTGCTCTGCCCACGCAGGGCACACTTCCACCGTATGCTCCACCGTGTCCTCTAGACGATCCTCACAATGGAAACACCCGGGCGTTTCCTGCCGCTATATCCTGAACAGGAAACCACCGAAGCACCCATGCCCGGTGAGAACCTGTGTCCCGGCGTTTCGCATCCTCGCGCCACTCCCACATGTGGGCGAGGACCTTTGCCTCCAGATCCCATGGCGGCACTCCGGCAAGGAGGCTCGCCGCCTCGCAGGAGACCGTGCGGTATCCCCGGAGTTCGAAGTACCTTACCTACCTTACCTACCTACCTGCGCGCGGGTACTGACCTATTACTATTTCGATATCATATTACGAAATATGTAGGGTGTCTACACCTTACTGATTTCAGGTCGGATAAAAATATTAAAAAAAATATATTGAAAAAATTGTTGAAATGTGTTCTATTACTGATACTGAACCACCAAAAAAATTTGCGCACTGGTTAAAAAAAAATCCTGTATAAGTGCGGTGCCCGAACCAAAAACGAATTTGAACGGGATTTTTTCGCAGACTTTATTTTCAATTTTCAATACACTGCTTTTTTGTGGGTGGTAAATGATCAAATGACGTCTCCCGCTGTGGATGGATCGGGAGGGCGTGTCAGACTTTTACTCACTAAAACCCACCCGTGATCCTTCAGTTGCCCATATGCCAGGGCCACGGTAACTCTTTCGAACAGATGTCGCGACCCTGGCAGGTCAACGCACAGCTTAGCTCCGAGAATTGAAAATGAATACTGTAGAGTTTCGGTCTCCCGTTCACACCTGCGGATATGGAACTAATAAATAATAGTTTCAAAAACTATTATTTATTTTCTATTTTTTAGGGTGTTTCGATTTTGATTTTTTGCCGTATGTCAGCAAAGTTTTCGAAGACCGTTTTTTTTTTTTTTTGCTATCCTGGTAACCATGGCAAGGATACCATATATTGTCACCGGTCTTTGATAAGTATGCCAAATTTCGAGTTAATCTGACGTTTTAAAGGGGGTCAAAATCATGTTCAAAGTTTCCGTTACATAGGCACATACTAACATACCTACGTATGAAACTGATAAAAGCGTGTTAAAAAATACTTTACTCACATTGTAAAAGAGAAACTTGTACCGATTGTTGTCGGTTCGCAATACAATCGATTCTCTGAACACCAAATTGAGTTTTTCTTCAGGATCGCACGCGCCGAACTTCTGGTACAGCACGCTAGCTGAAATGTACATTGACATATTTGAGGAGTGCAGTCAAATATCCGCCACGTGTCATCATCATAATCATCAACAGCCTATAATATTCCCACTGCTGGGATTCAGGCCTCCAGTCGGCGAGAGGGAACCACGTGTGGCTATACTTAAACAGACAGACAGAGAAACGGTTAATTTAAGAAATTGACTATTAAAATCTCTGATGATGACATTGGTGCCGATTCGGTTGTACAAAATTCTCTAAACTAAACTAAAAATCACTAAAATTTCCTGTCAAACGACGATTTCCTATTCTGAACTAGACTAAACTGACACAACTTAACTATATTTTAGTTTGACAGCACTAAGATTGCACTGAGTTATTAGTTTAGTGAAAATGACAATTTTGCTATTAATAATATAATAATAATAATAGGTGAAAAGGTAAAAAAGGTAGGTAAAAGGTGTGGAATAAAACTAGTGGTCATGAACAAAAATTCACACGAACGCCTCGCCTTCACGTGCAAAAACAGTGCTGTATTTTTATTTTTTCTTTTGCTTATGAAATTTTCGACCCCCTTTATGAAACCCCGGAACATATAAATCTCAACACGTGGGTATTTTTTTTTTTTTTTTTCAAACAAAAAGTGAAAAATTCCATATAAAACACGTCCAGGCCGCCCCTTGGGCGCGCCTTCGTCTCTAAAAAATTCATTGCGTAGCGCACACAAGTACCACGTTGCGAAACCAAAAGAAAAAAAAAACCATGTTGATTGTCAATTTTTAAATTTAGAGATTTTTCCTTGCAGAATAGCGTTAAAATTCTCATAGCCAAAAGTAAGGAATTTTAGATATAGTTTAGTTAGTTTAGTTCGGTGTACAACAGAATCGGCACCATTATTAGCTACATTAGAAGTAAGACTAATGAAATTGTATCTTTAAGAAAGCTAAACATCAAGTCGTATAAAAAGTATAACGCGTACAAATTATGTGTATCTAAACATAAGGTAGCCAGATATGGCCTGACGGTATTACTTGTAGGCGTTTTGTACATTTTATGTACAGGACTAATAATGAGACTCGTACAGTTAATTAGATTAAAATTAAGTATGGATTGTCAATGTAAAAATAACTAGTTTTAATTGTAAATCTGCAAAAAGATCTGTTGATAATATTAGAAAAATAAGTGAATCGTCCGACTTGATCTGCCTGCAGGAAACTTGGCTGTTACCGCATGATATATCTATGTTAGGAATGATAAGCCCTGAATTTGAATATACCTGTAGATCAGCTGTAGACACATCAGTAGAGCTTCTGAGGGGACGGCCGTACGGAGGAGTGGCTATTCTCTGGAGAAAGGGTGTTTTTGAGTCTGTCTCGGTTATATCTTGTAATAGCTCTCGGTTAGTGGGTGTTTTCTGTATATATGCTTACTAACTCACTGGAAAACCTGCCTTTGTTTACCGAGGTCTTAAGTGAGGTAAGTGCAATAATTGCGACACAAGATGTGGAAAACATATAAATAATGGGATGATCAATCCTGGGTCTGTGCCGATACAATGAAGTTAGGATACGATCCCAATCAGTACACCTTTATTAGCGAGGCACATAGGTAGAGATACTGTAGGAGGTGGTTAGACCACTGTGTAGTCTCTTCGTCAGCCTAGCAGACAGTTGTTAGCGTAGGTATTGATGAAGATCTCCCTATCCTATCCCCTGCGGCCGAAAAGTGGTAGGCGGCGGGGCCACAGTCCTGACCCGTCGCAGTGGGACCAAGGGTGCCATTCACGGGGTCGTCTGGCGCCCATGTGCTAATTGGTCCCCGGGGTGGTCACGGCGTGTTATGTGTTCATGCGCGCCGTGAATGGGGGTATCCCCCAGACATGGGTCCGGCGACGGACAGCCGCGGCGGGTTTTTTCGTTCCCGTGTTCCTGCCATAAACGGTGTAGGAGGACACCGTGGAGTTTTAGTGGGTTGGAGTCCCACATAAATGCGCTATTTCTCCGCGGTAGCGCAGTATGCATGAGCATTTCTCAACGTAAATAAGGTATTGATGAAGATGTTTTTGTGTCTGATCACTTACCTATATATATTTTATGTAACCTAGATGTAGTTAGGCCTAAGTTGATGACGGGGGCTGCACCCCACAGTTCTATTGTTTGGGGCATCAGAAATAATGCAGAGATAGAAAACTATCATTTAATGTGTTCTGATAAACTGCGGGAGATAGATTTGCCACAGGAGTTTGTGGTGTGCAGCCGTGGGTCTTGCAGCTTGGAGGAACATAAACCTGTCCTTGACAAATTGTACAAAGATATTGTCGATATCCTTTGTGAGGCAGCGAGGGAATCTAATGCATTGCACAAAAGACGTAAGCGGGGTAATCCATTATGTGGATGGAACAAACATGTTCGAGACGCTCACCGAGAGGCCAGGCTCTGATTCCAGGCCTGGGTTTTGGCTGATCGACCTAACTCAGGGACTGTTTACGATCAAATGTACGAGTCGCGTAAAATTTTTAAAAGCCGGCTAAAGTACTGTCAGAATAAGCAAGATCAAATAAAAATGGACGTATTAAGAACAACTAGCCACAAATAATTTCTGTGCATTTTGGAAGTTTACTGGCAAGTTGGAGGCTAAGCCTGGTCTCGCAGCAGATGTGGGAGGAGTAACGGAGCATGGGGACATTGCCAATTTATTTAGAGACCATTTTAAAGTGAGGTCGGCTCTTGGTCCTTCAGAGTTGGGATTCGGCTATGTCTCTCATGTTCGGGGGGAGAAACCGCTACTACGTATGGGCTTAGCATAGAACATTTAAAACATGCAGCCGTGCATATGCTCAGGGTCCTGTCCTTGTTCTACACGATGTGTCTCAGCCATTCGTATTTACCGGCAGAATTAATCAAGACCATGGTTTTACCCATCGTGAAGAAGAGAACAGGAGACCAACTATCGCCCGATCTGGCTTGCTACTGTTGTGGCTAAGGTGTTGGACAGTATGCTTGACTCATATTTAGCAAAATATGTTCATTTAGACGATGCACAGTTTGGGTTTTGTCCTGGACTATCCACTGAAAGTGCTATCCTTAGTGTCAAGCATACTGTCAGATACTACACTGACCGTAAGACGCCGGTGTACGCCTGCTTTCTTGATCTCTCCAAGGCCTTCGATATCGTTTCTTATGACGTGCTTTGGAGTAAATTGAGGAGTAGGGGTATACCAACGGAACTCCTCAGTGTTCTGCAGTTTTGGTATTGTAATGAAACTAATCGTGTTAAATGGTCAAATGCGCTCTCAGAATCATATGGATTGGAGTGCGGGTGAGACAGGGTGGTTTGTCGTCTACCCGGCTCTTCAATCTATATGTAAATGACCTAATTGCCGAGCTCAGTACCATGCGTGTCGGATGCAGGATAAATGGTGTCAGTTGCTGCTGGGCCCGTCACCTGGGGCGATACTGGAGTTGCTTCATGTATGTGAAACCTACGCTGCTTCACATGGACTGATATATAATGCCAAAAAATATGAGTACATGGTCTTTGGGGTCGCTGGTAAGTGCCGAGTTAGTTCAGTCGAACTTGCCATAAACGGAACTCCTATACGAATAGTTACGAAGTTCAAATATCTTGGGCATTTTCTTAATTTTTCGACTCTTGGCGCTTAGCAAAGCGTTGAGAATCGAGTGGCCGAAAGAATCCCGCTGCGCTTTTATTATCTCCGTCCGTGTTCCGTGTGGTGCCGGACGTAAAGAATAACACCATCCCATTTCTTCCCGTGGGTCTCGTAAAAGGCGACTAAGGGGCTTACTAGAGAATGGGCAGCAGCGTCCTCTATGCATATGCAACCAGCCTACCAAGTGTCATGATTATGGCAAATCCCCCCATTTTAGGGGAGGCCCATGTCCAACAGTGGACATATTTCGGCTGAAATGATGATGACGATGAATGTCGACTTAAACAGAACCAGGAGACGTGTGAGCGTGGCGCTTGTCCCCTCGTGTCGCAAGTTGCATCGCTTGAAGCTGTGAGGAGAGTTATAGAAAATTCGGTCCGTAATACTAGCCCAGTGTAAATGATAAATGATTTTATTTCTGTAAGTAGGTTTGTACAAACACTTGTACACTTCAATTATATTTTTTTAAACTAGATGAGGTCAGCTTTTCCTTTGAGAAGAAAGGCCGAAACAAACTCAGAGGTCACAGTCTCTTTTTAAAGTGCAGACATAATCTTAGTCACATCATGTGAAGACCATGTAGATAGCTGTCTGAAATGGTATTTTGAGGAAATAACCACAGAGGTTGAGTGAACCTGTCCAGTCAGTGCACGCATTTGTCACTAATGGTACAGCTCAACTCAGAACTTAAGAAGCTCAAAGATTCAACAAACAATACCCAAGAAAGGACATTTGGGTAGACCGCATAAATTACTCAAACTACCAAATCTTGATAACAACATACTTGACAAATAAAGAAATATAGAAAAAAAAAAAATACCCACAAAGTCTTGACATTCGAAATAAGTGTTGGTGTATACTCACAGCGAAGTACGTATTTCTGATTGGATATCTTGGAGATGGTGACCCTGTTGAACTTGGAAAGGCTCTGCTCGATCCAGGGGTAGTAGCTCATCATGTCCAGGAAGCGGGAGGGCGCGCCGCAGCCGGGGCCACGCACGCCCAGGCCCAGCTGCAGGAGACAAGGTTACAGCTCTTAATGCGATTCGATTCTTTACCTTTCTTTGGTATAATTATAGGGTGTTTGACGCCTAGACCGACAATCTTTCACCCATAGACCCCATGTCCTAAGTGTCGCTGTTTTTCATAGATTAATTCATTTTTATGAGTTTGAAAGCTTGTCAAGTATTTTTCGACCGCTGGATACGAAAGCACAGAACCTGGTCGAAGTGGCGATGGCGGTGCAATTTTTTTTTTTTGGTTGGTAAATCATCAAATGACTTCTCCCGCTCTGGGCGGAGCGGGATGGCATGTTAGACTTTTACTGACTAAAACGCACCCGTGTTCCTTCAGTTGCCCATGTGCCAGGGTCACAGTGTCTCTTTCGATCAATCTCGCGACCCTGGCAGGCTTACTGATCCTAGCAGACCCCTTCAGTTCTGCTGACATCGCTTTGAGGCTTGCGTGGAACCCTACGCGCCGTCGACCCGACCCTGGTCCTTACCGGGCGGCGAGCTACCCATTGCTCGCCGCCCGCAAGCTCGCGCCTGCGGTGGCCGGGAGTCCGCTATCGACTCCCGACGCCCGGGGCGTCTCCTCCTGCGGCGGCTAGGGTCGTGAGGCCGCAGACACTGCCACTCCCTCTCGCGCCCCACCTCCTCCTTCGCGAGCATTACTGCTTCGCAGAAGGAGGTGATGGCTTCCCATGCCCTCTCGCTCCGTGCCATGGCTCGCACCAGGGCCAGACGCGAGAGATCGCCGCCGCCACGAGGACACGGGGGTGCTCCGCCCAGGCAGGGCACACCTCCACCGTATGCTCCACCGTTTACTCCAGAGGATCCTCACAATGGAAACGGGCGTTTCCTCCCGGGCGTTTCCTCCCGCTTTATCCTGAACAGGAACCCACCAAAGCACCCATGCCCGGTGAGAACCTGCGTCAGGCGGAAGGTGAGGACGCCGTGGCGCCTCTCTATCCACTCCTCAAAGATTTGCCGCAATTGTGGCATGCCCAGCGCTGGGTTGTAACAATCGTACCCGCCATGTCACCATGAGATCACACCGGAGCTCTGTCTGCCGTGCCGCGATTTGTTGCGGCAATGGCGGTACATGGGGCAGGCCTATGTGGAGCAGTGGATGTCTTCCGGCTAAAATAATGATGTAATGATGGACCTACTCGTAAATCGCGGCCGTTTCCTAAGGGTTACCACTGTCCCCTCCCACCGCCTCCTTCCTGCTCCCATTTGTAACAATAAAAATTGGTTATGAACTTGCAAACTCTACAATGGCAATTATACTTTTGTTGTAGGTAGCACAGTTTGTATTAACTCGCTCTTTTTGCGTCATAGAGAGTTAAGATTTTAAATAAAAGTTTAGGCAATTTAACAACTTATTATTGTAAAAAAAGCGTGGGGTGCCTGATATCAATAAAAAAAGACCTTAAAAAGCACCCCACGCTTTTTTCCATTATTTTGTACTTTTTAGTTTGGTTTTCAATGGAAGCGTGTTTTTTAGTTTTTTTTAACTATTATTTATTTTCTATTTTTTAGGGTGTTTCGAATTTTGAGACGTATGTCAGCGTAGTTTGTGACGTATGTCAGCGTAGTTTTCGAAGACAGTTTTTTTTTGCTGTCCTGGTAACCCTGGCAAGGATAATGGCACAAATTAGTTTGTGACGTATGTCAGCGTAGTTTTCGAAGACAGTTTTTTTGCTGTCCTGGTAACCCTGGTAAAGATAATGGCACAAATTTATGAAATTATTGCATTGTCATCGGTCCTTGACAGGTGTGCAAAGTTTGAATGAAATCTGGTCGTTTAAAGTGGGTCAAAATCGCGCTATAAGGAGTCGGTTACAAACAAACATACAAACATACAAGTGAAGCTAATATAAAGCGTGTAAAAATGGATGATTTCCGCGATACGAAGGATTTTTTTAGAGATTACTTTGCTGTTTTTCTTTGGCAGAAATTAGTAACATCATGTTTCTTCGATTTAAAGAGTGAATCCTTAAAAGCTTACACATTAATTGTGTAACTAATTGTTACCTAATAAAGATTCAGCAAGGGGTCAAACGAACTCAATTATTGTTTTGCAATTTCCTCGGTGCAACCTTAACTTAATGACGTCAGTAAACGTCGGCTAGGTCACACGTACCAGTTGCCAGCGCCCCCAGACGTCGCGCGCCACGAGCGCGGAGCCCGCGCCCCACACGCACACGCCGCTAGACTCCGTCGCCACGGCGCACGCCACGTACGGCGGACGCATCTTACGGCTGTAAAGCTGGAAAACAAATTAAATTTTTGAATACAGACAGGCTGACACAGACATTTGAAATAGCACTTCGTCTGCATGAAATTTATAGCTGTTATGTTACTCCGGAATCAGGGCCTTATCACACTAGCCGTTCACGAGCGTCTTCAAAGCAGAGCGAGTGTGCATCGAATACGCCACGCATGCACCGCGAATACGTGGCGGACGCGCAACGAGATCGCCGCGGATAGAACTGTTACTGAATGTACTGTACAGACGCCTGCACATCAAGCTATCTGAAACTGTCAAATTTTCCCAATCAATCTTGAACGTAATACTTTAGCGATAAAGTTGAACACCTATTAAAGAAATTCTGACAGATTGTAGTAGCTTTATGTCCTGGCGTCTGTACGTCATAAACTCGCCGCGAACAGGCGTCGAAAACGTTGCGTAATCGCCACGCGCCCGCGGCGTCTTCGCTGTGCAGCCGCGACATGATCGCGACGTATTAGCTGTGCGCCCGCTCCGCTCTGAAGACGTTCATAAACCGCTAGTGTGATAAGGCCCTAATGTGGCTTTTAATCGATTTTTTTAAATGGGTTATGTAGTTTTTGAGTTCATCCATTATAAACAGCGGATGAAATCAAATACCTAGGCACTTACATAACGTTCGTAATTAAGCAGAAAAAGCACAATTAAAAAACAATGCCAACAGGCCACGACAAACGCCAGATCTTTACTACCATTCATATTAAACTCAAAAATGGACTGGAAATTAGCTAAATATTAAACCTATGAATCGAATGTAACCATTCGAATCACTTTTAAGCCGAGCTTAAAATGGGTAACATGTATCATCACTCACAAAGGCGAACCGATCAAGACTAAGAAGATATGAACGAGTTATCATGAGAGACTTGATCAACCACGCTAGGAATAAACCAATAAAGAAGAAAATACGTCACATCTTGTTTTCGTATAGTCGTGCTGGCACGAGAAACTAAAGTAAAAGTGAACTTACATTGGCGGCAATATAGAAGTCCCTGCACATCTTCCCAGGGATGTGCATCACACTGATCACTTCTTTTTCCAAGACGTCCACCTCTGAAAGTATTGTATTTATTTACCACTTTAACCTTTAGGTACATATTTTACACCTGTGTAATTCGATAGTGTGGCTTTTAACTATCATTTACTAGCTTCTAGCCGTGTATAAAATTTCTGTTATCAATATCTACTATATTATCTATTATATACTATAATATTATAAAGCTGAAGTGTTTGTTTGGTTGAGCGTTATGATCTCAGGAACTGCTGATTGGAATTAAAAAATATATTTTAGTGTTGGGTAGCCCATTTATCGAGGAAGGCTATAGGCTATTTAATATCACGCTAAGACTAATCAAAATCAAAATCAAATCAAAAGTCATTTATTCAAACTAGGCTGAGAGTCAGCACTTTTTAACCGACTTCAAAAAAAGGAGGAGGTTATATGTTCGACTGTATGTATTTTTTTTTTTTTTTTTTATGTATGTTCACCGATTTCTCCGCCAATTGTCAACCGATTTTGAAAATTCTTTTTTTATTCGTAAGGGTATACTCCTGAGGTGGTCCCATATTAATTTTGTGAAGATTTGATGTATACTTTGGGAGATAAACGAAGGAACTCCTCAAAAACAAACAGTACACGTAATGTGATTTGGATATTGTACTAAAGATCAAAAATAATTGCTGGTTCTATCTATCCATCCGTGGTGAACTAATTATAGTCTTCGAAGATACCGCATGGAACTCCTCATCGGTGAACAGTACATTTAGGAACTTACAGTGAAAGGTTAGAAGGTTAGGGGATAATTCTTTGAATATTATAGGCACGTTTAGACCGTTACAAGACTTGTATTCTTATATTCCGTTGAGCTGATGATGGAAGGTACAACTCCTTATCGATCAGGAGTTAGAAGATATCTTGTCCTAGATAGACATACTCGTTGACATCGAGAATTGATTCTTCAGCAGACACTAGAGTGGGCTCTTACCCACTCTACTGTCTGCTTAATAAAAAAAAAGCAGCCTTAATCATTTTGGCCTGGCCATGGTTGGTTTTTTTTTTATGTATGTTCGGGCATAACTCCGTCATATATTGATGGATTTGCAAAATTCTTTTTTTGTTCGAAAGGGGTTTATTCCGAAATGGTCCCATATAATTTTCATATAGATCTGATGATGAGTTCGGGAGACAGACACCGGAACTCTTTAAAAAATGACAGGAAATCAACCGCGAGTTCTGCTATCGCATAAATATGCATTGTTTGTTTGGAATTAGTGCAGGGTGAATACCACAACTAAAAATTTAAAAATAAAAACTTTTTTACAAAAAAAAAACAACCGACTTCCTTAAAAACACTACAAAGTGAAAAATAACTTTAATTTCGGAAGTCGGTGGCAAAAAAACCATAAATACAGATCCTAAGACACCGACTACCGAAATTAAAGTTATTTTTCACTTTGTAGTGTTTTTAAGGAAGTCGGTTGTTTTTTTTTTGTAAAAAAGTTTTTTTGAACGTCAAAGTTACATGAGACAGTCCCCCAAAAACGCCCACCCTTCGACACTTCCTAGTGCCTTAGCTGGGAAGAAGAAGTGGCGGAACAAACTCCCCAGCAGCACAGCTGTCTGTTAAGTTAGAAGAACTTGATTCTATACAGTATTATGTAAGTAATTAATAGTATAAAACAAAACAAAACATACATCAAATTATGCGTCATATGTCAGCTAGCACACGCCAATATACGAACAAAACATTAAAAAACTAAACTCAAGCTGAAATAATAAAATCGTAAATAGAACTTAAAACCTAAATAAGAGCCTCCGGGCATAAAGGGCGTGCCCGCTTACATACACAACGATGAGGAAAGCTAATTCTGATTCTGGTTGAAAGAACATAAACATTGGAGTTAATTACAGCGACCAACTATTCTTATCGTTTAAGAAGTCGTTGATAGAATAGTATGCCTTTGAACAAAGGTTGGATTTTACTTTAGCTTTAAACTGCAAATCTAGGAAAGCAGAGGGAAGCTTGTTGAAAAAGGTAATACCAAGACCAACAAATGAATTATGAACCTTATGAAGCCGGTGAAAGGGAGCACGTAGCTTGTCCTTATTTCTAGTATTAATATTATGAATATCACTGTTCTTAGTGTACAGATGTATATTTTGCTTAATATATAAGATGTTGGCGAAGATGAATTGTGATGCCACCGTAAGAATACCAATATCTTTGAACAACTCTCTCAGAGAAACTCTAGTACCTAGTTGGTATATAGCTCGAACAGCTCGTTTTTGAAGAACAAAAATATTTTGAATGTCCGCGGCTTTGCCCCACAGCAGAATGCCGTAGTACATAACGCTATGAAAATAACTAAAATAGACTAATCGAGCTGTATCAACGTCCGTGTATTGTCTAACTTTCCTGACGGCGTAGGCAGCCGAACTGAGCCTCCCGACTAGGCTTGAAATATGTGGGCCCCACTGTAGTTTCGCGTCTACTGTTATGCCTAGAAAAACTGCCGAGTCTACAGTTTCAAGCACCTCATTATCTAAGACGACGTTGGGTCCCAGATGCCTAACATTCGGTAAAGCGAACTTTATACATTTTGTTTTCTTTGCATTAAGAACTAGGTTATTTGTGGTAAACCAATCCGTAACCATTGAGAGCGCACTATTCACGTCATCAAAATCTTTTCTATTCCTGTCTACTTTAAAGATAAGTGAGGTATCATCAGCAAATAGTACAATGTCACAGATATTCTTTAAATAGAATGGTAAGTCGTTAATATACACTAAGAATAAGAATGGACCCAGTATTGAGCCTTGAGGTACACCTAAATATAATAAGTTGCAAAAAAACGGGGAAATGTATTGTAGGGATAATGTATTCCTATGAGATAGGGATGCCCGATTCTTTGCTTTGAATCGATCTTCAGAATCGTAATGGATCGTAACTTCGTGAATCGATTCACGATCTAAATCGTATTGTATTGAATCGATCTTACTCGATCTCAGAAGATCGTATCGCAATTTTATAATAATAATGAAAAGCACAATATGTATGCAAAATTATTTATTTTAACATAATCTACTTAATAGATCTATTACATAGTGCGCCACGGTCGCCGACATGTCAGATATGGCTGTAATAGGCGATTCAGACAGTGAATTGTAACAACTAAAACCTAAACAACGTACCGTACGAACTACAACATGTCGGTTATGTTAGCATTCCCTTCGGAACGTCTGTTTTCTCTAGCTGGAAATACTTTGACAGATAGCCGTTATAGGCTAGATTCAGTGCGTCGGTCTAAATTAGAAATTTTGAAAATTTTAAGTATAGACAGCTGGAATTTGTTTTGTGTAAAACATCTTTTATACTTTTCATATTAATGATTTAATAGAGAAAACAGACGTTCGGAAGGGAATTTTAACATAGCTGACAAGTTGTAGTTCGTACTGTTTAGGTTTTAGTTGATACGATTTCTTCATACGATCTTTTAGACATACAATTCGATCTGGCGAAGATCGTATCCTGTTGAATCGATTCAAAAAATCGGTAGATCGTATGGCTATGAATCGATCTTCGGAAAGATCGATTCAGATCGGGCATCCCTACTATGAGAGCTTCCGTTGCGTGCGCACGGGCGGATGCGACGGGGAGGGTCGGGGAAGCAAGACATTTAACGCGGACGAAGTTGCGGGCAGAAGCTAGTCAATGATAATTTATTTTATTAGTGTAGGTAGGTTTGTACTGTACAAACACTTTTACATGTCAATCTTATCGCCGGGTTAAAGGCAAAACCAATGATTTAGTCCACAAAACTCAATATTAAATTTTCCGGGAGCGCATTTAGAAAGTTTGCTATTTGTTTTTTTTTTTAATTCAGTCTAATAATTATATAATCGGTTTTTACATTCGGTAACTCGGAAACGGTACGTCCTACGGTTTAGTTTGTTTTACCATTAGGTAAAGAATCAAATGGCGAATCGAATGGTATATTAAAGTGAAAAACTCAAAAAAACACCAGATAGTCGGTTTTGCCTTTAACCCGGCGATATTTCAAAAACTAGATGAGGTCGGCGTTTCCTATCTGAATACTCTGAGAAGAAAAGCCAAAACAAACTTGGACATAATCTTAGTCTGATCATCTGATGAACATGTTTTGTGTGTGAAATTATCGTCTGAGTGACCACACAGATTGAGTGGGCCTGTCCAGTCAGTGCATGCATTTAACAGTTATCATGCAGTTAGGGGAGCATTTTAAACCAAATCAATTTATTTCGGGCTACAAAGACCCATATCATAAATACCTTACAGACTATCATACATACAAATAAAAACCATGTAAACATAAATAACCCATCCCATCGGTCCTTCCCATTCCGGTTGAATGTGCTGCATAAATTACTCAAACTGCTATATCCTATGATATTTAGCAATACTTTAGCTTGTCATTAGAGAAATTATTTTCGTGAGCTCATCGTATCATTATTTCCTAAGATTACCTAAGATTATTAGGTGTCTTAGGATCTGTATTTATGGTTTTTTTGCCACCGACTTCCGAAATTAAAGTTATTTTTCACTTTGTAGTGTTTTTAAGGAAGTCGGTTGTTTTTTTTTTGTAAAAAAGTTTTTATTTTTAAATTTTTAGTTGTGGTATTTACCCGCACTAATTCCAAACAAACAATGCATATTTATGCGATAGCAGAAATCGCGGTTGATTTGCTGTCATTTTTTAAAGAGTTCCGGTGTCTGTCTCCCGAACTCATCATCAGATCTATATGAAATTTACATGGGACCATTTCGGAATAAACCCCTTTTGAACAAAAAAAGAATTTTGCAAATCCGTCTATATATGACGGAGTTATGGCCGAACATACATAAAAAAATAAAAATAAAACATAAACATCCGAATTGATAACCTCCCCCTTTTTGAAGTCGGTTAAAAATATTAGCTGGCTTTCTCTAAGGACAAAAGTTAGATATAGTATAGATATAGCAGTGTCTGTTTGTGATATTAAGATTAAGATAACCACTTTTTACTAAGTGTATATGGATGTATACACGGTACATATACCAAAACAACATTTTTTACAATTTTTGTCTGTCTGTCTGTTTATTCCGGGTAATCTCTGAAATGGCTGGACCGATTTTGACGAGACTTTCACTGGCAGATAGCTGATGTAACAAGGAGTAATTTAGGCTACTTTTATTTTAGAAAAAAAAATAGGATCTCACGAAAAAAAATAAAACGAATGAAAAACTGTTTTGTTAAATACCACGCGGACGAAGTCGCGGGTAACAGCTAGTATGTATAATAATTCTAAAGCTATTCTAAAGGTAATAAAATATAAATCGTTTACCTTCTTTCATTTTGATGACGAAGAACACTGGATTTCTTAAAATGTCCGGAGGTGGACATACTGGTTTGAGGTGTACTGTAAATTGAGAAGAAATCATGATGAGTTATCATCATTCTCCTGACCCTATCCCAAATTATTTGGGGTCGGCGCAACATGTCTTTTTCTTCCACACTTCTCTATTAGTTCGTCATCTCAGTAGTAACCCCCTTTCTATCCGTATCATAATTCACACAGTCCATCCATCGTTTATTTGGTCTCCCTCTACCAAATACTATATATTCTCTTTGCCCTCTACTCTTAAAGCCATCGACATTCATACTCAATAAAAAAAATAAGAGACGAGTACAAAAAAAATAAATTTGGAAGGTCGACACCACGGAGGTCGACACCTTCTTTGGCATACACCCATTGGCTGGGACAGACAGGATGCGGAAGGCGGGCGACAGGGTGTTGTGAAGCGTCTGAGCGAGACCTAAGTCCAGCAATGAAACGCGATAGGCTGAGTTCATTGAGCTGTCAAGTGTTAATCACTTGGAATGACACTTCACCTAAGTTTTCACTCCGAGACTATGAAGTCACCGTCTGGTGGAATGACAGCTTACATATGTCACGGTTGCCCGCGAAATTCAAATTTTCTTACCTATTTTTGCATTTTACTGGTTTGAGGTTGACTTTTTTATGAAATAGTCATTCAATGGGATTAAATAAACTTGGTTTGTTTATGTTGTTGTTGTTATTTTATTAATAATTTAATTATTACAATTAACTAAACCCTAAAGTGTAATTTTGTTACGGTCGTGAGTCACATTTTAATCAACATAATATTACAACTGATCTGCAAATTACAAAATTACAGAACAGAGGCCGGCTGTGCTTAACTCATCAAGTACAGTCGGTATAGTTCGGTCTGGCTAATCATTTCTTTCGACATAAATAAGAACAGCTACTCACTATCTCTCACGGGGGAGCTGAGCTGCACCAACGCGACCGTGTTGTACGTCTCGCCGTACTCCGGGTGGATCACATAGTTGCGCACTCGGCGCCCAGGACGGTCCCACCCCTCGCCGAGTAGAACGCGGGAGTTCTTTCTGAAAATAAAGAGAGACAGAAAAGTATTTACTAACGTATTTGGGAGACCCACCGGACGCACAAAAAAAGCTTTTTTGTTTTTTTTTTTTTAAGTAGAGGGTGATTGGGACTCCTGCGGGTTCCGTATTGCCAAAACTAAGTATTAGGGTCAGTTCAGATAGAATGGAAAAATACTCGAGTAGTTTATTGGCTCCATTGAAAACAGGACCGTACCACCATAAACTAAAGTGTCAAAAAAGAGCAACCGAGTCGCGTAGTTTAAATAACTTCTTTCTGCTGTTGCTGTTGCAATACTTGTGTCGCTTGAGTGTGTAGCTTGTGGCCACAGGTTTAGTGCTGCGGAGCGATTACGGCCTACTGTGATAGGCATAAATCACACAGTTTTATGACAGTTTAGGAGCAACAACTGTGAAAAAATGCGTGACTCAACCATTTCACAAAGGCCGTTCTCGCCCCGCTGAAGGATAGTTGCAGAACACACTAACAGTAAGAAGGGCTTTAATTTTAACAGTTCCACAACGTTCATTGCGTTATTTACGTTGCTGAGCAGACACATTTTTCAGACATATTAAGCAATGTTTAAATAAATAAATAAACAACATTTTTTTCAGAATTTCTTTCATAAGTGTTAGTAACAGTGAAAACTTATGAACTAATGTTAGTAATATATATTCTAAGCTGTGTGAGGCTTACCGCAATACGCGCGCACGAAGTCCATCAAATTATTCAGATTCTTATGAATAGTGTGTTACACAATAATTACGGTGCTGATTCGCACTTTGACGGTTTTTAATTTTAATTTGTAACGTTGCAAAGAGGGGCAATTCTCCAAATTTTAAGAACGTTCGCAGATGGTTCGTAGTCTGATCTCAGTCTCAATCTTTCCTGCCAGGGTCGCGAGATTTGTTCGAATGAGTTACCGGCACATGCAACTGAAGGAACATGGGTGGGTTTTAGTCAGTAAAACTCTGACACGCCCTTCCGCTCCACCCAGAGCGGGAGAAAACAAATGTATCCAACCCACAAAAAAAAATGTCTCAATCCGTCAAAAATACCTCTAGTTTCCATATTATTATTTTTTTGACATTTGATCATCGCCAAGATGAGACTGCGACTAGACTTTGAACGTTTTTAATTACGAGTACTGTCTCTCTGATAGTTACCGGAAGTTAGTCTTAGGCATGGGCCCGATGTCAGCTGCGGCGGCGATAACAAACTCCTTCTGTATCAACACCACCGTCGTCACAGAACGGCTGTCTCCTTCTATGCCGTCTGAAAATACAACAATCGAGTTCAAACAAAAACCTATTGAATTGGGTAGCAAGAAGAAAATCATTTACTTAGGTACTCATTTACTTGTCTGTCTTATTTATGAAATGCTATAATTTATTTAGATTATTTTATACTTTGTGAATGTGAGAACGTTGTAGGCCTTATAGACTGTAGACAATTTTCAATTTTATTAAGTACCTAGTACTTGTTGACAGGCCTCCACCGTCCTCCCATAACTATTAACACTGTAATTTGAAACCATTGTAAAAGCCAATTATTTTTAAAAGAAAAACCGTGGAGTTTCTTGCCGGCTCTTCTCCAAAGGAATCAACAGTTTGGAACCGTGCACCTAGCTTCTGACGTTTCATAAGTGCCCATGTAGGTTTATGTGAAATAAAAATATTTTGGTTTTGGGTTTCCCAATACGGTGTACCGTGCCACATATGAGTTGAGAAAATCTTCTTTTTTTTTAATTTGCTTATCGTTTTTAAATTTTAATACCGACCACGTCATTCGGTAACTACACCCACATTGATTTGACCCTATAGAGATGAATCCATGTCAGATGAAAAGCAACATGCATTTTTCATAACACAGTTCTGAAAGCAAATAGTAATGAAACTCACAGTAAGTGTAGAAGAGTATGCCGACCCAGGGATACTGTGAAATCTCGACGTCTCCTTCGGCCACGTCTAATGCGTGGTCTATTCCGCAGTCCACGACGTCCATTTGTACTGATAATGTTCTGCATGCTGGAACAAAGGTAACTAGAGGGTAAGGGTGTCTACAGAAGACGATCAATTAATCAAGAACCGTCTTTCATAATTATTAGCCTATATTGTACCCACTGTTGCGACACAGGCTTCTTCTCGGTGAGAGGGAGTGGGCCATAATCTACCACAGGGCAGGGGCCCAGTGCGGGTTGGTAGATGTCACATGTCTTCGAATTTTCGTTCTAGGACATACCGGTTTTCTGACTTTGTTTTCGTTCACTGTTTTGAGACCAGTGGTGATAAAATAATTTACACAAATTAGCGCCTGGGTTCGAATCCACGACCTACAACTCGTAAGCCTTTAAAATTATGTTTTTTAATGTTATTTATTTTGGTATAATAAAATAGGGCGACCGAGTGATTACGATCTCGATGCCCTAAGCCGAGGTCTGTACTCCACAGTTTTTAAACCCTCACTGAAAGCCTTAATTTTATAAGGTAGCCACAAGCAAGTCCGGTAAAGCAGCCGACCAAATCATAGGTTGACCTGAGAGATGTCATTCCCAAAACAAAAGTTCTCAGTTGCGTGGCCACAAGCGCAGAGTTCACACTTAGTTATGTTTGTTTAAAGTTTATACTTCTGGTGAATAATAATAAATAAATATCTTAGAACAACCAACACACCGTTATATGGTCCCAAACTAGGCAGAGCCTGTACTATGGTGACCAGACAACTGATAAACATACTTATATATTTCTAAATACATACATATTATAGATAAATTACACCCAGACACAGAACAAATGATTGTGCTCATCACACAACATTTGTCCTGGGTGTGAATCGAACCCACGACCTCAGTCTTAGCAGTCAGGGTCACTAACCACTAGACTAACAGGCCAGTCGAATCAGAATCCATCTTGGAGTGTGACTTCTTATAACTATATATTGCTGTAATGAAAAAGAAGCTCTACATAACTTTATCAAATATATAGAGATAGGTGTGCGTTACTTTGGAGAAAAGAACACAAGGATTGTTCAATAAAATTGATTGTTGAAAAAAAAGTTTATTTTTTTTATTTCGGAACTATAACACAGGACAAGAAGAGATGGCTCTCAAGTGCCCACCTCAACAATTTTTTAAAGAATTCACCGATAAACGATGGTTTTAACGTGCAAAGGTTTCCACGTCCGTCTAACGACTATGGCAGGAAGCGAATTCTAGCGTGAGTGCAATAAATAGCGCCCTAACTGGTAGGCAGAACACATGATAGACAGGGCCCGAGATGTAATAAGCCCTTTATTAACAGAATATACTATTTATTGTCAGATAATAACAATATTTAACGAAATGCGAGAATGCCAATAATAAATAATTATAATGTCAATAAGATACTGTCCACAGAATTATGTTAGTATCGTCATGTAGTCGTGTTACGCGTAAGTATACAATAATATGTCATGAATGTCATCTGAACGTGATCTTAATCGTCACTGAGGCTATTGGGCTATACTAACATAACAACATCACGCTTTACTGCCTCGAAGACTAGGGCAGAAGTGTACCTGACCTGCCAGGGTCGCGAGATTGTTCGAAAGAGATACCGTGACCCTGGCACATGGGCAACTGAAGGAACACGGGTGGGTTTTAGTCAGTAAAAGTCTGACACGCCCTCCCGCTCCGCCCAGAGCTCGAGGTCATTTAATGATTTCCCATCCAAAAAAACAGAGGTGTACCTAGTACACTTACACATTTCCAGCTATGTTTAAGTCTCATGTAATACGAGCGAGCCTATTGCTACAAACTGGCCACAAATCGAGACTCCGGGCTACTAATGAGAAACTCCAGATGGAAAAACCCAATTATACTTTCCTCGGTTGCCTGACCTGGGAACCGAACCCAAACCCTATATCAACTCATATCAACACAGCTATGCGGGGTGCGGGGGAGCGTGGTCCGCGTCGGCGACGACCCCTGCTGGCTGTGGCCGGTTGCCGCACCCGTGCCACAAAGAATGAAACCACTCGACGAACTCTTACGCTCCTCAACTCAAGATGTGGACCTATTCACTGACAAACTACATACAATTATATCTGCGGCGAATGTCCATCTTACATACTGTCACAAAAGTTAACTCACCTTATCGACGTAACTAGGACTGGGTTGTATTTGGTAATAAGCTGTATTTAGTAATAAGTTTGTAACTGTAAGTTAGTAGCTAACACCACTATGCAAAAAATAATATTTTGGCAACAAATTGTAACTGTAATGTACGTGCATACTACTAAAATGTACTTGTTTGTGGACGCCTTGGGTTTACCTGTAAGGGCTGTAAGTCTACAATATGTTTAATAATAATAATAAATAAAAAATCAACAGACTAGCGCTTGCGACCACTAGATCAACGAGGCAGTCGACACAATACCTAGTAACATTTATGTTTTAATAGGTACATAATTTTTCCGCCTGCCAAGCGTGGCGATTATGGCAAACCCCCCAAATTGGGGGAGGCCAATGCCCAGCAGTGGACGTCTTTTGGCTGAAAAGATGATGATGATAATTTACTCTTGAAATTTACAAAATTTTTGGCTATATTATACTAGCTTCTGCCCGCGACTTCGTCCGCGTCAAATTTTTGCTCCCGTGACACTTCCCGTCGCATCGAATTGCCTGCCAGTTTTCGTCAATTTTTCGTTGCTTCTCCGCTCCTTTTGATCGTAGCGTGATGTTATATAATCTATTCCCTTCCTCAATAAATAGGCTACCCAACCCAAAAAGTTTTTTTTTGTATTCTCTTTGACGTTTTATGTCACGTCACACGGGAACGCGGTCGAACGGGATAAAAAGTATCCTATGTCCGTCTCCTAGTTCTAAGCTACCTCCCCACCAATTTTTAGCTATATCGGTTCAGCCGTTCTTGAGTTATAAATAGTGTAACTAACACGACTTTCTTTTATATATAGAGATTAGGTTGGGGAAAAAGTCTTTTCGCATTATAGTATGTATGAACTTGTAATAAAATCTCTTTGGCTATACTATTTGTATCTGGCTGGTTTTGGTATCATTGAAATTTTAAATTTTAAAGAACATAATTCCAAATTCAAATTAGGAAAATGTGTGATTTTCATTTGTTTTTCGTACCGTCAAGATGAGTGAATATAATGAAGAAATTCGATTCATTTTAAAATTTTACTACAAAAAAGGTAAAAATGCAACGTAAGCCGCGAAAAAAATTTGCGATGTTTATGGACCTAGTGTAGTGTCTGTGAGAGTAGCACAAATTTGGTTTAAGCGTTTTCAATCCGGAAATTTTGATGTCAAAGATACACGTCGCTCTGGTCGCCCTATTACGGATAAAATGGATGCCATTTTTGAAAAAGTGGAGCAAGATCGGCATACCAGTAGTTACGACGTAACTGAAGAACTGGAAATTGACCACAAAACAGTTTTGGCGCATTTGAAAAAAACTGGGTACACAAAAAAGCTCGACATTTGGGTACCTCACGAGCTCACTGAAAGAAACCTAATGAACCGTGTACTCATTTGTGATACTTTATTACGACGTAATGAAACCGAACCATTTTTGAAGAAGCTGATAACTGGTGATGAAAAGTGGATCACGTATGACAAAAACGTGCGAAAAAGGTCGTGGTCAAAGGCCGGTCAGGCTTCACAGACTGTGGCGAAACCCGGGTTAACTCGCAACAAGGTGATGCTGTGTGTGTGGTGGGATTGGAAGGGCATTATTCCTTATGAGCTGTTACCACCAGGCAGGACCATCGATTCTGAACTCTACTGCGAACAACTGATGAGATTAAAGCAAGAAGTTGAGAGAACGCGGCCGGAATTAATCAACAGAAGGGGTGTGGATTTTCATCATGATAACGCTAGGCCTCACACATCTTTAGCCACCCAACAAAAATTAAGAGAGTTTGGCTGGGAGGTGTTAATGCATCTGCCGTATAGTCCTGACCTTGCACCTTCAGATTTCCACCTTTTTCGGTCTCTACAGAATTCTTTAGGCAGTGTCAGGTTAACATCACGAGAGGACTGCCAAAACTACTTGTCGCGGTATTTTGACCAGAAGTCCTAAAATTTCTATAGCAATGGGATCATGTCCCTACCTACAAGATGGCAAAAAGTTATCGAACAAAATGGTACCTACATACTTTAGTTAAATGTAAACAAACTTTATTAAAAAATGTTTTGAATTTTCTTAAAAATGCGAAGAAACTTTTTCCCCAACCTATTATTATTTAATCAGTCCATTCAAACCCATAACAACTCTAATGTAAAGTTGTTATTCGTTAAGTTTAAAGTTACCACTATTATTCACTATTATGCCCGCGACTTCAGCTTTATAATATTATTTAGATTTGATTGCAATTCAAAAAGTTATAAGTGAGCCAACCTTATAAGATACACTAATGCCATCGCGGACTTTTTTTTTTACTTTTTAAGAGTAAAATTCCGTCATACATGATTGTTACGTTACCTACTTTAACCGTTTACTCAGCGCACGCTACGGAAGCTCTCAATTGGAATAAATTTTACCCGATTTTGCAAAATTTTTCATTGATGCTCCGCTACTATTGGTCGTAGCGTGATGTTAGATAGTCTATAGCCTTCCTCGATAAATAACTACCAAACACTGAAATAATGTTTCAATTCGAACTAGTAGTTCCTGAGATTAGCGCCTTCAACCAAACTCTTCAGCTTTATAATATTAGTATAGTTAGATAAAACGGAGGCCCCTATGTAAGATTTATTGTAAAAGTTGTAAAATTTTCTGAAATAAACATTGGTACATACCTTGCAACAAAATAAGTAATGTTAGCAACATTTTAATGTAACTGTTTCACTGTAGGCACTCACAGTAACTCACAATAAACGAATGAGCACTATTACTCACCGCATCACCTTTTTATAGAGATGTGTATTGTTGTTATTAGCTACGAAATCAGCTATTTGTTTATCATTTTTGACTACTTACTCCAACGGACGTCATAGTCATTACATCCTAGACTAGTTGTCAAAGTATTTCTGTGTCTGCCCTATGTTGAAGTGGCAACTATGAATGATTCGTGGTAAATAGTAAACATAGACGAAACGTTTCGTTGGCTGTAAGTTAGTGCAAATCAGATAGATACACTCAGCCCGGTTGAAAGGGAGGGTAATAGCTATTGCCATGAAAATTCATCTTCAGCTCCACCAGTTTCCACGAAGCGAAAAATTCCTCGTGCATGTTGGGGCATCGTCCTGACCACTCGGTCACGTCAAGGGCAAAAGCTTCAGATGCCTCGGCGCTAGACATAGAAACTGTTTGGAGTGTGCTCGGGCGACCTCGAGGGCGCTCGTGTGGACTCGCGGATATTCATGATTGGGCGCTCGCGCATCCTCGAGCATGCGCTAAATAAATGCTTGATGCCTGTGTCGAATTTTATAGTTAAAGTTAATAAACACACATTTGTGGCGTTCCGACTTCAGTTGCGATCGCCATTCGAAGCAGTCAGTTTCTATACCTCAAAGATAACATGCTAGTTCTAATCTCCCCTTTCTTCCCGTGGGTGTCGTAAGAATCAACCAAAGGACTTACTAGGGTATGGGCCGCAGCGTGCTCTATACGTTTTACCACCTTACTGCCATCGCACACCGGCCTACCAAACATGGCGATTATGGCAAAATTGTGGGAGGCCTATGTCGACCACTGTACGTCTTTCGGCTGAAAAAATGATGATCACGATGGCTAACCTCATTCAGCAATTTAAGAGCGAGCATCAGCTACATGGTGCCACCCAGCTTTTCCTTTTTTGAAATCGGTTAAAAACAACAAAAAAAAAACTATTTTATATTTGAAAATATTTATTAAAACATATCTTACAACTAATTCACTCGCACAAACATACACATTTCTTGATATTTCTAAGAGCTACGTACTTCTCATGCCGGTTACCTTTCTGTAAGCACTGAAATGTTCTAGGTACTGGTAGATTGTGTCTATGGGAGTGTAGATCTCGCTCATCCTGCTGTGGAGATGCTGTGTTGGATGCACAGGTATCGAGGGTCCTAGCAGACCTTGTATGAACTCGCGTAGTAGACCCCATACTGCGCTTGGTGTTACACATGGACGATATTCGATCTTAAAAAAGAAAAAAATCAGTTTTGAAATGAAAACACATGAAATTTTTTAAGAGAAAAATAATCAAGAAAATAAACTGATAGTAAGTATTATTCTGTCGTCTTTTATAAGTGAAAGAGTACACCTACTTTTTACCTAGCCTAAATATGTGTATGATATCTTTGGATGGAGATCGTAAATAGACAGGGTCAAATGAAATGTTTATTTCTCTAAGTAGATCTTGTAAGACACTTTTACACGTCAACATTTTTTGGTCAATGTTTTTTAAAACTAGATGGCGCCGGCATTTCCTAGCTGACTGTTCCCTGAGAAGAAACGCAGAAACAAACTCAGAGGTCATAGTCTCTTTTAAAGTCCAAACATGATATTATTAGAATTGTATGTGAGTCTAACAATGCAGGGCAATGTTTGGAAGAGCCTTTTGAAGAAAGAGTCATTGCAGCTTTGAGCTGACCTGTCCCAACAGACAGCATGTATGTATCAGTCATCGTGTAGCTCAACCCTATTTTAGGGAGCTCAAGTCTTGGGACCCGTCACAAGACGCTACCAGATCTGCAGGACATTTGCATAGGCCATATACAAAATACTCAAATCCGCCAGAGTCATGTTAATAATGAAATTAGCTTGCAATAGGTAACCCAAATGTTGGTTAACAATATCGAAAACTAATGGAAGCACAATTTTTTTATGGAATACTAGCTGACCCGACAGACGTTGTCCTGTCTCTTTGATGATATTTGAGCACGCATTCTGTCAATTCTATGTCAATTGTCATAATGTTACATTAAAAAAGTTTACATTGTCCTATTATATGGTTGTTAAGTATTCTTAAATAAGTGTTCTTAAATTTTCTAATTTTCCGCGCAATTTTTTAATTTTTTTCGTTCATAAGAACCTTCTCCTGACAATTACAAACAAAACAAAAAAAAAAAAAGTGAAATCGGTCCAGCCGTTCACGCGTGATGGCGTGACCAAGGGAAATAGGGATTTATTTTTATATACAGGATGTAAGGGTAAACACCGTTGTCACTTAACCCATGGGTAGTTTGACTTAAATATAAAATAATAGAACAAGTTACAAAAAAATAAAAATTCCTAAAAAGGTTTAGAACGGACTTTATCCCACACCGCCCGCAAATTCATGGATATGCGCATGAGTGACGTAATCACTACAACGATCGCCGGCCGTCCTGACCCACACAACACATAAATACACATTACCTGTGATGTAACTTTCCCTTCATACTTTTCCTGGCTTAGGACAGGCACAAATACCTACCTAGGTTTTGCGTGACGAGTCTAAATGTAAATTTGATTCGAAATGGCTTTGGATTTTAAATGATTTGAATACATTTTTTTATTATCTTCGTCCGTAGACAAAATGGAAATGTTATCGATGTTTAAGTCACTGCGAAAATACCATCCGTGGTATCATGGTATGCGATCGTTATCATTTAGTTCTTGTGTGGGCCAGCACAGTGAACTGGCCGTAGCTACGTAGCCTTTGTGTCGCCGCCAACTTCGTTTCACGGTTTGGCACAGGTTGTCCAGGGAACAATTTTGCGTACATCCTACGCGCCCCGTTCAGATTATTACCCGCAATGGCGTAAAGCCAAACCATTTCGGTCCACTGTTCATTTGTGTAAGACATTGTAAAACAATTTACGAAAAATGAGCGACGCTACGAGACGCGGCGCGGGCGTTACGTGCGCTCGCTCCCGAGACTGACAGCTGACTGGGGTCGCGAACCGCGACCCGTGCGTCGCCGCGTCGGCGTCGGGCAACGCAGGCGGCGAAGTTTGTTGCCCTCGCGCCTAGGGTGAAATATTCTTGTGGAAAAATACAGATTTTCTTTCAAAAAAAAAAAGGTTGTTTTTTTCATTGGTTTTACGTTCTATTAACGAAACCCAATCACTGGTTTCAAGGATAACGGTGTTTACCCTAACATCCTGTATATAGATATATTTCTCTAAACATGACTAAACCATCTACAGATTCTCTTTTTTAAAAGTGTTTTTTTTTTTTTGTTCAAATTGCTTTTGACCGTGATCTTAGCTCTAGGAAAGCGTTGGATGAGGTTTTTCCATCTCTTATGTAAAGAAACCCTAAATATACAAACTCAATCAATTGCTCCACACTCTTTTTTAACACACTTATGAATAAAAATACTAACCTCCACAAGTATCCCTTTAAAGCTCTGATTCATCGTCACAGAACCGAGCTTAACGCAGAAGTCACCGAGCTCAAACCTCGGTCCCTTACTCTCGATCTTGGTCTGCTTCTTAGATGTATAGTGTTGGGAGAGCTTCATCATCAGTAAGTCAAACAGACCGTCTGCTATAACGTGGATGTTCTTGGTACCGGTGTCCAGGATTGAGAACACAGATGCAGGCTGCTCAGAATTATGGAAAATGTGGACTGTTTTTGTTGTACCTGAAATTTAATAGATGTTTATGATTAGAAATTTCTCCTAAAACTTTATGATGGTTCATTAAAAAAAAATTGAATGTCTTGGTTGGAGATATTTGAGTAATAAACTAACAAGCTACAAGAGGTTTTGGTTTTATTTTCATCCCAGTGTGGGTAGATTGTGAACTTTAGATGCTAGCGAAAAACTATGCCAAAATATTTAAAAAAAAAGTACGTTCAAAACTAAACTACTGAAAATCAAAGTGAAAATCAAACCATAGCTTTCATCAGGCAAATTTTTCAGTAGTTGTGTTTTAGCTTATGAATTTACTTTTACCCTGTTTATAGTAAGTGCAAAACTGATACATGTATATATAGTATAAGCAAGTTATACTACCAAAATTTTTTTTACCCGACTTTATTTAAAAATCTGGTAGTACTAACCATTATCGGTTTAACAGGACCTAAGACGACCCACTGACTGGAATTTGTAAGACACGGTGACTCTGTGCCACATTAAAAATATTAAGCCATTACTAACCCATTTGTGGATGTGATAAGTAGCTCTCACAGTCGACCAGGAACTGCCCCTGTTGTGATGCTCCTAAAGCAAGTATTCGTTTACTCAGCAGCTCTATCACATATGTCCCTGTTTTGTTGTCAGGAACTGGGTACGGCTGCAACCTGAAAATACGCATAAAGCCACGTTTTATTTCTATTTTGATTATGGCTTCTTTGCACCTGTGTCTGGCACTTTTTACCAGCCGCATCCTCCTAGAAACATTGACATAGGACACCTAAGTTGCAGTGAAACTAGTAATTTTATATTGTTTGTATTTACCAATATATGCAGACAGTCTCTCATTTTAATAGTTTGATGATGTTTTAATTTTGTTGCTGCTATCTCCTATGGGTATACTTGCCTACAATAAATGTATTGAATTTTATTTTATTATTTCTAAATTATTGTTGCCCTGAAACTTATGCCATACACCAAAAATAATAGCATTTAATAGTGTGTAGCATAAGTACCTATAGTCAATTTGTATTATATTCTAACAAAAAATTTGAAAACTGTTTTTTTTTTTTTTTTTGTTATACATACCTTTTAGACTTTAATATGCATTTAGTAATAAGCTATTATTTTAATGTTACAAACAAACAATTTTATTTATTTGTATAGATGTATAGATAATCATACACAGCTAAGGGTAAAATTTCCTATAGAAACACCAGCATTTGAAATAAAGTGTCATTAGTTTTTGTATTATTCATATTCAATAGCAGCATGAAGTCTGGACTTGTGTTCGGCTAATGGCTTTTACATGGGACTTCAGACAACAAAACTGGCAAAATATGGGTATTTGTATGCCCAAATTTTGCTCAATTAGGGAGAGGTTTAGGTGCACTTATTGTTAAGTGCACCTCTGCCTAAACCTTCGGAGAATACAGGTGTGATTTTATGATGATTTTATTGTAGGACAGTAATCAAACTTCAATTAAGACAGTTAAAAATTAATTCAAAATCACAACCTAGCAAGATGTTTATGATATATTTATATCACCAGACGTTTTCTCAATTTAGGCAGCTTATTTATCTACCCAGCAGCGTTCTCTATGCATTTTACCACCATACTGCGATCACCAACCCGCCTGCCAAGTGTGGCGATTATGGCAAAGTCCCCCAAATTCAGGGGAGGCCTAAGTCCAGCAGTGGACGTCTTACGGCTGAAATGATGATGATGATGATTTATCTACCCTACTCGACGAAGCAATTTGTAGACCAGCAAAATTTAAGCATGTTGTATGTATTATCTGAACGAAGCAAAGAAGTATGTAAGGATTGTAGCAGGTAGAAATTTCTGGATGTATTGTAGCAGGTAGCTTGGGTAGAAGTATCTGGATGTGTGTTTATTACTTAATTTTAAAACACAACTTACACAGTAACTCCCATGATAGCGGTTTTTGTTTGTAATCAAACTTGTAACTGTAGAGGTTACAAAACTTTCATTATATTTTGACACTCCTAATCGCAAAGAATGTCTGTTTGACTAATTGGTTATTATTGCAATAAAGAATTTGTTTTGTTTTAAAAAAAATAAGACTTTTCAGTTTGAGTTACGATTGCTTGATTGCTTCTATTTTGTTAACTGACATTGACATTTGACAATGACTTTGATTAGACCACAGAGTACTTTGTAATCGAGGTTTGTAAGTTGTAATACTGGATTATACTGACCCTTTGGACTAGCCCACAGAGTAGACACCAGACACGACAGTTTATTTTTCGGTGGCAGGCTGTGTTACCAGTTTATTTTTTTTCAGAACGAAATCCTCAACAACATCATTGGCAACTTTGTTCCACATGAAAAAGGAACATCTATTTCCATCCACTAGGTAGTATTTGCCTTTTTATTTTTCGTTGTTGCAGGTGGGTTAATAGGTGACTCTATAGGATGTACAATTATTAAACAAATAATACAACGGTATTGTAAGACAGAGGGCTAAATCCAATTTTTATTCTTTTTAACTGTATTCGGTAACCACTTGAAAACGGATGGAAATAAAAACATTCTAAATGATTTTTATTTCTTTCTGTTCAATGTATCACGAAAACTGCGTAATACATGGTGCCGTACTACCTATTTATCTCTCTCTTCTCTTTCATCAATTGATCAAAAGCAAACGTGTAAAGAAACGCTTTCAAAATTGGATCTACAAATTAGTCGGTTTATTTAGATCGGTTGTAATTGGTCGAACTAGGTTGTTGACCAATAACATTACGCCGAGTGACATATCTTCTTGGCGATACAAGTGTCAAACACGAAACGGTAATTGAAAACAATACTTTGACGTCATAATCGAACGCTGGACCAATGGAATAACGACAGATAATTTCATGGGCAAATTGACAAGTGCCGAGCCCCATTTATCTAAGTATTTATTTACATCAGACCCGTTTTTATTTGGTCATTACGTATTCGGAAGACAGACTTGATAAATAAAAGAACTTTTGTGGTTTTATTGCGTCAGTGTAAAATTCTTGTGTTTTTATCTGTAGTGCATTGAAAAGCTATTTCCTGATTTGGCTGCGTGTGTTAAAAATCACGGGATTTTAAAGTGTTATCTAATAGTAGAGTGCAATTGGATGATTGAAGATGATACCGAATAACGTGACTTTGATTGTAAAGGCGCCGAATCAACAGATTGAAGATCAAAATATCGAATGCGAGTCGTCATGGACGGTTCGACAGTTAAAGGGACACCTATCCGAAGTTTACCCCAGTAAACCTGTGAGTATTATGATTACAATTTTATGCACAGAATATTAGTTAGCCGCTAAAATAATATATTTGAATGAAAAAATCTGTTTTGATATGAATCTTTCATACCTCAAACTGAATTGGAAAAACCGTTTTGGTATGATATTAAATTAATCTTATACTAAATATTATAAATGCGAAAGTAACTCTGTCTGTCTGTTACGCTTTCACGACTAAACCAATGTACCGATTTTGATGAAATTTGGTAGGGGGCAAGTTTGAACCCCAAGAAAGGTCGTAGGCTACTTTTTATTTCGCGACTTCGTCTGCTTCCGCGATAACCGCCATTTACGCGGACGAAGTCGCAGGCAAATGCTAGTTACTCTAACTACTCTCTACTATACTCCTCACTCGAACTACTTGAAGATCTCGTTTCAATAAGTTTCCTAGAAATGTAGTTAATGTGTCTTGTTGTGTGTTAAGAGGCTTCAATACGCAACCTGTTAACATGAATGCAGCACAAGATTCAAGAAATACAAAGTTTAGATTCAACTATAAGAAGTTTATTTTAAAAAACATTGCTTGCACACAAACATAATATGTGTAAAAAAGCACTTTATGTATACCCATTTCTTCTTCCCATGGGGTAGGTCGATACTACTGAACGCCAACTTCTTATCTATTTATTTAAATTTGAAAAAAGAGCTCTATTCTAAAAGGGAAACCGACTATGAATAAAGCTGTACATACACAGGCGGCTAATAGGTATTAGAGTAATAGGAATTTTCAACTCTTGGTGTTGGACCAAGCATAGAGAGTCCAACAAAGTTTAGTGTGTTGAAAATAGAAAGTGTGTTTTACTGTTCAATTATCAACTCTCTGCACTAAGCAGTGCATTAAAAATCCAGTGCGCGAAAAAATCCCACTGCAATTTTATAATGTCCGTATGTACATTGACTTACTGTTAGTACCTAGACTCAGTACTAATACCTTTTCAAGAAGAGTAACACTATAACGTCAGACTATTGTTTTCTGTGGTACATTATGTTATTATTCTTGTAATAATGTACCTAAGTATTATAAAACTTGTTTCCATAAAAAGGTTCTTTACAACATTATTCATTTTTCTTCATCCATGCAGTAAGATCGATAGATCTTACTACTTAGATCGCTTACTTAGATATATCTAACTAGCCTTTTCCTAACTATGTTGGGCCCTGCTTCCAGTCTAATCCAATGCAGCTGAATACCAGTATTATGTACAGAGCAACAGCCTATGGGACCTCCATCCAGCTCATTTAATACCAAAATCCTACCTTTTTGAAATTTTCCAATAATTTAATTTTAGAAATTCGTCAATATCTTTCTTTGTGTTACTTCCGTGTGGTGCTGGACTAAGGGACTTACTAGAGAATGAAATGAAATGAAAAAGAAAAACATTCTGAATATTCTAGCCAGTTGAACATTCTAGCCAGTAGAACATTCTAGCCAGTGGAACATTCTAGCCAGTAGAATGTTCTAGCCAGTGGAACATTCTAGCCAGTAGAACATTCTAGCCATTAGAAAATTCTAGCCAGTAGAACATTCTAGCCAGTAAAACATTCTAGCCAGTGGAACATTCTAACCAGTGAAACATTCTAGCCAGTAGAACATTCTAGCCAGTAGAACATTCCAGCCAGTGGAACATTCTAGCCAGTGGAACATTCTAGCCAGTGGAACATTCTAGCCAGTAGAACATTCTAGCCAGTTGAACATTCTAGCCAGTAGAACATTCTAGCCAGTGGAACATTCTAGCCATATTTTTGTTTTTACATCCTTCTCTGTTAATTATTTTTTTACTTCAAAGCAAATGGGAATTTTCTTTACGTAAAATTACTTACAGATAAAAATGTTTATTATCAATGAGTGTATCATTAAGTAATTTGATGTATGATTACACAATCATAGATGTTGATTGTTATTCAAATCATGGAGGGGCTTGTGGCTAAATAATAAAAGCCACATGAGTCAATTTTCATAGTTAAACAATGCTTGCCAGGGTCGGTTCTTGGATGGGAGACCATCTGTGACATACCGAGACCTCTCCATGCCTTAAAACGCATGTTAGTAGTTAGCCCCGGCTGTCATTTGTAGAACTTTAACACCTGTAACAGGTGGGATACATGTAAAACTCTGACAACCAATCTTACTGAGGGCAGATTGACAGTCGCTCCATGAAAAATACTGGTATCTACTGGGTCGGTTTCCAGTCTAACCAGATGTTGCTGACAACACCTGGTTACACTGGAAACCGACCCCAGCATACTTGGGAAAAGGCGACAGGTAATGAGTGTATCCTTATGTTATTCAAATTTATAATCATGAATATTGATTGTTATTCATATTCGAGACAAAGAACAAAAACTGGTGTTGTAACAAAATATAAGTAAATTGGGGCAGGTCTATATCTAGCACCCTTAAATTTTTAATGTCCCCTTTATGAATCGATAGGTCGCTATCGCACGCTAAACCGTTGTTCTCGTCTGTCATTTGTGGATCGGTCGTTATGGGTCATCAGAAGCCCGAAAACCTGTCAGCCAGTCTTACCAATAGGACTGGAAGTCGATTTTAACATAGTTGAGAAAAGGCTTGGCGGATTCTGCTCGTTCAATGCAATTATATCGAGCGATAGTATTAATTGCAAACACAATCAGAATGTGTACGTAACTGAGTAATAAACGACGGTTTTATGGCTAAAAATAATGGTTATTGTAGTGTATCACACTATACACCTTACTTTTATAGAAAGGTTTCGTAGTTACGTACATTCAAACCTTCATTTCATGGTGTAGGCAGAAACTACAGAACGCCAGATGCTACGATTCTTACATATCCCTTTTGTTTCGTTTATGTTCATAGTCATACAGTTTGGGAGTTACAAGGACACAATTGACCAGAAATCTTGTAAAAGGAAGGAGTAGGTATATGGAAGGCATGCAGTTAGCATCATTTGCTACGCTAAATCAAGGCTAAATCCGTCGATCTTTGACAATCGTTTCAGTAGAAGCCCGAAAGTCTGACATCAAGTCTTGCTAAGGGGTATCGTGTTACCAAGCTACTGGGTTGTGGATAGTGTTGCAAAGGACTCGAGTCCTGGAGTCCTGATTTTAAAGACTTGACTCAATTATTCAAGACTCAGCGTGCTCAAAAGGCTCGGAGTCTAGAGTCAAGCCGAGTAGTTTAACAGCAACTCGAGTCTTAAAAAGGACTCGAGTTTTAAAAAGGACTCGAGTCTTAATAAAAACCACTTGAGTCTTAAAGTGAACTCGAGTTTTGTAGCTCATCATTCGAAAAACTTGTCAGATTTTTTTTGTACGCAAAGTTCTATCATAACCACTAATTTGAATTTATTGCCTTCTATTCGAGTCTTTTCGAATGATGAGCTACAAGTTTCATCTTCATGCTCCGAGTTTTTCTTTAAGACTTGGGTTCATTTTAAGACTCGAGTCCTTTTTAAGACTCGAGCCCTTTTTTAGACTCGAGTCCTTTTTTAAGATTTGAGTCCTTTTTAAGACTCGAGTGCTTAACTGTAGACTCAGAGCTTTTTGAGCACACTGAGTCTTGCCAAAATTGAGTCGAGACTTTAAAATTAGGACTCGAGTCCTTTGCAACACTAGTTGTGGAGGTCAAATAGAATAGGCAGTTACTCCTTGTAAAATGCTAGTATTCAGCTGCATCCAGTTAGACTGTTAGCCGATCTCAACATATTTGCGAAAAGGCTCGGCAGGTGATGATGAAGAAAGTTGCATGAAAAGAGATAATTCTGGCTTTCAACTACATTAACAGAAATGAAAGTGCTAGAAACTAATTATTTTTTAATTATGTATTCAACCAA
Organism: Aporophyla nigra; assembly: GCA_947507805.1. NCBI lineage: Eukaryota > Metazoa > Arthropoda > Insecta > Lepidoptera > Noctuidae > Aporophyla > Aporophyla nigra. The sequence goes on from OX382315.1 coordinate 18,776,952, forward strand.
CTGTTTTAATATGTACGCCTGTACATGGACAAAAGATAAACATAATTTTATACAACTAGTCACATTCTCATTTACAGGTCTTCTGTATTTAATTATTTCACAATTTTATTACATTTATTTCCATTTTAACATTCATGTGGCGTAAAGTATCAACATCACAAGTAAACACTGACTGTACTTATTATTTCTCTCACTGTGGCATAAGTGCTTCATACATTCTCCAACCAGGTCACTCTTGACGCCTTTAGGTACCAATTAGAACCAATATGACAAATAAAACAGTCAGTAAAAACAGGTGCAGTAGGTCACTGAATGTTTGTCTCTTGAGTATGTTATTTGTGAAGAAAAACTTTTTAAAAAAAAAAAAAACAACCGACTTGAGTGAAAGTGAAAAATAACTTTAATTTCAGAAGTCGGTGGCAAAATAACCATAAATACAGATCCTAAGACACCGACTTCCGAAATTAAAGTTATTTTTCACTTTGTAGTGTTTTTAAGGAAGTCGGTTGTTTTTTTTTTTTTTGTAAAAAAGTTTATATTATAAAAATTTTAGTTGTGGTATTCACCCCGCACTAATTCCAAACAAACAATGCATATTTATGCGACAGCAGAAATCGCGGTTGATTTGCTATCATTTTTTAAAGAGTTCCGGTGTCTGTCTCTCGAACTCATCATCAGATCTATACGAAATTTACATGGGACCATTTCGAAATAAACCCCTTTCGAACAAAAAAAGAATTTTGCAAATCCGTCTATACAGGGTTATTTGTAAAACACCGGCAACCTCTCAGGTCTATGTTATTAACATCATAATAAACAACTTTTGTTCTATGACTTTTAAAAATTCATCATATTTTAGTGCATCAGATTTTCATACAAAAATCGGCTGCCTGTAAATAAGTCAAGTTCAAGCGCCCCCGCCGCCCTAACCCCGCTCCCCTTGCTAATATACTATCGCTTTCTTTTACTTCGCATAGACTCCGTAACATTTAGAGCGTTCAATTTAAATATTTTTATTTTTGTTTGAAAATCTGATGCACTAAAATATGATGAATTTTTAAAAGTCACAGAAGAAAAGTTGTTGATTATGATGTTAGTAATAGAGTCCTGAGAGGTTGCCGGTGTTTTACAAATAACCCTGTATATGACGGAATTATGGCCGAAAATACATTAAAAAAAAACATATAAACATCCGAATTGAGAACCTCCTCCTTTTTGAAGTCGGTTAAAAATGTTACGTTTGCTAAGAAAAGTGCCTGAAACACGTTGCTCTGCACAGGTTTATTTCTATCCCAAGAAAGCCCTTCTGTCATCCGTGGAAATATTATCACGTGGCCGTCAAAAGTATTTAAAGCCATAGAATAACAAGCAAACATTGAACTGGTATTAGACGCATAACAGCGAAATTCCGGCGAAAACTAACATTGTTAAAGCGTATTACAAACACCCTTCCTTCACTTCCAGCGATTGTTCTAAATTGACGGTCTTGTATCATTAGTTCATCCGCGGCTTCGTCCGTGATGTCGGAAATGGGAACAGTACCACCGAACGAAGTATTCTGTGTCCTATCCAGATAAATATTGTGCAAATTTCTTCTAAACTCATTCGGCTTTATAAGGCATGAAACAGTTTCGTGTGTAAAATATTACCTCAGAATAGTGTTGATCGATAGTCTTCTAGATGTCGGTTCTTCAAAACGCGGACTGAGGCAAGTAGCCAGTTATCAAACCAACCAACCGGACATAGGCCTCAGTTCTTATTGATTCCCAATAAATGCGCTTGAGAGGTCACCCTGCGCTGTTTTTGGTAAGCAGTTTAACGTTATCAACTCGTGTCCCGACGATGTGTTACGTGTCAAGGCGATTCTTTCGTCCCGAAATAAGTATCCCGCTCTGGTCTCTCAGTCTTCTGAGTCTCTTTTTACTCTCCAAACTGTGGGTCTTTCTAGTTCCGGATTCATCTTGCCCTGTATATCTCCTTCTGATGATTGGTGCATAAGGCCATCTCAACTAGGACGCTGCGTTTGCCAGGCTATCGTTTTTGCTCAAAACTTCTTCTCTCCTGCAGTCATCGTTACCAACGTTAACACTTATTTTCGTACCTTTATGCGATACACTCTGGGCAGTCAGCCCTACCGTTAGCCTGCTAATATTGTTACCATTTGCCAATACCACGACATAAGCCACTGGCTCATATTGATCATGCCAATAGGTAATACAAAGTCTTAACTTTATGAGTCCTAACTTTTCCTACGACACTTTCCTCATACCTCAAAAAATACTGAAATACTCTTTTTTCAGTAATAGAACTGTTTGGTAAACCCCAATTTCAGGTGAACGAAGCGTCTAGATTTATTTGGCAAATTGTTGATATTCCAAAGACGTCATTAGCTGTAGATTAGACTGATTAACAAAAACCTTGAGTACGGAATTAGGAAACCCACAAACGAAATGTTTCATCACAGACAACAAAAAATAATTTGTCATTTTGTTGACTTCTATTGCTTTTTTTATATCCTCTTTAAAAGTTTCGTCTACTCAATAGTTCAAGAATTTTACTTATTTATTTATGCATTAAATGAAGCATGTATCGAACGGTATTTTTGTTGATAAGAATAAAAGATAACATATAGAAGTGGTCTTATCATGTGCACGTGCTTATCCAAGACTGTTTTATTAGGTTACTAACAACAGCATTTTTTTAACTGTTTTTTCCACGCGGTTTCTTTTCGTTTCCGTTCCAGCATTGAGTTAATGATGGTTCGAGATCTAAGTTGTAATTCAAGTTCATAGTTTCAGAGAATAAAGCAGCAAATTTATTTTTGGTTTGCCTTCGTCTTAGCATACCCCTCCGTGCCTCGGCTAGTACGTTAAGTCCTTGGTCCCGCCTGCCAGGGTCGCGAGATTGTTCGAAAGTGATACTGTGACCCTGGCACATGGGCAACTGAAGGAACACGGGTGGGTTTTAGTCAGTAAAAGTCTGACACTCCCTCCGGCTCTGCCCAGAGCGGGAGAAGTCATTTGACGATATCCCATCCAAAAAAAAATTAAATATATAGGCATTCGTTCCACGTAAATCACTTGTAGGTACTCAGATGAAAGGCCTTGATGAGTTTCTAAGATTGGAGCAGCTAATTTCTTTTATGTTAGCCTTCGTCTCACCCTCTCCTCTCACTCTTTACCCTCTTTAAACCAGAAATCTAATATCCACATTCATTTATGTTATAGGGCACAGACGAACAGAAAATAATTTACTCCGGCCAGCTCCTAGACGACAACACAATATTGAAAGACGTTCTCCGAACATATGAGAGTCAAATAGCTCACACCATGCACCTGGTCTGCACGCCAACCCGGAGAATAGAGACACAGCCCACTCCCGTCCCGAACACCGACGGACTTCGCCGAAGGGTCGTCGCCGAGCCTGCAGTCCAAACCGAAACAGTTACGGAACCTCCCAGACCAGAGACAAGGCAGAACGACCAGAACCATAACGTAGAAATGCAGAATTATCTGACCTCCTTCGTGAATAACTATGGCAGGGTCCCGCCGTATCCTAATTATAATTTTGGGGAGGGATACTTGCCGGTACAGAATGATCCTGCGCAGATGGCCAGTCAAATGATGATGATGCAGCAAGCATACGTGCAGTATATGCAGCAGTATGCTAACTTGTAAGTATTTAGTCTTATAGTTTTAGTTTAATAGTTTAATTGGGTTTCTCATCATGCATTTCTCAGTAATAGCCCGTCTGGATTTGTGCCCGGTTGTCGGCGATAGGATCGCCTCTATTACATGGGACTTAAACATACGTAACTGGCGAAAAGTATTTATACCCTCGAGGAAAATCAACCGTGATGTTATATTATTTTACGTTATGTTTTTGATTGAATCGTTGGTCTCAGTATCAGGGCATGCGCTTTTCATCTGGAATTTCTAAGTAGCAGCACAGAATCTATATCGGTGCCCGGTTCATGGCTCGGCCTCTATTACATGGGACATAGACTTAATGTGGGTGTACTATAAGTGCAGCGCTGCCCAAACCCTTCCAGTATATTTTGTCATTTATTTTAAACTAGCTTCTGCTAGCGGCTTCGCCCGCATAAATGTTTCACATAAAATTCAACACCCCATTTCACCCTCTTAGGGGTGGAATTTCAAAAAACCTTTTCTTAGTGAATATCTACTCTTCATAAAGAACATACCCTCCAAATTTTATGTTACTAGGATCAGCGGCTTAGGCTGTGCGTTGATATATCAGTCAGTCAGTCAGTCACTCAGGACTTTGAATTTTATATATATAGATTTCTTTTCGCGTTTTTAGATGCAAAACGCGTTGAATTTAACGCGATGGCATTTCTGTTTACTTCACCAAGATAACGTTGCCTAGTAGGTATAGCTAGAAAGAAAATAATAATAAAGTCATTAATAACAATAGTATCAATAAACAAGTAAAAGTATTATTTCTACAAACCAATGTTGTTTCAGTCAATTCTAAAACTCGCAGTTTAACATAACCATTCTTTCGTTAACAGTTGGTTAAACACAAGGAGACCAATGGGTTTTGTACGAATGTAATATTATAAATATAAAAATGATATCATTTTGTGACTGACTGTTATTAAAAATATGAGTTCAGAAGTTAATGATAGATGATTTTATTTCTGTAACTAGGTTCGTATAAACACTGTTATACGACAATCATATTTTTAAAAGTAGATACGGTTAGCGTTTCTTATCTGACTACTCTGAGAAGAAAAACCAAAACTAACTCAGAGGTCACAGTGTCTTTTAAAGTCCAGACATAATCTTGGCCAGATCATGTAAAGACCATGTAGATTGATTGTTGAAATGGACTCTGAAGGAAAAGCCCACACAGATTAAGTAGACCTGTCCAGTTAGTGCACGCATTTATCAGTAATCGTGGAGCTCAACTCAAAATTTAAGGAGTTTATTATCAAGAAAAATCATAATCCGGTTATTACTAGTCTTCTTGAATAATGCCAATGGCATGGCTATATGTGCAATGTTAGCCTAGCGGTCTCAATTGCGACTACCAAAGAGTATATGGCATGGGGCCCTGAATTCGGTCCCCAGGTCAGGTTGTCTTGTTATTCGATCCTCCTAAATACGCAGTAGAAGCCATTTATGCGCGGTTAATGACATAAGGGGTCGCCCCCCTCTATAGGGGGCCATTAGTATTAGATTGGCCTGTTAGTCTAGTGGTTAGTGACCCTGACTGCTAAGACTGAGGTCGTGGGTTCGATTCCCACCCAGGACAAATTTTGTGTGATGAGCACAATAATTTGTTCTGTGTCTGGGTGTAATTTATCTATAATATGTATGTATTTATAAATATATAAGTGTGTTTATCAGTTGTCTGGTTACCATAGTACAGGCTCTGCCTAGTTTGGGATCAGGTAACGGTGTGTTGGTTGTCCTAAGATATTATTTATTATTCTTTTATTTATTTTCTGACATATTGAGTATATTTTAAATATTTTTACAAAAATCTTACAAAAACATTTAATAATATAAAAAATAGTGACCCATCGGCATCGGGAGCAGGGTCCAAGTTGCCGGTGGTCAGGGCTCTAGAGAGAGGAACCTCCTGACAATGCGTGCCGTGTCCAGGAGTACTGCCTTCTGAATCAAGCCCTTGACCCAGCCGCGCAAGGAGAGCCTCCTGAGGTGTATTATTTATTATTATTATTAAACATAACAGACGAAAATTGGGTGTTCAAAGTCAAATCATTTATTTCAAATGGGCACTTATAACTCTAAAGCACGTTTGAACGTAAACATTTTATAACAAAAAAAAATTGAATTGCTGATTTGACTGGCTCGTTGGTCTAGTGACCACAAGTGCTATTACTGCGCATGAATTCTTGCATTTGATCCCCAGGTACGACAAAGTGTTATTGGGTTTTTATGGATTTCTCAAGAGACTGGCGAAATATGGGTGTAGGTACTCAGGTACACATCAGCCCAACCCTTAGAGGAAACAGGGAGTGATAATGTTATATAGAACTAGCTTCTGCCCGCGACTTCGTTCGCGTTAAATTTCTTGTTCCCCCGACCCTTCCCGTCGCGTCGAATCGCCTACCCGTGCGATTTTCCCCGTTTTTGCAACATTTTTCATGACTACTCCGCTCCTCTTGGTTGTAGCGTGATGTTATATAACCTATAGCCTTCCTCGATAAATAGGCTACCCAACACAGAAAGAATTTTTCAATTCGGACCAGTAGTTCCTGAGATTAGCGCGTTCAATCAAACAAACATACAAACAAACTCTTCAGCTTTATAATATCAGTATAGATTGAATTGAATATGAAACCTTACACTCCTGCTAATCCTTCCGGGGAAACAGGCATAATGTTATGTGCAGTCACTGTGACTAAACCATTTAGCTGCAATGTAGAGCATAATCAATACTAAAAGAAGATCAGCCGCATTGATCGATTTTCAAGGCTAAGCAACGCTTACCCAGGTCAGCCTGTGGATGGCCATCCAATACATACCATAACCTCTCCGTGCCTCGAATACCACGTTAAGCAGTTGGTCCCGGCTTACATTCGTAGATATTTGACAGTCTGACCATTCTTACCGAGGGGTACTTATCGTGTTATCTAGTAACTGGGTTACGGAGGTCAGGTAGGCAGTCGCTTCATGTAAAAAAATTGTATTCAGCTGCGTTCAGTTAGATTGGAAGCCGATCCCAACATAGTTGAGAAAAGGCAGATGGTGAATCGTTAGGAGTGAACCTTCTGCGAACAATTTTAATGGTGTTCATCGAACCTTGACATCTTTGAATTTAGTCGCCAAGTCATTTAGTCTCTTTATACTTCCTGTTTATTTGTTTTATACAATGTTGAGATTATATTCGTTATTGATCTGATTAAAATTATCTTGGTCGTTACGTAATAGATAGGTATGGCCAAAACTTTCATCTTCATTATTTAACAAAACACGTAATTTAAATTTTACGTTAATATAAAAAAAAATTACGTACGTTTACGTAATTTTTTTTTTCAGTGGGAAATCATCCAATGCCTTCTCCCGCTCTGAGTGGAGCGGGAGAGCGTGTCAGACTTTTACCGACTAAAACCCACCCATGTTCCTTCAGTTGCCTGTGCCAATCCTTACATACTTACTCCGTTTGGTTAATTTAATCTATCATAATCATTCCCACTGCTGAGAGGGACTCGGCCATAATTAGGGTTGCCACCCGTACTTTATAATAAAGTATTGTACGTTATTTCACATAATTGTACTCTATACTTTATGAGAACAATAAAGTACATGAAAATACTTTATTTTGCAAGATTTGATTTCTTTGGGATTTAAAAAATATATTGTCGTAAGTACTTTTTCGTTACACGAAATTTATTTGATACCAACTGCAAAAAGCAATGAAAAATATGTTTTTGAATATAATAATAAGAAAAAATCATACTTTATTTTTATACTATGTACTTTTTTTTCTTACCTGTAATAACAAATGTACTTTAATTTTTTTTAAAGGTGGCAACCCTAGCCATAATCCTCCACGTGCCCAGTGCAGGTTGCTGGATATCATATGTCTTCAAGTTTTTGGTTCTAGGACATGCCGGTTTCCAAGATATTTTCCTTCACCGTTTTGAGTGTAATTATATAATATGTTAATATTTTACACAAAGTAGAGTGGCTCCCTGGGGTTCGAACCTAAGATCTACAACTCGTAAACCGCGGCCGTTTCCACGGGCTACCACTGCCCGCTTCATACATCTCAGCCCGCAATAGTAAACAAATGCTAATAACATTTGGCATGATGCCTACTACGCGTATTTTTGAACTGATGTCATAAATCGCTATTGCGAAACGCGTGGGGTGATCAGTAATTCCTTCACCACCGCATTTAATAGTTGTATCGCTGTATACAGGTTGCTAGGGACACCGAAGAATTACCATAGATTCATAACAAGATTCTAAATACCTGCGTTGAAATTTTTGTCGGTTATTTAAAAAATAAATGCTGTTCTATACATCTTGACTGCGTAGGTATTGCGCTTTTCTATGAAAAAAAAAAAAACAATAACTTTAGGATTATGTGCTGAATTAATAGTACATATTTGCGCGTCGATGTCACGACAGCCGGTAAGACAGGATTTTGTTCTAAGTCGGTTAAATCACTTGGTCTGAAGTTGACGTCATACGGCTGAAACGTGACGTCCACTGCTACCGTGGACGTAGGTCTCCCCCAATTTGGGAGATTTGCCATAATCGCTACGCTCGGCAGGCGGGTTGGCGATCGCACTATGGTGGTAAAATGCATATTTTTTTATTTTTTTATTTAAGAAAGCCTACATACTAAGAACAGTGGTATTAAAACTAAATGGCTTATGCTATGCGCAATACATTAAATCCCTGATCTCCAAACTAGGGGTCCCTGTATCTTAGAGATCAGTATCCCTCCGCAGTAATGTCACAAGCCAATATTAGTGACATACTAAATATTACAAAATTGTTGTTTTTATTTTTAATCGTAACCTTAAATCTAAGTAAATAAAATAAAACACTAAATTAAAATAACATTCTGATATACAGTTTTGTGTGAGTGTGTGTGTGTATGAGTGTGTGTGTATGAGTAGGGTGTGTGTCTGTGTATGTGAGGGTGGGGCGGGGTGGTTTATATTTAAGAGAACGCTGCTGCCCATTCTCTAGTAAGTCCCTTAGTCGCCTTTACGACAAACACGAGAAGAAATGGTATGGTGCTGTTCTTTATGTCTGACACCACACGGATCCATATGGATGATCTGATAGTAAAATCGTGGAATACACTAATTGCTGCAAACTGAGCTACTAAAAGGAAAAGACACAACAGATATCTTAAATGTCATAAACAAAAATTGTTTAAAAGAATAACCTTGGACTTCGTTCTCCGACTCTTCTCCATAGAAAACCTCCTTTACTGGAACCTAGCTTCTGACGTTTCATAAATGACCATGTTGGTTTATGTGTACAATATTTTGATTTTACTAACTCCTGTCTCCCAATAATTGTAGGTGGCAGGCAGCAGGCGCGACGCCCGTTGCCCCGGCGCCTGCCGAAGCGCCCGCGCCGGCCGCAGAAGCCCCCGCGCCCGTAGAGGAGCCCGACGAAGCCCTGGCCGCCCGAGACTGGCTGGACCACTTGTATGCGGCCTCCAGACTTGCCATATTGTTCTCGCTGGTCTATTTATATGGTAGCCCCGCGAGGCTATTGCTGGTCCTGCTCTTGGCTGCTGCTGGATACCTGTGAGTATTCTTTGGTTTTTGGAGTAGTAATAATTTTCTTATCGCTCATTGAATACAAAAGAGCCACCAATCAAAAAACATAAATTACCTTAAATCATTATTTTAAATATTTTATGTTTAAATATATTAACACGTTATGTGATCATAAAAAAACAAATATTTAAAAAAGTCGTGTTCTGAATTTTGTTTTGGCCGTCCTACACAATTTATGTTTTTTTGATTTGTGGCCCTTTTGTATTCAATGAGCGACATATTTACTATTGTAAAGTATCAAGTTCTTTTAAATGAACAGACAGCTGTGCTGCTGGGGAGTTTGTTGCGCCACGTCTGAGAAAAAATGTCGAAACAAACTCAGAAGTTATGGTCTTTTTAAAGTCCAAAGATTATGTGATTAGAATATTATGTGAGTCTAAATATGCAGGGCAATGTCTGGACGGGCCTTTTGAATAAAGAGTCATTGCAGCTTTCAGCTGATCTGCCCCAACAGACGGCAGGCATGCATCAGTCTTCGTGTAGCTCAACCTTATTATAGGGAACTCAGACGGTCCCAAATCTGTAGGATACTGTCATAAGCCTGCATATGACAAAAAATTCTTAAAAACATGATTTCCATGCGACATTTCAATTCTAATTTTATTCAATTTCAGCCACCAGATCGGTTTCTTCCGCGACCTCCACGTCAACGTAGCTGACAACCAGCAACAGCAACCCAACCCACCGAACCAGGCCAACCAACCGAACCAGGCCAATCAACCGAACCAACCCAACCAGGCCAACCAGCCAGCCGACCAGCCGGCCCAACCAGCGACCAACAACACCCAACAGTCTCTACTAGCTGTCACATGGATGATCTTCACATCTTTCTTCGCCTCCCTCATCCCAGATACGAATTAATGTAAATCTGTAGGTTTAGACGGAGCTACTCAGTCTTGAAGACGTAAAAATAATTTGTATGGAAACGCTGAAAGCTAAAAATAGGGCGGTTACGGTTATCGGATTATGGGCTTTGGGTCTTTTGGGATAGGGCAGAGTTTTGCATGGGAGATTGATTCATCATGCCTCTATAAATGCAGTACTGCCTTTCGATACGTTTTGAGCACTACTAGGTACGAGTTTGAAGGATTTTGGGAGATTGTTGAAAGTTTTCTAAATTAACAAATCTGGAGAAGGTATACCAAGTATGAATGAACTGAACAGAGAGATACACGTCTGCGATTGGACGATTGCTGGCATTGCGTCATAAAGCTCGCTTCTGATTGGCGGATAGCATGAATTCTGAATGAAAAGTTACCTTATTGGTTCACCAAATTCAAAACCCTTGCTTTACGTTAAGAGAAGAGGTATCTTCATTTTTAAATAGGTAGACACTTCAAAAAGTAATTGTTTATTAAATTCAAACAGTTTACTTAACGCTAAGACTCGTGATGGTCGTGGTCATACTATGTGTGAGTGAGACGGTAGAATTGATCTTTAAACTGATTGTCATCGTGTCATCTCGCTCCCTCTTATTATAACCGGGACTGCCACGTATATTATAGAAATTTCTTTTTAAATACAAATAGGGCTTTCACTATGGCTTAGTGTAGTAAAACAATCATGAAGGGATAAATTCGATAAAAAATAAATCATCAAAATGTTAATATGCGAACCGTAATGTAGGGTAGTTTTAACTTTAAAATTAAAACCAGTGTAAATAAATTATGTTTTTCTTAATTTGTTTCGTAAACAGAAATGCTTTACTAAGTTTTGGAAATAGAGAAAGCCGGACTAAATTAAAATCTGCTTAGCCTTTTCTCAACATTATTTGGGTCAGCTTCCAGTCTAGTATTTGACATGGAGCCACTGCCTATCTGACCTCCTCAACCAGTGGCATGCATTGATTTTCCGTATAGGTAGGCACTAGACCTATACTAGACCTAGATCATTTAGTTCCGTTTCTTAATAATTTCGGGACACACATTAAAATGTAATTGACAGACTTATGGTGATTTTTCAAGGTAGGCACTGCTTATGTACCTATATGCAGTGCACGCCAATGTCCACAACTCAGTTACTGGGTGACATGATACCCATTGGGAAGACTAATATTTAGGTTAGTGCGAAACAGTTTTTGATAATACAATAATACCGTCTGTATTTCATTATATTAAAATAAATTAAAACTCATGATTTTTACAGTCAGCGTCAAAAATATCGAGATGAACAGATTGTCCAAAATGATCTCAACTATTAAGAAAATTAAACCTTATCGCAATTAGATAAAGTTCTTGTTAGAATGACAGTTGTTGTTCTGTGTTCATTCTGAAATATTCCTTGTGTCATTTGAGTTAATATTTAATTTTCATAGTTGTGTAGATCATTTTGAACAGTCTGTTCGTCTCGATATTATTACGCTGACTGTACCATGTTTCTTTACCAAACATGTAATATAAAATACAGCCAAAGAAACCAGTTGTCAGGTAAATTAACGACCTCCATAAATTTGTCGTGTTACCTGCAGCCATTTCAAACATCTGTCAAAAAATGACCGTTGTAATTCCAATTACGAACAATTTAAATTGGTTGTCAAATTGCCTGACAATTATTTTGTCTGGCTTTAAATTGTACATACGGCTACATATCAAACTATAAATTTCCAGTTTAAGCTGACCTCGCATTGTAAATATTTTTCGTACGATGAGAAGTCACCTTATACTGGAAATGTATCGCTTGATTTGTCGCCGTACGTACACTATTAGTCTTAAACTTGCCACGGCTAAAAGCAGCCTCAAACATTGTCAAATCTAATCAGTGGTGGAATTACTAAACACTTTTGAAAAACGTGTATGCTTACCTGGTAGAAATATAAAATCACCAAGAATATTGAATACCATAACATAAAACATCAGAGGCAGTACACCTACATTTCGCCAGTTATGTTTAAGTCCCATGTAATAGAGGGCTAGCCATTTCCATAGACGGGGCACAAATCAAATTTCTGGGCTGCTATTGAAAAATTCCAGATGGAAAAAACCCAATAACATTTTGCCCTACCTTTTGGGTGATTAATCATCAAATGATGTCAAAACCCACCCGTGTTCCTTCAGTTTTCTTTGCCAGGACCACGGTAACTCTTTCAAACAATTTCGCGACCCTGGCAGGAGTTTGCCCTACCTGGCAACCCAAGACCTCAGGCCCCGCAGTAGACTAAACCAGGTAGACTAAAATAAAAGTATTAGTAAATCCACCACTGAGAATCAACCACAAAGGGATACCAGCAATGAATTATCACTTTTTGTAAATAATAAAGTTTTTTAATGGGTCATTTACACTGGGAGAGCTTTTCGCCTCGGAATAGTCGGTTGTTGAAAAGACATAAAAGTTCACACTTATAGTTGATACTTGATATACGAAAACCGCCCTTAAAAACAACAAAATACGGCTCTATCCATGTCAAAACCATCAACACGCGATTGACTGAAATCTAATACTGTACCTTGAAGTAGGTACCTAATTAATCTTATTTCGAGTTGTCAAATCACAGTTTAAATAAAATCGCCTGTTGATTCTCACATGGATATTCTGTTTCAATTAAGTTTCCGTAACTGTACCTAATGTAATATAAGTTTTTGGAAAAACACTTTTAATGCTTAGAAATAAAGTTCAGTTTGCGCTAAACTTTATGGGTCAACAGTACTTGCCATTCTGAAATCAATTTTATTCACCCTGCAATAAGATTGATCTTTGTAAAACTGGAAAAAAAATCATAAAATTTGGCTAGTCTTTTCTCAATCAAGTTAGGGTCGGCTTCCAGTCTAACCTGATGTAACTAAATACCAGTACTCCTTAACCTAGTTACTGGGTAAGACGATACGGTTGAGAAACTCTCCCTTGTGAATGACCCTTCAACGAAAACAGTAACTCGTAACCGTATTTATAATTATTATTATTAGTGAGATATTTAAATTTTATTTTATAGCGTGTTTGGTGTAATGCTTGTCATGGATTACTGTACACATTTTATTTAAAAAGTCGAATATATAACATAACATCATGCTTGCATTGTTCAAAGGGTTAGGCAGAGTTGCAAAGAGCACCTATTATAGTACACCCACATTTTTTTTGTTTAAGTGCATATACAGGATGTCCCCAAAATCAACGTCAAGCCGAAAACGGTTGATAGGCCAGGTGGTGACAGTTATCACAAAAATAATTTAAATATCTAAGTTTAGTACTTTTCAAATTATTGACATTACTTTTCATATTTTTTTTTTTGTAAATGATGTATCCCTGAATAACCCTTCTATAAACTACAGTCAAAAATTGAAACACAACCACCTCAGTTTTAAAGAAAACATCACTTTTTTGCTCCACCATGTACTAAAAATTATTACATCGCCCAACTTTAACTGACTGTACTGAAAAAAAAAATGCTTACCTTAGATTTTTTTTTATTTTTTTTCTGATAACCGTCACCACCTGGCCTATCAACCGTTTTCGGCTTGACGTTGATTTTTGGGACACCCTGTATATACCAGGGAGCGACCCTATTGCCAACAACTGGGCAGAAATCCAAACTCCGGGCTGTTACCGAGAAATTCCAGATGGAAAAAAATCTAATAACATGCCCGACCTGAAAATTGTACCTAAGCCCTTTTGTTGATATTTAAGCGACACGATAGTCAGAAAATATTAAATAACTATGCCGTGCGAATGTACTAACCGGGATAAAAGTACCCTATGTGTTAATACAGGTTATAAACTATTTGTGTGCCAATTTTCATCCAAAATCCGATCAGCCGAGTTTAAGTGAAAGAGTAAGAAACATCCATACTCACAAACTTTCGCGTTTATAACAATAGTAGGAAGTAGGGTGTTCTATCTTAATGTTTAGGGGCATTTAAATATTCTACATTCAAATATCTAGAATGTCGAAGCGAAAATGGAAGAGACAGTTGAAATAGTACACTATAATGCCAGTGAGAAAATATTGTCGGTTTACTTTGCCGAAAACAAAGGAAAATGCATAGCATTGTGAACCTAAAAACGGTGAAATAAGAGCTACTTTACAAGTAAGTGTGTTATAAACATTTTTTTCAAATAAGAAATAAATCAGTCTACACAATTGTACTGTACATAGAAAGGGCTCAACACTGCCATTCTATAAATAGAACAAACAATCTTCTCTTCAAGAGAAAAATGTGAACTGTTGCCAAGATTTATAACTAGGTATCAACATCTTGTTTGTAAAGGGAAATAAATAATTTGTAGCATTTATTTTCGTCTGTCGTGTCGACACGACCATACCTCATGTCGAGGTTAGATTGTAAATAAAACAACACGTGTTTTCCCCAAAGGGTAAGGCAGAGATGTCGATACCTATAGTACACCTACATTTCGCCTAGTTATGCTATAGTCCTATGTAAATAGGAGTGGGAGGAGGGAGGGAGGGAGGGAGGGGAGAAGTTAGTTCGTGAGACAGGTTGATTTGACACTAAAATAGAATGTAATACAAGTGTGTTCAATTAAACCTGAATAATTCGAGAGACTTGCTGTCCTGTTTTTAATAATTCATACAAAAATGGACGCTCCCTTTTTCGTGGACTTGAAAGTTTTCAAACCTTAATCAGACTATCACGAACATTTATACCAAAAATTATCCTTTCTGAATTTTTGCGCTTACCGACGCTTTAAAAAAAAAAATATGCCATTAAATGTATTTATTATTATTATGTGAAGCAAAAGTTACCCATTTTTACGAAAATTACGTTGACAGAGGAGTATGAAATTTGGTACAGTTAAAGTTTGTATGGAGGAGTGCAGAAAGCTAAAATATTTATATGATAATGCATTAGAAATACATTAAGTTTTAAATGAATTATGGTCGTATTTCGACCACTGGGCCACCACTAGTACAGAATAAACATCTGATCCTCGCGAAAAGAATGTGTACAGTAATTCCAAGGAATAGAATGTAGTTTTAAAATAAAATTCGGTGTACTGATGTGAAACCAAATATTATTTTGTATATTACTCTTGATAATTTTAGTGTATTGTAACATAGATTTAATATCCATTAAAATAGCTGTAACAAGTTTACGAGTTTTGGCGAAGACCACAATAAAAGCGCTTATGTCCAGTTTAATATTCCGAACAAATCTTTCAAAAAATTAATTGTAAGTTTGAAAAAGCAGTTACTTAATTTTTCGAGAGAATGTAATGCTTTTTAAAATATCTACAAACTGTTTAAACATACCATTCTGTAGATATATTTTTTAGACATGAACTCAACATTTTAAGTTATTCAGAAAATTGTTTACAAAAAAAAGTATAGTGAAATTCCTATTGCTACTCCGATCATTCGATAGCATCGATATAATTTTGCACTTTGTGCATCTCTAAAGGACTAGAGTGGGGACGGAACTCACGGAACAGATAAAATAAATTGGTCGGTTCGAATCCAAAGCTTTGTGATTTACCTGCATTTCATTATTATTGTCTATTAGCAATTCATAATGTATCATTAGTTTAGCTATAGGAAAAGACGACGTGTGCATTCAATGTAAAGTTTGTAAGAATTTTATTTTATTCTACAAAGAGTACATTTCAATAGAACTTTTCGTCAAAATATCAAAATTAATGTCTGTTGTTGAAAAATTCTATTTAAATCTGCTAGTAACATGTATAATGTTATTATTTGGTTATCTACCTACGTTGGTATATACCGATGCTGTATTTATCTACAATATCACTGTTTTTTCCCTGTGCAAGTACCATGTACCTGCATGTTTGGTATACTTGCATGCAAGGAACTTTTTCAAAGGGAGTGTGGCTTTCAATGAAATGTCTTATCTGGATTGTGTTGTAATCAAAGAGTAGACTAAGATAAAGTTTCGAGTTTGATATGAATCGGGTTAACAATTTTTTTCGTTTCAATGTATTATAATCGCGTGGATTCAAAAAAATGTAGACGGTTAATTTTGAAGCTTATATCTGTGATTTTAAAATAAATAATTGTACTAAATCTTGGTGTTTGTTTTCGAAACCTTTGGATGAGCTTCATCTATCTATCTATACTAATAATAGGTTGGGGAAAAAGTTTCTTCGCATTTTTTAAGAAAATTCAAAACTTTTTTTAATAAAGTTTATTTACATTTAACTAAAGTATGTAGGTACCATTTTGTTCGATAACTTTTTGCCATCTTGTAGGTAGGGACATGATCCCATTGCTATAGAAATTCTAGGACTTCTGGTCAAAATACCGCGACAAGTGCTTTTGGCAGTCCTTTCGTAATGTTAACCTGACACTGCCTAAAGAATTCTGAAGAGACCGAAACAGTGGAAATCTGAAGGTGCAAGGTCAGGACTATACGGCGGATGCATTAACACCTCCCAGCCAAACTCTCTTAATTTTTGTTGGGTGGCTAAAGATGTGTGAGGTCTAGCGTTATCATGATGAAAAACCACACCCCTTCTGTTGATTAATTCCGGCCGCTTTCTCTCAACTTCTTGCTTTAATCTCATCAGTTGTTCGCAGTAGAGTTCAGAATCGATGGTCCTGCCTGGTGGTAACAGCTCATAATGAATAATGCCCTTCCAATCCCACCACACACACAGCATCACCTTGTTGCGAGTTAACCCGGGTTTCGCCACAGTCTGTGAAGCCTGACCGGCCTTTGACCACGACCTTTTTCGCACGTTCTTGTCATACGTGATCCACTTTTCATCACCAGTTATCAGCTTCTTCAAATATGGTTCGGTTTCATTACGTCGTAATAAAGAATCACAAATGAGTACACGGTTCATTAGGTTTCTTTCAGTGAGCTCGTGAGGTACCCAAATGTCGAGCTTTTTTGTGTACCCAGTTTTTTTCAAATGCGCCAAAACTGTTTTGTGGTCAATGTCCAGTTCTTCAGCTACGTCGTAACTACTGGTATGCCGATCTTGCTCCACTTTTTCAAAAATGGCATCGATTTTATCCTTAATAGGGCGACCAGAGCGACGTGCATCTTTGACATCAAAATTTCCGGATTGAAAACGCTTACACCAAATTTGTGCTACTCTCACAGACACTACACTAGATCCATAAACATCGCAAATTTTTTTCGCGGCTTGCGTTGCGTTTTTACCTTTTTTGTAGTAAAATTTTAAAATGTATCGAATTTCTTCGTTAGATTCACTCATCTTGACGGTACGAAAAACAAATGAAAATCACACATTTTCCTAATTTGAATTTGGAATTATGTTCTTTAAAATTTAAACTTTCAATGATACCAAAACCAGCCAGATATAAATAGTATAGCCAAAGAGATTTTATTACAAGTTCATACATACTATAATGAGAAAACACTTTTTCCCCAACCTAATATAAAGCTGAAGAGTTTGTTTGTTTGGTTGAACGCGGTAATCTCAGGAACTACTGGTCCGAATTTTAAAAATCTTTGTGTTGGGTATCCTATGTATCGAGTAAGGCTATATGCTTCCACGCTACGACCAATAAGAGCGGAGAAGCAATGAAAAATGTTGCAAAAACGGGGAAAATCAAGACAGGCAGGCAGACAAGATTCGATGCGACGGGATGGTCGGGGGAACAAGAAATATAACGCGGACGAAGTCGCGGGCAGATGCTAGTCTGCTATAATAAAGTCTATATATACTTTGAAGGTATGAGGACCAGGTTCAGGGGTCAGGGCCAGGTCACTCAGTCTCCGCAGAAAAGGGAAGATCCTCCGACCAGACGGGTGTCGGTGTCTGGTGGGCTACTGCCCGACGATTGATACGATTGCGCAGTAAAATCTGCGCGATGCAGGTTTTTCGTGACGTCAGTATGATGCGTGGTTCACAGGACAAATGTTTGTGTGATGAGCACAATCATTTGTTCTGTGTCTGGGTGTAATTTATCTATAATATGTATGTATTTA
This sequence comes from Aporophyla nigra, assembly GCA_947507805.1. NCBI lineage: Eukaryota > Metazoa > Arthropoda > Insecta > Lepidoptera > Noctuidae > Aporophyla > Aporophyla nigra. The sequence continues at coordinate 18,795,126 of OX382315.1, forward strand.
GAAATATATAAGTATGTTTATCAGTTGTCTGGTTGCCATAGTACAGGCTCTGCCTAGTTTGGGATCAGAGAACAGTGTGTTGGTTGTCCTAAGATATTATTATTCTTTTATTTCACTTATTTTAACATATTATTTACATTTTTAAATATTAGGATACAAAAATTATAGAAACATTTAAAAATATAAAAAATAGTAGCCCACCGGTATCGGGAACAGGGTCCAAGCTACCGGCGGTCAGGGCTCCAGAGAAAGGAACCTCCTGACGATGCGAGCCGTGTCCAGAAGTACCGCTTTCTGAATCAAGCCCTTGATCCAGCTGCCTAACGAGAGCCTCCTTAGGTGTTGGTCGAGGCTCTTGGCTATCAAGCCATTGGCAGTGACGACTATCGGCACAATGATCGCTGAATCCACATCCCACATGTCGACAACCTCGCGAGCCAAGTCAAGATACTTGATCTGTTTATCTTTCTCAGCTTTCACGAGGTTCTCGTCATGTGGAACCGTTATGTCAACAATCATTGTGCGCCGCTCTACTCGATCCACCACCACTATATCAGGCTTATTTGCGACAATAGTCCTGTCAGTGATGATGGATCGATCCCAGTACAATGTGATATTTCCATTTTCGAGAACTGGGTCGGGCACATACCTGTAGTACGGCACTTCCGATTTCACAAGGTTGTATTTAAGAGCAATTTGCTGATGGATAATCCTGGCTACTAGGTTATGCCTATGCAAGTATTCTTCGTTAGCTAGACGAGAACACCCAGAGATTATGTGCCTAATGGATTCCCCTGGACGGTGGCATGCCCGACAGATGTCAACCGTGCCATCTTTCACAATAAATCTCCGGTAATTGTTCGTCATCATAACTTAGTCCATAATTGCACAGATAAAACCTTCGGTTTCCCCAAAGAGGTCACCGAAACGCAGCCAGGCTACGGACGCCATTATATCTACATCGGGTCCATGTAGGGCCCGGAAAAAGCGTCCGTGGAGCTCCTTACTCTGCCATACTTCCATGCGTTCATTAGGGTCAAGTATTACAGGTTTACGCCAGTTCTCGTTTGCCAAGGAGAGCGGGTTGAGGCCCTTGTCAACCGCGACCACATCTCGATGCATCCCCACGTTGGTTTCTAGGAAATATTCTATAAGACTGCATATCTCGCGATTGTGGAGAGTCTTAGCGTTTAAGAAGCCTCGACCTCCACACTTACGCGGGATATACAGCCTCATGACCGATGACCGTGGGTGATGCATTCGATATGCAGTCAGCAGCGTACGGACCTTCCTATCCAAGGCGTCCAGCTCGGTTTGAGTCCATTTGAGTATGCCGAAAGAGTACATCAAAACTGGCATGACCCAACCGTTAAAGGCGCGCACCTTGTTTCCGCCTGATAGAAGACTATTAAATACTTTCTTCAGGCGGCCGAAGAAGCGTTCCTTCAACGATTGCTTCATGTCAGTAACATTGACACCCAACGCTTCCGACATACCCAAATAGTTACATAGAGGTTTCGGATGCGAAGAGGGTTCGGAAGTTTATGGAATCCGAGAGTTGGGTTCCCACGGATTCCACAATCTTCCCTCGTTTTACATGCATGACCGCACATTTGTCCACACCAAATTCCATCCTGATGGCGCTACTGAAGGTTTCAGTTACTTTCAGTAGTTCCATCAGTTGAAAATTGTTGGGAGCAAAGAGTTTTAGGTCATCCATGTAAAAGAGATGGGATATAACCTGACCACCTCTCCTCATCCGATAGCCTATGCCTGAGTCCTCCAGCAGTGTGCTTAGAGGATTCATGGCTAAGCAGAACCAAAGCGGACTCAAACTATCACCCTGAAATATGCCTCGCTCGATCCTTATCGGTTCGCTGTTCCTTTGGATATTTCGACATCCTGGATAGCGAAGGACCGTCCTCCACTGCCCCATACATGAAATCAGGAAGGTGATTATTATTATTATTATATGTGGCAGTGTTGATGCAGCTACAATACTGTGCAACTCCTAACTTTACAGACCAAGATTTTTTTTTAGTTTTCTAGTTCAGTAATAGCAATTTTTTAAATACAATTATCTTAAAATATTTACCTAGTTTAAATGTGTTAAAATAATGAGTTGTTTAAACTTGTGTATATAAAAAAGAAAAAAGTCATATGTGGCATCAAAAAATTTCATCCGCATCATGCCCAAAAGCCTGGCAAATTGTTAGACCAATAACTAGGCCAGCCTGACGGGTCATGCTAATCGTTTTCCAATGTTTCGAAAAACGAAGTGGGTACTCGGACCCCAAGGGCTTTTTTTGTGGGTGGGTAATCATCAAATGTCGTCTCCCGCTCTGGGCGGAGCACGAGGGCGTGTCAGATTTTTACTGACTAAAACCCACCCATGTTCCGTTATTTGCCTATATGCCAGGGCCACGGTAGGTAACTCTTACGAACAAATCTCGCGACCCTGGCAGGATTTACCACTACTTGGATACAACATTGGCAGGACATTTTAAAAACGAAGTGGGCACTCGAACCGCATAGGCCTAGAGTTTGAACCCCATACGGCTAGAACATATAAGTTCCAATAAAATTGAAATATTTTCACCGTTTGAGGTTTCCCGCACTGCAGCTGCCGCCCCAATACAGCCCGACGTGCTAGAAAGATGGGTGTCGATACATGTTGCATCCCACACCAAAGTCGACCTAACTCCCAAGGCATTATAGTCATTCCATCTGGTCTCTTTCCATCGTCGCGTGCCAAGCCATTGGGTTCTAGAGCAGCTGGCACCCCGGTGGTGATAATAGTACGACTGAGTACGACGAATGATGTCATTGATGCTGGCGTGCCGTGCTATCCGGCCTGCGCTCCTGCTGCAGGATAGGCCTTGCTGTCGGAGGCAGTCGGCAACTTCACCGTATGGGCAGCAATGCACAGCCAGGCAAGATGTTGTCACCTAGCAAAGTAACTATGTTGGGTGACGGCAGTGCCTAAAGCCAGAAGTCCGAATCCCATTCACCCATAGCCAGAAGACGGGCACACTCAGCAGTATTGGTGGACGTATTAATAAGTCTTCCGTACTAACCTTCAGAGCGGCTCATCCCACTGTCTCTAGGAAAGCAATAGCTGTTTGTTATTTACTCCGGAAAGTTTTCGCATTAATAGAGTATTTTTAGGAGTTTACTTCTTAAGAAACGATTTTCAGATATAAGCCTGGGGTATGAACATTTATGGCGAGTAAAATCAAACTTTCTCCGTTACGTTACCTATGTTTACTAATCTATACATTTTATAATCGTTCCTAAGGAGTAAATTGCAGTCGTGCGTCGGAGCCGAACCGTACAATGTTTTATTTTTAATCAAGCACAAAAAAGCAAAACAACATTGTATTCAAATAAATACCAGCTTTATTTACATCACTTAATTAGAAATCATCACTGAAATCCACATCCATTTTATCTCCAAGGTTTTTTTCTAAATTACTATCCTACCTTTTGAGCTAGGTGAAAATGAATTACTCCTATTTTATCTTGTACAGTATTTATATTTTGAATAGAATAATTATTTGATGATGATTTGGTTTCTTTTTCAATGTTCTTATCACCAATTGTAACTATCTCTGGTGTAAGTGCTCTATTATTTTTATTAACATCAACTGTTAAAGTATTCTAATTTTCTTTTATACCTTCATTCTTCATCCTTGAACTAGTTTCTTTGACAATGTCTGCAGTTTTGGGGTCATTTATTTCAATATCAAAAAGTAATTTATCTGCAATTTTAATAGCAGCCTGGTCACTCTATTTCAAGATCAAAAAACAAAGTTGGCGACAACCAACTTCGTTTTATTCTATTATTATTTCTTTTCAATATTTTTCCAATCAGGACAACTCCTGTGGATTATTGAATGTAGGATGCATATTTACTACATTTACATCTGAAAGCAAATTAACAACAGGATCAGGATCCATTATCTCGTAGACAAAATCATCAATAAATGGAGGTCGATTTTCATCATTTTCTTCTATCTCCACAATTTCCATAACTTCTGGATCCTCTCCAGGCCGTAACGTATTCTTATGATTACATTCTGCACCCTTGTTTGTGTCACTATGAATGTCAACAGTCACAGACTGGTGAACTGAAGTAATATCATCCGAGCTTTTAAGTACATTCGTTTCTATCTCTTCATCTACTTCTATTATAGCACTATCTTGTTTTCTACTAGTGTCCATAGAATGTTGTTTGAGTCTTGCAAGGCGTCTTTCTTCGGCTAGTTTCCTATTTCTGATCATTCTTTCCTTTTGATCATCGCTGATGGATGGAGAGGCAGTTGCTTTCGGCATTGTGAATGGTGATCTGAAATAAGTGAGTGTATGGTTAATTAAAATAAGAAGTTTAATCATGACCATGGTTCTCGATAACTGGAAAGAGAGGATATTCTCTCTAAATTAATAAATGCTGCCTCGTTGATACAATGGTCTCAAGTACTATTGCTAGGCATGAAGTTCTTGATTCAATTCTCGGGTAGGGGAAATTGTTATTGGGCTTTCCATATAGAAATTTTCAGTAGCAGCCCAGAGTTTGGATTAGTGACTGCTTGATCGCAATAAGTTGCCTATTTCATGGGACTCACAACTTCCTGTCGAAATATGGATGGAATGTATGAATAAATGTGTCCTAAGAAGAGATAAAAAGAAACAGCATGAAAAAGAGCTGGGTACTATGAGGCATAGTACCCCGCTCTTTCCCATACCTTTTTTTTTTACCCTACCCATGGGTAGAGTAATAGTGGACAGCGGATTATTTATTACTAGTTTCTGCCCGCAGCTTCGCTCGCGTTAAAAATAATAATAAACATAGTTTTTTTTTTTTTACTTCTAATACCGCCAAGAATATGTGTACAAAGTCTCATGATGATCAGTCAAGTAGTTTTCGCATGAAAACGTAACAAACAAACTTACAATCACATTTATAATATTAGTAGGGACTAACTAACTTTTGCCAAATACCGAAAGGACTAGCCAGCATAAGCAAAAGGCAGTTTTTTTGGAAAAGGGGAGTGAGAAGCCGTTGCCCTGCAGTGTGACACTACAGGCTAGTTAGATTAGATTGATTAGAACAATTTTCCAGCAGGTTAGCCCGCGAGGTGTTCGAAAATCCTTCCACAGAAACAAACAACTGGAATAAAAAGTATCCTATTTGTTAATTCAGAATATAAACTATCTGTGTGCCAAATTCCATCCAAATTCGTTCACCCGTTTTGGCGTGATTGAGTAACAAACATCCACATTACACATTAATATAATATTATAATATAATTAATATAATATAATAATTATAGTAAGATAGTAGGACGAGACCCTTATACTACAAATACAAAATGACGGCAATGTTTAGTGTATTGTTGTTCTAGTGGTCGCGAGCGTTAGTGCCGAGCTTGAGGTCCCGCGTTCGAATCCAATGTCGGACAAAGTGTTAGCGGGTTTTTATAACTAACGAAACGTAGGTGTACTTTAGGCGTGTAATATTTATGTTCACCTTAAGGTGAATGCTTCAACCAGCCCGTGAAATTCATATTTTCTTACGTTTTTTGCAATTTGCAGGCCAGTGCTAGGTTGTATGTTGATTAAAATATTATTCGTGCCTGTAAGACATATGTAGTTACAGAATTATAATCATTAAAATCATCAATACAACGCTCTAAGTTCATAAAGCTGTAGGAATGACATTTTCTCTTTTTTTTTTGCTCTTAGGCCTTTATGAACTTGGAGGGTAGTATTGGTGATTTTGATGATTATAATTCTGTTACTACATACGTCTTACAGTCGCGAATAATATTTTAATCAACATACAACCTAGCACTGGCCTGGAAATTGCAAAAAACGTAAGAGATTTTGAATTTCGCGTGCTGGTTTGGAGCATTCACCTTAACCTAACCCTTCTTCTTCTAATACAGGTGTGATGTTTTGTTATGTTATGCTACCCACCTAACTCTTTTCGGTGAACCCATGGCTTTTTTCACAGACCCAGGCGCTGGAGTAGCCCTGGCCAGATCAATCTGCTGCTGCAGCAGCTTGTCAAACTCATCCTGCTCCTGAGGAGGCTCGGTTTCTTCATCGCTGGAGTCTTTCTGGACAACCGTCTCTTCTGATATAAACTGGTCTGTGCGGATTTTTTGGAGGTGCACCTGAAATTGTTGAGAAAAGTATTTATTTATAAATAGTATAAGGCAAAGTCGTAGTATATGGGTTTCCTTAAGCTAACAACAGATATTGATAGAGTTTTCACCATCATTTAGAGAATTTTATCTGAAAGGGCAATATTATAAGTACTTATCTATCTTCCTGTCATCATCATCATCTGCCTAGCCTCTTCTCAATTATGTTGGGATGGGCTTCCAGTCTAACCTAACCGGATCCAGCTGAACACGTGCATTTATGTATGTATGTATGCATTTAGTGAAAAACTGTTCATTTCGAATTAACAGTTTTTCACTAAATGCATATGAAAGTATATATGGTACTTACATCAAAAAATCATTGTTTTTAAATTTTGTCTGTCTGTCTGTTTGTTCTGGCTAATCTCTGAAACGTAACATAGGCTACTTTTTGTCTGAGTAGCACGTTCCTGTGTGATAATTTCTGAACACCACGCGGATGAAGCCGCGGGCACAGATAGTCAAATATAGTTTCGTGACTTGACTGACTGACTTCCCTGGAGTTAGTGGCAGTGGACTCAGTTCATGGTTAAACACCTTGAACTGAGTTCAATGCCACTAACTGTATTGAAAGTAGTATAATTCTATACAAACAAATAAATTAAACATACCATAACAGGTCTCTTCTTGCCAAGACTCTCAATCTTCTTCAGACAGTCCTCAAACTGGAACTTGGGGTACAGCCTGTATGCCCAATGTTCTACCTTCTTTAGGACCATGTCTAAGTCTTCCTTCTCATGCCCTTTGCCTGGAACATCAGTAATTGCATAAAAAAATAACATTAACTGAATGATTTATCAACACCCAGACTTTCTCTTTTTTGTTTCCATGAAATATTAAGATTTGTAAAAGATGGATCGACACGTTTATTTTTGTAATTAAATTGTTAATTAACTAACTATGTTTAAGACCCTCATGGCTGATCAATGTCTCTTAAGATACAGGTTAGTCAGGCAGTTGGTGTTTACAATGGAAGTTGAGTGAACTGTCCACCCTGTTCCTCATACCTCCAAACCCTTTATGATGTAGACAAGTGTTCTGTTTTATCACTTGCTTTTAAAAATGCTGGTGAATCTGTAATTGGTGACTGTAGGTTCAAAGGTATTAGTTACCAATACTTAATCTCTCTTAATGTTTCAAAATTGTGCAGGAAAACATCATAAGGAAACCTGCATGTCCTACAGCCAAAAATTCAAAGACATGTGACATCTACCAACCCGCACTGGGACCGCCTGGTGAATTATGGCCCACTCTTTCTCACCAAGCGGAGGCCTGTGTCCCAGCCGTGGGAACATTATAGGCTGCTGATGATGACTTAATCTCTCTTACTCTCTTTCAGCAGTGGCCAGTAAGTATTTGATGAAAAGTGATTTGGTTCAGTTAGATATAGACTAGTGATTGCAAGTATTATTGTAGAGTTTTAGCATTACAGAACAGGTTTTTTGTGTCCTTCATGGCTCTATGAAATGCCAATGTTGACCCAACCCTTATGGGGGTTTTAAACTGTTTGATAAAAGGCTCGCTTTCATGGGCGTACCCAGGTTCTGGGCCAGGGGGGGGCAAACCAGATTTATTATTATAAGCACTTGGTCAAATAAATAAACTTAAATTAAAATAGGTTTTAATTCTTTAAATATACAATAACTATTTTAAAAGTAACTTTCGACGGTTTGTGACGTCTTTCATGAAATAATCGCCCATAGCGTTAACAAATTTTCTATGTACACTGAGCATACAAAGCCCATTTAAACTATTACAAACATGATCGATCTTAGCTACGTTTTTACGCGTCTGAGTGTGCTGAATGACCTATCAAATGTAGTGGTGGAATAAGGTATTCATTGCCAGTAAAATTTCTAGAGCTCTCTTCACCTTCGGGTAAAAAGATTCGAAGAAAAAGGAGTAGCCGACTCTTTTATTAACTGTGTTATTCCAATGCTTTCAAAGTCCTGCTACTGCTTATTCATCCAACAAGTGCGCCATAGTTCGACTTCAGATGTGATCCCTACTAATTCATAAAATTTAGATACTTCCTCAATACATTTTTGTAATTTTGGAACTGTAATTTTGATTATTTAAGCAGGGTGCAACAATGAAATAGTAAACGCTGGTGAATGGTTTTTTGCCGAATCTCGTCCTTAATAAAGATGATAACGAATCCAAATAGGGCACCCATAACGAGCGACGAAAATGATCGCTAAGGGGCTCGCTATAGTAGACAGCCGGTTGATTTGCCCTCTGTTGTTGGCGGCTTGCTGTCTTAGGTCAACGCAGCTCAAGGTTCAAAGCCGCAGCAATTTCTTCAGCTGAATCGATTAAATTTTCACTCCCTTCTTCCGCGGAACGCCTGTGTTCTGCACATTTTATTATGTCCAGCGTTTTAGACTTCGGCACGCCACTATTGCGGCGGCTAGTTCCCTCTTTGAGGAGTGGCTAGAGAGGCGCCACGGTGTCCTCACCTTCCGCCTTACGCAGGTCCTCACCGGACACGGCTGATTCGAGAGGTTTCTGTTCCAGATACGGTGGTAGGAAACGCCCTCGTGTTATCACTGCGTGGATCGTCTGGAAGATAGGGTGGAGCATACGGTGGAGGTGTGCCCTGCCTGGGTGGAGCACCGCCGTATACTCTTGGAGGCGATCTCCGGCGGCGACCTCACTCGTCTGGCCCTGGTGCAGGCCATGGTACGGAGCGAGAGGGCATGGGAAGCCGACACCTCCTCCTGCGAAGCAGTAATGCTCACGAAGGAGGAGGTGGGGCGCGTGAGGGAGTGGCAGTCTCTGCGCCCTCACGTCCGTAGCCGCCGCGGGAGGAGACGCCCTGGGCGTCGGGAGTCAATAACAGACTGCCGTCCACTATAGGCGCGAGCTTGCGGGCGGCGAGCAATGGGTAGCTCGCCGCCCGGTAAGGACCAAGCTCGGGTCGACGGCGCGTAGTGTTCCAAGCGCGCCTCAAGGAGATGTCAGCAATACTGAAGGGGTCTGCTAGGACCGATGTCTGCCAGAGTCGCGAGATTCGTTCGAAAGAGTTACGTACCGTGGCCCTGGCATATGGGCAACTGAAGGAACACGGGTGGGTTTTAGTCAGTAAACGTTTGACACGCCCTTCCGTTCTACCCAGAGCGGGAGACGTCATTTGATGATTTTCCACAGACAAAAAAATGTTATATCTTTGGGATGGGTGCAGCAGGGAATTGTATTTGTTAACCGACTTAAAAAAATTAGGTGGTTCTTTGTTACAGTGTATTTTTTCTGGCTGATATTTTTATTATTTTTTTATAGATAGGTTTTGGCTTCAGGGTCCCATTTAAATTTTATTGACTTTGCTTTGATAGTTTTTGCGTTGGCTTCGATTACGTATTTAATCCACTTTGATCAGCGTGTTGATATTGTAATACTTCGTGTCTCTGCTATTGACTTGGCCAGTAATAGTATACGAATTAGTGCAGGCCAGATAAAAACGTTTTTGCAAAAAAAAAAACAACCGACTTCCAAAAACACACTACAAAGTGAAAAATAACTTTAATTTCGGAAGTCAGTGGCAAAAATCTAAAATACAGATACAAAGACACCAACTTCCGAAATTAACTTTATTTTTGCTTGCAGCGCTGCTAGCAAGTAGGTAGAATGGGTGTGCACGATTTTTAACACGTTTTTATTAGCTTCATACGTATGTTAGTATGTGCCTATGTAACAGAAACTTTGACCATGATTTTGACCCCCTTTAAAACGTCGGATTAACTCGAAATTTGGCTTATTTATCAAGGACCGATTACAATACAATAATTTTAATAAATTTGTGCCTTGCGGGGATTACCAGGATAGCAAAAAAACCGTCTTCGAAAACTACGCTGAAATACATAAAACAAAATGAAATCTACGCTGACATACGTCACAAAATTTGAAACACCCTAAAAAACAAATAATAGTTTTAAAAAACTAAAAAACATGCTTGCAAATAAATTATTTTAAAAGTTCTATATTGTATTACAAATAGTAAAGAGTACCTAATTGTTCTTCATTTTTATCGACAAAAGTAGTAGTTAGTATGGACGTTACCAAACTCCAGGGGGGGGCAGCTGCCCCCCTCTGCCCCCCCCTGGGTACGCCCATGCTCGCTTTGTTAACCCAAGCAGATTAAAACGGAAGTGAGAAGATACTTGTTAGTATGCTGGTTGCCACTTCAGCCTACATGCTTTTTTTTTTGTAGGTCGGAAATCATCAAATGATGTCTCCCACTCAGGGAGGAGCAGAAGGGCGTATCAGAGTTTTACTGACTAAAACCCACCCGTATTCCTTCAGTTGCCCATATGCCAGGGCCACAGTATCTCTTTCGAACAAATCTCGCGACCCTGGCAGGAGCCTGCATGCTTTCAATTGTGATATAATCTGGTTGGCCGAGGCAGAGATGGACTCTTTTGATAAAGATTGGTCCTTGGCAGGTCTGAACAGAGAGATGTGGAAAGAGAATAGTGAAGCTTTGCCCAGCAGTTAATAAAAAAAATTGTTTGGTGGTATGAAACTGACAATCACCAAGAGAGCAATAAAAAATAAAAAACTGAATAAATCTCACACTAACTTACCCTTAAACTTAAAATCTTTGAAGTGATCTGGCAGGATCTGTATGCCTCTTGGCCCTGTAAGGCGAGCTGGATTCAATATGAACCGTGGATTTTTGGTCACCCTCTTCGTTTTGGTGGATGATGGGTCCACCCGTCTCTTGTCTTCTTCTGTTAAATAAAACATTGAAATTGATGATTCTGTTGGACATATAACCATAACATGGATAAAATATAGTCAAAACCCTGTAAAACATTTTACAAACTGCATTTAACATATATTCTATGTTTTCAGAGAATGACAACAACAAAGGCCAATAATTCTGTTATGTAAAATATTAGCTGGTATGTGACACAGCCAGGGCAATCTCTTATCTCTTTATTTAGTTTGCTATTTATCACTTCACAAAACCATGGAAAACTAAAGTGGATATTATGTATTTTATGACTAAAGTGCAATATAATAAAAATATACTTATGACATAGATGTAATTGGGGAATGCAATCTCGTTCTCGCGAGATCTCGGCCTTTTTTTAGCGAGAATGATCTCGGACGAAAAAAGGGCGAGATCTCGCGAGTTTAACGAGATTACACACGTGCATACAAAAAAAAGGGCCTTCTCAGCGGTTGGTTATCTGGCCAACAAAATAAGAAGCCGTTTAGCAGACGATTCTTTAATCTTTGGACATTTTGTGCTTCTTAAGGAGCTACTTTCAAAATAATTCGTAATAATGGCTTGTGATTTGAACTGAACAAATCATTCATTTGATTGGTATATTTTGTTAATTAATCTGTAATATCTAATAAATGTACTGAGGAGATATAGGTTTATTTAATTGATAATAATATGAATATCTCAGTATAATAGTCAACTCAACTTAGATAATAAGTTTTTTTTTTTTTTGACTTCTCGTTGTTTTGTTTGTTATAAAAGAACTGTTTTATTACTAAAATATTTTTGTTTGATATTAGAAGAGAAGACTGGTTGTTTCTTACGAACAAGATGCATAAAAAAGTCTATTGAAAAAATTCGTGAAAATAAATGGTTATCTTATAAAACTTATAATTTTTATTAATTTTTCCTAATTGATTCAAATATTGTGATATGCAAAAAAAAAGAACTCAAACTGCCAATCTCGCGAGATCTCGAAATTGGCGAGATCTCGCAGTATTGTTATTCATAAACTCGCGAGATCTCGCTTGAGCCCCAATCTCGCGAGATTTGCATTCCCTAGATGTAATGCATACATGTTCTGCAACGAAGGAAAACATTGAGCGGAAACCAGCATGTCCTAGAAATAACAGATTCAAAGGCATGTGACATTTGCCAATCGCACTGGGCTAGCATGGTGCATTATAGCCCACTCATTAACACTGAGAAAAGGCCTGTGTGTGCAGCAGTGGGAACATTATAGGCTGATTATAAATAGGTTATGGAGCCGGGAAAGTCTCTTCTTCTTCTTAGCGTGTCGATAGCAATCTAAATAGCGCTAGCCTAGAATTTTGCTACGAGCTTAGCATTTTCAGTAGCGTCCATCAACTCCTGTAGCGTGCAAACAACAGGACACGCTGGACAGGATATCAGGTGCCGCATTGTTTGTGGAAAAGTAATACAGTACTAAAGAGGTTAAGACAGATTTCTGAGGAATTATGTACCTGCTTCATCATCTTTGGGTTCGTTTCCGTCACTGTTGTCGGGAGACTCGGATCGTGATCGAGGCCTCTCGTCGAACTCATCACCTTCTATCACTCTCTCCAACTCCCGTGCCTCGCCTGCCTCATCTTCTAAGAATATATCTTCGAGGAGAGACATATTTTTGTATGAATATCAAAATGGAAGAAAAATCGACAAAACAATGAAAACAAGCATTTTTGTAGAACCACTTTGACGTTATATTTAGCGGGAGTCGCGACCGGGGTTGCCATAAATCACACCAAGCACCAAAAAACCTATTGAGAAAAGAGTGTAACTTATTATTTTTTGTCATATTGACATACAGCTTGGCAGAAAAGAGTCTGGAAAAAATGAGGGCGCCTGTAAAGCAGGTATGGCCACCCTATATACTAGGACTAAAACTGATATATAAGATACTTGTTGTTTTAAACAACAAACACGAGATCCCGGGAATTCTCAACAATTAAGATTTCAAGACTTGATAGGCGCACAGGCTTTTACTTTTATTGTATTTAGTAGATTGCACATTATTTCGCTGGAATAACCTTTTATCTAAATAAATTAAATCACACTCAGGGATTGTCAGACAATACCAGAAACCGACCCAAGAAATAATGTTTAGTAATCGCATTTGCGGCCACCATCTAGGGTATTCACAACCATTCGATGGTTGGTATGCCTGTATCGTATTTGACATGAATGATGATGAACGAATCTTGTTAATGCTGACAGTTTGTAATCGGGAAGAAGGCTACTAATAGCTGCTTACTGTCGGAAACTAAATGGAAGTCAGAGACTACCACGTAACATGTCGCATTCGAAAGGTACGAGCCATATCAAATAAACTTGAACAGTTTACTAATGAAGCCGTCAGGTATGTCATATGTGGGGTACATACCACTATCACTATCTAAATTTTATTTTATTTGGAAAAAAACTATATTACATTACATATTAGATATGAAAAAAGTTATATAAAACAAAATCAATGTTATAACAACAACATTTTCCACGAATTTACAAAAAGGTATGCTATGGGAGCTGAGGACTCATCGGTAACGTAGTTCTTATTCCTTACAAACTTACCAGTTAGTTACCACATTATTTATCTAATTTTTTCAATATATTAATAACTTTAAATGCGAATTGAATTTCTATGTAGCATAATTAAATCTATGTCTACGAAATATTCATTGTACATTTGCGTGAGACGCCGAAGAAGTGCACGCTTACCAGCGTTTGTCCGGATGGAAACCTGATCAAACAATCGGTAATCGCGAACTCCACGACGATAAATGACAATGAAAATGAAAGAACACGCTAAAATCTAGGTTTTATTTAAAAATAAAAGCGTGACATAACATCATTCGTGTATTCCTTTTCGCTGTTATAATAAATTTTTCCATTAACACTGATCTGTCAGATTTACATTTCTTATTTATGAAACTTAATTAAAGAGTGTAAAATATTTCTTCTCTTGGAAGTCGCGACGTCCCCGTAAGGAGGCGTGGTGGGCGGCGCCGGAGCTTGGCTCCCCGTCCGCGGATGGGACACCGTGGCCCACTAATACGGGCCCCTCAATGTGTTGCCTTATAGGCTCACGTTATGTGGGACGCGTTAAATAACGTGTGTGGTTGCTATTGTGTCTCTGCAGGCGCGCCGCGGCGTTGAATTATGTATCAACACCGCTTTCTTCACGACGCCTTGGCGGTCAGTCCCCGCCAGGTGAGACCCCCGGTTACACGGGGGAGGCCCGGCGAGAGACGACCAGCGACAAGACGCCGACTCGACGCGTCGCACCCCACAGAGTAGGGTGCGCGCCCCCGCTTATCCCGTTTCCCAGAGCGAGCCAGTAAAATATTTCTTAGAGGTGCACGGCTCCTATTATAACCCAAATCGTCTCAAATTATAGGTAATAAAATACGTAAAGGAGGCACATGAAAAATAAAAAGCGTTAATTATCCTTTTTTCACTGTGGTATGCGATAGTAGCAATTACAAAAAAGAATACTTGCCTTTTCTTTACTTACAGTGTAGAAAAAATAAACTTTTTATCTTATTGCACACATATCATTTAAGTTTTTCTTCGGGCGACCTGTTCGGTGTTTTCCAAGTGTAGAAAAAAAATCTATTATTTTTTCACCTTCATCAACAATTTTTCTAATAAATAAATATCTTAGGACAACCAACACATCGTTATCTGATCCCAAACTAGGCAGAGCCTGTACTATGGTAACCAGACAACTGATAAACATACTTATATATTTCTAAATACATACATATTATAGATAAATTACACCCAGACACAGAACAAATGATTAATGAAGAAGTTTTCATTTTTTTATAAATAAAAAATTAAATAAATAAAAACAAACACGTGAAAGAATCAATAAAATATCTCAAGAAATTAAAAAGTTATGGGACTTTGAAGTTGCGCTTGCAAGAATAATTTTGTTACATGCGGCGCTCCATCGTGTGACGTTATTTGACCAAGACGATGCAGCATGTATTCGCCGAGTACGTACGAATGTATTGTTGTGTAGTTGCTTGCGCCGTTCGATTTGTATTTTGTTTATTACCCGATGGCAGAAGTTAAAAAAAATGCCTACAAATATTGTATTGTTCCTATGTGTCAAAGCACAACAGTTAAAAATCCCAATTTTTTTTTTTTCGTGTACCAAATAATACAAGGTGTATTTTTTGATATCACATAACTCTAGGGTATGAATGACACCATAGAAAAGAAAAGAATCGACTGGCATTTGAATTATTGTTAATCATAACTTTTTTTGTTGTTTTTATTTTTCTTATAAAATAATTCGACAAAGTCAGGGCTATTAATGTAAAACACCCTTACGTGAAACATGACAACGTTGCATTTTCTAGCTTTAAATATGAATGATATTGATTTGAATGAAAACGAATTACTCGTATTTATCAACGAAACTTAGGTACCTACACACATCGATATTGTCGAAAGTATGCATTTTTGGACCATATATTGTAGGACTTTTTGTATTATTTTTACTTATAGAATATAACCCTAGAGTTATGGGATATCAAAAACAACACGTTGTATAACAACAAGGAAAAAGTGGTGCAAAGTAATGAAATATATATATTATAATCATAAATAAAAAAAAGAAACAAACGACTGTACGTAAATAAACACGAACGAAGCAAGAATCCTAGCGCAACTCTGATGCTACATTTACACATTCGTGCAAATCACGAGGCGAATAGCGAGGCGAGTAACGAACACGCATATCTAAACAGCGCGCTCGCTATTCGCCTCGTGCCGCGCCTCGCGATTCGAGCGTTCGCGTTGAGAGCGGTTTTTCGGACGCGAATCAAAGGGCACGAATGGTGAACACGAACTTACTGTTTACACATTCGCCTACATTCAGTTGACAAACTAGCGCCCGACTCAACAGGACGTGTAGACGCAATTATTTCCACGTCCACCATGTTCGTGTGTGAATGTCAAAATAATTCACCCTACGAATATGTGAACAGTAAATTCGCGACGCCACTCGTTTACGAATGTGTCGTCGAATGTTCGTCAAGTGACGAGGCGAATGGCGAACACGATTGTGTAAATGTAGGGTGAAACTAATACTTGAATGATCCGTGGTGCGGTGATATTGAATAGCTCAGATGACGTCACAGGCGAATCAGAAACCACAGACGTTCCGCACTAAAATACGTAACCTTCAATGATATTTCTAAGTCATTTATAGATGGATTTCAAAAAAAAATCTGTGATTCATTACTTTTGATCTATATTTTAATACCATCACGTTAAATATAATATTAACAACATCATGAAACTTCTCAATTGTATTGGCAAATTTATCTTAAAAAAGAAGACAATCGTATTAATTCCATGTACATTTTTCAAGTTCAAGTATCAACCATGAAGAGTCAACGTACACGCGATTTGTAAAACTAGTAAACATAACTGCAATGAATCCATTAGTAAAGAAAACAACAAAATATCTTGAAACTCATAGTACTAATAAAACTAGGTAATAGAAAAGAATAACAATGACTGGTATTGACTAAAAGATAAATGATTGAATAAATACCTGTTAGGTATGTCGGCAGTTCTTTAGAAACATTGTCAATTGGAGACAAAAAAAATCCGCTTCTGATTCCGCCAAATATCTTACGAAAACTTGGTATATAACAACTCATATTATTATCACTACTCCTTATTGTTTTATTCATTTTGTACAATAGCAATAATAACACTAGTTTACATGAGTTTTGTCCATGAAATGGAATATAACGGGTCCGCCAAATAACTTATTTTTTTGAAAATGCTATAAAAAAAAACTACTGTATATTTTCTCAAATTTCTTTTTTATTTGAAAGTACAATCCTTCCGGTTAATAATGGAAAATAATTTCATTTAAATGGCTGCCTCGGCTGGCCATGCAGTAGCCTACACGATCGGTCCAATTTTTAAGCACATTATCGATTGTGTGCAGCTGTATTTCACCAATGGCTTCACGAATATTGTCCTTTAAAGCGTCAATTGTCTCTGGCTTGTCGACGTAACACTTATCTTTGAGGGCACCCCACAAATAATAGTCCAACGGTGTCAAATCGCAGCTCCGAGGTGGCCAAACGACATCAGCTCTGCGGCTGATAATGCGAAAACGCATTGGATGGTCAGTTGGCTTCAACTCCTGAACCAATTGGACTTTGTATGGCGTCATACCAAGGTCTTTATGCAAAATTCGTCTCAATGATGTCTCCAAAATGTTCAATTGTTGAGAACGACGGTGAATTGATGTTGATGGCGCTTCACGCACACTTTCTGCCGCACCAGCAATATTCTCGGGTGTACGCACTGTTTTTGGCTTTTCACGCTTTGGTTTATCGATGAGGATGCCAGTTTCTTTCACTTTTTTCACAAGATAACGAACATACGGAGCTGACGGTGCTTCTCTTCTTCCAAAATCCGTACGCAATTTTCGCACACATTCTGCAACATTACCATGATTTTCAAAGTAATGTCGCAATATTTCCCAGCGTTGTTCAAGCGTATACACAACCATATTCGTTCAGCGGAAGGATAAAACTAATAATCTGTCAAATCAGACATGAGCTAAGTGTTACCATTCACGAAATAAGCACTAGTTGAAAAAAAAAACGTTAGACGGCGGACCCGATATGTGGTTACGTTACTTTGGGTCTCTACAACTCGAAAAAAATATTTTGAAAAATCATCAGTCAGTTTTTTAAAATATTTATTTAGAAGATTTTTACAGAAAACTACATCTAAATAAACAATTGATAGTTAAAAATGGGTACTTTTTGCTCTTTTGTTATAAATATTTTCACCTTTATCTCTCACAATAACCCAACAATAGTCACCTAGCACATTTTGGTCCCAAAAACCTTGATATTTTGCTCAAATGATTTTAAATCTTGGTTAAATCGCTCACCGTGGTCATCACTCACACTACCAAGATTTTCTGGAATCAAATCTAAATGGGAATGCAAAAAAAGGAGTTTTAGTGACATATTTACACCCATACGCTCATAATTTTATAATAGATTTTCAACAATCTCATTGTAATTATTTCTTTTTTATTGGAAAAAATCAAATTTAACGACAATTTTGATAGAGTTTCAGGCTACTTTTTTACCTCGTTTAAAAGGCTCTCGAATTTTGTATCGTCCAATATTCTCTTGATTTGAGGACCCACAAATATTCCTTCCTGTAATTTAGCCGCAGACAGATTCATAAATACAGGGCAGAGGTATTGAAATGCAGACTTAGACTTATCCAAAGCTGTGGTTAAATTTTTCATCAAGCCCAACTAAATGTGAAGCGGTGGTAATATTTATTTTTCGGGACAACTTAACATGTATTTTATACGTTCATCTTACCTGAAACATATTCATATTTTATACTATCTTTTATTTTTGTGTTGAAATCAAGAGTTTTTGTTAAACAAAGTTAACAATCGATTACGCGGTTAGTTGGCTCTCACCATATCATTGGTTTACAAAATTTCAGTGATCTATTTTTACCTGAATACCAGGAGCTGAGAACCAATCTGTAATTAGTGCAAATCACACGAGGAACCTGATTTTTATATTGATTTGACACCGAAAATCCAAAATAATATAAATAGGCTTCCTGCAATGGTTCTGTTATAGAAAACCCACGATTTAACAGAACAATTTTCCCACAAACATAACAAAATCGATTTGGATGTAGTCTACACACTCTAGATGGCATTTTTATACAAAAATAAAAATTTGGAATCATACAGTTGTTTACAAAATAGAATGATAAACGTATTTAAACAATTGCGGGTAGGTAAAAAACAAAGACCTCTGTATCTCAGAATTGTGACGTGCTAGGAAAAATAAAAAAATATGTTTTTAATTACCATCCATAGTCTACGTTAATAATACATGTTTCATGTCATGGACAATATATATTTTTTTTGTTAACTACTGTAATTGATAGTTAATTTTAAATAAGTGAAATACAACTGGGAACGTAACACCATGACAGAGAAGCTACCTGTAATTGATAAACAAAGCAGTGTTGCCACAAAAAATATGTTTTAGTTCCAATTGTCACCGCGTCAGACTCTTTTTTGCCACGCTGTACGTTTTTTAAAGAATAACTAATCATCATTTCATTGGTTGTTATAAATTTCAAACGATCAGTCTCAGTGAAAAACTTTAATTGTGGCGTTGAATCCGAAAAAAAAATTTAGATACCTAAACGTAGTAAGTAGTAACGTAGATCGTAAAGTCTAGAAACATCGCGCTAAATCCATCTCAGAAAGAGAGCGTTACGTAGATCGAAAAGTCTAGAAACGTCACGCTAATTCCATCTAAGGATGGGGCAGTGTTCGAAACAACTAGAAACGACACGTTAACGCCACCTGTTATCAAGTAGCAAGTACTACACGAAATTGTACGTAGACACTACCGCCATCTATTGTCGAATAGTGTGGGACTAAACATTAAACAGTTGATTGTGGAAGTACCTAGAAGCTTCTACGCTACTAGTAAACTGTGGAAAAGTGTTGAATGTTCGCGAATGTTCTGCTTGGGATATAAATAGTGGATTTTCGGGCCGACGGGCAGTTCGATTTCGGAAGCGAGCGTATACGAATCAAGCGATACAGTACAAGCGAAACAAGTGATTCTGTTTGACGATATTTATGTTTAGTTAATTAAACTGTTTTGTGTGTTTCGACAATATTGGTCTAAATTAATTTATCCCGAACCCCAGCTCGTAACAATATGTACTATCCATATATATACGAGGTCTGCTTTGATAATAACTAAATTGGCTTCATGCGATTTTCAAAAATTTATTTTCCGAACCAGGAATTGAATGACCTACACTAATCTTAGTTGGCATCACTGTAATAGATACTAACTTTTCATATCAAGGCGGCGTTGGCTAACACAGTCATTCTCACCTAAGTCTATAGCTCTACTTAGATCTACAAATGTAAATATCAAGAATTGGTTGTAATATGGTTATTGTTTTCCTGGTCGTACAATAATTTGTTTATCTATATATATAAAATTCAAAGTCCTGAGTGACTGACTGACTGACTGATATATCAACGCACAGCCCAAACCGCTGGTCCTAGAGACATGAAATTTGGAGGGTGTATTCTTTGTGAAGAGTAGGTATCCACTAAGAAAGGGTTTTTTGAAATTCCATCCCTAAGAGGGTGAATTGGGGGGTTGAATTTTCACGCGGGCGAAGCCGCTGGCGGAAGCTAGTTCATCATAAAATAAAATAATATAATGTTGCAAATGACTAAAAACCATGCTAGAAACTAAAAGTATTATTGTTTATTGTTTGTACCAAATTTATTTTAAATAAATATTGTTTTTATTTATTGTTTCTTCTTTCTTTCATTGTCAACACAGATGGAAGCAGCATGCGGTGCTAATCCTGATATCGGGCGTATGTCAGTTAATATATCCGTTATCGTGTTTTCCACCGCAGCTAGTTTCCATCTGTAAATAAATTAAAAACCATAAAATACGTACAAATTCAAATGTTCCCGTCCAGCCGCCCGCGGTGTAGTTACAGTGCTATTCCGTTGTGGCGCTAGTAGTATCAGCGTGTAAATCTATGGTTACATTTTTTTATATGGAGTTGTCATTCTTCTCCGCTAGGAGTAATATTGTTCTGTGGTCTATAGTAACCTTACAAGCCTTACAACTTAGAACTTTTTACAGGTTAATTCGTTGTGTGTGGCTACTATTATTTTAAGTTGACACTTTTAATACTTGAGAGTGCTATTTCTGATTGGAATAAATAAGAAACGCAAGCTTGCTTCTATTTTTAAAGTTCTTCTTGTTAATGTTTATTGCAGAATTTTTATATTTGTTTATTACACGATCTGGCAACCCTGTCAGCGGGAAATTTTTGTTTTTCTTTTTGCTTCGTTCGTAATAATTACAAAAATAAAAGCACCGTAAGCTTTTTTAAATATAAATAAGCCGCGCGTGTGACGATAGGTATAATGTCTGTAAATTAAACAGACTAATTTTAATAAAAAATATTGAAATGGTTTCATTTGCGTTAAGACAGGTTTTAATAATTTTATTTAATTTCTGAACGAAAATTTTTACCTGTGGAACGCCCTAAAACAATGCGGATCTTCCGTTTTTTCGAAAATGTACGGTTAATTCCGGTTTTACGGTAAACAAATATTGAGAATTTGTTTTATTCACAATATTATTTAATTGTCTGATTGGGATGGCTTTATTTAAAAAAAAAATGTATCATCACAACAGCACACAACACAACAACATAACGTAAACTCTATTAAATATTTAGATTTTATTAAAATATAGTATAATTTTACTGAGAAAATCTCATAGCTATTATTTAACAATGTCCAATTGCAAAGGGACGCTCACTTGACAAGAGGTCATAGATGATTTCAGCACTTGAACAATAAACAGCACGTTAATTCGTTTAGTGATTGCGAGCAAAATAGCGATTTATTTGATCTACTATAAGAAAACATTGTTTCTTTATTGTTTGTTGCACTACACATGGTGAAACTTATAGCAGTATATTTTCCCACAACTAACAGTCATTTAGTAAATTAAATGTTGTGCGCTACTCTTTCTAAGTACGTTTACCATATTCTTTTCACAGCAATCTTGCTGTAGGTATGTGAGAAAAAACCATTAAAAAATTGGATTAACGATAGACCACAGTATCAATAACTTATGCCTTTTTTATTATACAAAATATTAAAGAGTGTAAGGGTCGTTACAGTAGTTTTATTATGTTACTCATTTTTGTTCGGTTTTACTATTGTACTTTCAATGGCTGGTCTGCAGCACAGTGCACACCTATTTGAGCAAATTATAGTCAGTGGACATAAAACTTGACGTCCACGCGTTATAAAGCAAGTACATAGCAAGTTTTGGTGTGTAAATATGCGTAGTTGGTATACTTGCGTTGGGTGTGGAACGGATATTATAGCTCACTTTTGCTGATGTACTTACACATTACCGGTTTTTGTTTCTCACATTGTTCCACAATGAGCAAAATACAAATATAATATTTCCTTTGAAACCAAATAAACAAAATTTGGCCCATTGTATGTAGCTGTAAGATAATTAAATAATGTTAGCATTAAAACTGGCCATTGTTTAAACGGTTCCGAAATTTTACATCCATGTCCCATCCCTCGAAAGTCACGTGACCAGCTTGCGTTTGAGCGCACTAACAGGTATGGAAATTAGTAAATTTTATTAGAAATTTAGTTATATTTTGGATATTATTGTAGAAATACGGTAAATATTAACGTTGCGCTAAAATTGAGTGATCATGTGCGTGGAAACGAGGTGTTTTATTGTGCTGTGCACGGTTATTTCGTCAACAAAGACTGTCATTTTGATACCAAGAAAGGTGCTTCAAGAATGGCGTCCCCCACATGTGCCGCTGGCCTATTGAGTTTCGTCTTGGCGGTGCTTGAATCTGATGACGTGAGCTGTTGAAATGGCGTGAAAAACAACTGCCTCAGGTTTCCGTCGATGTTCCGGTAGAATTGTGTCGAAAATTTCGTAGTTCGTTCGGTGCCCTTGCGCTGCCACTCTCAATGATTCATTGTTCCGATTTTTGCGAAAAATTACTTAAAAATTCGCCACAAATCATTGTTTTAGACATCGTGGAAGCCAAATTGTGTGTTCCAATTAGTATTTTTGTACATTTTGTATGGTAAATGAGTGAATTTTCGGCGATCCGCCCATTTGTTTTGTTTACCATTTTACCGCTTACACGACAGCCGGAGTAAGTTAACTTTCTTATTATCTTTGATAGCATTGTTTCTGTCGGTGTTTCGTGTAATAAATTCTACGAGTTGTTATGTATCAAGTCGTTATCTTGTCGCGATCAGTGATGCCGGTAGTTTGATTTCTCACACCTACAACATTATCGATACGGCCGTTATTTACTCGATTGTTGGGGAATCCGCCCTTTAAACATTACGTTTATCATTATCATACCTAAAGTACACAGTATATTTAGGGAATCAAGCATAACATTGAATGAGTTCACCTATATTTAAGTGATCAATTGAAGTTCAGTTATTTACTCCATTTTACATTGAACAGTGTTAAGGCCAAAGTTATAATATCATTTACCTGTTTATTGTAAACTATGTAATCTCCATAGCATAATTTGTTTTGTCGCATCTTTACAAAAATTTCATCATAGTCAAGTTCATTGACCTCCAAATGTTTTGTAAAAATTAAGAAGTTTCTGCTACATTTATGAAAATGCTTTAATTTCATACCTACATGAATGATTAACATTTCATGCTAGTTAAGTTCTTAAAAAACAATTTTTTCTCCAGAAAGTATAAAATTAAACTTCTATTATTTTAGCTCATCAATGAAACTTTACTTACAGTTTTTTTCAAAAGTTTTTAAGATGCTTGAAAAATCTAATTACAACAAAATTCAAGTTTCCCTTTGGGTTTTAAAGTATACTTGACAGAACTACTTATTTTTAATAAATAAACAAACATATTTTTCAGTTCTGTATTATGATTAAGACCACTCTTTCGATTGCCTCATTGGTCTATTGCTCACTAGCATGTTGTAATTTGTCAGTAGCAGCCCAGAGTCTGGACTTGTGCCTGGTTGATGGCTATATTCACACCCTCCATTATATGGACTTCAAACATAACTGGCTGAACTATAGAGTAAAAGTAGTAATAGGATTTTATTGTCTCAAAAAGCTATTTACAGTTATTGTTCCCTAGACCCCACACTAGGATTCCCTGTGTCATGGGATCAACCTCTATAAGTACACCTCTGTCTATCCCTTCAAGAATAATGTTACACCTACAGGCATAATGTTATGTTGTTATTTGTTCTTTAGGATTATAAATTACACCTCTCTGTGGAGAAATTCTTATAATGCAAGTAATGTTTTGCATTTCAGTTTCCATTATCCTTGACCTAGCTATTGAGTTGATTGAGAGTGAATTGACTGAATAAATAACTGTACAAATTAAACACTTGAGTACACAATGTAAACAAACATAACTTAAGTATCATAAGTTTGCTATCAAATACCATTTTTAGTATACTTTCCATTAGGCATACTGTCCGATTGCTGGGCAAAAACTAGTCTCAATAAACCTACCACATGTCAACATCATCTGCATAGCCTATTTCCAACTATGTTGGGGTCGGCTTCCAGTCCAACTGAATGCAGCTGAGTACCAGTATTTTACAAGGAGCAACTGTCTATCTGCCCTCCATAACCCAGTTTCTGGGTAATACAATACCCCTTGGTGGGACAGGTTGTCAGATTTTCAGGCTTCTGACAATCTGTAACAACTGTCTAGGATCTACAAAAGACGGCCAGGACCAACGGCTTAACATGCTTTCCGAGGTAGAGAAGGGTTTTGATATGTAAAGGTGGTCATCCATCCATGGACCAATCGCAGCGTAGTTTAACCTGAACGAGCAACCCGTGCGGCTTTTATCACTTAGCCACAAGCCCCATTCTCCCTCCAATCTCAGTATACCACATGTATGAAAAAAAAAAACCATAGTATTGTGTTTATATGCTTTAAAAGTTCCTTATGCAAATAGTACATAATTCCTTAACAAGACCTCCTTGACTAAATTGGCTGACAATCTCACCAATTTACCCAAGGCGTCACATTGAATCTGCATTAGCCTGCATCGCTGCACGAATTATGATCATCAATCTATTAGCAAGCACTTTGTGTGACTGTTAACTCGGTGTGTTGGATAACCAGTATGAATTACTGCCAGGCAGTCGGTCAAAGTCTATTTGCGGGGGGCAGTTGAATGAATTATTTTGTATCAGGGAGATATTCTATATAGAATGCTAGTGCTCAGTACTATCTGAATGAACCACACTCATAAATCTCTTGCCCTTATGGCAATTTATTTGAGGTAGGTGTTGCATGTCTTCTTCCACACTTATGTATTGGTCATCAGCTCAGTAGTCATCCCCTTTCTAGACATGTGTCTTTAGTCCCCAACTCTTAAAGCCATCCTCCATAAACTTTCTAAGTAAAGAATCAAAGATTTATTTTTCCTTATCTAGATTTTTTAAGCAAGTTTTTTTTACTTGTGGTGTTGTTAACAGTTAACTGAAGGGAATAAAGCCTTCACACAGATTGGTTTCTATTTATTTTTTCTGTTTTCATATATCTCTCCAAGCATAGCCAATACCCCTTGGTAAGGCTGATTACCAGGTTTTTTTTTTTTGGATGGGAATTCATCAAATTACTTCTCCCGCTCTGGGCGGAGCGGGAGGGCGTGTTAGACTTTTACTAACTAAAACCCACCCGTGTTCCTTCAGTTACCCATGTGCCAGGGTCACGGTATCTCTTTCGAACAATCTCGCGACCCTGAAACAATCTCGCGACCCTGAAACAATCTCGCGACCCT
The DNA here is from genome assembly GCA_947507805.1 of Aporophyla nigra. Taxonomy (NCBI): domain Eukaryota; kingdom Metazoa; phylum Arthropoda; class Insecta; order Lepidoptera; family Noctuidae; genus Aporophyla; species Aporophyla nigra. The sequence goes on from OX382315.1 coordinate 18,820,532, forward strand.
GATGATTACCAGGCTTGGGGTTTTGATTATCCGTAAAAACGTGTGGTTGTCAAAGATGACAGCAAGGGCCAATGGCTTGACATGCTTTTGGAGGCTAATGGGTGGCCACCCATCCAGTTACTGATCGCAACAAGCGTAGCTTAACCTTCGATCAACCCGTGAGGTTGTTATCATTTAGTCTCTCAATATCCAATATCAGTTTAGTAATCTAAGTACCATTCACTAAATTAATGAGAGCCTATTAGATTTTGTTGCTAAGAAGCCACAAATAACAACATTTGAATGAATATTTAGGGATGATTTATAAAAGAGACATATTGGCACAACTTCAAATTAATTAACAAACTGTTTTCATCCAAACTTGGCAACAAACCCTTATCTGCTTCCTTCTTTGATATAGGTTCCGATGTTTGCATTTTGTTAGGTTTTATCCCTGAATCATTATTTAAAAGCCTATGGGGTTTTATCCTGTCCCCACGTCATCATCATCTGTCTAGCCTTTTCCTAACAATTTATGCAGACAAATTAGCTAAAACAGACAAAAAAACTTAAACTGTTTTCTTGTTATGTGTGTCATGATTGTGCAGTCGCAATCACCGTCATGCCTAGGATTTGCCCAAATAAGTTGGGGTAGCTTCCAGTCTAAACAGATGCAGCTGATGACCAGAATTTTATAATGAGCGACTGCCTATCTGAACTCCAGAACCCACTTACTAGGTAACACAATACCTCTTGGAGAGGCTAGTTGTCAGACATTTTGCTTCCATTCTCCTGTCCCTACTGAATTTATTTGGAATTGATGCAGTTTGTCATTTTTTTTGATACATCTCAATTAGACATTATTTCTGTATTCTACTGGTTTATTGCTCATCCTCTTGGGCATATTCTTTGGCGGGAACTCGAAACAATAATTGAATTTATAGCATAAGAACAGCTTTTTCCCCCTACAATAACAAGAAAGTTATGAATGAACATTGTGTTAATTTCTCTTATCAAATTTGATAACAATTTGTATACAAAACTTTTTGTAAACATAATGCTGGTCACTCGTACTTGTGTTGTCTCGAGAACAGAGTGTCAGTTTGACCCTTTGTAGATCAATACACTTATAAAATCACGCCTGTTATAATCAAATGCATGGGCAGAGGTGTACCTATAGTACAACCACATTTTGCTAGGTATGTTTAATTAATTTAATAGAGGGCGAGATTTGCCAACCGGGCACAAATCCTGACTAACACTTTCCCGAACCTGGGAATCGAACCAAGGACCTCAAACTCATCTATATATATAAAAATGAATCCCTATTTCCCTTGGTCACGCCATCACGCGTGAACAGCTGGACCGATTTCACTTTTTTTGTTGTTGTTGTGTTTGTAATTGTCAGGAGAAAGTTCTTATGAAAGAAAAAAATTAAAAAAATGCGCGGAAAATTTAAGAACACTTATTTAAAAATACTTAACAACCATATAATATGACAATGTAAACTTTTTTAATGTAACATTATGATATTTGACATAGAATTGACAGAATGCGTGCTTAAATATCATCAAAGAGACAGGACAACGTCTGTCGGGTCAGCTAGTTACTTATAGATTTTTGTTTATATGTATCTTCTGTCAATATGTTGATGCAAACAAAATGATATGGCTTTCATGTTAATTCGCTTAAATTATTGTAATTGGGGATTTGAAAAAAGGTTGTAAGCTCTCGAGTTCTTTCCCGCGTATTTATTTAGAGATAGCCATTTTGTGAATCGTAAATCCAGTTTTTCGTAAATTTTATGTTCTCTCAATTTCTATTCAAACTCGTTCAGGTTTTTTTTTATTATTTGTTTACAGTGTTTTTTTTTATTCAAACGGACATACATTATACATACCTACCCCATCATACCTTATTAACTAGCCGAACGTCCAATATGTTCAATTTCATTCTCTTATCAATGATTCCCTTTCTTTTCAGTATTCCTCTTCCATTCCATAAAGAAATGTTGCATATCGTCTTGAGCTAATATTACCTGTAATTAAATAACAAAGCCCTCATGTTTCAAGGTTTTAAAACAGTATTTTCTACCTGAGTATCACATATGGCGAAGTTTGTATATATCTCTCATTAATACACCAGCTGCCTTCGTTACAATGAACGAACCCAGAACACAAGCTACACACTCATTACAGAATGACACTAGCCGAACGTCCAATATGTTCAATTTCATTCTCTTATCAATGATTCCCTTTCTTTTCAGTATTCCTCTTCCATTCCATAAAGAAATGTTGCATATCGTCTTGAGCTAATATTACCTGTAATTAAATAACAAAGCCCTCATGTTTCAAGGTTTTAAAACAGTATTTTCTACCTGAGTATCACATATGGCGAAGTTTGTATATATCTCTCATTAATACACCAGCTGCCTTCGTTACAATGAACGAACCCAGAACACAAGCTACACACTCATTACAGAATGACACTAATAACAGGGCTGCAGAAAATGACAGGCTTCCTACCGAGCAGTGTTTGTTGACATTATAGGCTGAATGACTTTGTGCCTTGTGCATGTTTAGATAGGTAGAAATGTAAATAGTCTTTGGTACATAATGAAGAGGTTAGGGAAATGCGGTTTTACTGTGAGTCATTCAAAGTCATAATGTTGTATGTTACGAGGTTTTACCTTGCAGTGTCATGGTCATGGTTTACGTCTCTTGTTTGTGTCATAATAATATAGAATATTGTCATAGATTATTTAATGTTGCGGTTTACTTTTAAATAACTAGCTTCGCGTAGAAGTCGTAATATACACAATACACTAAAATAACAGCAACATTTTATAAAACTCTCGAGCCTTGACCTCTGTGAGAGTGAGTGAGCCTTAATCCACCACGCGGGATTTGAGGGCATGCCCGTTTCCTAACGATGTTTTCCTTCACCGTTTTGAGAGCGATGGCGATGAAATTCAATACACAAAGTGAAGTGCCTGTATGGGTTAGAACTCACGATCTACATACTCGTAAGTTGTGGTCGATATCAATACAGATCTTCGATCGATACCTATACTAGTCACCATCGAGTTATGGACAGGCTCATCACCTTTTCACTTGTTTTTTTGGTCAATTTTAACAAGATAAAAGCAAAAACATCGGCCTCTCATACACGAGGTTGTGGGTTCAAATCCGAGCAAGTAGTGGCTCAGTGTACCGCGGTTGGTCCGTGGATGGGTGATCCTTACATACCAAGACCTTTCCGTGCCTCGGAAAGCACGTTAAGCTGTTGGTCGCGGCTGTTTTTCGTAGATCTTAGACAGTCGTTATGGCTCTTTAGAAGCCCAGAAGTCTGACAACCATTCTTACCAAGGGGTATCGTATTACCCAGTAGCTGGATTGTGGAGGTCAGTTAAGGTGTGTCCAAACACGGCGTGCAAGGTGCGCGGCAGCTACGCGCGGCATTCGCGGGACACAAATTTGCCGCGCGCCTAGTTTAAACCTTCTGCGCGGCAGTGATGCGCGGCATGTCCGAGACACGCCGCGCTCTTTATTTCGTATTCAAACTACAATGAAAGCGGCCGCGTGTGTTGTTGCTGTGCTTATTATTCGTAAATTACGTAGAAGGAATAAAAGAAAGTGTATTAAAAAAAGGCAGTGTTGGATGCGACCACTCTTTCAACAAAGGACAAAGAATCTGGAAGGGATCTATTACGAAATCAACTACCGAACGCCACAGTTTTTAAGATTATCTTTGGAAGAATTCGAACACATACATACATTGGTAGAACCATTTATTAAAAAAATGGATACTCACTGGCGAACGGCAATAACGTCGAAGGAGAGACTTGCAATAACGTTACGTTATTTGGCTACAGGAGACTCCTATTCCAGCCTACAATACACGTTTCACGTATCAAAGCAAACAATATCAACAATAATTCCAGAAGTGTGCGATGCCATAGTGAGAGCTCTTAAGGACATGGTACAGGTAAATTATTATGAACTTTATTACTTATATTATTTTTATTATTTGGTGAAATATTTTAAACTACAGATTTTTAATTTATATTTTTAATTTATTTATTTTCATAATTAAGTAGTAATTAAATACAACACAATCATCATACGTCAATCACAGTTGTTCTCAACTAATTCACAATATTAATCTACATCCGTGTCTAAATCGCGAATCAATTGTGTAAGGCCAGTACCCATGTTACTAGAAGATGATGAGTCAAGATCGGTAAACTGTGAAGTGAAATATCCTCGTCTGTTTTCAGCGTTATATTCTTGTGTTGATGATTGATTGAGGAGCTCCATATCAGCTTCGTATAGTATAGTATTTATTGAATGTTTGACTCTCGTAAACATAGTGGCATCATATTTTCTTAGTTCGGCTGCTATGTGCATGCCAAAAGCAACGTAAGGATCATTACTACTGTCATTTTGTTTTCGCATTACTTCTAATGCTTCTTCTATCATTTGATTTTCAGCATCATACTCTGACTCTTGATATGTCCTCTTGTTAGCGGGCATTTCTTTTCTTGGCTTCTTGGTATTTGTATCTTGGTCTCGAGTGCCTTGTTCCGAAGTTCCTGGTTCCGAAGTTCCTGGTTCTGAAGTGCCTTGTTCTGAAATGCCTTGTACCGGAATAGCTTGTTCTGTATTACCCGGCTCTGAGGGTGAGCCACAATCCTGAAACAAAATAAATAAAACGTTATTAATTTTTTTTTCAGCTACCAGTGTCAGAGCAAGATTGGAAAGCAGTATCTAAAGACTTCGAGGAAAAATGGAATTTTCCGCACACTATTGGGGCGTTAGATGGAAAACACATAACTATTCAAGCTCCTTTTCGTAGCGGCACTGAATATTTTAATTATAAAAAGTTCTTTAGTATCGTGCTATTAGCATTAGTAGACGCAAACTACAATTTTATGTATGTTAACATAGGAAGCCAAGGTCGAATTTCAGATGGAGGAGTTTATAAACATTCCGAATTGTATCGAAAGGTAGAAAATAATCAACTTAATGTACCAGCGCCAGAAATTTTACAAATACCCTACATAACTAAAATACCATATGTAATATTAGGAGATCAAGCTTTTGCATTAAGCACACATTTGATGACACCATTTGCAGGAATTCATCCAAAAGGGTCAAAAGAAAGGATTTTCAACTATAGACTATCAAGAGCACGCCGAGTAGTAGAAAATGCTTTTGGAATCATGTCGGCAAAATTTAGAGTATTGAGAAGTACAATGATTTTAAGCCCAAAATCAGCCAAAACCATAGTTCTAGCTACTGTTCACTTGCATAACTTTCTTCGCAGAGACTCTTTATTAAAAAAAACAAATGATTCGACGATTGAAACAGCTACCTTTACTCCAAATCAATTTATTACCACTCCTTCTGATATTCGTATTTTTTTGTCAAGATATTTTATGACAAACGGATCAATTGATTGGCAAGAAAGATATTAAATAATTGCATAACCTTAGGTTAAAAATGGCCAAAATTAATAAACAGCCCCTTAGCATTATTTGATCTCATAGATTTTGCAGTATGCGGGCTGTATGTATAATATGGCCGTTACATCTAAAGTAATATTAAAAAGAGGAAAGATTTTTTTGTTTGTTACGATTTAACTCAAAAACTACTGGACCGATTTTGATTTTTTTTTTACTATTACAAAGCTACATCTTCACTGAGTAACATTAGGTTATAATTTATAAAAAACAACCAGACCACGCGGGCGAAGCCGCTGGCGGAAAGCTATAGTCTAATAAAAATATAAAAGAAATAGGTACTTACCACTGCATCAATAGGGTTATTCCTGTCATGTAAAAAACTAAATGCTTCATAAGCAAACCTGCAACAGAAAAAAGAACATTATAACAACTAAAACATAAGCTGATTTTGTGTCTTATTAAAGAATTGAATTACGCATTTCATACATGTTGGATAATCGCGAGGGTAACTTGAAAATTAGATTTTCTGTTTGTTGAGATATCTTAACGATTATGGTGTCAAATAAAAGGTCTAGGTCTAAAACCATTTTATCAGTTTGAATCATGTAACTCGGTCCACGCGTTTAGAGATAATTAAGAATTAGTATAGTGAAAATGTAAACAGCCAGAGATTTATTAATAAGTACCTACTGTTATAAAATGTAATAAGATTAAACTTACCACAACCGGTGACATTACTTGTTTTTTCTCTGTTTCTCTCCCTTCTATAAGAACTCAAAAGACTTTTCATTTTCAATTTTAAAGCTGCTTTTGGTTGTACGAATGTTTTTGCTATTTCATCCCATAGATCTTCTCTCACATTATTATTGTGATATTCTTTACGTCTAGTGTCCCATAATGGACTATGGGAGCCATAAATTTCAATAAGACGAATTGCTGTTTCATTATCCATTTTATTTGATAAAATACGTCCGTCCACACACAACCACTGGCGAACCAACACTAACACCGTTCGCGGCGATCGTCGCGCGCGGCAGGTAGCTCGCGGCTGCCGCGCGCGGCAATCGTCCAATCATAGCGCGGCAAGCCGCGCGCGGCAGCCGCGCTCGAATGCCGCTTTATGTTTGGACACACCTTTAGACAGTCGCTCCTCGTAAAATACTGGTATAACCCGCGCAGATAGAAAATAGATCTGAAAATGGCGTCCGCTCGCATGCGTTCTCGCTCACTCTCTATCGCTGTCTATACTCACACAGTGAAATACGCGCTACAAAAAAATAGTCAGTCAGGATTCGCTTTCCACGCTACTTGACGCACTCCGAGTTATTGTTAAATTCGTTCCGTTGTTTTGTTATTTTCGTTGATATTCATTGTTGTTTTTGTTGAGTTGATTGTTATTTGTTTGCGTTACGTTTGAAAAACTGAAAAACTAATACCAAATTTGCCTAAAAACTCCATTCTCGTCATGGATAATGCATCCTACCACAGTATGCAGTATCCTACCACAAATCCAGTGTCATATGTACCCTTGCTCCTTATTTATTTTATTAATATTTTTTGACATTATTTCTACTATAATAATAGTTTAATAATTAATAATATTAAAAAAGAATAATTTATAACAAAAAAAGTCAATAAAAAATAAAATTCGATGTTTGAGAACTTGTTTTGCCAACCGTACCATGCGTACTTGCCGCCATTTTCAGATCTATTCTCTATCTGCGCGGGTTATACTCAGCTGCATCCGATTAGGCTGGAAGCCGACCCCAACATAGTTGGGAAAAGGCTAGGCAGATGATAGTGGCTCAGTGGTATCGGCCCCGAGTTACAGAGTTGTAGGTCGTGGCTTGGAACCCAGACAGGCGCTGTAGGTGTAAATAATTTTATCACCACTGCTCTCAAAACGGTGAAGGGAATATCACGCCTGTATTCGGGGAATACATGCGTAATATTAGGTTAAGTGATTCACTTTGATGTTAGTTTGACACACAATACATCGAACAGGTCAGTTGAATGTTCTATCTCAATTTGCATAGTATGTAAAATGTACGATTACCTTGATCCCACGCTACACGGTCATCTCTGTCTAGTGTACAATATTTTTTACGACGCGTAAACGTAAACATGTCTAGGTTTCATGCGGTTAGGATTCATCTTCACCTTTTACTCCGCTGCTTACGAGTTTGTTTTCATATTTTTTGTTTTTTCGCACGGGTAAAGTACGCTTGCCGAGGTCGGTCTGTGGATGGGTGACAATATATATCGAGATCCCTCAGTGCCTCAAAAACATGATATGCTGTTGGGCCCGTTGAATGTCAAAATCAACAAATGACAGTTCATTTGTGGATGTTTGAGCGTCGTAACGGGTTGTCAGAAGCCCAAAAGTCTGACCACCGATCTTCCCAAGGGTTATCGTGCTATCCGGTAACTGAGTTGTGGAGTTCAGATAGGCAGTCGTTCCATGTAAAATACTAATATTCAGCTGCATCCGGTTAGCCTGGAAGCCGACCCCAATATAGTTGAGAAAACGCTAGGCAGATGATGAACTTTGCAATTATCAGTTTGTCTTAAACGCAGTCACAAAACGCCTCTGCAAAGTATGGAGGACATAGGCTTCTCCAAAGTAAGCCTTAGCATGGCTGGCACCTAGGCATGGTTTAACATGTTGGCTCACTTATAACACCAAAAAGTACTACAGTTGAATGTAAACCCCCTAAAAAGGTTCTGGCTGGTTCTTTCCAGGATTGTCTCCTCAGCTGACCTAAAGGAGACTAGCGTAGTTATTCAGAAACAAACGGTACGCTTCCGTGCCGAACATCAATCAATATTAGCCTCTCAACGCTGTTTACAAATAAGAAACCCGAATATTTTGACAGTTTCAATCAGTCCTCCATTCTTACGGCAGCTATCTGCAAATCTAGTAAACTGAGTCATTTTCTATTCGGAAGCCCGTCGAATGGTTGTGAATATCTATGCCGGTTTCTCATACATACATAAACTCGCGCCCTTTTTTCCATGGGGGTATGAAGAAACTACAGAACGCCACCTGCTACGATTCTTACATACTTCTTTTGCCTCGTTTAAGTTCATACATCTGGCCATCTACGCTGGTTACCACTACTACACACCTGACCCTTCTGAAGAACATTACCAATAAGGTTACTTTATGTTCTCCTAGGGCAGCCTTTCCCAAAGTGGGCGATAACGCCCCCTTGTGGGCGCTGCAAAAAAATGGGGGCGTTGTGTAGACTCTACACAACAGCCCCATTTTTTTTCTGAGCTTCTTACCACCCCCATTTTAGGCCTGCAGCGCCCACAAGGGGGCGTTATCGCCCACTTTGGGAAAGGCTGTCCTAGGGCTTCCCCTTACTTCCTTCCCCTACTTTTTGTTGGTTTGGCATTAGGTAGTTATTTCGTAAATCAGTGAAAAAAATTGGTACGATAATGATTACGTAGGTGGTTAGGGAAAATTGTTTTGATTAGCAAAAGCCTGTCTAAATATATACTGGTAATAATGTTCCGGAGGATAACGTTTGTCCTTGAGATATTTTGGGCAGCTTTCCACTTCGTTCCTACTGTGCCCACTATGATTTTGCATGGCCACATACATTTTAATTAGGAGTAGTAAGGATTCAGGGCGGGTAATGTTTATTTGATGTGGTTTTGTTTTTACCCCGAAATGTTTGGTTGGTTATACATAGTTGGGTCTTTAATTTCTCTTTATTGGCAATAGGTTCAAGGATGGTTCCTAATTCCCACTGACGATGAACTTAGTATCGTTTTTTAACTGGTTGAATGCCGTAATCACAGACCCAATTAATAAGCCACGGTGTCTCTAGTGGATCCACTTTTGATATACGAATATCATCATCATCTCTTAGCATCATCTTCACCAGCAGCCTATTAGGTTTCCACTGCTGGGATACAGGTCTCCTCTCTGTGAGAGGGAGTTGGGGTTGGTAGATATCATATGTCTTCGAATTTTTGGTTCTAGGACATACCTGTATCCACAAGATGTTTTCAGAAACTTCACTGTTTTGAGAATAGTGGTGATGAAATAATTTACATAAAGTAGAACGCCTGTCTTGGTTCGTAAATCGGAGCTGATACGACAAGACCACCACTGTTCATTTATTTGCATTAATTAATAGATATATGAAGGGTTAATTAATCCATCATCGAAGAAATATCTTCAAACTCAAAAGTATTTATTTCTTTGCTTTTAGGAAATTATATTTTTTAGTATCCCTTTTAGATTGTCAAGGTGTTGTTTGAATTAGTTAAGATTTTGGATGGATGGACTGTGTGATAGCTGATATAGCAAGAATGGGGTAACTACCGAGATAACGTCTAATAGAGAAGTATGGAAGAAGAAGAAGACGTGTTGCGGCGACCCCAAATAAATTGGAATAAGAGTCAGAAAGTTGCTCGTCTAGTTGCTATAGTACTCGTGCTTACCTCCTTATTAGTAACGGTTCTATGCTATTTATAAAGAATCAAAGAATCCTTATAAGGCTCCCTTCAATGGGTATTACATAACCAATGAACATAAGATTCTTCTTAATTTTCCTCATTCAGACGGCGTCCCCGGAGAGTTTTGGTCGTTATCGCAGTGTTTATTGGAAAGCAAATTGATATAGTTACAATATTTTTTACCATTTTGTTTTGTCTGACTCAGATTGTTTACTGTGTGCTTATTCGGTGGAATTGTGTCATTCATTTCTAGTGTTCAATTGACTTAATATTTTGGGCCGTATTCGTGAGTTCTCTAACTCGATTTGACCAGGTTCATCACATTGAGTTCGGGATCTGAGAAACGCATATCCAAATTAGAACTTAATATTCTGCTGGACACATTTTTTTTTTTTTTTTTGTGTAAAAAGCCAAGCCAAGTTTCATCGAAATAATTGTTTTGTGACGAAATAACCGAAAGCACTGGCATATTTACCTTCTATGTTTTTGGAATTCTGTTTTAAGTTTCGCGTATATGCTACTTACTGTTTTCTATTATTATTTTTACCAGGCTTCTGAATAATAAACGCTCGCTCGCTCGTTTTAGTCAAACTATCCCCAAAATACCCATTCTTCTTCTTCGCATTACTTTCGGGATTTGTGAAGGAAAACTCTTATCAAACTTAGGACTTCATGGTCTCCTGGACACTACTTATTTAATTTTATTTGTTGTTGTTCTTTATTTATTGCGAAAAAAGCCAACTCAAGGTTCACCGAAATTACCCCGAAGTAATGAATTGTGTAAAAGTTGACGAAATAACCAGAAGCACTGACACATTCACCTTCTATGTTTTAGGAAGCTTTGCATAAGTTGTCTCACGTGTATAAAAATTGCTATTATCTATTTTTTTTCTTACAATGCTTGTAAATATTAAACTTAGGCGACCATATCCTAGTTTTAATTAAACTAGTCCAAAATTAAAATTATAACGGCATATGTCTAAAAATTTGCCTAGGCCCATTTCATCTTTCCGTGTAGATTTGAAAAAGATGTAGTCTATCCAGAATGTAACCTGGAGAACTATCGTTGGCTTCATTTAAATCCTGGAAGCAGGGGTTGGACAGGAAAGGCCTATTAAAAATTGGACAGCTTTTTTTTTTCCAAAACAAATACTTACGACCCGACCGTATTTGCGGGTAAACTGTTTGCGCATTATGTGTCTTTACTAATATCACATATATTTTGTTCCAGCTGCTTGTAAATAGAGGCTGTAAATATAACGTATATAGTTTAAAGATGAGTTTGGGTGCGCGCGCCACCAAGGGTGGTGCGAAGGGAGGCGCCAAGGACGGCAAGCATGCACAAGACACCCGGAAGACCACAGACAAAACCCAGAATAAGGAGAAGGTTAAACCACAGGTGAGCTACATTGTAAATGATTATCTAGCGCACGATTGGTGCGCGATTTCGTCCCCGTCAAATTTTTTGTTTCCCTGTTTTCGTTTAGCTTTCTTTATGACTTTTTTTTTTCATTTTATCCGGCTCCTTATGGTCCGTGATGTTTAATGATAACCTTCCTCAAGATTGGTCTATCTAATGCATATATTTTTTCAAAGCCGCCTAGTAGTTTCAGATTCGCGCGTTCAAACAAACTCTAAAGCTTTATTATTGGTAAATAGACAGGTAACAGAGCTCTATGCCTCCGTTACGGGTCGGCATAACACGAAAGTCTGACAACCAGTCTTAACAAAGGGTAATTCTATTACCCAGTAACTGGATTATGGAGCTCAGATAAGTAGTCGCTCCTCTTTAAATATTGGTACTCAGCTGCCGATCCAGACTGGAAATCGAACCCAACATATTTTTTGGAAAACGCTAGGCAGATGATGATGAGAGTGGCAAATATCGGGCGTCCTTCGTAAGGAGGAACTTCCTTACGACGGACGCCCGATGTTTATCGGGGTATACAGGGTGTCACAAAAATCAACGTCAAGCCGAAAATGGTTGATAGGCCAGGTGGTGACAGTTATCAGAAAAAAAATAGAAAAAATCTAAGTTAAGCATTTTTTTTTCAGTACAGTCAGTTAAAGTTGGGCGATGTAATATTTTTTAGTACATGGTGGAGCAAAAAAGGTGATGTTTTCTTTAAAACTGAGGTAGTTGTGTTTTAATTTTGGTCTGTAGTTTACAGAAGGGTTATTCAGGGTTACTTCACTCATAAAAAAAATATGAAAAGTAAAGATTTGTAGTCACAATAATTTGAAAAGTACTTAACTTAGATTGTTTTTATTATTTTCCTGATAACTGTCACCACCTGGCCTATCAACCGTTTTCGGCTTGACGTTGATTTTTGGGACACCCTTTATGTTGGGGTCGATTTCCAGTCTTAACTGGATCGGCAGCTGAGTACCAATATGAGAGTGGCAAACATCGGGCGTCCTTCCTTCCTAACGTTCTTCCGCTTCGTTCACGGTCTTACCGGTCTTTGAAGTATAAACAAAGCGAAATTCCACAATAATTTACATAATATGAACGCGTTGATATCGCAAACAGATAAGTTAATAATCATAGATTCATAGATATGACAATAACACCGGCTGACCTTCACGCGTGACCTCCGACGTGTCATTGACATTGTGCGGGTGACGTGCCGAATATTACGATGGAGCTCCACGTGGCTCTTTCTAACGAATGTTTGTAAGGTTCTAGCGAATTTGAAGAAAAAATGAGAAGCTTGTACCAATGATAAGCAAATTAAAAGAAAACTATAGTAGCTAATGGTTGATGTTAATTAAAGACAGGTACCTGGTAAAGTCTAAAGCACTAATACGCAAATACTTATCAAAATTTTAAAGCGATTTTATTGTTAAAAAATTCGTTTCCCATCGGCATTGTCGATCTTCCTTACACAATGTCGTCCCCTATTAAAAACGATTTAAAAAAAAAAAACATGCTTTTGGACCCCTAGTGGTTTAAGCCACATGTTGTCATCATTATTTCAGTCGAAAGACGTCCACTGCTGGACATAGGCCTACCTCAATTTGGGGGGTTTGCCATATTCGCCACGCTAGGCAGGCAGGTGGGTTGGCGATCGCAGTATGGTGGTAAAATGCATAGAGCACGCTGCTGCCCATTCTCGAGTAAGTCCCTTAGTTGCCTTTATGACACCCACGAGAAGAAATGGAATGGTGCTATTCATTACGTCCGGTACCACACGGAAGTGTGGATGTGACGGGATGTCATGTCTGATGGAATGATTTTGATTTTTATTCAAACAAACCCATTAGTGTGCGTTACAACTCATTTCGTATGTTGTCGTAAACTGAGTAAAACCTTCTAAATTGTCTTGAGTATTGGCAGATGGCATTGCACTTGCATGTACTGTCTCATAAATAATGTTAGTTGTTCTTAATGGCTAATCAACATAACCCAACCACAAAATTTATACGGAGCTTTGATAAACTTGGTGTCAGTAACACTCGGCACAAGTGAGCTACACGCATGCATTCCTTATAAAGGGTGGAACGAACATAGAGGCGCAAGCTGTTGAATACAAATTTTAAATCTCTATTTGACTCCTTTAAGAGCTGAACTTTCAATAAGAAAGCTCATTCATAATCAAAACGAAACAAAAAGTTACAATACAAAGAAAAATGAGAGTTGTTTTATTTCCACACACGAGATTTGGTCCTTTATTAAGTAAAATAATCACATTTCTTCACTACTTGGAATAAGAAACACAAGATCCATTACAATACTCTTGTTGTTTGTTATGATTTCTGTAATCGCTTGGGTATTAGTTATTTGATTTGAGGAATAATGAGAACATGATACCCGTTGCTACCGGCCGGTGCGGTGCCGGTAAAATAGGGGTCCGCCTAGGGCTGTCACACGCGGATAAATAAAATAAATAAATAAAATAAGTTTATTGACACAAAAAACCTTTGTATACAATAACAATTCACATTGGTAGTTAAATTGGGTTTTGGGAAAAGGCTGCACATATAGTGGAAAACCCTGCCTCCTAAACTAGGGAAACCCTGTGACCTAGGAGTCAGTGTTCTACTAGTGACTACGTATACAAAATAAACCTTTATTTAAGAGTGTGATTCTAACAATAAACCCAAAACGACCTGATTTGCTATATGTATGTGTGAGTATGTGTGTGGGGGATGGGATGAGAATTGGGATGGAGTGTGGTGTGGTGTGGTGTGGTGTGGTCAAAGAGAATATAACCACTAGAGAGCGTATAGGCCGATTTCTGCTTAGCACACGACTCACCACTGCGGGCCGGGGGACGAGGAAGAACGTGCGGCTGCAATTGGTCAATTCAAGGTCAAGTTGCGAAGGTATGCCCATCGTAGGGCTGCTCTACTTCATTAAGGGAAAATAGTCGATATCGATAAAATGGATTTTAAAATTGTGATAAATACTCAATTAAAATCAAAGAAATCATATATAATCAAAATCAATCACTAATAAAATGAAAACTAGAGAATCCAAGAACAAAACTTTCGCCACTATCATATTCGACGAAATAGCAATCAGAAACGGTGTCGAATATCATCCCCAAGGCAGAAGGTACTATGGCCACGGTAGTTTTGGCGCCAGTTTACAAACGGATTGTCAAGACGAAGCTAAAGAAGCCACAGTATTTCAATTGAATAAAATTTTCATTCATTTTAATTTAAATTTTCGATAAAGACTTTCAGCTATTAAAGGAAACAGCACTAATTTTTACGATAAAAATACAAAGTGAAAGTAAGGGATAGATGCATTAGAATTGTCTAATGAAAGAACGAGACTTTTCCAAAAGACATCAACGCGGGACTCACACAGTGTGCTGGTTTACCCAACCACCATTTTAAATAGACCCCTACGGTGGATCATAATCTGATTAAATCACAATAGTTTTTCGTACTGTTTATTTACTGATGAAAAGTTATGCGATCATTTTTGTAACTAGAAGTCTTGGAATGTTTCCCACACCACTTCACCGCGCATGAAGGTATTTTGATGCGTTATAATTGCAGATTTAGTTATATTATTTGCAATAATTTAGCGTGCACAGAGGTCTAACAATTGGTCACAACTAAAATGGCTACTTGAACCGCAGCCTATGCATAGGCGACAAAATACTAATAGTTTTCGAGCGTTGGGGCACTGTATGCGCAGTCAAGTGGTTATATAGTCTTTGGGTGTGGTGTTTGAGAGGGGAGAGGGTGTTTTGTGGGAGTGCGTGTAGTACGCCTGCAGTGCGTGGGCCTGGTATATTCATGTGATGTTGCATGAGTTTATTTATTCGTGTTTGTAGAATAAATAATGATTAATAGTGCCTACATTAATTCTGAAATAAGGTCTTCTGTACGGGAATAGTCCTGATTAAACAGCCAGTTTTGTAACTTGGTTTTGAGTTGGTGTTTATTTAAATTAATTATTTGAATGTGTTTGTGGACCCTTCTGTAAATTTGTGAGCTTATTACATAGAGCTGGCGGCTAGCAAAGGCTGTTTTGTGAGAAACAGATGGGCATGCAGATTTGGCTTTACGAGTGGTTGGATCTGATGGAGGAACCTGTGTTTTCTGAGGGTGGCATTAAGCACAAAGAGCTGCCGCACAGTAAGTACCCTACATTCCGCGTACGATTTACTTGTGGGAAATCTATACGGCTTGCCGAGCATCACCTTGAGCACAGCCCTCTGGGCGCGTTCCAACCCAATCAGTTTAGTCTTAGCAGTGCCACCCCAAACCGGAATGCAATAACCGAAGACAGACTGGCAAAGTGCAAGATACACCATTTTCAATGTTTTTGAGTCAGCATATTGCCTTAGAGACTTAAAGATATAGATAAGTTTCCTGACTCTTGACGTTAAACTTTCAACTTGTGAGTACCACTTTAGTCCGTCATCAATTACTACACCCAGGTATTTGGTTTGAGTGACACGAGATAGTGATGAACATGAACATGAAGTGGAGTCCAAACAGGTATGAACAAGAATATCTATGTCAGTTGGGGCTTTAGTCCTGTGACTAATAGAAAAAGGAATATAGTTAGTTTTAGCCAAATTAAATGACAGAGGGTTCTTCTGCTGCCACCTCACAACCGTACGCAGCGCTTGTTCTGCATAATATTTCACGTCAGTCCATGTATCCCCATATACCACGATCGCAGTATCGTCGGCTTAAGTGAATATTTTTGTGTTGGGAAGTGTTAGTGTGCAAAGGTCATTTATGTATATAAGGAAGAGTGTAGGTCCCAGCACACTGCCTTGCGGAACTCCGTATGTGATGATTTCTTCATCACTAGTGTATGAATCGATCTTGACACGGAGTTTCCTGTATTGAAGGTAGCTATTGAAAAGCTCATGCGCTGCTCCTCGAATGCCTACAGCTTCCAATTTTGACAGGAGAGTAGGAACAGAGACTGTGTCAAAGGCTTTCTGTAGGTCCAGGAATATTGAAAGGCATTTACGATGATCATCTAGATTCTTAGCAACAGTTTCCGATAGGTCTGCAATTGCATCTTCCGTAGATACACCTTTTTTAAAGCCATATTGGTTACATGCTATAACTTGATGTTTGTGTAGGAACGTAAGTAGACGACCATTTATCAATCTTTCCATAACCTTAGATATTGCCGAAAGAACCGAGATCGTTCTATAATTATTCACAGTCTGTGTTCCCGCCCTTATGCACTTGATAATTTCTGAAATTGTGCTGATAACGAAATCACCGGATCAAAAAAAATCTGATGTAAACCAACTAATAATAAAGCTGAATTTTATTTGTTTGAACGCGTAATAATCTGGAACAAACAAATCGAAATTTGTAAAAAAACTTTTTCCATTGGATACTCTAATTCTTGAGGTCGGTTATAGGCTATTTGACATCACGCTACGATTCTTAGGAGCCTAGCAAAATGAAAAGAGAACGCAAAGTGAAAATGCGGGCGAGTGATGGGATGTTCTAGGGCAAAATTTCACCCGAATGAAGTAGCGGGCAGAATGTATGTTATGGCTGTTACGCCTGCTATCCAGGAGGGTTATATAGAAGTACATTTGCATCAGTCAACAGGTCTTGAGCAAGCGTGGTGATCATTGTCCCTTGCCTTCTCTGTATAAGAAGAGGTCTTTTGCCCAGCAGTGGGACAGTATTAGGCTAGTATTATTATGTGTGCCAACCCTAGTCAGTGGGAGGTGCGGGGGAGCTCTTGTATCGTATTGATGTAACTCCGTGTTGTTCTAACTTTTATGTAAATCAAAGCTTAACTCAATGCTCGGCTCAACACCGAGTCAGCAAAATTGAAGGGGTCCGTTGGGACCGATGCCTGCCAGGATCGCGGAATTTTTCGAAAGAGTTACCGTGGCCCTGGCATAGGCAACTGAAGGAACACGGGTGGGTTTTAGTCAGTGAAAGTCTGACACGCCCTTCCGCTCCACCCAGAGTGGTAGACGTCATTTGACGAACTCCCACCCAAAAAAAAGGGTCAACACCGAGCGTTCAAAATCCAGTGTACGAGAAAATCCCGCCGCGTTTTTATTACGCTCGTGTATACTTCGTCTCACGATCTTCCTTGAAGTGTTGTCTCATGTATTGTAATATGTAATGTAACGTTTATGTTTGTTTACAGGCTACTACAGAGCAACTCCGGATGGCACACATGATCGATCGTAAAAGCGAAGACGCGTCTGACGTTCGAAGAATGGTGAGTTTGTCATACTAATTAAATATTTAAAAAAGTTTATGTGTCACAGAAACATGTGCATATGAAAAGGTCAGTTAATTCGAATAATAATACATACATACATACATAGAATCACGCCTTTTTCCCATGGGGGTAGGCAGAAACCACGGAACGCCACCTGCTACGATCTCTACACACTTCTTTTGCCTCGTTTAGGTTCATACAATTGGTCATACACACACGCCGGTTGCGAGTACTACGCACCTGACCTTTCTGAAGAACATCACCAATAAGGTCCCTATATGTCCTCCTAGGGCCTCCCCTCCCGGTGTTTCCAGTCACATCTGCCTTGTAAATACCTTTTGTGAGCCGACCTTCATTCATCCTCTCAACATGACCAAACCATCTAAGCATACTTTTTTCATCAGTGGTCCCAGTGCGAGTTTCTTTTAACTTTAAAGGAGCTCAACTTATCCAGCCATCATCTACGTCTGGGCCTGCCGACATGTCCTTTGCCACTAATCAGGACCAGGGTTTTTGGTTTGACCCATTGATCCTCTGACATGCAGCAGATGTGTCCACCCCAATTCCATTTTAACATGGCAGCATTTCCGAGTGACATGACATCAGTTATTTTAGTGATGGAACGGATTGTTGTATTCTTAACCCGGTCCACGAGTTTAATACCCAGAATACTCCTTTCCATAGCTCTCTGACAAACCTCGAGCGTGGACCTCTGCTGAATTTTTTGAGTACCGTTCGTGAAGATGGGAAGAATACATTTTGATGAGCCTTCTCTTGAAGGATAGAGGAAGATCGCCAGTCATAAGATTTTTCATAGCACCGCAATTTACAATCTAAAATCGTTTTGTATGGAGCGGAAGTTGTTGAGATAAAGCTTTGCACTGACATTTGTTGAAAATTACGACGGAAATTGGCTTGTATCACGATAGTATGAATTGTATTTAGTATTCCTACTACCTCAACTAATATTATCAAGAGAAATCAAACAAATTGTATAAATTTGTTTGTTACGCTTTCACTCTAAAACTGCTGAACAGCTTTGGATTAAATTAGGCACATGACCTAGATTAAGACATCTGATACTTTTTATACTGATATTTCCACGGGATCGAGACTTTTTAGAGTGAAACTGTAGGACACAGCTATTTTATTAGTTTATAGAGGTAAAAACCTTTTTTATTTGTGAGATAATATCTGGAAGTACTGATACGATAACAAATTTAAAAAAATCAATTAGCTATATACTTTTATCGGGTATCATAGGATATCTAGTTAATGGTATAATTGAGTTCCACCACGCCGCGGGATCATTCAAATCTAGTTTCTACCTGCGACATCGCGGGAACAGATGTCGCGGGTAGAAACTAGTTTTCAATGATCAGGATGTAGAAATCGGATTCTGTGGTATTTCGACAACCCTGACGAAACTAAATTTGGCGTAATTACGACATGAATCATAAATAGAATGAAGAAAATAACTCCCCTTTTGCGACGGTTAAAATAGTACTTTTTGACGTCAAACTAATAAACAAAAAACCATTTTTATCCTGTTCCGAAAAGTTAGTTTAAATGTTATAAAAATAGACTGTTTTAACGTGATCCGTCACGTTGCAAAAATTGCTTTAATACCTTTTTATAGCTGAAGTAGCTCCTTACAAAAACTCCTTTTTATACTTAAAAATAAACTTCGGGAAGTCTATTGGAGTATTGCTTATACGCTTTCCAAGAAACTGCGCATAAGCAAGCACCAAGAAAAGTTTTCGTACAAGTTTGTGCAACAAAATTCAGATTTGCATTGTTAGGTTTTCCTGTACATTATGTTTGAAATAGCGCGTATTTGAATAAGGTTAGAAAGGTGGCTGCAGTTACTTAGGCTTTAGGATTTTATGTTTTGTTTTGATAGGTATAATGTTCTTAAGGGAAGTGTGGTATTTATGAGTTTATGACGTTTATACGCATCTGCTAGCTACTAAGCTAGTTTTGAAAGAGTGGCCGTGTAGTGGCAATGAGCCCTGCTCACAATATGAAGGAAGAAGTAGAGTAGGAAGGCCCCCTACAAGGTGGACCGATGACCTTGTGAAGGCGGCAGGAATTCGGTGGATGCGGGAAGCATAGATCTGGTCGTAGTGGCGGATCTTCAGGGCGGCGTAACTCCAGCAGCGGACGTCTTTCGGCTGAAATTATAATGATGATAGAAAAGAAAGAAAGAAAACTTTTATTTGTATATTAACCGTGGAGTTTCTTATTGGCTCTTCTCTGTAGAAAACGGTCCATTTGGAACCGTGCTCCTAGCTTCTGACGCTTCATAAGTGCTCATGTAGGTTTATGTGAAGTAAAATTATTTGAATTTGAGTCATCCCAGCAGATATGTAGTAAAATTATGAACACTATCATCACCACTTTTTTCCCCATTTATTTCGGCTTGGCATGTCGTTATCAAGATTTCCACCTACATGATTGGATACATAAAGAGAATTGTTTAGTTAATAATGGTCCGCGGTAGTTAATTCATCGTTCCCCGCCCGCACTTCGTTATCAACTGCCTAGAGTTTTCCCTACTGTGTCGTGAGTTAGCCTCCAGTCTAACCGCACTTGTCTCAGTTTCTTTGGGGTTGCGTTGCTATGCTTTCTTTTTTAATTACAAATAGATTTCCAACTAGGAAAGTTTTGGGAAGACTATAAGAGTAGGGGAAGACCAAAGAAACGATGGATAGACTATGTGAAAGATTATATAGCTAGAAAGGAGGTGACTACCGAAATTACGACTAATAGAGAAGAATGGAAGAAAAAGACTTATGCTGCGGCGACTCCAAATTAATTGGGATCAGGGCAGGATAATGATGATAATGTTATAGATCTTTAACAGCCGTTACTTGAATTTGAACGCTCCACCAGAACTACTAGAATCTAATCAGTCTAAATTCAAACATCATCTTACACATGTGTCTTCTAACTTAAGTTTCACTACCTCAGAAAAAAGGTTCCTTCAAAAAAGTAAGACATGATTGTAATCAGTACTCCATACAAGAATATAGTAGTTTCACACACAATTATAGATTTTGATATGCGTTTTCTAAGCGCCCCGGCGTGGGAAAGTGTACATAACGGCGTCGTCAGTTGTCTACAGATAACTGTTTATAGGTAGAAGTAGTGCGGGTTACGACACTGCAGTGATTTCATTAGCATAGCATAATCAGCCTATGATGTTCCCAGCGCTGGGACAAAGGTTTCCTCCCTTCGAAAAGGAGTGGGCTGTAATCGTATCACGCGGGCCCAGTGTGCGGGTTGGTAGATGTAACATGTCTTGGAAGTTTTGGTTTGGTTTCCTCACCATGTTTTCCCTCACCGTTCCGTTTTGAGATCAGTGATGATCGTTATTTATGCATACAAAGGACTTACTAGAAAATGGGCAGCAGTGTTCTCTATGTATTTTACCACCATACTGCGAACACCAACCCGCCAACCTGCCAAGCGTGGCGATTATGGCGAACACCCCCTTTTGGAGGAGGCCTATGTCCAGCAGTGGACGTCTTTCGGGTGAAATGGTGATACATACGAAGTAAAGCGTCAAGTGTAGGTCGGGGCCGTTGCCACTGGGCCACCACTGCAGTTAGCTGACCGTTAATTGGCATTCTGATCATCATTTCAGCCGTAAGACGTCCACTGCTGGATCCAGGCCTCCCCCAATTTGGGGGGCTTTGCCATAATCGCCACGCTTGGCAGGCGGGTTGGCGATCGCAGTATGGTGGTAAAATGCATACAGAACGCTGCTGCCCATTCTCTAGTAAGTCCCTTAGCCGCCTTTTACGACATCCACGGGAAGAAATGGGCAATCCGATAATATGTTGAAATTAAGGATGGATTTTGTGCACACCTACTTTTTCACCAACTGTATGTTATTTACGTATAAACTGTACCTTAAAATAACAGCGTTTTCTTTTTAAACGGTTTTCCATTATAAAGTTCTAAGTTGCAATTACGAAAATATAATAGAACCAACTAAGATAGAAAATTACAAACGGAAAATAATTTAGTAAGCATACAAAAAGAAAGAATGGTCAGATAAATGTACTACACAAACAAATAAGTAAGACTACGTCGATAACCCTGACACCGTGTAAACTTATACACAACTAGCTTTTGCCCGCGACTTCGTCCGCGTCAAATATTTGCTCCCCTGACCCTTTCCGCCACATCGAATTGCCTGCCATTTTTAGGGTTCCGTTGCCAAATGGCAAAAAACTGTCTGTCTGTCTGTCCGAGTATGTCACAGCCATTTTTTTCCGAAACTATAAGAGCTATGCTGTTGAAACTTGGTAAGTAGATGTATTCTGTGAACCGCATTAAGATTTTCACACCAAAATAGAAAAAAAACAACAATAATATTTGGGGTTCCCCATACATAGAACTGGAACTCAAAAAAAAAAAAAACATCAAACCCATACGTGTGGGGTATCTATGGATAGGTCTTCAAAAATGATAATGAGGTTTCTAATATCATTTTTTTCTAAACTGAATAGATTGCGCGAGAGACACTTCCAAAGTGGTAAAATGTGTCCCCCCCCCCCCCCCCCCGTAACTTCTAAAATAAGGGAATGATAAAACTAAAAAAAATACATGATGTACATTACCATGTAAACTACCAACGAAAATTGGTTTGAATGAGATCTAGTAAGTAGTTTTTTTTAAATACGTCATAAATCGTAAACCACAATTTACCTTACATTCAGTCAACTCAAATATAAAAATTAAAAAAAAAAACTTTTAATTTCATAAACGATGATGACGAATGATGATGATGATGACCTGCAGGTTTGTACGGAACCCTCGGTGCGCGAGTCCGACTCGCACTTGGCCGGTTTTTCGTTACTGCTCTGATCCTTTTGATCGTAGCGTGATGTTGTATAGCCTAGAGCCATCCTAAATAAATAGGCTATCCAACACTAAAATCATTTTTCAATTGGTACCAGTAGTGCCTGAGATTATCGCGTTCAACCAAACAAACAAACTCTTCAGCTTTATAATATTAGTATAGATTTTCATTACTATAACTTTAATCAAAACACATGTAAACACGCAAGCAGTCTTACCTATTTCTTTATCCACCTATCAGATGATAATCTTACCCATTGAGAAGCCACATTGTGTGAGGTAACAGTTACCGGCAAATTACAAGCGGTCGCGTGTAATGCCGACTTCCGGCGCACTCCAACAAAGACTACAGACAGATACAATTTAGTTAGTAAGCTGTTGGTGCAAGATGCAAGGATACATACATAACATCATGCTTTGTACCACGATTGGTAAGGCAGAGGTGTAGCTATAGTACACCCTTATTTCGCCAGTTATGTTTATGTCCCACGAGCTTCTGCTAGCGGTTTCACCCGCCTCAAGGTCGAAAATTTTCCCACGGGAATGAACCGGGATAAAATGTTTCTATCCTATGTGTTAATCTAGGTTATAATCTTATCCGTGTGCCACATCCAAATGCGTTCAGTCGTTTTTTCGCGTTTAAGTATCAATCATCCAAACATCTAAACAGCCAAACTCTCGCACTTATAATATTAGTAGGATAAAAGTATCCTGTGTTAATCCAGGTTATTCAGCTTCTAAATACATATGTATGTGTTATTAATTCCTTTTAGTGAGTGATTGCGTTATGATTTTACTTCACCTGACTTAGTTTACACTTTCATCAGATGGTTTTGGAACACTATAGTATTTTTACTAGCTTCCACTCTCCCAAACCTGGGCAAAGCCCTCCCTCCTCTCCTTACATCTGTCGCGAGCCCGCGCGTCCTCCTTTTAGTTTTCACGGAATCTATACAGCTCGTCTCGCTATCTCCTACGTGGCCTACCGCGACTCTGCCTCGCTGTCTCAGGGCACCAGTTCCGTGCTACTTGGGCCTAGTTTGTTCGGCATGCGGCAAACATTTCATGCCCAGTCCCATTTAATTTGGGCAGCCTTTTGAGCCACGTCAGCTATCTTTGTTTTGGAACCGAATGAGCGGGGTCACAGTTCACCCATCAACCCGTTTTAGACAAGCGTGGTGGGTTAAATGTCTCTGAAAACATAGTACACTTAGCGATTGTTTTTATTGGTTAATAATACCATCCTCTTAATAATGATTGTGTGTGTCAGGTGCTAGAGCTGATGGAGATGACGTGCCGGCCCGAGGAGGAGGTGTGCTCGGCGCTGCACGACTCTGACAACGACATGGTCGCCGCCTGCAACCTGCTGCTGGAGGAGAGTCAGCGGATACAGGTATACAACTATACTATAACATGATAAGAGTTACGACTAAGAGTTAGTCTCGACTCTACGGTCGAGTCTTCATACGAATCTACCTTTTGGAAGGGGCGACTAGATCAATTCTATTTTAATGTAAATACGTTCAAAAGTGCCTTGTATGTGACAATTTAAAATAATTGCTTTGACTTTGAGTAACAAAAGCTTGGTCGACTAGCACAGATGTAAAATATCGCATCGGGATTTTATTGTGCAACGAATTTTTAGCTTCGGTGTTTAACCAAGCATGGAAAATCCAACACAGTGCATCTCAGCTCCTCGAAAAAATACACTATTCGATTTTTAACTGAAGGCGCTAAAACGTGCGTGAAAAATACCGTCGCGAAAAATATAATATCTTTTAATTGAATGCTATTGCTTCATTTCCAGGGCGAGTGGCGAACCAGCGAGAAAAAGAAAAAGAAGCCACCAGCCCCCGCTGGCAATGGTGAACTGGACCCACCACGCGACCCGCGCAGTCGCTCCGGACCCAGGCCACGTATGTATACTATCATTTACTGCTCATGCTTGTTATTTAAGGCTCCTATCGAAAAAGAGACAATTTGTAAGTTTGAAAAACAATCTATCTGTCTAGGTCTATATAAGGTAGTTCTTTTCCTGTCAGGGTCGTGAGATTTGTTCGAAAGAGATACCGTGACCCTGGCATATAGGCAACTGAAGATACACGGGTGGGTTTTAGTGAGTAAAAGTCTGACACGCCCTTCCGCTCCACCCAGAGCGGGTGACGTCATTTGACGATTTCCCACCCAGAAAAAACGATAGTTCTTTTTTTGATATTTTATAATTCTATGGTATTAATCAGACCATGTCAAAGAATCAACTGGCATATAATTTTTGTCATACAAAATAATTCGACGTAACGATTTAAGATACCCCTACGTGAAATTGGATATGATATAACGTTGCATTTTCTGAGTTTTAAATTTGAATGATTGCTTTGAATGAAAAGGTTTATTTATCAATGGAATACCATTATCATCCATTACCAATGGAATATTATCATTTCCATATTTAATATGGACCCGTATTTAAAAAAAAAAAAACATTTTAAGTGGACTATACTGCTCTACTTATTTTATTTGTATTTCTATACTGGTATTATAATTCTACTAGCTTTTGCCAGCGGCTTTGCCCGTGTGGAGGTCGGAAAATATCCCGCAAGAACATATTATCGGGATAAAAAGTATCCTATGTGTTATTTTAGGTTATAAACTATCTGTGTGCCAAATTTCATCTAAATCGGGTCAGTAGTTTTTGCGTGAAAGAGTAACAAACATCTATATATTCAAACTTTCGCGTTTATAGTATTAGTAGGATAAGTAGTGGTTTGTCTTATACCTCAATGGCTGAACGGGATACGATAAAAATGACGATACGATTTTTGAGGCATAGATACATTATTGATTGGATTAGGATATAGGAAACTTTTTTCTCAGTAGTATGTTTTATTGGAAAATTTCTGATTTCATGACAGAAAAGCCGTGGGTAAGTGGTAGTACATAATATTGTGGTAATGCTTAAATCTTAGGTATTTATGACAAGTAAACCATTTAATTTGGTTTAAGACTATTACTTGCAGTAATTAGTACTACTATTTTGATTCGACCATTTAACAGTTTTTTTTTTCAATGTGATTCTTTGCCAAAATGTACTTAAATTACTTGTAGTTTTAATTAGTTTGGTTTTTAAGATTTTCGCTACAACAGTTTTGTGTCCGTGTTGCAGGTCGCGGGTCTGGCGAGAGGGGCGAGCGCGGCGAGCGCGGAGAGCGCGGCGAGCGAGGCCCGGGCGGGCCCGGCGGCGCGGGCGCCTGGCGCGGCCGCGGCTCCACGCGGGGCCGCGGCGGCGCGCGCGGGGCCCGCGGGGCCGCCTCGCGCCGCCCGCGCGCCGAGCGCGACCTGCCCGCCAGCTGCTGGCCCGACCAGCCCGCCGGTACGTGCTAGCTTCGTCTCTCATAGGCTATCGGGCGCCTGGCGCGGCCGCGGCTCCACGCGGGGCCGCGGCGGCGCGCGCGGGGCCCGCGGGGCCGCCTCGCGCCGCCCGCGCGCCGAGCGCGACCTGCCCGCCAGCTGCTGGCCCGACCAGCCCGCCGGTACGTGCTAGCTTCGTCTCTCATAGGCTATCGGGCGCCTGGCGCGGCCGCGGCTCCACGCGGGGCCGCGGCGGCGCGCGCGGGGCCCGCGGGGCCGCCTCGCGCCGCCCGCGCGCCGAGCGCGACCTGCCCGCCAGCTGCTGGCCCGACCAGCCCGCCGGTACGTGCTAGCTTCGTCTCTCATAGGCTATCGGGCGCCTGGCGCGGCCGCGGCTCCACGCGGGGCCGCGGCGGCGCGCGCGGGGCCCGCGGGGCCGCCTCGCGCCGCCCGCGCGCCGAGCGCGACCTGCCCGCCAGCTGCTGGCCCGACCAGCCCGCCGGTACGTGCTAGCTTCGTCTCTCATAGGCTATCGGGCGCCTGGCGCGGCCGCGGCTCCACGCGGGGCCGCGGCGGCGCGCGCGGGGCCCGCGGGGCCGCCTCGCGCCGCCCGCGCGCCGAGCGCGACCTGCCCGCCAGCTGCTGGCCCGACCAGCCCGCCGGTACGTGTGAGCTTCGGCTATCATAGGCTATCGTCGCGTCGGGAATACGAAGCCACCATGATGACGTCTAATATAGAGTTGTCAACCTGCACTAGCTTCGTCCATCTTCGGCTATCATCGGAAATCCGAAGCCACCATGATGACGTCTAATATAAAGTTATCAACCTGTTCTAGCTTCGTCCATCTTCGGCTATCATCGGAAATCCAAAGCCACCATGATGACGTCTAATATAGAGTTATCAACCTGCTCTATCTTCATCCATCTTATTTATTTATTTAAACTTCTCGCACACAAAAGAGGTACAAAGGCGGACTTAATGCCTTAGGCATTCTCTACCAGTCAACCAAGGGTGGTGAAGAGATTAGATGGCAGGTGCTTTGTTTGTGAGGAACAGTTATTGAAAAATACTATTAAAATACATCCTATATCAAATTATCCTTCGTCTCTGTTCGGAAATACGAACCCACCATGATGATATCTAGCATAGAGTTGTTACTACCGTGGGAATATTTTGTCTTACCGTAGGGGTACTTAGCAGTATCAGTGAATTTAAAGTGTACTAACAAATGTTTATGTTGAACACTATTAAAAGACAATATACAAAATGTTTCAGATTGTGCTGATTTACGTGACTTTATAGACATGTTTTAACATTCCCATAAGTTTAAATGCACAAAATGAAAGATCGATTCACTTATTCTTTTAACTCACTCTAAAACTGTTCAACAACGTAAAAAAATCTGTTTCAAAATGACAAACGTGATCTATTGTAGTTTTATATAAACTGGTCATACACTCACGACAATTACGAGTACGACGCGCATGACTTGTCTACGTCACCAATAAGTTGCATTAAATCAGTCCTTGTTAACTAACTCGTAACATAATAATGTTTGTATTGCGCAGGCGGCAGCAACATCGTCGACACATTCCCCACAACAGAAGACTGGGACAACGAGGAGTGGTCCGGATCTCTTTCAGACACCAAGGTGAATATAAACATTACAGTACATTATGACAACAGTGACACACAGTACTACACTAACACTACAGAACATGAGTTCTTAAGTTCGATTCCCGGGACGGGCTGTGTTATTGGGTTTTTCCATCTGGAATTTCTCAGTACCCAGTTATTGGTAATGGCTCGCCCCTTTACATGGGACTAATATAACTAACGAAATGTGGTGGCAATATTGGTACAACTCTGCTTATCTCTAGGGGGAATACAGGGGTGATGTTATGTGATGCGCGTCGATTTCCCTGCCACCCTGTATATAATAACATAAAATACTATCTTATCTGTGAACTATGCTTTGACTATTTTCAAATAGTGGTAGCTTACTATTAGATGATAAAAAATAATGTCCATGGAGCTTCTTGCCTTTTCGTCTCCATAGCATGACAACTAGCTTCATCTTACAGACTGTATCTTTTCAACTCGTTTGACATGAATGCTTTCATTCAAAGAAATAATTTTGGTTTGAGTTTGCACATTGTACAGTGTGCAATGCCAGTTCATCCCAAGGCAAGACTTGTTCTTCGAGGAAATTTATTTATTTTACCCATTTTATGCAGGCCATTTATGTTACGAAGAGCATACTTGCACAAAATTGGACTTGTAAAAGTAAACATTAACGTGTGTTCAGGATTTAATACAAATATCCAAGCCATTTGGTATTCACGCTGACCTGTCCCAAGTATATTGTTGTGTTTCTGGCCTGCATTACTGCTTTGTTGACTTGCACTACTTTCTTCTTTTATAAATGGACAAGATAGACTTATGTACTTCACACTATGCAACGATACACACACACACACTAGATGACGCTAAGATTTACCTTCTGTACTGTTACAAAACTTCCAAAATTTGTAGCATTGTATACAAGAGACAATTTGGTAGAGATCTATATCCAGCATGTGCAGTTATCATACGTTCAACGTAGAAGCATCAGGGCAGCTCGCCAAATTCAAATTTTCTTATGATTTTTCAATTTGCTGGTTAGTATGAGGCTGTATGTTGGTTAAAATATGGTTTCCAACAGTAATATGTATACAAGCTTCTAACATTAATACCATTGAATGTTATTTTCATGAAATAGTCATTCAATGGGATTAAATAAAACTAAGAGGGTTGTATTAATGATTATAATTCTGTACAGCCATATTAGTCACAGTCGTGAATCATATTTTAATAAACTTACAACCCAACACTGACCTAAAAAGTGCAAAAAAAAGAAGAAAATTTGCACTTCGCGGCTAACTTAGCGCATTCCCACAAAAATAAATGCTGTATAGACCTACCAAGTCATCTCAATATTATACAGTAAAGTATCTTACAGTGCTACAAAGATCTTTTGGCAACATTGTCACAGAAATTGGATTGTAAAAACAAAATGTACGATGAACAATATTAGTTCCAATTTTGGCCACTTGCTGAAAGATCCTTGTCCTTGGCCACACATCCATCTATACATTTCGAGTATAAGCTGACATCTCATTGTACGATGCGAAATCAGCTAAACTGGAAATGTATAGCATGAGCTGTGTACAAGTGGCCACGCCCGTCGCTAGTGTGTAGTGTAGGTAGAGTAGCCGCGCTGGTTCAGTGTAGTGACATAATTATAAAGGCGGACGTGTTGCAGGTGTTCACGCCCAGCGTCGCCGCGCACGCGCCGCCCGACGCTCTCGCGCCGCACAACTCCAACGTGAGTATATACTACACTTACCTTCTAATATATTGTATAGTCGACCACTGTATTGCTTCATTATCTTTCACAAATATTTCACTCAGGTTGAAACTATCTATCAAACTCATCTTCATCATTGTCCTGTCCTTATCCCAATTTATTTGAAGTCTGTGCAATATGTCTTCTTCCATACTTCTTTATTAGCCATCATATCGGTATCTTTCTAGCCATATTATGATATGGCTACTTTCACGCAGTCCATCTATGGTTTCTCTGGTCATCCCCAACATTTATAGCCATCTACATTTATTTTTCCACAATATGTTCCTCATTCCTCCGCATCATATACCCATATGATGAAACTGACTCCCACACAACTTTACAGTCACCAGTTCTATTTTCATACTTCCTCTCACATAATGATTTCTTTTTCTATCTATTCGCGTAAGTGTGCTGTGTTGCGCAATATTAAAAAAAAAAACGTATTTAAGTACTCAGAGGTACAGAGATTTGGAAAGAGAAAGGATTTACTCCAGCTGTGATAACTTATATGATCTGTATGTCCCCACTGTAGGGCTTAGTCTTCTTTTAGAATCGGTGATACAAAATAATATTTGAGATAATTTATCACAAGTAAATTAGAAAAAAAATAATCTATTAAGATGTTTTAAACTATCGATTTACGACTACTATAGATTTTTAATTATTGAACTATCTTCACAGTAACACGATTCACATTGTAAACCATTATGCTAATTACGTTATTTTTCTGTCATGCCTCAGAATACGGAAGCCAAAGTAAGTATTGTAGACAACGTCAACCCCAGTTTCTGAAATTGGACCAATTATGTGGTTTATTATCTTAAGATTGGTTGACGGAAACATCAATGGTTAATATTGATTTGATTTCGATAGTTAGGGTAAAGCATCATAAGGCCGTGTTGGACGTAAAGAATAGCATCACTAAATTTCTACCCGTGGGTGTCGTAAGAGGCGATTAAGAAACTTACATGGGTAGCAGCGTCATCTACGCATTTTAACGCCATACTGCGATCGTCAACCCGCATGCCAAGGGGAGGCCTATTACAGCAGTGGACGTCTTTAGGCTGAAATGATGCGAAACCATATTGATTGTTTCGTTCCATCTTTCCACTATGCCCTTATTGAGTGTGACGTAGTCTGGCAGATTTTTGCGTTTCGATATGGCCCGTCTGGTGGATGCTTTAGAACGAATTTTAAAATAATTTTGTTTTGAATAGTTGTAAACTGTGTGTGTGTTGTGCAGGAGTGGGACGGCGCGGAGGCGAACGGCCCGCTGGAGGCACACATCCCTACCTACACGTACCACAACTCCGCACACATACCCGCACACCCGCACCTGCCGCTCAGAGATGTCAGTAGCTATATTACTTATTACTATTATAGGATACGATGATATTCGATTTAAGGTGAATGCTCCAAAAAAACAGAATTATGATCATCAAAATCGCCAGTACAACCCTCCAAGTTCATAAAGGCTTAGGAACAAAAATAAAAACAGAAAAAGTCATTCCTACAGCTTTATGAACTTAGAGCGTTGTTTTGATGATTTTGATGATTATAACTCAGTAACTACATACGTCTTACAGGCGCGAATAATATTTTAATCAACATACAACCTAGCACTGGCCTGCAAATTGCAAAAAACGTAAGAAAATTTGAATTTTGCGGGCTAGTTGAAGCATTCACCTTAAAAGAACTTTAGTTTTGTGTCCTAGGTTTTGGAGATATAGATTATTATAAACATTACATAACATCATGTCTTCTTTTCCAAAAAGATTATGTGGAACAGTACAGCTGTGTCGCGCCACTTCTCCCAGCAAAAAAGCAAAGCATTAGGAACTGGTGAAGGACGGGCGTTTTGGGGGACTGTCTTATGTCATTTTGATGTTCAAAAAGTGTTGTTTGTCAGCCTCGTTTGAATGAATACATTATTTTTTATTTGACTTATGTACAGTAACACCCAAATTTTGCTAGTTTTGTTTGAGTCCCATGTAATAGGGGACTAGATTATTGCAGTCGTTGAACCCGAATCCCAGACTCTGGATGTGGACCCAGTTGCTACTGAGAAGTTTCGTATGGAATATCCCAATATATTTTACTTTGAGCTGGCAAACCAACCTCAAGGAGCTTATGTTCAGCAGTAGCACTTGCGAGAGTAGACTAGACCAACAAGGTTAATTATAGAATAACGTAAGTTAAAATCCATACTATAATAAAATTAGTAGTCTATTGTAGTCCCACTGCGGGGCTATGGCATCTTCCCATACAGAGAAAACTCGAATTGACCACCTCGTTAGTGCATGGTGGTCAATGCTCATGACTTCTCCCACAGGCGGTAAATTCTGCCTGCGAGGGACATTGTGCCGCACTAGGCGCCACATGCTCTTAGCCAACTCAGCGCTATGTACTATCTGATTAGTTCTTCTACATGAGTAAACATACTACACTAAATATTCGCATATGTAGCTCGACCGTTATATTCGTGCTCAGCTGAGTTCAAGATTAAAAATATGCAGTCATTATTATAGCACTTTTAGTGCTGTGTTTTATCCAAAAACTTTCGCACATTATATGAAAACAAAAATTTAACTTTAAATAAAGAATTGTTGTATGATATGTTCACTTCTTTACTCTTCGGAGAATACAGTCATGATGTTGTGTTGTGTTTATTAGATATTATATTTTATGTTTAACATACCTATATCGTCTCGTCCCAAATATAGCAGTATCTCAAGACCTGGATCATCATCATCTTCAGATCATCATCTTTGACCAGTGTGTATTCCCTATGGCACTGAGACGCGGTCGCTCACAATGGGCCTTATACGAAAGACCGAAAGTCACCCAAAGGGCGATGGATAGGGCTATGCTTGGAGTTTCCCTACGCGATCGAATCAGAAATGAAGAGATCCGTAGGAGAACCAAGATAACCGACTTAGTCCGAAGAATTGCTAAACTTAAGTGGCAGTAGACAGTGCACATTGCTCGCAGAGCTGACGGCTGATGAGGCCGACAGGTTCTGGAGTGGCGACCGCATATCGAAAGACGTAGCGATGGACGGGCTCCTACAAGGTGGACCGATGATCTTGTGAAGGCCGCAGGAATCCGCTGGATGCGGGAAGCAAAAAAAACCTTCAAAGTGGCGGAGCTTGGGGGACGCCTATGTCCAGCAATGAACGTCTTTGGACTGTAATAATGACGATATTATTTAAATAATATTATACTTATTCTTATATGTTTTCCGCAGCAAATTAGCTCAGGCAGTCGGCAGTCGCCAGTGTCGGCGGCTGAGCCACCCCCCGCCACCGAAACCTACCATCACCAGGTGCATCACCAGGTACACACACACTATACTAGCTAAGGCAAGCGCGACACAGTCCGCAAGCTTGTGTGTTACACGCCACTAGCACGTGGGACCCAGCCCTTCACTACATACGGACTTCTCATTGAATGTCTAGTCGAAAATTGACGACAAAAATCAAGAAAACGAACACTCCACACTGTTTATGCTTCACGTATATTACTATAACTGCCCCGTTGGTCTCGTGGTCGCAAGCGCGACTGCTGAGCGTTGGGTCTTGGGTTCGATTCCCGGGTCGGGCAAAGTGTTACTGGGTTTTTCCATTAGGAATTTCTTAGTAGCAGCCCGGAGTTTGGAAGTTGGCGGTGTGATACCCCCGTGCCTCGGAAAGCACGTTAAGCAGTTGGTCCTACGCCTGATCTCTCTCCGGTCGTGTCGGATTGCCGTCCCATCGGACTATGAGAGTGAGGGAAGAGTGAGTGCTCCTGTGTCTGCGCATACACTTGAGCACTATAATATCTCCCGCGCCGATGGCTAGTCTCCGTTGAGATTGGCCGCCGTGGCCGAAATTCGGTCTGGAGGACTATATATATTACTATACAACGTGTAACATAATTAACGCAAGATCTTATAAACCCCAATTACATAATTAAGTTAAAAGTATAATAAAATGATTAAAACTTATATTTATTAAAACTAACTGTTACTATTAAGAAAATCGTGTTGGTCAACCCTTCCAGTACCATATGCATTTGAAATGGAGTCTTATCGCTTTGAAATAACATTGTTGTTTTTTTTCGTTTAATCAACGGTAGGTTTTGCAAAATACATTAATAAAAAAGACTGAAATTGATTCAGTAGTCAATCATAAACAAACCGACTTTCATGACTTGCATCTATTCTGTTATACCTTGTATAGATACAACCAACTACATACATAAAAAGATAATTTAATTCTGGAGTGGTCTCTCACCCAAGTGTAGTACCAACCGTAAAATAGACGTGTTCCTATTATATTCAAAATTGTAATTAATGTTGTCCTTGTTATTTCCAGCCAATGGGTATGTCGGGCAGTCTGACGGCGGCGCAGTCGCAGTACCTGTCGCAACTCACGCAGCAGTCGCAGAGGCACGACAACAGTGAGTAACCAACGATATGACAACTGATAGAGAATTATGGAAGAAAAATACTTGTTGCGGCGACCCCAAATAAATTGGAGAATGATGATGACGTTTTCCTTCACCGTTTTGTAGTTAATTGTTAACGTTGTGTATTTGCAGGCGTGTACACGTCGAACTACGGCGTGTACAGCTCGTCAGACATCACGAGTCAGAGGAAACCGCAGCGCGCGCGAGTGCCGCCGCCTTCCAAGGTACGTTTATCATCTTATGGCTTTTGGTCGACTTCCAGTCTAGCCGGATCAGGATCAGTCTATTACTACATTAATCTATACAAATAAATTAAATTGAAGTGACTGTTGGTTAAGTCAAATGAATAAAATGCATATGAAAGTATCTACATATACAGTACATTTTATTTTTTTAAATTTCTGTTGATTTGTTTCTGGCTATTCACTGAAACGGTTTGACCATACACACATAGACTCACGCCTTTTTCCTATGGGCAGAAACTACAAAATGCCACCTGCTACGATCCTTACATACTCCTTTTGCCTCGTTTCGTTAAGTTCATACATTTGACAAATTTTGATGAAATTTGGTATGGGGTTATTTGCATCCTGAGGAAGGTCATAATCTTTTATAGACATATCACGTGAGCGAAACCGCGGGTGGAAGCTAGTATTGACAGAAAGTTATACGAATATACAGATAAGTAATTGAAACGCTATGTACTCTGATATAGCCACGGTCAATTAACGGAGATTAGACGATTTGTATGGGCGTGTTGTTACCGCGGCAATTTTTTTTTCTCGAACTGTATGTTCAATGCACTTGTATAGAGCCGAGACTTGAAATCCAACAGCGTGTTTTTTGCCGCTTTGGCATACGCGCATACGCTGTGTTGGATTCACAAGCGGCTCGGCCCAACACTGATGATTGTAAACTTGTGCGCGATAAAATTCCGCCGTGATGATTTTGGGCTAAGACACGAATTTAGACATACATACAAAATGTTGTGAATATTGACATTGCAATACTTTTATGTGCTTACTATAGTCTTTTCGCCATAAGATGAGTTCCCTGACAGTTAATTTTTTCCGTGGCACGCATACTACTTTAGGCGAATAAAAAATAAACTGGCAAAAAAATAAAAAAATAAATGATAAAAAAAATATTGTCTTTCGTAAATTACTAAGTAAATTATTGTAGTTATAATTAACTGTTAATAAGTTAAGTAAATAAAATAAAAAAGTATAAATCTTAAAAATGTCTAATGCGTTGAACGGAACGTCGGCCAATAGAGATTGCCACTACTCAATACACTAATCGACAAAAAAATAGATGAATCGGAGCGGCCATTTTGTAATCGCGATCGCGTCGCGTCAGTACGAGTGCGTTATGTCAGGTTTTTGCTCTGCTCCCGTGATGTTATGTAGCCTATGTCTTATTCTGATGTATAAGCTATATTTACTGTAAAGTTTCATCAAAATCCGTACAGTACTTTGTGCGTGAAAGAGTAAGAAACATCCACACACACACACATACTAACTTTCACATTTATAATATTAGTAGGAAGTAGGATAACCAGTTTATTAAAAAAATATTTTGAAAATCTAAAATCGATAATCCGATTCCATTTTCTTTGCCAACTGAATCGATATTATAAAAAAAACGATTATATTTCGTTAGGTCACGTCACTACAATTGTCAGACAAGAACTGTCAGGGAACTCATCTTAGGGCGAAAAGACTATAGCGTTTGCCTGTGATTTAGTCTGCGTGGATGTCAATTATACTATAAATAAAACATATCCTATGGCATTCGGCAGTGGTGTAGTTATCGATTAGAGTTTTTTTTCAGGTTATTTTTTTCGGAGATAACGTAATATTTCCAAACTGTAGTTCTTAAGTTTGGATATGTTTATTTGCAGATCCCGTCGTCGGCGGTGGAGATGCCGGGCGGAGCGGAGGGAGCCGCCATGTTCCTGGACGTGCAGTTCGGCGCGCTGGAGCCCGACGCACTGCGCGACAACACCACGCCCAAGCCGGTACTACATACTCTACACTCTACAATACACATTACTTGCCACCTTTATCACTATACACAACTATCAATTTCTCGTGCAAGCTCGAGTTTTCTCTGGCCGCAATTTGAACCGAGTCGCAAGCATGCGTGAGCCAACTGTATCGATATTAATGCAATTTTCAATTTTATTCTACGGGAATACGGTCCTATTTATAGAACCAAAAATACAAAGATATGTGATATAGACCACGTGATTGATTACGGCTCACTCTTTCTCTTTGAAACGAGGCTAATGTCCCAGCCGTGGGAACATGATAGGCTGATGACGCTAAGCTAGTGCCCCCCCTGCCCGCAGCAGGCGCCGGCGCCGCTGGAGGCAGTGGCCGCGCCGGAGCCCGCGCCCGAGCCGCCCAGCACGCAGCCCTACGCGCCGCCCAGCCAGCTCGTACGTACACTGTCTGTCGCCCTATGCTTCATATGCCTTACTCCCCGAGTCTTGCCGAAACAATACTCACAGCTTTTAACGTTTGGAAAAGGGGAAAATTGTTTCTTATTAATACGCCGTCCCAAAAAATAATACTTACGCGGTAATGTGGCACGGTAACCCCTTGATTTTTATGCCGCCACCGGCCAGCCAAGCTAGCCAAACGCATGACATAAATTAAACACAACGTATTTAGACTAAATTGCGCATTTTGAAAAATCTCACATGAGATTCGAGGGGGAACAAATTGAAATCTTACGACATCTCGATTTCAAAAAATCGCCAATATTGCCATGGACGCCCCACTTATACTGTATTCAACTAATTATTATAACTTTTTACTGCTAAACGTGCGTTCTAACTATTTAATCTCAACACACCTTAAGAATAACTGGACGTAGTTATGCAAAATGGATCCAGCCACAAAAACTTACTTTTGAGAAAATGGGAGTTTTAGTAAAATTGATATATTAAAATAACAAGACAAGAGTTTGTTTTCCAAATCCTCTTAAATATTGGGTCTTTTTATTTACTTCCTGTATAGTATAGTTTTAATAAGTTTCATGTGCATAAATATACTTTTTTTCAGTAAAAATCTCTTTGGTTCTTTTTTACAATATTAAAAATGTGGGATGGATCTTTTAGTATTAAGTTGAGGCAATAAAACGCATACAAGAATAGTAAGGGCATTTAATTAAAAGTAATTAAAAAACATAGATAATTATATCAAAATAATCACGTCAACATCAATCAACATTTTCTTCATCAGACACGAGAGTATCTGTCTCAATTTGAAAATCAATTTCTCCCGAAAATCCGTCTACGTCGTCTAATATATTCTCATCAGACGTTAACGTCTGGTAAAAACCTTTTGCGTCATTTGGAATTAAATGCAACAGACTTTTTAACCGACTTCAAAAAGGAGGAGGTTCTCAATTCGGATGTTTATATGTTTTTTTTTTTTTTTTTTTTTTTTTTTATGTATGTTCGGCCATAACTCCGTCGTATATAGACAGATTTCCAAAATTCTTTTTTTGTTCGAAAGGGGTTTATTCCGAAATGGTCCCATATAATTTTCATATAGATCTGATGATGAGTTCGGGAGACAGACACCGGAACTCTTTAAAAAAT
Organism: Aporophyla nigra; assembly: GCA_947507805.1. Classification (NCBI taxonomy): domain Eukaryota; kingdom Metazoa; phylum Arthropoda; class Insecta; order Lepidoptera; family Noctuidae; genus Aporophyla; species Aporophyla nigra. Next base: position 18,857,812 of record OX382315.1, read on the forward strand.
GACAGCAAATCAACCGCGATTTCTGCTATCGCATAAATATGCATTGTTTGTTTGGAATTAATGCAGGATGAATACCACAACTAAAAATTTAAAAATAAAAACTTTTTTACAAAAAAAAAACAACCGACTTCCTTAAAAACACCACAAAGTGAAAAATAACTTTAATTTCGGAAGTCGGTGGCAAAAAAACCATAAATACAGATCCTAAGACACCGACTTCCGAAATTAAAGTTATTTTTCACTTTGTGGTGTTTTTAAGGAAGTCGGTTGTTTTTTTTTTGTAAAAAAGTTTTTATTAGGTCCTTTAATTTAGGACCTGGTATTGCTTTGCCAGTAGGCCACATAGGTTTAAGTAACAATTTAGTAATGTGTTTTTGTCTGCCGCGACTGTTTTTTTAGGGTTCCGTTGCCAAATGGCAAAAAACGGAACCCTTATAGATTCGCCATGTCTGTCTGTCTGTCTGTCTGTCTGTCTGTCCGAGTATGTCGCAGCCACTTTTCTCCGAAACTATAAGAGCTGTGCTATTGAAACTTGGTAAGTAGATGTATTCAGTGAACCGCATTAAGATTTTCACACAAAAATAGAAAAAAAAACAATAATATTTGGGGTTCCCCATACATAGAACTGAAACTCAAATTTTTTTTTTTCATCAAACCCTTACGTGTGGGGTATCTATGAATAGGTCTTCAAAAATGATATTGAGGTTTCTAATATCATTTTTTTTTAAAACAATAATATTTGGGGTTCCCCATACATAGAACTGAAACACAAAAAAAAAATTTCATCAAACCCTTACGTGTGGGGTATTTATGGATAGGTCTTCAAAAATGAAATTGAGGTTTCTAATATCATTTTTTTCTAAACTGAATAGTTTGCGCGAGAGACACTTCCAAAGTGGTAAAATGTGTGTCCCCCCCCCCGTAACTTCTAAAATAAGGGAATGATAAAACTAAAAAAAATATATGATGTACATTACCATGAAAACTACCAACGAAAATTGGTTTGAACGAGATCTAGTTAGTAGTTTTTTTTTAATACGTCATAAATCGTAAATCACAATTTACCTTTCATTCAGTCAACACAAATATAAAAATTAAAAAAAAAAACATTTCATTTCATAAACGATGATGACGAATGATGATGATGATGACCTGCAGGTTTGTACGGAACCCTCGGTGCGCGAGTCCGACTCGCACTTGGCCGGTTTTTTTTTTATATTAACTTCTTTAAACTCCTCTTCATAGCTTGACCTCATATATATGGTAAACATCTCATTTTTCTTTAAAACAATTTCTTTCGTCTTTAACCATGACACCTTCGTTCCGTCAACTGCTTTTTTTCTATTCGTGATAATACTTTCCAGCTCAGAAGATGTTACAAAATCTGTGTTATCCATTCGATGCACTTGCAATGGCTTATTCTTTTTGCAGTGTTTCATTATATGTATATAATCTTCAGGTAGGTAGATTCTTTGGTGCAGCTTTAAAGCGCATTCTATTTTCGCAAAATCGTTATCATTCGGAAGGAAACTATGTCCTGACTCCAAAAATCGGAAACTTATTTCTTCCAAAGATGGATGATCATTCAATAGAGCCTTTAGAATAAGTACTAATTTAATATTCCGATTCTGCCCTCCACATGAATCACTCCATAATATTAATTTCTTTACATTCGGCTTTAGATTTTCAAATGTATGCTTAAGAAGGCAAGAACCTACTTCTTGCGAACCCCGGCCCGCTTCTCCTTCCACCCATACGTAACAATAAGCTTGGTCGTTAGTTCCTGTGTGTACACCCAAGTTGTACACCCATAACTGGCGTTTATAAAACACGATATTAGTGGGTATACGTGGCAATGGGAGGGTTTTTTGTAAGTCAAATGTAATAGTTTCTATAAATGGATCGTTTTTCGCTAGACATAAGTCACTCTTCATAAGATTTTGTAAAGATTTGGCCAGTTGAAGGTGTGTATCATGATCTAAAGCAATTTGGTGTTTGTCTTCTTCGGAAACTTCTTTAATTTTATTATGGAATGAATCGCACCTATTGCATGTATCTTTCTTTAATTTCTTAGTTCTTAAATTAAACTTGGTTAAAAAAACTTGCTTGGCTTTATCATACGAGACAGAAGGTATTCCGGCCGCCTGTGCTTCTTCACAATACAGTCTGTATACTTTCGGAAATGTCATATCCGGTTTTAGGAATTTTGCATCACCATACTCATTTCGACGATAATGTGACACGTATTTAGGTAGTTTCTTTATTATATTAATCAAAAATAATTCTACATCAGGAGAGATTTTATTATGGCCTCCTTGAGTTCCTCGTCTGTCTACTAAACCATCATCGGATCTCATTTTACACAGTGACGTATTGACACGTTTAGGAGTAGTCTGGAGAGTTTTTATAAACATGTCTCTACAAACTTGTATACCTTGCAAAAAATACAATCGTGAATATATTTTTTTTTTTGATATATTTGAAGTATTTGTTGAAACGTAAGAACGTTTCACTGGTTGCTCTTTCACACAAGCAGCTAGGTACATACTTTGGGCATTGTAGGAACCTAATTCGTAAAATTTCTGAAACTCTTTCAACCTTTTTTCAACTGGAACCAATTCCTTACATTTTCTTATACAACTACAGTCATAATCCAAAAAATTTTTAGGTTCGATAAGCACATTCTTAGTATTTACATAAGGAAGATTTTTATACTTCTTTTCTGTTCTTTCTTTTCTTGAAAGCCCTCCATATTTTCTTTTTCTACCCTTTCGCTGCCTTCCTTCTGAAAAGTTTTCATTTGTTTGTACATCTATGTCGGTACTAGTAGAAGCAATATCATTAATAGTCGCCATTTCGGCGATGGGTGCATCGTTGGGATCGTTCTGATTTTGAGTAATTTCTATGTAGTTTCTTTGTTCCCTATTTAGGTTTTTCGTTGAGTCAACTGAGCTGGAGCTAGAACTATCATTAATAGCCGTGTAATTTGGATCAGCAACTGAGTCATCACTATCATAGTCAAGACCATTACTATTTAGGGTTTTAAATAATTCAGCAGTCTCAGGTGACATAGGCGGAAGAGGCGATGAAGCTCCAGAACTTAAATAATTATTTTCGCAGGCCAGCATAGCATCATTAATTTTAAGACCATCACCAGGGGAAGTAGCTACAGCATCATTGATTTTAAGATCATCACCAGGGGAAGCTATAGCGGGACTTGTGTAAGGACCAGCAACAAATCGTTTTTTAGTTAGAAGAGGCGTTAAAGGAGAAAAAGGCGGAGCTTCTATGCTTTTCTCTCCAGTTTCAATATTCTCCGATTCATGCAACTCTATGACCGAGCAGGTTTTGAGATTAGAAAATTCTTGGAGTTCAGTGCACTCCTTTTCCAACAAGTTAGCTGAGCTGGCAACAACAGGTGAGTTTAAGGTTGCAATGAATAAAAGTGAGCTCTGCTCTTGATGCATATCAGATACTAACGGTTTTGAAGCTCTGCTTGAACGAGGCGGGGATTCGACCAGAACGATTGAAGGTAGCTTTCTGGGTGGAGCTAACTTGCTTGGGCTGCATTCTGGGGTATTTTCTATAACATCTGAAACTAAAATAATTCAAGTTAAATTATTATATCAAATTACAAACGTGACAAATAGAATTAAGTACTCACTAAAAAACGCCATTATATTATAAACGAACGAGTTAAATCCATAATCATTTCATTGTATAAACTGCAAATTATTGCTTGTACGCAACCGCATTCAGTAGGTAATTCAAACCTTTGAAAGTAGTTGTTACCTACTTGTATTAAAAAGATGTAATAACACAATGAAAACGTTCGTAAACAATAATTTATTACATACATAATAAAATCGCATAATATAACAGGACATATAGGCGATAAACTATAACATATTTTCATCGCTTTGATGTTGCGATCAACTTGCATTGATCAAACAAACAAACTTTACCGACTGAGCCATTATGTACTATAGGTATCTACAGTTAGAATTATTTAAAGGATAGGCATGTAACGATAAATAATAATTGAAGAACTTCTCTTATTCACTTAACTTTTAAAGTACCTAGTTTTTAGGTTAAGTTTCATTTAATAACTTATATTTCACTCACCTGAAGAGTCTTCATCATCTTCATCGTAACCTAAATGTGCACTTTTTAACACAATATTTATTTTGTCCATCTTGCTTTCTTCACACTTTTCACACGTACGTGCTCTCTGCACGTATTGACTTCAAAGTGAGCGAATGACAATAAAAACGGCGGGAATTATGTTACACAAACTAGAGATGTGAATGAAGATCTATAGCATAAATAATCGATAAGGCGAATTTACTTGTAATTTTAACGATCAATTTACTTTTTTTTTTTAAATAATTTAATGTAAATAACATTATTATTAAGTTTTTATTTTGTCCATCTACACTTAATTATTTTTTTATTTTTGTCAAAAAGTATTCTAACATCATGGTTCTTTATTTTAAATAAAGTTTTTAGGAATCATGTAACATGGATACATCAAGCAAAGAAATGTATTAGTACAAAAAGCAACCACAGTGCATGAATCTAATTTACAATACACTTTTCAAAATTATTTCGGAACCATGCGCTGTGGTTTTGTTTTGCATTTTATAATTCTTACCACAATACTAATTTGCAAAATAGATTCAAATGGCATGGTTCCTGATTTATATTAAAAAATCGATTTGTAAAAGAGATCCAAAGTAGTTTGGATCTTTTAAAACCCATTATCTATGTTCCCATGACACATGGTTCTATTTTAACTCTGCGAAAATGCTTAATATTCTGTTGGTATCATTAACGTTTGTGTTTTTCATTAGAAAAAAGGAACTTTGCGGCTTGGATATTTTTTGCATATACTAAAGTTGATGTGTAGATGCCATTTATGACGGTAACTCAAAAAACGGGTTTTGTGGGTTGGATCCATTTTGCATAACTACGTCCAACTGTCCTACAATATTGGTGTAATATAGATGTAAAACATGGTAGTAATGTGTGTCTGTTGTGTCCGCAGCTCAGTGAAAGTTTATCAGTAGTGGAGCCGACGCCCGTACCCAGCGCGCCCGTTCCCGCCACAGAACCCACCGTCACCAACACCACCTGTGAGTAGCATTTTATTTTATTTTACTTTACTAGCTTCTGCCTGCGGCTTCACCCGCGTGGATGTCGAAAAATATTCCACAGGAACGTAGTACCGGGATCAATTGTACTCTATGTGTTAATCCAGATAAAAAATGTCTTATCGCACTGCTTGCTTTGTCTTATCCGACCCAGAGAATAAAAAGTTTCACAAAAAATTCCATCCCCTATTTCACCCTCTTAGGGATGGAATTTCGAAAATCCTTTCTTAGTGGAAATCTACTCTTCACAAAGAACACACCCTCCAAATTTCATGTCGCTATGACCAGCAGTTTAGGCTGTGCGTTGATATATCAGTCAGTCAGGTCTGTGAGTTTTATATATATAGATATAGAAGAAGATAGATAGATTGGGACGTAACATAGTTACACATTACAATTTAAGTGTGACAGAGTAAGTTAAAGACTAGGTAAACGTGTAACCCACACCAATGTCCGCGAAATAATAGTTTGTACTAAGATAGTATAAAGGCACGTGGAGACTAGCGCGACGCGACGTCGCGTGCGATTCGGCGATTTATATCCGTAGAACAATTTCTATCGCAACCATCGCGTCGCGCTAGTCTCCACGAGCCTTAATTCGTACATTGATTTTACAATAAAAAAAAATTAACTCGTTCGTATTTTGGAATTATTGATACGACTATTTTAAAGATTCAACCGCCATCTTTTTGAATTTGAAGTGAGTAAGCGCGAAAGTATCCGAATCGATGAAGTGTGTGTTATACGTAGGTATCCATTAGGCGCCGGAGAGACACTGCCGGGCCACACGCGCCTCTATGCATCTCCGTTCTAGGTACAATATAACACAAGTTATTGGTTATATCTGGACAATCGAATCTGTTATTACAAAGGCCATGAAGCATCGTGGCCATCAGTAAGCTGCGCCTTGACTCCAAGCTTTGAACCTTATAACGCATCAATATGAGCGAATGGTAATTTAGACTTAGTGCACCTGAAGTGCATAACACGTAAAAAAATGTTTTGAACCATTTCCATTCTTTTTATATAAATAAGTATATCAAAAATGGGAACTACAAAGTCCGATTAAAAACGGATCAAAGCTTTAAATAGAAGTAAAAAAGTAGAAAGTCGTTTGAAGAACGCATGACGAAACCAAACATACGATACGATACGCCCTATTAAAGATGTTATCAATATGAAGATTGAAGTGCAATTTCGCGCCCATTGTTACACCAAGATCACGAACATGGTCAACTCTTTGCAGAAAGATGCCATGAAACCAATAATTAAATTTAATAATATTTTTGTTCTTTGTGAAAGTGATTGCAAAACTGGAGCTTGTATGAACAATATCGAGAAAGTCTCTCAAGGTCCTGTAAAAGCAGGCAATCCGTTTCACACGTCTAAGTTTTACACGTCTTATTAATTTTGATGTCATCAAGATATGTATATTAGAAAGCAGGAATTTATAAAACATTTCATAATGTGATGATGAACATAATAAAGAGTAGGGGCCTCATAATAGGGTATTTTCCGTTTTTTTAAAAACAGTTTCTTTTTGAAGACTGGGAAGAAATATTCAACAGAAAAATAAAATTTATCTTATCAATGTCCATTTTACGCGTTAGAAGTGAAAAAAATCTAATTTGTTTTAATGGTTTTGAATTTACCGCCAAAACGCTCGGTGCGCTGACGTTTACCGTGTGACGTCACTTTTGTGTGTATTGAATTTTGACTTAGGTATGTGATCTGTGCTCGATCTGTAAATCTCGGAGTGGATTTAGGATATATTTAGGATTTTTGGAATGGATTAATGGAAATACAATGGAAGCTGATTTTATAAAAGCCGATAGTGCAAATCTGCCCACAGTAGATGTTTTTATAGTTGGAAATTTCTTTGCAAACAACCCCGATTTTTGTGCTACGGAGTAGGTATAAATAGTTTATGTGGCGCATTTTTAAAAGTATTTGTACACAGAGGCACCACATACCAGTAATAACATTTTCTATCCATTTGAGATACGAAATTACTTGATCGAAATACTGTTTACAACGTGTTTACACAAAGATGACGTCACGTTATCGTACGGAGCGTTTTGGCGGTAAATTTAAAACCATTGAAAATAAATTAGATTTTAATCACTTCTAATGCAGAAAATGGAGATTAATTACAAAAACAATATTTTTCTGTTAAATATTCCTTCACAGTCTTCAAAAATAAATAGTTTTTAAAAAAGTGGAAAATACCCTATTGAGCCCTGGGGCAAACCAGACGTAACAACGATTGAGCTCTATTGGAAACCATTAATGACGATTTCCTGTGATCTATTGTGTACATCCGCCATGAACCATCATAACAAATTGCCACGTATTCCGTTGTAAGCAATTTTGTCTAAAAGTAATTTGTGGTCCACCTTGTCAAAAGCCTTCCGAAAATCTGTGTGCATAGCGTCAACTTGATATATATTACGTGCATACACATTTGATCGTTATTGTTAATTGTGTTATAACCATCTATTTTCTCTTGGATTTGGCGCCAAAAGCCATGCTTACTAAAAATAAAATCTTCTGGAAATAAAGTTAAAATAACTTGAAATATTATTTATTCGTAAATGGTAAAAACGACAGTAAAGAATCGTGATTTCCATCTGAAAGTCAATGATGTAGATATTAACGCAGCCATGGAGGTGGAAATTGAATTTAAAAAGTTCTTATTTAACTTTACGAGGAATGTGAGGAATTTATGGGTCATTTTTTATTCTTTCTCGTGTTAGCGAATGTTGGTCCCTGGCAGTTTGACTACTTAATACCCGCGGCGTACCCAACTAGTTAGGCCGGTTCTTTATTTAGTATTGTTCGTCTAGTTGTTGAGCTTCTCAAGTTATCGAGTTGAGCTGTACGATTATTGATAAATGTTTGCATTGACTGGACTGGTCCGCTCAAATCTGTGTGGGTCTTTTCTTAAAAGACCATTTCAGGCGCTAGTCTACATTATTTTCACATGATTTACCCAAGATTATGTCTAGGCTTTAAAAAATACTTTGACTCTAGAGCATGTTTCGGCATTTCTTCTCAGGGGTAGTTGCATGGGAAATGTCGACTCTGTCTATCTTATTTTTTAAATTATATGACGTGTAAAAGTGATTGAGATATCCTATTCACAGAATAAGCAATTTCTTGAACGATCTTTTTGTTTTATCGTGTTTAACTAAACCATACCCATCGTGACTGGAGTTTTATTAGCTAGATGAAGTCTGTATTAATGTGTGATTCCTCTCACAGCATCTCTGGACGCGCAGCTATCGGCGAGCATGAAGCAGCTAGCAGTGTCGGCAGGCGACAGCGCGGCCGTGCCCGCTGCTCCTGCGCAGCACGCCACTGCGCCGCCTCACGCCGCTCCGCAGCATCGCCCCAAGGTACTCCTCAGCAGCATGCAGCAGCTAGCAGTGTCGGCAGGCGACAGCGCGGCCGTGCCCGCTGCTCCTGCGCAGCACGCCACTGCGCCGCCTCACGCCGCTCCGCAGCATCGCCCCAAGGTACTCCTCAGCAGCATGCAGCAGCTAGCAGTGTCGGCAGGCGACAGCGCGGCCGTGCCCGCTGCTCCTGCGCAGCACGCCACTGCGCCGCCTCACGCCGCTCCGCAGCATCGCCCCAAGGTACTCCTCAGGATCATAACACAGCTGGCGAAAGCAGCACATCTCCCAACAACACCATGGGCTTCAAGGATCATCTCTCGGCGTAAATACGGACCCGCGATGATACGATCTCATTTACAGTTCAACAATCATTGAAGTACTAATCTATTTTTAACCGACTTCAAAAAGGAGGAGGTTATCAATTCGGATGTTTATATGTTTTTTTTTATTTTTTTTTTTATGTATGTTCGGCCATAACTCCGTCATATATAGACGGATTTGTAAAATTCTTTTTTTGTTCGAAAGGAGTTTATTCCGAAATGGTCCCATATAATTTTCATATAGATCTGATGATGAGTTCGGGAGACAGACACCGGAACTCTTTAAAAAATGACAGGAAATCAACCGCGATTTCTGCTATCGCATAAATATGCATTGTTTGTTTGGAATTAGTGCAGGGTGAATACCACAACTAAAAATTTAAAAATAAATACTTTTTTGCAAAAAAAAAACAACCGACTTCCTTAAAAACACTACAAAGTGAAAAATAACTTTAATTTCGGAAGTCGGTGGCAAAAAAACCATAAATACAGATCCTAAGACACCGACTACCGAAATTAAAGTTATTTTTCACTTTGTAGTGTTTTTAAGGAAGTCGGTTGTTTTTTTTTTGCAAAAAAGTATTTATGTATACCCATGATTACAAAATTATAGATTATTAGATTAGAAAGGTTTTGGAATTGCGTAAAGTTGTTGCTCTATGCAATTTCTAAACCTCTTCATAACTTCTTTAACAATTCTTCAATCTGCGACCAGACTAGGTGGCACGACGGAGAAAAAATGTCATACAAACAATGATGCGAAATTTTCACATCTGAGGTCCTGAGAGCACTAAAAAAACTTAATATAAAGGGCTGGGGCTAGATGGTTTGCCACCGGCATTTGTAAAGAAGTGTGTTACTAGTCTTATCAGTACTGCTTTAAATAATATACAACCATTCGATTGCGACATCATAGATTCCAACGGAATGGATAATTGCAAATGTAGTACCAATTTTTAAGAAAGGTGATTCCAATGGTGTGCAGAACTACCGCCCTTTTTCACTCATCTCAGTTTTTGCTAAACTTTTCGAATTTCTGCTTTGTCTCACACATCAATTCTCAGTTAGTTCCCCTACAACATGGCTTCTGTGTTCGTAAACTTATGAGTACTAATTTGGTCCTATACGTCACTGGAGTAAGTGAATTGATGTATTCTCGCGGCCAGGCAGACTCATTTACACTGATTTCAGCAGTGCGTTCGGATAAGGTGGACCATTCAATCCTCTTAAAGAAGCTTGAAGCTGTCGGCATATTTGGTCAGTTACTACATTGGTTTAAATTGTATCTGGCAAATAGAAAACAGAGTGGTTGTAAAGGGATATGAGTCACCAGTATATTTTTCTACATCTGGAGTCCCTCAAGGTTCCCACCTGGGCCCAATTCTCTTTCTGTCATTCGTGAATGACGTAGTACTTTCAGTAAGATATAGCAACTGCTCTATATTTGCTAATGATCTAACAATCTATAAAGAGATAAACTCTATCGCGGACGTCTATTTACTTCGGGCTGATCTCACCGGAATGTGAAAAAGTGCTACCACATTACTTTTACCAAAAAACGGAAACCTTCATAGTTGAAGGTTTCCGTTCCGCTCCCTTTTAATGCTGTGCACTTCTGTAAGTGAGTAACTCACAAAACATAACTAAGTGATTTTTGTTTGTGTATGTTCTAGGGAGTAAGTCGTCGAAGTGACATTCATACATACATACATAAACTCACGCCTTTTTCCCATGGGGGTAGGCAGAAACCACGGAATGCCACCTGCTACGATCTCTACACACTCCTTTTGCCTCGTTTAGGTTCATACAATTGGTCATACACACACACGCCGGTTGCGAGTACTACGCACCTGACCTTTCTGAAGAACATCATATCCACACTAATAATATTATAAATGCAAAAGTAACTCTGTCTGTCTGTCTCGCTTTCCTGCTAAAACTACTGAACCGATGAAATGAAATTTGGTACACAGATAGTTTAGAACCTGAGAAAGGACATAGGCTACTTTTTATCCCGGTAGTACGTTCCCGCGGGATATTTTCCGACCTCCACGCGGGCGAAGCCGCTGGCAAAAGCTAGTCAATAAATAAAAACAACGAAACGAAAAGTATTGGTTATCTAAAGTTGTTTCATATGACAGGGATAATCCTGCTCTTAAATACACGAACGGATTATCGAATCATCTGAACTGTCAACGCCACAAAAATATTACTTATACTAACGATATATAATATGTTGTGTTCCAGACTGTCGGCCAACAGAATGTATACGCACACCACGCAGTGTCGCACCACCCGCCCGTGTACGGAGCTAACGTGTATGCGCCACAGGTATGTTCTGTTCACCAAGCATATTTTATTAATAATAGTAAGTAACCACGGCTACAGGTCAAGGTATAAGCTGACTTCTCACTGTACGAAAAGCCTATACAATGCAAGGCCAGCTAAGATTGGAAATGTATAGCTTGATTTGTAGCCGTGTGTAGCATAGGTCATTGCAAAGTTGTGTGCCTATCGGTTGTCATGGTATGGGCATGTGATCCAGAGGAATGAGGAAAATGATGTGTGAATAGTTTCTGGATCGAACGAAAACTTTTTTTTACAATTAATTTCAGGCGCTTTTGAATTGCTAAAGAGCCCGTCCGTCAAAAAGATAAAGCGACTGCTATTCCAATATTTATTTTGCTTTCATGTCAATGAACACATTTTATTTGTTTCTTTTATGCTCTTAGTAGGTTCCTAAGGAGAAAAACGGGCTAGAAACTCAATAAATACTCGAATAAAATAAAAAAGTACATAATTCACGTTGAAATAGTTTCGATTCTATATCATTCACACATAATGAATGCTATTTCAATTTGAATTAATGAGAAGTGTACGTTAGTATCAATGTAGATGGCTATAAGAGGAAGTCCATTGAACTGTTGAATGGACTGTATGAAACATGATATTCTGGCTAGAAAGAGAAGTGGACTAATAGAGAAGTGTGGAAGAAGAGGACACGTTGCGTCGACCACAAATAAATTGGGAAAACAGTAAGAGAATGATGATTATGAGTCGTTAGTTCGTACGCTGGGTCACATTACACTAAAAACAAAAATGTGTTTATTCGCATTAGGGGCATCCATAAATAACGTCACACGAATTCCATGATTTTTTACCCCCTCCCCCGTCCTTATCACAGCTGGTCACCATTTATGAGACCCCCCCTCCCTAGTGTGACGTCACATATTTTACATCTTAAAATAATTATTGAATTAAAACAGCAGTTCCGAAGTTAGTTTTATTTCAATTATATGATTTTTTAATAAAATTAACATCAAATCAAACATTGCAAGAAATTTGAACCTTATATTACTACAGATTAGAGATGCGCCGAATGTAGGTTCAACCGAATACGAATGTTCGGCCGAATATTCGGTCCAAAATGTACCGAACCGAAAATTCGGCCGAATCATTCGGTTCACGTCTGCGATAATTTTACGATATGATTATTAAAAGACATAATAGTAATCCTGAGAATCAGATTTTATTTTGCTAACATTGTCATTCGACAAAAAAACTTAATTTGATTAAAACTTCAATTACCTAGGTACTAATGTTGATGCGTAAAGTTTCCTCAAATATGTATTTTTTTTTTCATTTGTGATCTAGTATTTGTTACGGAAGATATATTTGTTCATTGTTGATTTCATAGAAATTTTATTTATCTTAATTTATCATTTGTAAAAAAAAAGCAAAAGTTTTTTTATTAGAATTTTATTTAAATTGATTGTTAATCTTTTTTTTTTTTCAATAAATAATTGGTACAAAAAGTAGTGTCTCTTTCATTTACAAAAAGCTATGTCAAGTTTCGGAATAAACCACACTTATTTAGTAATTAGTTTACCTTACTGTTTAATAAAATGTTATTTTTATTATATTAACAATAATTTTAATATTCGGTAATTATTCGGCAAATCAACCGAATATTCGGCCGAATACGAACATGAAAAAATATGCCGAATGTACCGAATACGAATATTCGGCCGAACATTCGGCGCATCTCGACTACAGATAGAGTTGCAAATGTTTTTGAGTTTTTCGTTAATGGTTCAAAGTTCGTATTTTACTTAACACTTTTATTAAAATAGATTTTGAAATGTGAGGTTATGAAATTTAGGACCCCTCCCACCCCCTTGTCACACTTCGTCAACCCTCTCCCTCCCCATTAAAGTGTGACGTTATTATGAATGACCCCTTATATCATATTAAAATAAAACCTTAAAACTATTAAAATTAAAGCAGAAAACAATGATATTAACAAAAGGTGTGCCACCTGACGCTGGTTTTCAGCTGCAACCCGCGAGTACCATACGTTAGAATAATAAATATGATGGGGGAGGACAGTCTTCATCATCATTAGCACTCATTTTTGGGCTTCTTAACAGTGGGCGTCAATGGGTAGTGATGGATGATGAAAACAGACTTGTGCACTCAATCAAGTAGGCTTTAATTCCGATTTGATATTTAACACTTTAGGTAGGTACACTCGTATAACTACGTAGATACGTATCGCAGAACGCGCGATGGTTCAGTGATCCGCACGCGCCGCTTGCTGACCGAGAAGTGAAGTCTTGAGCCGCCGGATAGCGCTGGCGTACCGGATACGACTCGATTGCGACAAATACATAGGGAGGAAAGTATTGAGTATGAATGTCGATGGCTTTATGAGACCAAAGAACCGATGGATGGACTGTGTGAATTATGATATGTATAGAAAGGGGCTGACTACTGAGATGACGACTAATAGAGAAGTGTGGAAGAAAAAGACATGTTGCGCAGACACCAAATACATGATATAGGGTCAGGAGAATGATGATGGCACTAAAGATTGTTGTAACGAATGCTTGTCCTGCAGGTGAACTCTACGAACGCGTCGCTAACTGGCGCGTCGGCGATGACGGCGACGGCGTATCCCTCCAGCGTCACGCTCACACAGTACCAGCCAATGATCAACTCCTACCAGGTAAGTCACACTTACCCAACTCGGTGCCCAATAACGTAAGTTGTGGTAGTTTTTTATACCATCCAAGCATGACTCATCGGTCTCGTCGAATTCGGAACGAATACCATCACGGTCAAAACATGGCTCATGCTAACGCCAAAATTCGGAACGCCTCTCTGGATCTTCTTCCATGATAAATCCCTAAAACTCATTTAGAATACTTCACTAAACCGCTTTAGACAGGGTGCTTCAAGAGAGAGTTCAGAAACGAATTGCGAGTTTGTTTTATCGTATCTAAAGATTGTTGTAAATACAAAAGACTTGTAAATATTTAGTAGGTTAGGTTAATTACGTGGCGTACATTTAACTTTACGGTGTTTATCAACGTATTCTATGAGAAAGTTCAATGTCCATTTTCGCAACCTAAACAAAATACACTACACTACTATAATCGAGTTCGATCGAGTTTGCTGATGACACTACTTAAGTGCATTCTTACAACAACAGCGCAGTGTTCAACGCTCTCATCTCGTCGGCGGCTTACATCCCTTCAGCGGTGTTTCTGGCGATATTTAGGCTCGCCTCGCTCTTGACCTATTTCAGCAGAGCTGGTTCTTTTATCATCGTTCATGATATTATGCTGGAAGTTTGTGATAAAAATGCCGTCCAGTAGTTAAGTAACGTATGTCTCCTCGCAGACGTCGTCGTCGGCGGGTCCGTACGGCGGCAGTGCCCTATACACAGCGGCGCCCTACGCGCCCTACCAGCCGGCGCAGGCCAAGCAGGCGCAGCCCAAGGACACGCAGCAACAGGTATGACTTTTTTTATTTTTATTATTTGTTTTTTTTTTTTTTGGATGGGAAATCATCAAATGCGGGAGGGCATGTCAGACTTTTACTGACTAAAACCCACCCGTGTTCCTTCAGTTGCCCATGTGCCAGGGTCACGGTACCTCTTTCGAACAATCTCGCGATCCTGGCAGACAGGTATGAGCTCACACGACAATGTACACGCGCCCTACAAGCAGTGTTAAAATGCATAGAGCGACACCCACGGGAAAAATGGAATGGTTCTATTCTTGACCTCAAACAACACACGGAAATACTTAATTTTGCCACCTATAACCTGATATAAGCATACTGAACTTTTGTTAACGTTTGTTTGAAACGTTTGTTTCAGCAATACGACAACTCAGTGGCGTCGAGCAATAGTTTAACGAGCACCACCACACAGACGCAGACCTCCACAGCCAAAGTAGCCACCACCACAGGTATGTGCCAAACGCCACACTCGCCACTCTACTTACTGCGCTCGCAGGCTTAATAGGCATGTTTAAACATTTGAATAGTATGCACGAAGTCTTGTACAAAAAAAAGGAGGTTTTTTTCTGATTTTATAAAGTACTAGTTTCTGTCCTCGTCAAATCATCGAATTGCCTGCCAGATCGTCCAATTTTCGTTGCTGCTCCGCTCCTTTTAATCGATGTTATATAGCCTTTCTCAATAAACAGGCTACCCAACACGAAATTTATTATATTTATAGATTTATAACCCTGCGACGGTATAGTAAGGTAAATGTTTATTTTATTTTCGGGCTGTCGTAATAATACGCATCTAAACATTAAGCGAGAACCGCGCTGAGATGCGTGTTTGGTGTCAGTTTCTTAGTATTTGCGTAAGTTGTGGTAATTTGTGACACCATCACAGTCAAAACATGACTCACAAAATTCGGAACGAATACCATCACGAGTAAAAACATGACTCATGCTAACGACAAAATTCGGAACGCCTCTCCTTACTTCGTAGTTGTGACCGGTTTCAGGGTTGATGGTAACGGTAACGGAAGAAGATCACCTGGATTTGTAGTGAGAATGGGCACAGACGCGCCCCAGGGCGTAATTTTAGGCCCATTTTTATTTCATATTCACATGATGATGACAGCAGTGGCGAAGGGTGATTTTATTAGAGAGGTAAGCCGGAGCAAACAAAATGCTTACCTAGACAGGACGTGGCGCACGTAGTCCAGATACTTAAAATCTGTGACTGACTTCCTGACTTCAGTCTTCTATAAGCAGATGTCTTCAGTCCACCTTTACTATACGTGTAAGCACTGGTGATTGAAACAGTGTCTTGCAAGTATAATACGGCTTTTTTCAAAGCCACTTTGGCTTTGAAAAAATTGGTTGCCTGTAAAGTCGGTATACGGGCGAAAGTTTTACGTGACAACGACTTTGAGTGGTAAAATAATTTTAATGTGAATATGAAGGGACGCGTGCCTTTCACTTTTTATGTCTGTCTCTCTCGCTCTTAGGCGGGCTAACCATGCCCGAGTGGAAGGGACGCGTGCCTCTCACTCGCTCTCATTGTGAGCGCATAACGTGAGCGGAGCGTAACGCAGTTTCTTGAAGTGTCACCCGGCAAACCAATTTATAAGACGTTGTCACGTCAAAAGCCGTTTATGGTGTGATCAGTGTGATGACGTTGACGTATGATGTCTACTAGAAAAAACTACTTAACTACAAGACTACTGACTTATTCTACTTATAATACTACTTATACTTTAAAGCTATTCGTCTATTCTTTAGTACAAAGTGCGCTAAGACATTATCATAAAAGCCGGGATGATTCTTAATTTTTAGGAATAAATGTTTTTCTATAGCAAAAAAGGCTAGATCTATTAATGCCGCCATCCTACTAATAACTTTTCAAATCTACTCTAAAATAAAAAAGTAATTTCAACTTGCTAATCTATCGACTTACCACAAATTCCTAATTGCGAACGCACAAGTTCACAACAAACTCACAATTATCAAATTCTAATTGTTACACTAATACTACACTAATAACTTATATGAATACAACGAAATAAATGCTAATTAAATGCAAAGTATCAACAAAATAAAAGATTTTAAGGTTATAATTCCATTTACGTCAATGTCAACGTCAACAAACATTTAAAATGACAAAATTATTGTCCGTGCGTCGAGCGACCTTCGGCCACCCGACGCATCCCGAATGCGTACGAAATTCAACGAATAGACCGATATTCCTACTCTGTCTAGCGCGTTCATAACCCGACTTATTCCGGCTTCCCAAGGCCTCAAAAAAAAATGCGTGGCACGTGACCTGAAGTGACGTCATGACGAGATTATTTTGTATAGAAAGTGATGTGTTCACAAGCCGGTGTAGACGGCGAGTTATACTGCAAAATGTTTGCGCGCGGTGGCGCGGGAGATTCGCGCGCACTTTAAATGTTTTGTATTCGTTGGAATATTGTTTTATGTAGGTTGGGGTTTTGTAATACAGTAGAATCCGGTTATAACGACGGTGAAGGGACCGGTGATATTACGTCATACTAACCGGAAGTCGTACTAAACGAAAAGACAATTTTTGATTTTTATTCAAATCATATTCATATATACACATACATACATTCTGTATTTAATAATATTTACGTAACCAAGAGAAAAAATTAAATTGAATCAAAATATTTATTTATTTCACATAATGTAGGTACATATAATCTATAATAATAATGACACTTTTTTCTTCAACAGAGAAACTTTTTCGTTATGTAGAATTCTTGTACCTCTTGCCATTCTTGTATGCGAAATCACGCATCACCCGCAAATTAACGCCGTAAACTAGACAGTCGCATTCGAATCAGCGACGTGCAGGCAAGGGGGAAGCGCGGGGCGGAGATAGTTTCTTACCTACGATTTATTTGTAAACACGTCAACGCTCGTCGTCGTTGTAACCGGACAATTTTGTATGAAATTCCGTCGTTAAAAGCGGTCGGTCGCTGTAAGCAGAGTCGTAATAAACGGATGTACTTTCATAGAGGCTTATATTAAAACCAAACACGCGCCCATACTTACGTCGCTAAAAACGGTTGGTCGTTACATGCGAAGTAGTACTAAACGGACTCTACTGTACATTAATTTTATCGTGTAAGATTAAATACATTCAGTGTGATTATTAAACACTGCTGAGAACTATCGACTGTCATAATTTCGTAAGGGAAGCCGACCGGAATCGGTTTATTAGTTACCTGCGCCACTGGATGACAGCCATGATATAATGTTGATTGCAGAGGATAGTATTTTATTTGTAACGCGAATGTCAGTAGCTGATTACCGACAGTATAAATAGCACCCTCGCAAAAGTTGTGAAGTTTCCTGATCTATGTTTCATGAAGCTCAAAATCAAAAGCCTTGGATAAATCGCATGTAATGCCCGAAGCATTCCTAAATATTCTATGATATCGGAGTAATTCTCTTTTGTTAACATTTCTCGTATTACCCATCAGTTGTCCTGCACCCTAATTGCGAAACGCACAATTTATCAGAATCTAAATGGGATTAAAGATTATTTCTATACCATTGCGTCATTTGTTCGAATAAATTGTCGGCTCAGCAACGTAAATAACGCAATGAATGTTGTTTAAGTATAAATATTAAACCAATTCCTACCGATAAAAAGTTCCGCAATTACCCCTCTGGTTAAAATTATGTTAACAGTTTCTTTCATAATTTAAAATTCACTATTGGACTTCAGGGCAGGCTTGCTCAATATTCCTCTCTGCGATAAGGGTGTTTTAGGACGAGCTTAAAACCCAAGCGCAACGAAGGAATCTAGTACTCGAGAAGGGGGCTTTCGAGATACCATAACTCCTGAATGAAGCTAAGGAGTTCAGAATAGAAGCCTTCCTTGCGTTCAGGATTCAAAATATCGTCTGTGACGTAAAATACTTCTTATCCGGTCGATGAAAAATGTAGGTGGGATCGATAGATAATAATGTGTGCTTGTTTGCCTTTGGCAGTAGCGGGACACAGCTCGGGCTACGCGGGCGGCGCGCTGTACGGCGCGGGAGCCACGCCGGCCTACGCGCCCTACGACGAGCAGCTCATGCGCTCCACGCTGCCGCACCACATGGTGAGTGTCGAGCTGAACATTAGCTACGCGGGAGCCACGCCGGCCTACGCGCCCTACGACGAGCAGCTCATGCGCTCCACGCTGCCGCACCACATGGTGAGTGTCGAGCTGAACATTAGCTACGCGGGAGCCACGCCGGCCTACGCGCCCTACGACGAGCAGCTCATGCGCTCCACGCTGCCGCACCACATGGTGAGTGTCGAGCTGAACATTAGCTACGCGGGAGCCACGCCGGCCTACGCGCCCTACGACGAGCAGCTCATGCGCTCCACGCTGCCGCACCACATGGTGAGTGTCGAGCTGAACATTAGCTACGCGGGAGCCACGCCGGCCTACGCGCCCTACGACGAGCAGCTCATGCGCTCCACGCTGCCGCACCACATGGTGAGTGTCGAGCTGAACATTAGCTACGCGGGAGCCACGCCGGCCTACGCGCCCTACGACGAGCAGCTCATGCGCTCCACGCTGCCGCACCACATGGTGAGTGTCGAGCTGAACATTAGCTACGCGGGAGCCACGCCGGCCTACGCGCCCTACGACGAGCAGCTCATGCGCTCCACGCTGCCGCACCACATGGTGAGTGTCGAGCTGAACATTAGCTACGCGGGAGCCACGCCGGCCTACGCGCCCTACGACGAGCAGCTCATGCGCTCCACGCTGCCGCACCACATGGTGAGTGTCGAGCTGAACATTAGCTACGCGGGAGCCACGCCGGCCTACGCGCCCTACGACGAGCAGCTCATGCGCGAGTGAAGAAAGCTGCCTCGCGAAGAATGCACATCGTTTTCTTTCAGCCAAATGACGTCCACGCTTTTCCCTTACATGGCCACAACGATTGATCCTGTGCTTCTCTTCTAACGGATTCCCGCCATCTTTACCATAGCATCAAAATGTAATTGGCTTTCATGTGGAGCATACGGTGGAGGTGTGCCCCGCCTGGGCGGAGCACCGCCGTGTCCTCGTGGAGGCGATCGGCGGCGGCGACCTCTCGCGTCCGGCCCTGGTGCGAGCCATGGTACGGAGCGAGAGGGCATGGGAAGCCGTCACCTCCTTCTGCGAAGCAGTAATGCTCGCGAAGGAGGAAGGCGGGGCGCGTGAGAGAGAGGCAGTCTCACGCCCCTAGCTGCTTCAGGAGACGCCCCCGGCGTCGGGAGATCATAGCTGACTCCCGGCTACCGTAGGCGCTAGTTCACGGGCGGCGAGCAATGGGTAGCTCGCCGCCCGGTAAGGACCAGGCTCGGGTCGACGGCGCGTAGTGTTCCACGCGCGCCTCAAAGAGATGTCAGCACTTACTAAAGGGGTGCGCTAGTGCCAATGTCTTCCAGGGTCGCGGATTAGTTCGAAAGAGTTACCGTGGCCCTGGCACAGGCAACTGAAGGAACATGGGTGGGTTTTAGTCAGTAAAAGTCTGTCATGGAGAGCGGGAGACGTCATTTGATGACTTAACACGCAAAAAAAAGGCTTCGTGTGTCTTAACCAAAAGTATCCCATAGTATAATAAATATTGAAGTTATGATGTATTGCTATTGATACCATTCGATAAATGTACTTCTTCGTCGTGGTGAGAAATAGATCTTTATTGGTCCAACTTGTCAGCCTATCCACATACCTATTATAATACCTTTTTTCCTTCCTAATACCGTAATTTTGTTAAAAAAAACATTCAAAATCTCTAAAAATCCACGTTCGTTTCCATCTGTCCCCACTGCACATAGTAAAAGCAGTGTTGTGTTGCAGGGCGGCTACTACGAGGTGGGCTACGGCGGCCGGGACGCCACGTTCGGGCTGGGCGCGGGCGAGAGGTTCGGCCGGACCGACGCCGCCTCACCGCAACAGGTAAACGACCACTTCGCTATTTACAATGCATACTGTAGATATCGTTTTTTCCCTAGGCTTCGCTCACGTGGATGTCAGGCATTAGCCCAAGTGAACGTATATTCGAGATAACCGACAAACAAAATCCGTTCAGCAGTAAGTATCAAGATCCTCGTATGCAGTAGTTTCTCACTACAACTACTGTCTACTTTTACTTATGTCTTTTGGAGACATATGTTTCGCGTCACCTTGCAGTATGTAGTTATAGTAGGCAAATAATTTGATATATTATGATATATATTATATTACCAAAAAATTTGGTTTCGCAAGATCGGTAAAGCTTTTGATAGAGTTTTAAACAAACCTAAAACACTTAAATATACACATTCATCTGTATCTCAAAGGTTGAAGGATATTGAAAAATGAATAGTAATAATAGAAAGAAAGAAGAAACGAAAGAATTTTTTTTGTGGATATCACAGAAACTCTTACGTACAAAAAGATGAATGATTATGTTATTCTAAAACTATTGAAACAGATGTGTACGTGGACTGGGACTGAGCGAATTGCCTTAAAAAATACGGAAAGAATAGACTGTCTTACGCCAAATCAACGAGCTGCTTGCCTAGTGTTCCTCCTCGCATATCGCTGAAAATATTCCAGAATGGCGCATTCCGGCGGCCTCTGCGATGGTCGAGTAACCGCTGATAAGGGCGGAGTATCAAGTTTATGCTAGTCCACAGGACCGGTGATACCGTTCAGCAGTTCCGTCTAAAAAATTGTTAATGTTCCTCGTCTCGCACTATTTAAACTTTCATCAGACTTGAACGCGACAATAGTTCTTATGGTGGGTGTGAAAACTGATAGTGAAGTCAAAATGAACATCTAAGATGGCGGTTTATCATGAAATGAAATGTTTATTTCTGTAAGTAGATCTTATAAGACACTTTTACACGTCAACATTTTTTGGTCAATGTTTTTTAAAACTAGATGGCGCCGGCATTTCCTACCTGACTGTTCCCTGAGAAGAAACGCCGAAACAAACTCAGAGCTCATAGTCTCTTAAAGTCTAAACATTATGTTATTATAATTTTAAGTGAGTCCAACAATGCAGGGTGTGTGCAATGTCTGGAAGAGCGAAGAAAGAGCCATTGCAACTTTGAGCTGACCTGTCCCAACGGACGGCATGTATGTATCAGTCATCGTGTAGCTCAACCCTATTTTAGGGAGCTCAACGACCCGTCACAAGACGCTACCAGATCTGCAGGACATTTGCGTAGGCCATATACAAAATGCTCAATGCCGCCAGACAGTTATGTTATAGAGTTATGTATTCAGTCTAGCCTGCATGGCACTCACATTCGCTAAGTGCGTGAGCGAATATTGTTGACATTTTTATTTTGAATGTCATATAAAAATAAATCAATAAATATATAATGTCAACAATATTCGCTCACACACTTAGCATTTTAGTTAGTTGCTCGGTGGTACATTGGAGTAACTTAACTAGTCCCAAGCCTTTTTGTCATCCAAGTAATCTTTAACTTTATAGAAACCTTTTTGACAGAGTTTCTGTTTAATAAACGATTTCAATTTATTGAAGCTTAGTTCTTTAACATGGCTTGGGAGTTTGTTGTAAAAAAGTATACTCTGGCACTTAAATGAATTACTAATTTTTTTAAGCCTAGTCGAGGGCACAATAAGTAAATCTTTGTTTCTTGTATTTAAATGAAAATCCAGGACGGCGGCTTCGAAAACTTTAAAGTTTCCGTTGTGAGTGTCGTTTTCATGGTTTACGAAGGTGCGATAGCCGATAGCGAGGTCAAAATGGAAATCAAATTATAAGAGAGCTATTAGCTAATAAACGGACGAATGGATGACCCCTATAACACAGGATTTTCCTAGCATCGGGGTCATTATTCACAAAACTTGAGCATAAATGTAATATTCAAATAGCGTAACATGCATTGCATTTCTCCTTTTTAGGGTTCCGTTGCCAAATGGCAAAAAACGGAACCCTTATAGATTCGTCATGTCTGTCTGTCCGAGTATGTCACAGCCACTTTTTTCCGAAACTATAAGAGCTATGCTATTGAAACTTGGTAAGTATAGATGTATTCTGTGAACCGCATTAAGATTTTCACACAAAAATTAAAAAAAAAAAATAAACAATAATATTTGGGGTTACCCATACGTGGGGGGTATCTAGGGATAGGTCTTCAAAAATGATATTGAGGTTTCTAATATCATTTTTTTTTTAACTGTATAGTTTGCGCGAGAGACACTTCCAAAGTGATAAAATGTGTCCGTCCCCCCTGTAACTTCTAAAATAAGAGAATGATAAATCTAAAAAAAATATATGATGTACATAACCATATAAACTTCCACCGAAAATTGGTTTGAACGAGATCTAGTAAGTAGTTTTTTTTTAATACGTCATAAATCGTAAACCGCAATTTACCTTTCATTCAATCAACTCTAAAATAAAAAAAATAAAAAATAAAACATTTGATTTCATAAACATAAACCTTATGCATAAACCGTGAATACCTACAGGTTTGTACGGAACCCTCGGTGCGCGAGTCCGACTCGCACTTGGCCGGTTTTTGTAAAATAAATTATACTTACAAAATTAAACCAGAAAGCTCTGTAATAAAAACGCGTATTAGATACACACGTTCTCTCCTTCTATTTGTTTCTATTCTATTTTTATTGTATATGTAGTGATAAGTGTATGCTACTGGTGACTTGTAATTCGACATACTGTTTCCAGGACGTGATGGCCACTCAGGGTATTCAAAGAAATAGACGCAACCAAAAAGTCAATAATATCGGCACAAACCAAGTTTCAGTATTGTTGTCAACAATTTAATAGTCTACAAGGTCGAGACCAGAGACGTTGCGAACATCCGCATCCGCATCCGTAATAATCATTGCGGATGTTCATGCGGATGCAGATGTTGCACAGGTCGCGACAAGAAACAAAATAGACGTAGCCGGCGACTGGCGCTTCCGTACACACGTGATCATTGGCCAATAGGAGCGAAGATTTCGCTCAGTGACAAGATCCGACGAGATTGTTATTGTGTAATGTGTATTATTTGTTTTTGGTAAGTAAATCAGTCGTATGGTGTTGATTAGTTGCGCTTATGGTATAAACATTTAAGGTTTCGAGTGTATTGTAAAATTATAAATATACACAGCATTGTGCTCTTAAATGGTGGAGCGTAAAACGAGAAGAATTTAAACTATTATCAGTTTAAGCACGTAGATTTTTATCGACACTACCAGCCAGTGTTCCTAGCGAATAATTGTTTAGTAGTGCGGGTTTAATTTATGAACCTCTGCGTAACAGACTAGACCCCGAAAAGGCGGCAATTTTGATATTTATTCAATATAATGCTCTCATTTTCAACTTTAATTAGGTACTAAATATTTGACTAAAATATTAATAATTACTCTCTTATTATTTTATTTCGCCACTCACATAGTTTCTTATAATAAATCTTAAGATCCGCATCCGCATCCGCGGATGTGAGCCTGCAAATATCCGCATCCGCGGATGTGAAAAAATCGGCATCCGCAACATCCCTGGTCGAGACGTTTAAAATGTCATATAAATAGGTTCAGTCAAACCGCCATAAATATGGTTACACTCATCCCGCGAATGTTATCCAAGCATTCTAAGTGTTCAAAAATATGGAAGACATTAGACAAATATATAAAAACTGTAAATGATATAGTATTGGTGCAATTGTATAAATAAGGTGTTAACAAATGAAAGT
Organism: Aporophyla nigra; assembly: GCA_947507805.1. NCBI lineage: Eukaryota > Metazoa > Arthropoda > Insecta > Lepidoptera > Noctuidae > Aporophyla > Aporophyla nigra. The sequence continues at coordinate 18,882,204 of OX382315.1, forward strand.
GTAAGTAATAACTGTTCTCCCCCGCAGGTTCCTGCGGCGGCGCTGCCTCCCGGCTACGCGTACTTCGCGTACCAGCCGCCACCCACCACCTACCAGTACGGAGTCTACCCCACCGTGAGTATTCTAGCCTTATACCACCATACTTAGCTAAACCATCAAAGAACAGCATTGACCTTCTTTCTTAGCAAGCTGTAGCATGTATGCGCTTCGGAAATCGTCTGTCTTCGGAAAGACGAACACGCGATGATGAGATCTAATAGAGTTGTTTAGCAGTGGACGTACTCGCCTATTTGTGTTACCAGGTAACTTTTCAAAACTTGGGTGACAGAAAACAATCTGAGACCAAAGTAGAAAATCCGTCAGAGAGAAGACTTCAATCAAACGCGCAATGAAAAGTGCACTACTACGAGATGATTCCTGAAGTCTGTACCTTGCTTTGGAAACTGCCCGTTAATGTGACTCGTGGAACCTTATAGAGAGAGCACCATCTCTATCGTTCTTACCTATACAGTTTCTTTCTCATTTTTATTTTGTCATGTTAATCCCCAGGTACAGTACTATGTAGCATGTACCTGTGTGATTAATAGTGTTACGTAGACCGAAAAGACTAGAAACGACACGCTAACGGCATCTATTATCAAGTATCAAGTACTACACGAACAATTGTACGTAGACGCCACCGCCATCTATTGTCGAATAGTGGAATTAGACAGATATCTCTGGTATCGACGCTACATGTGAACTGTGATAAAGAGTCGCGATTATACGAGAATGTTCTGTGACGCATATAAATAGCGGATTGTTGGACTGGGGGGATAGTTCGATTATGAATGTGATCGAATACGATATAAGCGATACAGTACATGCGAGTCATGTGATTCTGTTTGGCGATTGTGATTACTGCGGTATTTTTGATTAGTTGATTAAACTGTTTTTGTGGGATTTTGGTTAAATTGGTTTAAATTAATATATCCCGAACCCCAGCTCGTAACAATAGATTAGTAGTATGGTTGGAAGTAGCTTACGATTATAGCTTATAAGGGTCTCCAGTAATGAGATACAGTTCGCGACGTCAAAGCGGCCTAATCGCTCGCCCGACAGACTGAAGTCGGATCGGGAGTGCCGAGCGGTATATCGTCAGGATTTGGAGTTCCCATTTTATTGGGATAAACAAGACGTATAAACAATTACAGGAATATTAATAACACTATTAATCACACTATATAAAAAGAAACAATAAAATGATTACAAGATAGAAAGGTATAGTAAAAATACTATTCAACGAACAAACCCTTAAGGTTACTGTTCGTATAGAGGCCTTACCACCCAAATACAAAGTGTATCTTTCGCTATCAGCTAGTCAATATAGCTATGTGAATAGCGCGCTGTACCAGGTAAACCGACAGTTTTGTCGGGAGCAGGAGCTCTGTAATGAGTCTAATCCGAAGATAGACAGCCTTACTCATTTTTTTTTTTTTTTTTGAAGGACATCTCGTAGTTAATCTGAAAAGATTCTGACTAATTAAACGGATTTTCGCCCGGCGATTTCTAAAAAGTTAAACTTTTTAGACCTCCAGCCGGGCCATAGTAAAATTACAAACTAAAGCGAAAGTCCTAAGGGTAACCCCGAGGGGGGTTCGCACCTCGGCTTAGGCAATCACTGGGGGAGGGCAGCAAGGGACATGCTGGGTCTGGGTTAAATTATTTAGGGGCTAATTTAAAGCTACAGGCGCAGCATCGCGGGCTGGCTCATGCAAGGGTCGGGAGGGACTGTTAAGTCGGGGTCGCGACGACGGACCTCGGCGGCGAGGTCGGTACGATTTGTGTCTGTGTGTTGTTCTCACTGTACTGGTCTCTTTTCGACTCTCCTGGAGGAGAGTAGTGGGATCATCGGGTTCGCTGAGGATGTGCCGCGGACGGCGGACTTTACTGATACGGGAGGGGGTATAGCTAGCTGCCGCGACAACCAGAGGGTTGCGGTGGGTCACTGCTTTATCGAAGAAACGCTTCGAAGCGCGTTTCATGAACTGCTGGATCGTAGGGATCCTGACATACCAAGGCGCACCTGTGTGCCTTACTCACTGAGTGCAAGCTCTTTTTAACCGACTTCAAAAAGGAGGAGGTTCTCAATTCGGATGTTTATATTTTTTTATGTATGTTCGGCCATAACTCCGTCATATATAGACGGATTTGCAAAATTCTTTTTTTGTTTGAAAGGAGTTTATTCCGAAATGGTCCCATATAAATTTCATATAGATCTGATGATGAGTTCGGGAGACAGACACCCGAACTCTTTAAAAAATGACAGCAAATCAACCGCGATTTCTGCTATCGCATAAATATGCATTGTTTGTTTGGAATTAGTGCGGGGTGGATACCACAAGTAAAAATTTAAAAATACAAACTTTTTTACAAAAAAACCAACCGACTTCCTTAAAAACACTACAAAGTGAAAAATAACTTTAATTTCGGAAGTCGGTGGCAAAAAAACCATAAAAACAGATCCTAAGACACCGACTTCCGAAATTAAAGTTATTTTTCACTTTGTAGTGTTTTTAAGGAAGTCGGTTGTTTTTTTTGTAAAAAAGTTTTTATATAGAAAGAAAGAAAGAAAGAAAAGAAAGCCCGTCATAATATCCACGACAACTCTGTCCGATGGCGCGCGGAAGTGCGCCACGTGTTTACTTGATACAAAACACTAAAGTATGATAAACTAAATAAGACTTACATTATAAAGTAATCAAATAATACTAGAATAAATGTCGTAAATAAACAAATGGTGAATGCACAACGTAATTCGTTTTAAAATCAAAGTAACATGTCATTTGTTGTTTTGAACAAAACTACCGGTTACAATTATCGAAATAAGTTGTCAAAAAATGAATTAGTGAGTACACTAAGTACTCAATAAATTATGTTCCGATTTATTAGACAATGGTGCCGATTCTGTTGTACACCGAACTAAACTATCTCTTAAATTCCTTACTTTTGGTTATGACAATTTTAACGCTATTCTGCAAGGAAAAATCTCTAAATTTAAAAATTATTTTGACATGACTAAAAACGAATTTGACAATCAACATGGTTTTTTTTTCTTTTGGTTTCGCAACGTGGTACTTGTGTGCGCTACGCAATGAATTTTTTAGAGATGAAGGTGCGCGCAAGGGGGCAGCCTGGACGTGTTTTATATGGAATTTTTCACTTTTTGTTTGAAAAATAAAAAATAAAAAAATATTACCCACGTGTTGCGATTTATATGTTCCGGGGTTAACAAAGGGGGTCGAAAATTTCATTATTTTTGCGATAGGACACGCCATTTTCAAGATATAAGCAAAAGAAAAAATAAAAAATACAGCACTGTTTTTGCACGTGAAGGCGAGGCGTTGGTGTGAATTTTTGTTCATGACCACTAGTTTTAATCCACACCTTTTTAATCGCGATTAAAAATAGTCAGACTTAGTCAAAATAAATTATTATAGTCAAAATTTTTGGTGAAAACCGGCAAACTCAGAATAGCAAAATTGTCATTTTCACTAAACTAATAACTCAGTGCAATCTTAGTGCTGTCAAACTAAAATATAGTTAACTTGTGTCACTTTAGTCTATTTCAGAATAGGAAATCGTCGTTTGACAGGAATAAACCAAATTTTAGTGATTTTTAGTTTAGTTTAGAGAATTTTGTACAACAGAATCGGTACCAATATCTGATAGAAAATCACGTAAATTAATGATAATAAAAACAAAGAATAGCAAATTATGCGGACTACTCACAATTTGTATTTGACAACCAACTCCGACATATAATTACAAGTTAAAACGTCCGAATCAAATAGGTAGTCGTTTATTTCTCAATAACATGTTATTATCGGTTAATTAACTAATTATTTTTCTACTTTTTTAGTATGGCGGTGGTTCAAATGTTGGCGGTGTAGGAGGAGTGGGTGGAGTGGGAGGAGTGGGCGGCGTGTCGGCGCAGGGCAAGGTGTCCACCTACACGCAGCAGCAGCCCTACGACGCGCAGGACTCCTACAAGCCCGGTCAGTACTACACGTAACCAAACTAACTGATATTTGTTGTAACTGAAACTAGTGTTGCAAAGGACTCGAGTCCGAGAGTCGTCATTTTAAAGACTCGACTCTTTTATGCAAGACTCAGTGTGCTCAAAAGGCTCGGAGTCTAGAGTCAAGCCGAGCCCGAGTTATTTAACAGCCACTCGAGTTTTAAAGAAAAACTCAGCATGAAGATGAGACTTGTAGCATGAATAACTTGTCAGATTTTTTTGTACGCATAGTTACACGATGTAACTATGCGTACAAAAACTAATTTTAACTTATCACCTTCTATTCGAGTCTTTTCGAATGATGAGCTACAAGTCTCATCTTCTTGCTCCGAGTTTTTCTTTAAGACCCGAGTCTTTTTTAAGACTCGAGTCCTTTTTAAAACTCGAGTGCTTGACTCGGACACAGTTTGCTCAAAAAGCTTGAAGTCTAGACTTCAAGCTTTTTGAGCAAACTGTGTCTCGCATAATTGAGTCGAGTCTTTAAAATTACAAGTCAGGGACTCGAGTCCTTTGCAACACTAACGGAAACACGTGCATTAAAAAAATATTACTCCACCAGTACTATTCTGTAAAAATCTCACCATACATTTTTTGGTAAAGGCAGTCAGTCCCTTGTATCAGGTGGAACGTCAGCGCACTTCGCTTTTGTGAGATTTTTCCAGAATAGACCGGCCGCATTCAAGTTAGAGGTATACTGTACGATAGTTTACTGTAAAATTTTGGGATCACACATCAGTAGCCGCTGACTTCACTGCATATGGTTCAAAACAATGCTGTAAAAACTATTTAAAAACACTAAAGTACCTTAAATTGTAAAAGTAGTCTTACTGGGTGTAAATCAAGACTCCAGAATACTAGTATGAAATTGTGGATGTGACGGTTGAAATTTGTGTTTTGCAATTTTTTGTTTTTGTGCGTCATGTCGACGCAAATAAATGAATTTGGATACTGCTTTGCTCTTTTAAATTCCTGATGGAAACACCCAATGTCCTTTTGCCTGACCTGGAGATCGACGGTTTTGGCCACAAGGCCAATTAGACAATCAATCAGTTATATTATAACCAAAAGGACTGTTTACAACACTGAACGAGCGTATACACATTATGTCCCCAGTCTACCAAATTCTTTTCGCGTAAACGGAGATAAATCATAGTTCCGTCTGTCTATCAAAACTTAAATGTTAAGAAAATAACGCTCTTACTTGTGTTCTTATACTTTGTTTTTGTTTTATTATTATATTTAATTACTAAAAACAAACATCATAAAATCCTAACTTAAGAACTATGCCATGCAAAACCGTTCGTCTGTGGGAAGGGAACAAACAGTATTACAAATAAGGTTTAATAGTGCGGACAGTTAATTTGCACTTATAACTTAACCAACTATAATATTTTATCCTAATGTATAGAAAGGAAATAAAGGAAATATCCTATCGTATATCAAATGAATGCATAAATATCGTTTAGTATAATCCTACTTAATCAGCATTGCCATTTAATGTGGAAACGAACGAACAAACTATCTTATTGAATTAGTGAGATCTATAGTCAACTCTATCTTAAAGAATATTACTGAAGATTATAATTCTGTAAATACATAATGTTCCGATGGCAAACCATATTTAGATCCACTTACAACTAGTGGCGTGAATTACAGGTAGGCCGCCTGTTCTTGTCTAGGCAGACCAACGCGGGTTTCTTTTAAGTATAGTAAATTTGTTAGTTTCTTAATAATTTCGGGACACACATTAAAATTTAATGGGCATACTTATGGTGATTTTTTGAGGTGGGCACTGCTTATATGCCTATATGCAATGCACGCCTCTGCGTACAACCAGATGCTGACCTGCAAATTACAAAAATCCTGGCGATTCCGCCTAAGGATGAGCATTACCTTTGTACGTGTTTTTCTGTTCCTTTCTTCTTGTCTGTTTATATGTCTGCCGTACTAAGCGCAAAAGCGGTATCTCAAAAAAAATAAAATCGTAAAGTTCATTTTAATGCCAACGGATGCATTAAAATTAATTTTACGATTTTTTTGAGAAACCGCTTTTGCGCTTATTACGGCAGATGTGTGCATAAATAGTTAAATAAAATAAAAGAGTCATTGATTGTTAGCAATAAATGATGTGGTTTGATGTAGGTGGGCCGTACACGGGTAACGCGAGCAAGTCTGGCGGCGCCGCCACGGCAGATCTCACCAACGCGATGTATGCCAAGACGCACGTCGCTCTTAACAAGGTCAATGTGAGTATACTAACACATTACTATACAGTATACTATAACACCGTGACATTTTCATCGTCTTACAACGGCAGCCCACTTTATGTATCCAATGACTACTACATGTCCATAAGAAAAAAAAAAAACCATTTGAATAACTAAAAAATAAAATATTCATTATGACGACGCATGACGTAATTTAAATTGATATTTTGTCTCATGGAAAATGGAGATGGAATGATCTAGTTGACTCGTGCGCTGGGTAGTTATGTTCTGTACCATCTGAAACGTAAACATAATTAACAGGATGTTTCATAATTCTAATGCATTATTTATTATTCTTAGTACCTACTATCTTAATTAACGGTAACATTAATCACGCCTAGAGGTATATTATGTCGGATACATTGAGTGGAGAGCCTTTGTAAGACTATGAAAATGTCACGGTGTATACATACTCTACTCGTGTTGACGGGACGGACGCGACGATCGGTAATTATAGAGCTATAAGCCCAAACTTATAGTCTGTTTCAAAAGTTATAGATGAAATTATTACACGGGTTAAAAATTCTTGCAGATTCACTAAATAAAGGGAATTAGTAACGCATTCATCTGTATTTTTAGAAGAGTTTCAACTTTGTATCACCATTTTTTCCGAATTTATTTTCGCTTGAATATTTACCTATAAAATTAAAGAAATAGAATATTGATGATTGTACTTTACACAAGTCCGTTTCACTTTCTTAGTCTGATATAATGATATTATAAACACTTTTTTCATGTGTTATTATTTGTGTGATTTTCACTATTCTTTCTAAACTTTTACACTACACTAACTTTTACTTTTAATTATTACCTAGATAATTAGGTTACATTCAAATCGCTTATTAGTCTTTAAGGCTAGATTGTGATCACTTATCAAGAACTGGGCTCTTTTTAATAAAGGATAAAAAATAAATAAATGAAAAACACCTTTAAGGTAATTCAAATTTATACACATACTTACGAAGGCAGAAACTAAAGAACGCCACTTACAATCTTTACTTCCTCATTTTGCCCCGTTTACGTTCATACATAAACTAACATCAACATCATATTTCCGGTTTTAAGTATTATCCTAATCGAAACAAAGAACTGAATTTGTAAGTAAACTACAAATTATTATCCACCGATAGATTCTCTGGGATACTTTTGAAACAGACTATATTAATAAGCGAGGCCACACGAGCGTTCCCGTTGCGTTGCGTCGTCGCACCGCTATGATTCAATACAACGCCTATAGCTATGGCACACAGCAGACCAGTGTGCTCAATACCGTACCTTTTCAAACCGATTTGTGCGTCCGTCCTAGAAAATATTTGGAAATTTACGAAGATTTTTGAAACTTGACCTGCTCCTTAATTGCGTAACACATTAATCAGAATTTGAATCATTTTGAATGTTCCATATGTTAGGAAAATGTCTGCTTACGCCTACACTTCAAGCTGTGCTATTCCAGTTTAAGCTGACCTCTCAATATACGGAAATCACATACAATGTGAGATCAGTTTATACTGAAAATGGATAGCTTAGTTTGTAGCCTTGCGTACACGCTATGAATGTTGTGGAACTATCAAAATAAATGCGATTCCTAATGATAGTGTATTACGCATTTACCCCTCTGGTGGGACTGGTCGCGCCTTGACTGTAGTTAGCTAAAAACTATTACCACTCGTAATATTGAACTTTGTATGCACGTCATTTAGCAGGTCTATGTTCTGTGCTTTTTTGATGATGTATTTTTTTTTCTTTATCGTTTACATTGTGTTCCTAGTATAAATTCACGTGACGGCAAGACAACCATAAGGCATACAAAGCGGTATTTTGATTTGTTAGGAGAAAAGTTGTCACAACTGATAGACCATTTTTTTGACTGCGACTGATGGCGAACCTGCACGTAAAAACATAAAAATACTGTGAATGTTAAGCTTTATGGGCGCTCTGAACTTGATATTTATGATAAGTTCGCGCAGAGATATCGGCATATTAAATAGGTAGACTCCGCTACAAGGATGGCGCACGAATGACGTTGGAGAAAATTTGTGCAATTGTCTTGTTAAACGTATTGAAAAGACAAAATGGCGACGTTAGTTCCAATTTTGGCCACACGCCTAACGAACCATAGAAAGTTTTTCACTTTATATCTCAACGATTTGGTTACGATGGTATACGAGTGCTGTTCAGAGCGGCCATGAAGTTTTGCGTAGATATCGTGTGGTGCGACAAGAAGCATAAAATGTTGTCGTTGTAGGTTGTACTCTGAAAAAATACCTATTTTATTATTTTTGGGTTGTGGGTTAAATTTTTGACAAAAAGTTAATTTTTTGTCTTTTAGTAGAAGAAGCATGATGTTTGGCTCGGTGACAGGGTGTATGCTTTGTATGTGTGTGAGAGTGTAGCTAAGATAGTCGGGCGTCGCAGAGTTACGAGAAGGCGTCGTTCCACAGCGGCACGCCGCCCCCGTTCGGCGGCGCGTCGCACCTGTACATGTGTGTGTGAGAGTGTAGCTAAGCTAGTCGGTTGTCGCAGAGTTACGAGAAGGCGTCGTTCCACAGCGGCACGCCGCCCCCGTTCGGCGGCGCGTCGCACCTGTACATGTGTGTGTGAGAGTGTAGCTAAGCTAGTCGGTTGTCGCAGAGTTACGAGAAGGCGTCGTTCCACAGCGGCACGCCGCCCCCGTTCGGCGGCGCGTCGCACCTGTACATGTGTGTGTGAGAGTGTAGCTAAGCTAGTCGGTTGTCGCAGAGTTACGAGAAGGCGTCGTTCCACAGCGGCACGCCGCCCCCGTTCGGCGGCGCGTCGCACCTGTACATGTGTGTGTGAGAGTGTAGCTAAGCTAGTCGGTTGTCGCAGAGTTACGAGAAGGCGTCGTTCCACAGCGGCACGCCGCCCCCGTTCGGCGGCGCGTCGCACCTGTACATGTGTGTGTGAGAGTGTAGCTAAGCTAGTCGGTTGTCGCAGAGTTACGAGAAGGCGTCGTTCCACAGCGGCACGCCGCCCCCGTTCGGCGGCGCGTCGCACCTGTACATGTGTGTGTGAGAGTGTAGCTAAGCTAGTCGGTTGTCGCAGAGTTACGAGAAGGCGTCGTTCCACAGCGGCACGCCGCCCCCGTTCGGCGGCGCGTCGCACCTGTACATGTGTGTGTGAGAGTGTAGCTAAGCTAGTCGGTTGTCGCAGAGTTACGAGAAGGCGTCGTTCCACAGCGGCACGCCGCCCCCGTTCGGCGGCGCGTCGCACCTGTACATGTGTGTGTGAGAGTGTAGCTAAGCTAGTCGGTTGTCGCAGAGTTACGAGAAGGCGTCGTTCCACAGCGGCACGCCGCCCCCGTTCGGCGGCGCGTCGCACCTGTACATGTGTGTGTGAGAGTGTAGCTAAGCTAGTCGGTTGTCGCAGAGTTACGAGAAGGCGTCGTTCCACAGCGGCACGCCGCCCCCGTTCGGCGGCGCGTCGCACCTGTACATGTGTGTGTGAGAGTGTAGCTAAGCTAGTCGGTTGTCGCAGAGTTACGAGAAGGCGTCGTTCCACAGCGGCACGCCGCCCCCGTTCGGCGGCGCGTCGCACCTGTACATGTGTGTGTGAGAGTGTAGCTAAGCTAGTCGGTTGTCGCAGAGTTACGAGAAGGCGTCGTTCCACAGCGGCACGCCGCCCCCGTTCGGCGGCGCGTCGCACCTGTACATGTGTGTGTGAGAGTGTAGCTAAGCTAGTCGGTTGTCGCAGAGTTACGAGAAGGCGTCGTTCCACAGCGGCACGCCGCCCCCGTTCGGCGGCGCGTCGCACCTGTACATGTGTGTGTGAGAGTGTAGCTAAGCTAGTCGGTTGTCGCAGAGTTACGAGAAGGCGTCGTTCCACAGCGGCACGCCGCCCCCGTTCGGCGGCGCGTCGCACCTGTACATGTGTGTGTGAGAGTGTAGCTAAGCTAGTCGGTTGTCGCAGAGTTACGAGAAGGCGTCGTTCCACAGCGGCACGCCGCCCCCGTTCGGCGGCGCGTCGCACCTGTACATGTGTGTGTGAGAGTGTAGCTAAGCTAGTCGGTTGTCGCAGAGTTACGAGAAGGCGTCGTTCCACAGCGGCACGCCGCCCCCGTTCGGCGGCGCGTCGCACCTGTACATGTGTGTGTGAGAGTGTAGCTAAGCTAGTCGGTTGTCGCAGAGTTACGAGAAGGCGTCGTTCCACAGCGGCACGCCGCCCCCGTTCGGCGGCGCGTCGCACCTGTACATGTGTGTGTGAGAGTGTAGCTAAGCTAGTCGGTTGTCGCAGAGTTACGAGAAGGCGTCGTTCCACAGCGGCACGCCGCCCCCGTTCGGCGGCGCGTCGCACCTGTACATGTGTGTGTGAGAGTGTAGCTAAGCTAGTCGGTTGTCGCAGAGTTACGAGAAGGCGTCGTTCCACAGCGGCACGCCGCCCCCGTTCGGCGGCGCGTCGCACCTGTACATGTGTGTGTGAGAGTGTAGCTAAGCTAGTCGGTTGTCGCAGAGTTACGAGAAGGCGTCGTTCCACAGCGGCACGCCGCCCCCGTTCGGCGGCGCGTCGCACCTGTACATGTGTGTGTGAGAGTGTAGCTAAGCTAGTCGGTTGTCGCAGAGTTACGAGAAGGCGTCGTTCCACAGCGGCACGCCGCCCCCGTTCGGCGGCGCGTCGCACCTGTACATGTGTGTGTGAGAGTGTAGCTAAGCTAGTCGGTTGTCGCAGAGTTACGAGAAGGCGTCGTTCCACAGCGGCACGCCGCCCCCGTTCGGCGGCGCGTCGCACCTGTACATGTGTGTGTGAGAGTGTAGCTAAGCTAGTCGGTTGTCGCAGAGTTACGAGAAGGCGTCGTTCCACAGCGGCACGCCGCCCCCGTTCGGCGGCGCGTCGCACCTGTACATGTGTGTGTGAGAGTGTAGCTAAGCTAGTCGGTTGTCGCAGAGTTACGAGAAGGCGTCGTTCCACAGCGGCACGCCGCCCCCGTTCGGCGGCGCGTCGCACCTGTACATGTGTGTGTGAGAGTGTAGCTAAGCTAGTCGGTTGTCGCAGAGTTACGAGAAGGCGTCGTTCCACAGCGGCACGCCGCCCCCGTTCGGCGGCGCGTCGCACCTGTACATGTGTGTGTGAGAGTGTAGCTAAGCTAGTCGGTTGTCGCAGAGTTACGAGAAGGCGTCGTTCCACAGCGGCACGCCGCCCCCGTTCGGCGGCGCGTCGCACCTGTACATGTGTGTGTGAGAGTGTAGCTAAGCTAGTCGGTTGTCGCAGAGTTACGAGAAGGCGTCGTTCCACAGCGGCACGCCGCCCCCGTTCGGCGGCGCGTCGCACCTGTACATGTGTGTGTGAGAGTGTAGCTAAGCTAGTCGGTTGTCGCAGAGTTACGAGAAGGCGTCGTTCCACAGCGGCACGCCGCCCCCGTTCGGCGGCGCGTCGCACCTGTACATCCCCGCGCCGCCGCACCACCACCCGCACCACCACGCGCCTCAGCAGCATCAGGTAACTACCAACACACACTATACACACACTACACACCCACAAACCGTTACCAACACACATGAAGACCACACACGTACTCGTTGGTGGGTTTATCTCCCTTAAACGTTACAACATACAAAAACATTCCAACAAAAATAAGCTTGTACAATATTCACGAACCATTTGATAGAAACCCCCACTTCAACATAGATAATAGAAGTTACCGAAACGTGCATAGATTGTGTTGCGAATTACCACCACACGAGTGTAGCATGATCGACACGAGAGTTAGATAGAATCATGTATCTTTGAGCATATGGACTGTAGGCTGGGCGACCAATAACAATCAATAACTTCTTCCTATTATAGAACCAATGAGTTTTTCCAAAGTAAAACAATATCTTTTCTTTAGAATTTTTTTAGTGTCCCGAATAGTATTCAAAATTTCTAATTTCTTTATGGATTGACACTTTGATTCGACTTACAAAACATGAGATTTTTGTTGTTCAAAATGGCCGCTTTATGCTTGTTGTCTCAGTTGATCGTCGCGACAATACCAAGCTTGTATCCTCCGTCTACCGCCTATATGCTCCAAGACTGTTTCACTATAAATGAGTTCTGGGACTGCTGATATTTAGCTTTCTTTGTTGTCCGTCTGTATGCTTGTCTTGCCAGTCAATTTTTATCTTTGGACCGTATTTTGAAGTTTTTTTATTACTTTCGTGGGAACGTGGGCTGGTAGTGCATTCTGATGTTTTATAACGTTGGAAATTGCTGTCAAATATTTCGCTGTTTAATTTATTACTGAATTAAATTATGAAATACCGCCCTGCAGTGCACTAAAATACTGATTATAGATTGCTATAATAACACTGAATTAGGTGTTAGAAATGATTTTATTTCTGTAAGAAGGTTTGTAAAGTCAGCGTCAATAATATCGGGAGAAACAGACTGTTCAAAATGATCCAAACAACTATGAAAATTAAATATTAACTCAATGACAAGGAATGTTTCAGAATGAAAATAGTACACAACTGTCATTCAACCGTCATTTCTCAAATGGATAAAGTTGTAATAACTTTAAACAATAACAAACTCAGAGGTCACAGTCTTTTTTAAAATCCATTCATAATCTTACATCAATATCATGTAGATTGCTATATGAAAATGTCTTTTGTGGGATGATCCACACATATTAAGTGGACCCGTCCAGTCAGTGCACGCATTTATGCAACAGTTTTGAATATAAAATAGCATAGAGGGTTCCCTCTGCTTTATATACAAATAGAATATTCAGTGTGACGTATACGATATTAGTTATTTCAGAGCATAATCAAAATTTTAGTGCACCTTAGAGCGATATTTAATCATTTAATTTAGTAATATTCGTAAATAAATCAAAATGGCGGAATATTTGACACTAATTGCGACGTTGCTAACTTTCAGAATGCACCGTCACAAGCTGTTTTTGTTCTGTTGCCGAAAAGAGATGTGTTATTCGTTTTATTTTGCTCCATCTTACTAGCACTGAAATAATGATGGCTCTATTAAGCCAAAACAAGGCCCAGGATTGAATGTTACGCGTTTATAATTTTAAATCATAGTCCTGGGACTAATTGAAAATGAAACCAGTCCAAATAGACGTGAAATATTGGAACTTTTGAATGGTTTAGAAGAATCCCAGGACGCATTGTGAAACAGAGCATAAAAGAACAAGATATTTTTTTGTTTATGCATGAGACATTCAGTTGATTACGTTTTTATTATATTTCTTAGAGTTTGCTTTCGTTTGTAGATGGATGTACGGGTGAACAGTAGTCATAATAGGCGGGTAAGTTAATATATACATACATACATATTTATTAACTCACTATATGTATTATGTGCACCGCTCACTGTGCTAACCTTTTCAATGTGGCTGTAAATTACTTATACAACTACAACAATCCATTACTATCAATTTTATTACGTAATAATTATCAAAATTACTTTATATTTATCATCATTAAATTAAGAGGCCGTACACGAAATTTTTCGGAATTCGCTGATTGACTTGATTTTATAGACGTAATTTTACAGTTATATTGCAATACTGTATTTATATAACTTTTAATGCACGATATGAAATATCAATTCAATTTTGATCTACAATTTTATTCACACCATATGGTTTTGATTAATCGACCTCAAACCTTTTGTAAATTTTGCGATAAAAGGTTTAGAATAACACATATTTACGAATCGTTTTACCGTCTACACCGTGTGTAAAAATTACAACGCACTGTGTGAAAGTCATCTAATACAATGTATGAATCAATTTTTGCCACTTCCATATTTAAAACATAGTTAAAAAAGAACTTAGTAAAATTTTAGAGAAAGTGGCAATGAAGTTCGGCTACTCAGAACTCTCGTTCATAAAATTAAAGCTAAAGAGATAAACTTCAATTAAAGATCAATCCATTTCCTGAAAACAAAAATAAAATTCAAAAACTTTAACAGAATTGGCAGTAAATAATTTTTCAAATTAACCTAAATCTTTTATTATCATTCTCGACAAAAAAAGGAGATCATTCATTAGATAATAATTGAAACAATATTTCATGTTGTGCATTAAAACTTATGGGGATGCTGTATTTTAACTGCAAAATCAAGTAAATGAGTGAACTTGACAAAATTTCATGTAGGGCATCTTAAGCAAATAAGGAAGTGTTGTTATAAATATTTTCTTGTCAAATAAAACACAGAACCTTAAAGAAATTAAAAAAAAAAGAATCCAAAGCAAAAGAATTCAAAGAATTTTAGCTTAAAACCATGTCATTGAAAAAGTTAACTTTGTATATATCGTTATATAATTTATTAATATTATCTCATAAGTTATAAACTATTTACCTACTACCCGCCTTACCCATATTATTGCATGTACCCGTTTTGAATGTTCGCTTATTATTTAATTGTCAATTTTTTATTAAGAATAAACGTATTATTCTGATAATGTCTGCAAAATGTTTGTGCTCGTTTTTATTTTCGCAAAAATCTCTCAGTGGATTTCTTTTATGCCCTTTGTCAACAGCAAGTTCGAAACTGTTTTAATTTACATTTCATAAAACATTAGATAATGTGAAATATTTTTTTTTATCTATTAATGTTTTCTGGATGTGGCCCAAATTTTCAACATTAACTGCTTTTTAAATGATATATGCTAGCGTTTTTACATTCTAAATCATAAAGAACAGAGTCCAAAATAACTCGTGTGTTACAATTTACTTGCAAAGCTTTTAAAACAGTTTTTCAATTTATCTTGGGTGTATCGAAATACTCAAGCGTAATTTCGTATAAATTATACATGTCAGGATGGCCGAGCGGTCTAAGGCGCTGCGTTCAGGTCGCAGTCCACTTCTGTGGGCGTGGGTTCGAATCCCACTTCTGACAAAAACTTATTGCGCTTTTATATTTTTGTTAATTTTTACAAAATGTTTTAAGGAACCATTTTTGTATAATAAATATGATTAACACTTAAATTGTATATTTTTATTTACTTATACATTTTATATTACTGACCGTAAATATTTCAGGTGGTGGTTAAAAATATATCCCTAATATTACCTAAATTATTGTAATAATGTAAAAAATATTATTGCTGTTGACATCTGGCTGTCCCATAAGCCATCAGTATTATCTATGATGACGTCATTAATGTTTATCTACCTTACCTCAGGAGAGTGGAGCGGGCGGCGGTCGGGCGTCATCCAGCAAGCCGGCAGCGAGCAAGCCTAGTTACTCGCAGTCCTATTGGGCACCTAACTAGCCGATAAACTGGTGAGCATCAACATATTTTTATTTCACATAAACCTACATGGGCACTAATTAAACATCTGAAGCTAGGTGCATGGTTCTAATAAGTCATGTAATATGGAGAAAACAGGCAAGACACTGGAGTTTCTGAAAGAATAACCGTGAATGATTCCTCTTTTAAATATAAATTAGTTTTTACTATGTTTTCAAATTACTCCTTTAAATTTATGGAAGGAAAGTTTAACCTCTTCATTTTTCAATTGTATGTCATCAACATCATCTACCAAGTCTATTCCCAACTGTTTGGGGTGCAGCTGGATACCATTTTACATGGAATGACTGTTATAGATGACTCCAAAACCCATTTTGCAAACTTCGGTGCAGCTTTGGTTGGATAATTTTAATACGAAATTTCCCCTTACGGTTTACTATTTGTGGGGGTTGATGGACTTGCCGTGGTTGGTCCGTGGATGGGTGACCATCTTTACATACCAAGACCCCTCTGTGCCTCAGAAAGATTATTAAGCCGTTGGTCCCGGCTGCCATTCGTCGATCTTTGACAGTCAATACGGGTCGTCAGACGCCCGAGTCTGATGAGTCTGAGACTGGTGAGTCTTACCAAGGGTACCGTGTTACGCAGAAATGGGGCGTCCATTAATTACGTGAGGCATTTTTGAGAATTTTTCGATCCCCCCTCCCCTTGGTGAGATATCGTAAGATTTTCCTCAACTCCCTCCCCCCTCCCCTAATCTCACGCGAGATTCTTCAAAACTTATATTTGGGCTGTAAACGTGTTGGATTATTGAGAAGAAAAAAAAAAAAAAAACAAGAAAATTTTCTTAGACCAAGAATAATTTCTTAACTCAAGAATTTATTCTCTTGACTCAAGAAAATCATTTTCTTCAAAATGGTATTTTTAGTTCAAGATTTGGGCTCTTGAGTCAAGTAATTTTTTTTATCAGTGTACTATTGTAGCAGATTTGGCCATATTTTATTGTAGAAATAATTTTTCACGCAATTTTACACCGTTTCTGCGAGAAAAATAATTACGTCATATTTGCCAAGACCCCCCTCCCCTAGTGACCCCTTATGTGAGATTTATAAAGATTTAGCTTGATCCCCTCCCCCCTAGAATACCTCACGTAATTAATGGACGCCCCCTAACTGATATGTGGTGGTCAGATAGGCAGTCGCTACATGTAAAATACTGGTATTCAACTGCATCCGATTTGACTCGAAGCCGGCCCCAACATACTTGAGAAAAGGCTAGGCAGCTGCACATACACATGTAATTTGTACCTTTTGTAATGCTAAGTAATTTTGTATAATTGCAGGCATGGCCGTTGTCGGTGTGCGGGGTAGTGGTGGGCGGGAGCGGTGGCGGCGCGCCGCCCCCCGACGTGCCGAGCTCAATATCACGCGACACAAACCGCATTATTATATAAATTCATAGTGTAAAGGCATCGCCGCCGTCACCCCCTTTTTTTTTCAATTTTTTTGAACGATATGTCGTAGCTGAATGATGCAATATAATTATGTATTTTATTTGTTTATAAGCGTCGTGACGACGTCGGTGTCTCATCTCATTTGTTAAGTCCGCTATCATAGGTTTCAATTGTTTAAAAAAAATTACCTCTAGTGTATAAAGTATGTATATGATATGTAAGTATTTGGTGCGCTATGCGTGCCGAATTTTTTTATTTAGTTGACATACTTTTTGTAATTAACACTTATTATTAAAAAAATGATTAAAGAGATGTCATAGGACGATAATCGTAATTGTAACGAGTATAATGGTCGAGCTCTTTTATATGTGCAAGAATGCAGTTGTGATGATCTCGCGGGCATTTGAAGGTATGACGGATTACACATATTGGAACTTGATCGCAGACTTTTATTTTATTAAACCATGTCTTTACTACGGAAAAGCTTCTGTTCTTAACGAGTTTCATAAGACTTTGACAAATGAGTATTGAATTATTGAGCATTCCCAACAAAAAACTTTTTTGTAGTAAAACAGTACTTCGAGTGTTACTCGCTCGCTGTTTCGGTAATCCGGGGGTAAAACTGTTTTAATTTTGTATGATATTAGTATTTAAAGTCTAACATCCTGTAATGTAAATCTAGGAACATAATAAAATCTTGCAAAATTTTTATTTAAAGAACTTTTTGACTCCTGATTTTCCAATCCTTACTTTTAATGGTCCAGTCCAATCGACTTAATAAGTTTATACTGCGCAGACAAAAATCAATACTTGAAATATCATCGATACTTGCATTTGTAATCTCAAATAGTTGGTAAATCCTTTGTCCTTTTTGGTCTAGCAAAAGTCTCAAGATTGCTATGCTAATTATCTCAGATTCCGAATAAATTCAAACATTGACCCATTTACTAAAGGTAAGGTGAAATAAAACATGATCTGCCAAAACAAACCTTTATTATAAGCAGTATATAGGAATGTAACATATAAACTAAGAGGCAACACTGCCAAAATATTATGTTTCACTTAAAAAAAGAAATAAGCTAGCTCAGTACCTAGACGGAACACGCACTGGACAAACTAAGAAAAAGCTGATTAGTGCGGTACCAACTGAATAAATTCATAGTTTATTTGTCGAAGTTTTAAATGCAATGTTAGAAATGAAAGATTGCACATGCAAACTAATTCAGCCACGGCTTTGTATTAAGTGTTTGTTAGTGCATCGCTGTGGTGAGCGCATCTCGGTGGGTCTACAGGTTCTTGGCGGAGTGCTCGTCCAGCACCCAGTACAGCTGGCCGGTCACCGGCTTCACCAGGCGCGCCGGCACACTCTCGTCGTTGTCTTTCAGGATACGCTGCAATTCAAAATACACATGTTATTTATGGGTTTTTTATTTATTTACTAGCTGCTGCCGCCAGCTTCGCCCGCGTGGATATTGAAAATTATCCCATACGAACGTGCTCCCGGTACATAAAGTATGTTATGTTACTTCTTATAATATCAACTATATGCCAGTGAAAGTCCCGTCAAAATCAGTTCAGCCGTTTCTGAGATTAGCCGGAATAAACAGACAAAAATGTAAAAAAATCTTTTTTTTCCATTTAGTGAAAAACTGTTAATTTTGAAATTACAAACAGACACTTCAATTTTATTCATTTGTATAGATAAAGCATTAATATTAATAGCTTCACTGCTTCGTTGGTCTATTAGTCGCAATCGCTACTGATTCCCAGGTTTGGCAAAGTGTTATTGGGTTTTTCTATTTTCTACCTCTGTAGTAGCTCGGAGTCTGAATTTGTGATTCCGTGATGGCAATAACTGGTGAAATGTAGCTGTACTATATAGGTACGTCCCAGGTTATGTCCCAACAGTTTCACCATTCTTTTGCACTCATTCCAACTTATTTGGGGTTTTAACATGTCTTTTACTTCCACACTTCTCTTTTAGTCGTCATCTCAGTAGTCATCCCCACTTTCTAGCCTATCATCTTTCACAGTCCATCCATCATTTCATTGTTTCATGTTCGTACGGACATAAAAGTATCAAAATTGAGAATCCAACAGAGTGCGTTGAAAAAAACACTGTCGGATTTTCAACTGTAGGTGCTAAACAGAGCGTTGAAGATACAGTGCGCGAAATAGTCCCGCCGCGATATTTTTAAATATTATTGTCGCAATTATCTGAGAATCTGTTGGCAAAAAAGAGGAAACGGCCACGAGGAAAAAGTTTTGGAGTTGTGTTGATTTATACTCAAAAGATTTCCTCTTTTTACTTTTGCATATAATATAATAATATCTTAAGGTGAATGCCTAGATAGCCCTCGCCATACATTTTTCAGGTGTGGAAATCTCGGTAAATAAACAGTTTCTGCAGAATAAAAGCAACTGTAATGAGACTTTATAATGTATTATGTTCGCGTATAGCCCAAATTTTATAAAAAAAACAGTATTTCTAGGAGAATTAGACCGAATAAAAAACGAAAAATCTTTACATGTGTGAGTGACCTGAATCGCGCCATCTGACAGAAATTTATAGAACCACTGAGAAAGTTGGTTGCTGTTGTGTTACGAGTTTACGATTAGTAAACATTCATAATAGATGGCGCTGTTTGATATTCGAACATTTTAAAAGAATTTATCTTTTAAATTCGATAATGCGACGTTGCCATTCTAGAGGCAGCGCGCGCACACCGCGTTGTTGCCATACCGTCAATGCGTGATTACTTGAGTCTTGAAAACTTGCGAATCGTTTCCAGAATATTGTGTTTCTAGCAAGTTAGCGCCGGGCGCGCGGGTTTGCCCGCGGAGTTAACATTTTATGATTGATAAAATGTTTTTTATTATGGAATGAGAAAGAATGCTTTACATAAAGTGAAAAAAATATCTCTGCGATCTGCCCTTGGTTCACACAGATACAATACTAATGTAATTATTGTATTATCTAGTTTAAATATGTAGTAAGTAGTTACTAGTACACGACTTTCCAGATTTAAAAATCTTTTTAATGTATGTAAGTAGGTACTGATAACATTCTGATACGCTTAGGTACTAATCCATTGGTTTGGGTTGAATAAAATCAGAGAATAGAATTTGATGTATAAGTAAGTTATAACTAAATCAGGCGATCAGCGAAGCTACCTACACAATGGTGAAACGTAGGTACTACGTACATCTATTGATTGAATCATATTTATTCTTCTATTCTTTTATAATTCATGTGAAACCAGCAAGATTAGTGAATACACAGACAAACCACTTTGATTTTTCATAATTGCTTATTTTACTATATTATTAGCACACACAAAATGCGTCAAGCAGGGTTGCCAACTTTATTTTTTAGAAGATCGTACCATACATTTTAAAAGATCGTACTTTGCTAAGAATTCAAAAATAAAAATAGTACGCATTGAAATTTCAATAAAATAAATGGTAAACAAATGTGGTGGGTGTTACTATAACTTCAACGCAAAATTTAACATTTTGGTATAATATTTAAGAATCTGGACACCAATTTAGCAACTAAACTTTACGACGAGGTTTTTTTATTAAAGAAAAGGGGCTCGGAAGAGACTTTGTCATGAAATCCACACGAAACAATAAACACCAGTATCATTAGAACTTAAAACGAGATATTTACCATGTTTATTATTACTTAAAAAAAACTGTGCTACCTACTACTGAGAACCATTCAAATGAGTGCCATCCGTGAAACAGTTTTCATCAGGGCTTGTTAACGTTACCAAATTCACACTATAAGTATCGTTAAGTAACGTTATTTTCATAAAGTTAATATTTTAACGGTAAAACGGGTAACGATACTTTGGTATCGAATCTATAAAATAACGTTACCAATTAACGTTACTAGTATCGATACTTTTACATACATACATACATAGAATCACGCCTTTTTCCCATGGGGGTAGGCAGAAACCACGGAACGCCACCTGCTACGATCTCTACACACTTCTTTTGCCTCGTTTAGGTTCATAAAATTGGTCATACACACACGCCGGTTGCGAGTACTACGCACCTGACCTTTCTGAAGAATATCACTAATAAGGTCCCTATATGTCCTCCTAGGGCGTCCCCTCCCGGTGTTTCCACTCACATCTGCCTTGTAAATACCTTTTGTGAGCCGACCTTCATTCATCCTCTCAACATGACCAAACCATCTAAGCATACTTTTTTCAATTTTTGTCACTACATCTTCTTTTACACCACACCGTTCTCTTATCACATCGTTACCTAATGCGTTGTTGTCAACCTGCGCAACCTAAGCGGCACGCCATGGGCGGCGGCGCTCTACGGCAACATCGCCAATCAAACGGTGCAAATGCAACTTCAATAATGTAGACGAAAGAAAGAGATGAAAGAAAATAAATAAAAAATTAACGGTACTCAGTTACCGGTAAAACGTATGCCAAGTATCGTTACCAAGCATTACGTGACCTCTACTAATAACGTTATCTTCGTCCGATGAAAGTAACGATACCAAATTTTTAACGTTATTCAAAGCCCTGGTTTTTATTCAAAAGTGAAGCGTTTTTGTGTTTTATTGACGGTAAGTGTTATTTTTATGTGCAATGAATGATTTTCAAGGTGATATAGAGTATTATTATAATGGTAATTAATTACCCTTAAAACTTTACAAAAGTGTAAGATTTAGAAGATGAAATACAAAATCAAACGTTAGCAACACTCGTTGATTGTCGTCACATGACATACTACAAATTTCAGATATTCTCTCTGAAAACAACAGCTTGATGGTGGTGTTATTTCTGTTTCTTGAAACATTTCATAAATAAGATACATTTGCTGTTGTTTGTAATTATTCTTTTTGATTTCAGATTGAATTGCAACTGAACTGCCTAAGATGAACCCGACTAATAAACTTGCATAAATGTATACGACATGTGTATTCAGGACCGCGAAAATCACGGAAAAAAGTGCAAGCTGTATTGAAAAGACATCATGGAAGTTCTTTTAGTGATCTATAGTGAGTAAATTAGATTCCCATAAGATTTCGAATCAGATTTACGTGAGTGGAGGTTATTTGATACTCGTTGGTTCGTGTTGTAGTCTTCGTTTACAGCCATTTTTCCTTGCAGCCGAAAGCAAGCGAAGGAACAACAAGCATGCAAGCATGGCGTAACAAGAAACAGAAGGTAGTGGAAGAAACCGCGGTTTGCCCTGTTGTATTTAGGTACCTACAGACCTATCAATATTTTTCTGTCTCTCAACACTGTTTTTTTAACATATCTTTTATTTCAGTCCACATTCAACTCAAGATCGTCATCAGCTGTCCAACCTTTCGACAGCTTAAGATACGCCCTAAACCTATTCGCGTGGTATACCAGAAATTCGATACGAAGCCATAGCCTGCAGCTCTAGCTTCAATACAGTTGAATCTGTTACAGAGCAAGTAGAGACTGTTGATTTTGATTGGCCACAACCCGATTCAGAGACTGAAGCTTATCAACTAACTGTGGAAAGAACATCAAGTGACAACTTATCAGGTTTGGTAGGGTACCGTATTGTTGACTTGAAGAAGGTCATATGGTCACAACTTTGATTCTTCATCTGGAATGGTAAGTCCCAACTTGATACCATATTTTTGTGTTCATTACATTAGTACGCTTTTGCTTGTTTGTTGTGATGAAGTTTATGTTTGACAATACCAAAGTACAACATATTTTACACAATGTTCAGTGTAACAAATATCATTATTTCTTGGTATGTATGTATAAAAATAATGTATTTCTTGGATTGTTTCTTTTTAACAGCTATTATTATTTTGATTCTAGGTCCAGGGTCAATTGCGAATTACCAAAATGAATAAATGTTACTTCATTTGCTTTATATCTGTCACCCAACCATTGACTGTCATAGAAGTTAACCGGGATGAGGAAGTTATCAACGCTATGATGCCGAAGTTGGTAACATTTTTTAAAACGTGTACTGCCAGAAATTATATTGAGAAGAGTTGAGAAAAATGCTAAATGTCTAGACATCAAGGAATTAAAAGGTATAAAAATATAAGTCTTACTCATTTCCTAACTTATTCCGCAGGTCTCTGAGGTGTGGGTTCAGTAAGAATAGTCTAACAAAACTGTGTAAATTCATTTGTTGCAGCGAAAACTGCGTCTTCCAGCATTTGATTCAGATCGCACGGAAATTATATAAATGGAAGTAAAAAGTGACAAGCAGAAGACTGATACGGCGCGGCGGCGGCGGCGACTGCAAAAAGTAGCGCGTAGAAAAGAAGATATTTTATTATAATATTTATAAGTATCTTTGTATGGTGGTACGAGTCGATGGTTCGAATCCAAGCCGGCACTTTGCTGAGTGTAAATTATTTCATCACCACAGTTCAGAGGAGGCCTGAGTCTCAGCAGTGGGAACATTATAGAATAATTAATAAGCTATTTTTGCACGTAGCTATGTATAGTTTGTGTTATTTTGTTAGTTCATAAGATTTTTCTGTGTAGATAAGTTTCACTCATGTATTTAGGTACCAGCCTAACAATTCAATTGTAAAAGAATATTTATTGCAGTTCAAAATTGTATCATAAGTAGGTATTCTTGAAACATTAATAAATGTTATGGTTAGCTAGCAACCCCTTTGTGTTGTTATGTAAGATACATGTGCCGTTATATATAGTTACGTATGATGTTATTTATATTGTAATCTACATACATAATTCTTTCTAATACTAAATTCAAAATCATAATTGTAAATATCAAAATATTTAAAAAAGTATGTTATCTTTGTATGGTGGTATGACTCGATGGTTTGAATCCAAACGGAAACTATCTAAGTAAATGTAGTGAGAGTAAATAAAACATTATTTTTATGAAAATATTAACCCCTTTTTACTAAATAAATATTATTAATTTATAGTAGGGTACAATAAAAAGCTTTACAATGTAATAAATAGTCTTTTATTTATTTAGTACACGTCACTATTTACACTTCCATTCCTTCTTCTGCCTTACATTTCTTCCCGTGGGTGTCGTAAAAGGCGACTAAGGGATTTACTAGAGAATGGGCAGCAGCGTTCTCTATGCATTTTACCATCACACTGCGATCGCCAACCCGCTTGCCAAGCGTGGTGATTATGGCAAAGCCCCCCAAATAGGGGGAGGCCTATATCCAGCAGTGGACGTCTTGCGGCTGAGATGATGACTATTTACACATTACAATTTAGGTTCAGTCACATTACTACAACTTATAGGGACAGTGTACCTATATTAATTTCATTTTAAACTGTTTGAATAAAACGACATCTAGTGGTGTCGAAAGTTACTACTATTTACTTTGCATGTGTGTGTAAAGAGTAAAGTCAAGCGGCTAAATCTTTAGAATGTACAAATCTTTGTATGAGACCAGTTAACAAGCACAGTGACTATCTAAAAAAATCAAGTTAATGCCCTAGGTTTCGCATATAATAAAGTTATCTATTAAAGATTTCTAAGTTAGGCGTAAAAATTGAAAATGTTCCAAATTGTGGATCTAGCGCCATCTAGCGACAAAATGGCATCTGAGATAATCATCCATCCACCTGTACTATAACAATAGATTCGGATAGCAGCGAAAATAGGTTAACGAGCTTTCTCAGAGACAGAAATAAGTGATAACATATAATAATAGTGGCTCTAGAACGACGTGTTTGACATTATAAACATAGTTATTTCAACATTTCGCCGGATACCTCGTCTAATAAGAGGTATTCGGCGAAATGTTGATCGCCGTGGACTACTTACAAGAGTTTCTGTAAGGATAACACATCACTCGGCAGTGAGCACGAGGTCCCGGTTTCAATACCCAGAGGGGTAATTGCGGAACATTTTAGCGGTAGGAATTGGTTTAATATTCATAGTTAAACAACATTCATTGCGTTATTTACGTTGCTGAGCCGACAATTTTTTCGAACAAATGACGCAATTGTTTAGAAATAATCTTCAATCCTATTCAGATTCTAATAAATTGTGCAATTCGCAATTAGGGTGCAGGTCGTGCAGTGTTATTGGGTTTCTGTGAGATACATTTGTGTCCGAATGATGGCAATAGGCTCTCCGCCTATTACATGGGGCTTAAACATTACTGGCGAAATGACGGTGTATTATAGGTACACCTCTGCCCAACCCTTTGGAGAGACAAGGCTTGATGTTATATGTGTACTTGGCAGTTGCGCTCGCGAACACTACGTCAAACTTTTACGAGGCAGTTTAAATCAGAAATTTAACTGGCAAACTTAGATGTTAGGACAGGATGGGTCGGTATTCAAATCAAACTGCACTACCTAATATGCATAAAACTTTGTTAAGTTCATTGTGCATGCTATGCTCTCCTACAAGAGGAGGATATCTACTAAGTTGTCCATTATTTATCTTGTA
The DNA here is from genome assembly GCA_947507805.1 of Aporophyla nigra. NCBI lineage: Eukaryota > Metazoa > Arthropoda > Insecta > Lepidoptera > Noctuidae > Aporophyla > Aporophyla nigra. Next base: position 18,907,631 of record OX382315.1, read on the forward strand.
TTGTGTATATCTTTTGTTAAATATACTAAACAAATAAAAAAAAGACATAATATAGTTTTCACTTACTTTTATCATCTCAGCCTTGCTTGAACCACAGACGGCAAACATACAGTTCCTCGCCTTATTGATAATAGGGAAAGTCAGCGTGATCCTCTCTGGTGGGAACTTGGGCGAGTCTGTGAGGGATGCCACTCTCAGGGATTTCTCGTTCAGTAACGGATGCCCAGGGAACAAGGAGCATGTGTGACCGTCGGGACCCATGCCCAACAGCAGCAGGTCAAACACAAAGTCTTCACTGCCAAATGCTTTGGTCAGCTGCTCTGTGTAGTCTTTTGCAGCTTCCGCAGCTATGGAATGAATTGTATATCATTAGTAGGAGTCTTGCTGGGGACTGTTGCACCTCTCCCAGTTACAACATTAGAATTGTTCTTTGATTTTGAATAATTTTCAGGGCGGTTGAGGTGCAGGGCATGTCATGTTGACAATTTAGTTTCATTGTTTATTATTGACCTTTTATTAAAAGTGTTTGATAACTTCTAACCCCTTTTGAATAAATGCAGAGAATTATGTGCCAAACAAAATGTATGGTTACTCTGAATTAATACACAATGTCATTTTATTTGGCATTATTACTGAAGAGGTTTGAGTTATTTTGATTGTAAAGGAAGCAAAAAAGGACCAGAAAATCTTAGAGTTTTTTTTGTAGTTATGTTACCTAGTAGCTTCCTACAAGGCGATCTGCTTGACGTTTAGAAATTTTTTTGACTACACAAAGTCTGCTGGTTTCCATAGCTGCTGAGAACTTTTATTATTTTTCCTGTTGGCACATATTCATAGTGATTACATACCTGAGACTCCCTGCTTGATCTTAATGAACTGTTTCTCCACAAGCTTGGTCTTCGGGATGAGTTCCCTCTTGTATGTGCCAAAGGTTGAGTCCTCACTGTTCTCAGGCACCACACGCTCGTCACAGAATGCCACCACCCATTTTGACCAGTCTGTGTCAACTGTCTGCAGACTCTCACAGAGGTTGTTCAACCATGACCCTCCTGGAAACAATAATATATTTTTATGTAGCTCATGTTGGTGCAATATGTCTTATTCTTCCATACTTCTCTGTATGTTTATTTATAATTTTGTTAGTCACCCCTTTCTATCCATAAGCCATATCATCTTTCACACAATCCATCCATTGTTTGTTTCATCTTCCTGAACTCACATAGTCATGAGTTCCTATCAAAATCAACTGCTTATAGTAGGAACATTATCTGAATACATATTCATGCTTTGAGCATTGATCTAGCATATGGGCCTTCGTAATGAATGCAGAGGGGAAAGGTGATGTTGGAAAATAGTTAGCTAAATAGGTCACAACTAAGTTTTGACCATAGAGCTTAGAACTGCATGGTCTGGTTGACCTTTGAAAGCAAAGCTTAGTCGATCTTTGACTGTAAGTAGCTCAAAAGTATGACTATTAGCCTTATGAAGGAGTAATGTGATACCCAATAACTGGGTTCTGAAGATCATAAAGGCACTTAGTCCATCTAAAAAACTGGTACTCAGCTGCATCTGGTTCTGGTTACTAGAAGCCGGCCTCAATATCGTTGAAAAAAGGAGAGACAGATTGATTGGATAGCTAGGTACAGTCACACTTATTTTAAAACATCACATTACTGATCCACAACCAAAAAACTGGCCTGACATTGGAGGTGGTACATTCATTTGGGGAAGCAAAATCGATGATTCATAAAGAGATAACATAGTTAGTGATTTATCAGTGAAACATAACCTATAAAAATGTGGCGAGTACCTATATTTCATATTTATGACTAACACTTTTGCCAGAACTGCATGATGTGTATGTACAGCCAAAAGTAATGAATACTAGTCGTCAAGGTTGGCATTGGTTGAATAAATACAGAAACGCCCATGGATCGGCATGAATTAAATAATTAGGGCTTCTCAAGAAATGACAGTGTTGGTAGTCAACTCCGTAAATAACAAAGTGATAGCCATTTTAGATGCAGAATCCAGATTCTGTATCGGCAAGCGGTAAATATACTATCTAGCTGGGCGGTCTGTCTGGCCGGCTATCAGCGGTCGAACGACCGAACGAATTGGATGAATATATTTTCACTTTTTTTAAATGTATTTCTTATCTATTATATAAGTTACTTTTATGTAATTTAAACCGCTCCAGGACGACGCCCGGATCGTTTCAACAGTACTGTAAATAAAATAACATAAAAATGACCTTCAAATGCTTACCAGAAAATCCAACGAAAAACTTTCCACGGTTTTCGATAGCGTCATTCGCTATCTTCTCTATGTGTGAAGATAATTTGTTAATTATTTCTTCTTCCTTACTCACTATTATTGAAGTCATTTTCAATTATTTGCTTTTTACAAGTCGCTAACAACTAGCCGCGAGGTTAGAATTTTTGAAATGTCATTCCGTCCGAGTACAATTTTGTGAGGTTTCGATGCCGATGACAATGACCAGTTTATGTTGGCATTTTGGAGTGGCGCTAATATCCCACGCAAATGTCATTTTCAGTACATTTCAATGTAGTTCATAAATATACCGTATGCCAAGTTATTTTGGATGTTTTTGACTATTATCGATGCCCAAACTGCGCTCCAGATTAATTAAATAGTACGTTAAATGGCATCATTATGAGCCGAACTTCTAACGCAACAAACCTATTACAATTAAACCCTATTGCTTTCGATCACCCTTTCTATTTTGAATTGACTTCTAGGGAATTTCTTCATAAATATTTTACATACTACGAGAATATTTGAATTTCGCAGCATACTAAGGTAGCCCGCGAAATTCAAAATAAAGTTTTTTTTTTGCAATTTGCAGGTCAGTGTCAAGCTGTGTGACAAAATATGATTCGCGACCGAAAAACGCATATATTTATCGAATTATGACCACTAACATAATCAATACAAACCACTAACTTCATTTAATCCTTCATTTCATTGTTTTTTCATCAAAAATCGTTATCCCCCTTGAGATAATTATAATGCGCTAGAGCTGGTAAGTTCAGACGTGCCTCAAGTTGTTTATTTTAACCGACCCCAATAAAAAAGGAAGTTAGATGAGTTATGTTTTTGTGTACGATTATTGGGATAAGAACAACATAATGATGATTAGGATATTTCAATCAATCGTTTTTATTCAATAAATCTTAGCATTTTTCAGTTTCCATTGTTAACTGTCTAGTGACGAGTAGCTGTACTATATTATACTACAATACTTGCAGCTATGATGGATATAGATGGCGTTGTTACAATCATTTTGAAGTAGCGGTCTGTGAAGAGGTGGTTTGTATTTATGAGCATTTAATAATATTAAAATACTTATTTTGTGTTATTATGTTTTTTGCATTTTACTTTATTCTTTACCTTTCAAAATAATGTGAAATATCTTTTTTTCAAGTTCTTCTACTGCATAACAGATGGCGCTGTAAGTCGTTAAATGTCTTGGTTAAAAGTGAAAGCGAAACGAAATGCTATGAAAACGGGCACGGTGACCGCGACATACGGTTGTTGACCGTCAAAACGTGCTGGTGACGTAACCGGCATAATAGCAGTAAGGGCGGCCGGCCTCGTACCTTCGCACAGGACTTGTTTTTCTTCGATTACAGGGCTATTTATTTTGGGATATGTGATTTCTCATTTTATCCACATACAACTTTGTTATCACTGAAAGAGCAAAGTAGAACATTCATCGTATTACAAACTTCCGCAATTAATTAAGTACGGTATCGAAATCGACAGGTTTAAGTGAATCGCATTATTAAAGAGATCCCTTTTCTTTTTGCACGCACTCGCATCTATTGGAAGAAGTGCAGCGGATAAAAATGTACTCTGTGGCAGCGAGTACCTACCGCTGCAGCGCATGCGGGCTCAATGTAACTTGCATGCGAGTGCAAATCTGTAGATAGTAGTCTAGACAATGACTTTTTTAATGTCATCCACTAAAACGTCATTATCATCCATTGCACAAGGGTTGCCAACTCATTTTTATATTAAATAAGGCTACGAAAATAATATATTTCAGACGATGGTCTGAAAAAAATTTCAGACGGCAAAAAAACTGCATGTATCTTCAGTTTAAAAAAAAAATGTATTTTTTGTTACTTTCAGCTTTTTTCAACAGGAGCAGGAATCCGCTGGATGCAAGAAGCACAGAACCGGTCGAAGTGGCGGTTCTTGAGGGAGGCCTATGCCCGGTCTGCGTTGCTGGCGACGGCTGCGGTCTCACTGGTGGTGAGCCGCATACGGCGCCTAGGCCTGGAGGTGGCCCTCAACAAGTCGGAGGCCATGGCCTTTCATGGCCCCCGGCGGGCGCCGCCGGCCGGATCACACATCGTGGTCGGGGGGTGTCGGATCGCTGTCGAGTCCACCATGAAATATCTGGGATTGGTGCTCGACAGACGGGGGACTTCGGCCCCCACTTCCGGCGGCTGGCGCCCAAGTTGATGGGCGCGGCTGGAGCGCTGTCAACGCTGCTTCCCAATCTGGGGGGCCCGAGCGCCGCCTGTAGGCGGCTTTACGTGGGGATCGTGCGATCCATAGCCCTGTATGGGGCCCCGATCTGGGCGGCTGACCTGACGGCCGGCAGCATCGCTGTTCTGCGAAGACCGCAGCGAGCGATGGCCGTCAGAGTCATCAGGGGATATCGCACGATCTCCTACGAGGCGGCCTGTGTATTGGCTGGATCCCCACCGTGGGACCTCGAGGCGAAAGTACTCGCGTCACTGTATCGGTGGCGCGAGGAAGCGCGGGAGCGAGGCGAGCGACTGACGGAGCGACATATGGAGCTTCGTCGGTCGCAGCTCCGCGTAGCCCTGGTGGCGAGCTGGCAGGACAGGCTTTCACGCCCTACCGCCGGCCTCGCCACCGTCGAGGCGGTCCGGCCAGTACTCGGGCACTGGCTCGGGAGGAGGCACGGCTCCCTGTCATTTCGGGCGACGCAGGTGCTCTCGGGGCATGGTTGCTTCGGGAAGTACCTGTGTCGCATAAACAGGGAGCCGGACGCCCGGTGTCACCACTGCGTCGACTGCCGGGAGGATACGGCGCGGCATACGCTGGCAGAATGTGCCGCTTGGGAGGAGCCGCGTCGTGTCCGCGTCTCAGAAGTAGGCAGTGACCTATCGCTGCCGGCCGTGGTCGAGTCAATGGTTGACAGCGCGGAGTCCTGGGACGCGGTGGTATCCTTCTGCGAATCAGTCATGTCGCAGAAGGAGGCTGCGGAAAGGGAGCGGGAGATATCTTCTGCTCACCCAGCCCGCAGCAGTCGCACCGGGCGTCGGCGGAGGGCGGACAACGCCCTCTTCCAGCCCCCCTAAATGGGTCCAGGGGCGACGGATCTGGGGACATCCGTCGCCCCCTATTGCTACGGACCCGAGATGGTGGCGCGTAGTGTTCCACGCGCGCCTCTCTGTGATGTATGGGGGGGAGTTTAACACCTCACTCCCCCCCAACGTGAGGAGGCCTGCAAAGGCGGGCCGGCACCAGTCGGGGATCGCGGAAGACATATTGGTTCCCGTGGTCCCCGACGTAGGTGTGGGACGGAACACCGGGGTGGTTTTAGTCAGTAAGAGTCTGACAGACCCCTCCGCCCACCCCAGGGCGGAGGACATCCATGAGGATATCCACCTCGTGATGAAAAAAAAAAAAAAGGCCTGTGCCCGGTATTTGACGTCTTTCGGCTGAAATGATCTTGATGAAATACAACAGGGTTGGCTATACTGTACTGTGTGACAGTCTATGTCACATATCGTCTTGCATTGTTTATACAAGTAAACAAATGTTTAGTAGACAAGTTAATGTTTAATAATAAGTTGTGCTTTGGTGGTTACCAAAGCACAACTCTGCAGAACACATACCTATAATTATGTAGTAGAGAGAGAGATAGTTGTCGAAAATCGAGTTGAACTTCAATGGCGTGCAATTAGAGAAGCATACGTCCGGTAGAGTACTGCTGTAGGCTGATAATAATGAACCCACAATTTTGTAAGTTCTACATGTGTAATCAGAGTGGTTATTGCGTAACACACTTCCAGTAAGAATGTATATAATATAATATATCTAAGGACAACCAACACACTGTTATCTGATCCCAAACTAGGCAGAGCCTGTACTATGGTAACCAGACAACTGATAAACATACTTATATATTTCTAAATACATACATATTATAGATAAATTACACCCAGACACAGAACAAATAATTGTGCTCATCACACAAAGATTTGTCCTGGGTGGGAATCGAACCCACGACCTCAGTCTTAGCAGTCAGGGTCACTAACCACTAGACTAACAGGCCAGTCAAATGGCTTTTATTTTGACAGATCAACATCATTAATTGTTTTATTTTTGATTAGCTTTTGCCAACGGCTTCGCCTGCGTATTATACGTATAAACCTTCCTCTTGAATCACTCTGTCTTTTAATGAACACCGCATTCAAATCCGTTGCGTAGTTTAAAAGTTCTAAGCGTACAGGCATGAAATTCGACTTTGTTTTACAGAATATGTAAAGAAGATATGCAGACACACTTTTCGAACATATAAAGCGATGGTTTAGTATTATCCTTCGAAATAATGTAGAATCTGATTAGTTATATTATGTAAGTAGGATATCAATCAACTCAGCCTATTGTAGTCCACAGCTAGACCAGAGGGGTAATTGCGTAACTTGCTATCAGTAGCAATTGGTTTCATATTGATAGTTAAACAACATTCATTGCGTTACGTACGTTGCTGAGCCGACAATTTATTCGAACAAATGACTCAATGGTTTAGAAATAATCTTCAATCCCATTCAGATTCTGATAAATAGTGCGTTTCGCAATTAGGGTGCAGGCTTCTACCAGGCTGCGCCACAAAACTCTGTCCTCCACCTTCCAGATCCAGTCCGCCTCAGCTACTCATCTACATCAGCATCTGCCCACTCTTTTCCCAACAGTGTTGGGGTCGCTTCCAGTCTAACCGGATGTAGCTGTATATCAGTGTTTTACATGAAGCGACTGCCTATCTGACCTCCATAACCCAGTGTCTGGGTAATACAATACCCCTTGGTAAGACTGGTTGGCAGACTTTTGGGCGTCTGACGACCAATAACGACTGTCGAAGATCCACGAGTGACAGCTCAGACAAACGGCTTAACGTTTTTCCTGAGGCTTTTGGACTGAAAGATGAGCACCCATCCAGGGACAAATCGCAGTCCGCAAAGATTCATCTGATCCATCGAACCGTGTGACTTTTATTACTTAGCCACAAGCCTCTCACTATGCTATATTATTAAATAATCATCATTGTCATCATTTCAGCCGAAGGACGTCCACTGCTGGATATTTTCCTCCCCCAATTTGGAGGGGCTTGCCATAATCGCCACGCTTGGGTTGGCGACCGCAGTATGGTGGTAAAATGCATAGAGAACGCTGCTGCCCATTCTCAAGTAAGTTCCTTAGTCGCCTCTTACGACACCCGCTGGAAGAAATTGAATGATGCTATTCTTTGCGTCCGGTACCGCACGGATCAATTAGATAATAATATTTGCTTCGCCTCTGTGCGCCGCCTCAAGCGCATGACCTCAGCCGTGTCAAGTTGTGCTCCCATAAACCTGGTACATAACCGTTACTTCAAGTTGATAATTAATTTTATTAAACCACTAGCACTTCGGCCGCGACTTCGTCCGCGTGTAATTTATTGCTCTCCGGAATAATGTAGCTTTCCAAAGACGGAAGAAGTTTTAAAATCTGTTAAGGAGTATTTGTGTTTATCCATTACAAACAATCAAATCTTTCCTCTTTATAATAATATTACTAGCTTTTGTCAGTGGCTTCACCCGCGTATTAAACAAATAAACCTTCCTCTTGAATTACTCTGTCTATTGATGAAAACCGCATTAAAATCCGTTGCGTATTTTATAAGATCTAAGCGTACAAACGCGTGTAGCGACTTTGTTTTATACTATGTAAGGATAAGTGTAGATAAATGTCGTTTGTCACTACTGGTGGGTACTGGTTCTCATCTGCATCCGATTAAAGTGGAAGCCGTTCGCGAACATAGTTGGGCTACGCATATGATTTTTCCTCCTCAATGGGTTCACCGTGGGTGCGGCCACGGTGAAGCTAAGAGGAACCCGAGGAGGGGTCGCTCGTCAGAGCTTTTGCTGCCAAAGCCGACGACGTAGCGGCCAACACGTAGGTTCCGGTGTCGCTTAGGCGACATTGCAGCTGAGGCGGGCTGCGATGTCGTTGTATCTGAGGTATCGCGACTGAAGGTTGGAGGCCGCGGCGGGAGAGATGTGCCGGTATTGAGGTGCGCCGCTCTCCCTACTATCCGCGGCCTGAAAGGGGGTTGCCACTGTCCGATGGCGGACGCGGTAGGGCCGCAGGGGAAGAGGAGTGTTGGTATAGCGTTGGCCAATCTCCCTATCCTCTGCGGCCGAAAAGTGGTAGGTGGCGGTGCTGTATCCTAGTCAATCGTATTAGATCTAAGATTACAACACTGCGCGAAGAAGGTCCTCCATATAACTTAAAAAAACAAATACATAAATTACTACACCGATATCTTCGGTAACTACGCAGCCTATTTTGGCATCTCAAAACCCATTGAACCAGTTAATCACAACCAAAACCAACGAAGCAGAACAATATCATGTTTCTGACTGTTTCTATAACAACAGCAGCTTAAAAACAATAACAGTAGGAACGGATTTCATTTTGACAGTTTAACAAAATTCATTGCGTTATTTACGTTGCAGAGAAGACAAATTTTTCGAACATACGAAGCAATGTATTAGTACAGTGCAGTAATATTTAGGACATTAGATCCTTAAGACATTCGCAAATAGAAAAAACTTGACATTTCCTGGGAACTACTTGCGGGGCTATTAGTTGGAGTATAAGATAAACAATAGGTCCTAATCTTAATTTACTACATTTCTTTTGCTGTGCCCGACAGGGTTTACGATTGTGTCTAAAGCAAATGTTTACCACCTAAGTATATACATTGTGGCATGCAATAAAGTACTAAGTATATTGACATGTGATATCCGCCATATGTGATGAATTACGGCCCTTTCCCTCACCGGGTCTAAGTCTCAGAAGTAGGAACAATATAAGTGATTATGAAACTTTTGGTGTTAATAGATCGCAAGGATACTGTACAAGACAAAATTGTTGGTAGGAACAAAAGGTCAGTTTTGACGGTAAGTTCTGCACTCAGCTTTAACCACATATGTACATGTTGCACTTGACACAGATAGCTTACACTTTCTGCACGATATTGATACATAATATATTATGTGTGTGTAAATAACACTAGTCATTGCCCGCGGCTTCGACCCGGCCTTCATGGGATTTTAAGGTAACTTTAGATGTCAAACTGCTTTAATACTCGAGGTCTTAGCTCAAGATTTAACGTCATGACTACATACCCCGAGGGTTTATTCTGAGCTTCTGAAGTGAAAAATAGTATCTAGACCCACATTTCTTCATTTTTAGGCCCGCGACGCAAAATTTGTTATAACTTACCGCTATGTGTGTCTGTCTGTGGCACCGTAGCTTTGAAACGGGTGAACCACTTTAGTTGTGGTTTATTTAATTTAAAGCTTTTCTAGCGGTGGTTCTTAGACTTGTTTTTATCAAAAACAGTTCAGCCGTTTTGACACGACGATCCTTTGATCAAAATATTAGTTACAACTTCTTATTAAACTTAAAGAGCAATACGTATATTTTTTTTTAAACTTTTTAGAGGTCTGTCGTTGGGTCGGGGGCTTTTTAATTTATTTTTTTATTATCTAAGTCGCAAATAAAATGAGGATCTACTGCCATTCATCGAACACAAATCCAGTCTCCGTAATGCTGCTGTGAAATTTATTATTCCTGATGGTAACACCCAATAATACTTCGCTCAAGCACTTACTCAGCCCAGCAGGATAATGCGTAACACTCTAACATAAGAATAGTTTTGCATTTTGACAGTATAAAAACATTCATTACGTATTTACGTTGTTGAGCAGACAATTTGTATTCGAATATAGGTGTGAAGGAATGATTACCAATATACTTCAAAATCATTCAGATAGCGATTAAAAGCGTGTTATGCAATTAGGATGTAGGATTCTCATTTCATAAAAAAACTTTTTTGCAAAAACAAATACACCTTTTTTTTTCTGGATGGGAAATTATCAAATGACTTCTCACGCTCTGGGTGGAGCGGGAGGGCGTGTCAGAATTTTACTGACTAAAACCCACACGTGTTCCTTCAGTTGCCCATGTGCCAGGGTCACGGTATCTCTTTCGAACAATCTCGCGACCCTGGCAGGCAACAAATACACCTGACTTTTTGTTTTTCACTTCTTAGTTATTGTTTCTACCTCGCATTAATTCGTATACTACTACTGGCCAGGTCAACAGCAGTGCCAGGAAGTATTAGAATATCATCACGATAAACCATGTAGATTAAATACGTGTTATAGAAGCCAAGGCTAAACCGACCACAGCAAAATCAATAAAATTTTATGGGACCCCTGAACATAATCTATCCATTTTTGAGAGCAATAATTTTTGAAAGCGGTCCACAGTTGGTGGAGGAATCGATGAACATACTTATAAATATATATATATACAGTGGAACTTAGAACCACCTCCATTTTGATGTCGGTTAAAAATCCGAGTGCAGTACAAAGTAGGAATTTGTAAAAAAAAACTAAAGGATTTAACGCGTTACCTTGGCTCATCCGCCTTGATTTTGCATAACAGTACACATACATATTATTCAATAGACTACCTATATTAAATCATCTTGAATCTTCGCCACCATATGTTCACGCCGGAGCACCTGTCCAAGGCTCCTCATTGGCCGAGACTTCGTGACAGTCTGCTCACGACTTGTCCGTTTAGGCTAAGTTCGAAACAGCGCATCTGACCTTATCGGTGCCACACATGAGGTCGACTTGTAAACGGATTAAGCGTTTTTGGAGCAATTTGGAGTCGTTTTCTTTGAGAGGTATTAGTTACATATGCTATACTTAATGTAACTATTAATATTGTATCGTTCTTAGAGGCCATGCCGAGCCATTCGGCATAAAGATGTCCGTAAAAGGTAACTCTTTCTTGTCACATGAACTGTAAATCTGTAATATGGTTCGGGTCGATTCCTGTGAGATATACATGGTTGCCCATAGAGTTTAGTACATATATATCGATGTGGTTGCCTAAGTTTTCATGATGATATTTTAAACCGATTTCAAAAAGGAGAAGGTTCTCTATTCGTCTGTATGTTTTTTTTTCATTTTTGTATGTATATATCCGGCATATTTCCGGCAATTGTGGATGGATTTTACTATTTTATTTACTTTGCTTATTATTTACGTCAGCCGTGGTATTTTTGGGCACGCCACAATTGCGGCGGTAAGTCCCCTCTTTGAGGAGTGGATTGAGAGGCGCCACGGCGTCCTCACCTTCCGCCTGACGCAGGTTCTCACCGGGCATGGGTGCTTCGGTGGGTTCCTGTTCAGGATAAAGCGGGAAGCAACGCCCGGGTGTTTCCATTGTGAGGATCGTCTGGAGGACACGGTGGAGCATACGATGGAGGTGTGTCCTGCCTGGGCGGAGCACCGCCGTGTCCTCGTGGAGGCGATCGGCGGCGGCGACCTCTCGCGTCCGGCCCTGGTGCGAGCCATGGTACGGAGCGAGAGGGCATGGGAAGCCGTCACCTCCTTCTGCGAAGCAGTAATGCTCGCGAAGGAGGAGGCGGGGCGCGTGAGGGAGTGGCAGTCTCTGCGCCCTCACGTCCCTAGCCGCCGCAGGAGGAGACGCCCCGGGCGTCGGGAGTCGATAGCGGACTCCCGGCCACCGTAGGCGCGAGCTTGCGGGTGGCGAGCAATGGGTAGCTCGCCGCCTGGTAAGGACCAGGCTCGGGTCGACGGCGCGTAGTGTTCCACGCGCGCCTCAAAGAGATGTCAGCAGCAATGCAGGGGTCTGCTAGGATCGATGCCTGCCAGGGTCGCGAGATTGTTCGAAAGAGATACCGTGACTCTGGCACATGGGCAACTGAAGGAACACGGGTGGGTTTTAGTCAGTAAAAGTCTGACACGCCCTCCTGCTCCGCCCAGAGCGGGAGAAGTCATTTGATGATTTCCCATCCCAAAAAAAAAAGCCGTGGTATTTTTGGCGTTAGCCTCGGTAGGCCTGCCAGGGTCGCCGATTCCTTCCAGGGTTGAGGATAACTGCCACGGTTGCGGATTTGTTCGTTTGTTTTGTACCGTGGTCCTGGCACACGCAATTGAAGAAACACGGTGGGTTTTAGTTAGTAAAAGTATGACTCGCACTTCCGCCCCACTCGGAGCGGGAGACGTCATTTGATTTCCTACACAACAAAAGCCTCGATAGTACGTTTATAATGTAATTTGCATAACGAGATGACATTCTACTGTTTCCTGTCACTGTTGTTTACATAGCAAGTAGTGGTATACGAATTAGTGTGGGGAAGGTACCTTAACTAAAAACTTAAAAATAAAAACAATTTCAAAAAAAAAAAAACATCCGAGTACCTACCAAAAAATACACTACAAAGTGAAAAATTATTTTATTTTTCGGTAATCAGTGGCAAAAAATTAAAATATATATCCAAAGATACCGACTTGCGAACTTGAAGTGTAATTTTTGAAAGTCGGTTTTTTTTTTGGAAAAACTTATTTTAAAGTATAGATTGATTGTATTATTTTAGTAGTAATGTTATTATTAATATTGTACTGCATCACCTCTTGGGGTGGAGCTCCAAAAACTACCCTAATAGAAATAGAAAGAATCCAAAGAGCTATACTAAAAGTGTCATCTTTTCGACCGTATCTTTACCCCACTGAACAGCTGTTATACAAAGAAAACGAAGTCTTGACAGTGCGTCAACTGTTTATATTGCATATTCTACTAAAACAGCATACTCTCTTGGTTTATAATCCAACGCTGTCCAGGGGAAAAGACGATATGACTCAGTGGAGCGCCAACATCTACGTCACAAAACTATTTTTGCAAGGCGTTTCTTTTGCTATCTGGGTGGCTACTTATACAATAAAACTAATAAGGTGCTACATATCTTTAGCCTTACAAAGAATAAATGCAAAAAGAGGCTAACTGACTGGCTACTAAAATTACACTATAATGATACTGAAAACATCCTTACAGTGACCTAAACACACAATCAAGCACTCTAACACTTCCGCACACTCACACATCCCCATCTCCCACACCCACATAATCACCCATACACTACATAGATACTAACATTCTTCTCACATGGTTAACCTAGATTTTAATCATAATAAATAAACTATAAATGTCGTATGATTCCTTACATTCTGTCAGCGCGCCTAGTACATAATTTATGAAATGAAAATGTAAAGGGGTGGGATCTAGGTGTCCTGAAACACAGGCCACGCTCCTAGCTTAAGCACCAGTCTCCCACAATATATACTTACCTGAATTGTGTATTATTGTCGAATCTGACCAATGTGAATTAAGTTATGTATATTGTGGTGACAAAATAAAGTTGATTGATTGAAGTTGATTGTATCGTTGACGAACTATTCGGCCCAAACATGTACGAGTACGTAAAAAATAACTTGTTCTTGTCACATGAACTGTCAAATATAGTTCAAGTCGATTCGTGTAAGATATACAGGGTGTCAAAGCTTCAGCTTAGCTTTCACGGTTATATTTTTACAGTATAGATCAGCTGTTTTATGATAAAGTATTTGTTATCAATTATTATCAACGTCCCTGAGCATGCCGTATCAGGGCGCATATTTAAAGCTCGGCCTAGCTAGGCAGGCGGTAGCCACCGACTCGCATGTCCATTTTATCGCAGATATCGATCTACGCTGGGCATTTAGCAATATGTGTGATGTACCGACAGCATATTAGTATGATCTGATCACACAGCTTTTTGTATGCATGCATAGCATGCAAATATTATTGGTTATATTTAAAAATATTTCCCCATCAATAAATTTTTTAATGTTGTTAAAAGTATTCGTTTTTTAACTATTCATGTAGTTTTTTTTTAACACACTTTTCTTAGCTTCATACGTATATTGTTAGTATGTTGGTATGTAACTGAAACTTTGAACATGATTTTGGCCCCCTTCAAAACGTTGTCGGATTAAAATTGTATTTTTGTTTGTTTGTTTGTAATGGATTAACAAAAAAACTACTAAACCGATTTTAAAAATTCTTTCACCATTAGAAAGCTTCATTATCTGCAATTAACATAAGCTATATAACATCACGCTACAACTAAGAGGAGCGGAGCAGTAATGAAAAATGTTGCAAAAACGGGGAAAATCGCACGGGTAGGCGATTCGACGCGACGGGAAGGGTCGGGGAACACGAAATTTATCGCGGACGAAGTCGCGGGCAGAAGCTAGTAATATTATAAAGCTGAAGAGTTTGTTTGTTTGGTTGAACGCTGTAATCTCAGGAATTACTGGTCCGAATTGAAAAATATTTTTGTGTTGGACAGCCTATATATTGAGGAAGGCTATAGGCTATATAACATCACGCTACAACTAAGAGGAGCGGAGCGGTAATGAAAAATGTTGCAAATACGGGAAAATCGCACGGGTAGGCGACTCGATGCGACGGGAAGGGTCGGAGGAACAAGAAATTTAACGCGGACGAAGTCGCGGGTAGAAGCTAGTAATATTATAAAGAGGAAAAATTTGTATTTTTGTTTGTTTGTTTGTAATGGATAAACTCAAAAACTACTAGACCGATTTTAAAAATTCTTTCACCATTAGAAAAAATTTGACGCGGACGAAGTCGCGGGCAGAAGCTAGTGTTCTATACATATAACAGCAGCTTTTTTCTCGAAAAATGTCTATTTTAGGAGTCCGGTGTCATGTGCTAAATTCATGGTTACAGTTTTCACTTAGATGTTCGGCTGTAAAGCATATACCGTACCCTTAAGTTCCCAAATACCCGAAGTACCGTCAAAAAACAAATGAACAGTCCACACGCAACAATTCTGTGCTGTCGGTACGTCTCTCGAATGTGTGTCGATGTTTGGGCGCGGCGCGTTGCGTGCAGATCCGTCTGAACTGACTGGCTGACCCTACCCTGGTACCGTGGACACTACTGCGTTGTATACCGTACTTGTATGTGCGATATGCTAGGTTCTAAGTAGCAGGTCGGGTTTTAGAAAATACACAATATACATGTAGTTTTGACCGACTTTCAAAACGGTGGAGGTTCACCAGGTGTTCAAGTGGGAGCGAATTTGATGCGTTTGTTTTTTTCATCATCAACATCATCATTTCAGCCGTAAGACACCTTTGCCATGATCGCCACGCCTGGCAGGCGGGTTGGCGATCGCAGTATGATGGTGCATACATAACACTACTACCCATTGTCTAGTAAGTCGCTTAGTCGCCTTTTACGACACCCACGGGAAGAAATAAGATTTTGCTTTACGTACGGTACCACACGGAACGTTTTCCGTTTTCCCTTAGAGGGCCGCCAGGCCCGTAGCGACGGCAATCGCCGCGAAAGGGATTCCCCTTCAAGAAGGGTTGCTTGAGGGTGCAGCTCTAAGTGGTGGTGAACTCTATCTACTTATTACAGCGAGACCGATCGCGAACAAGTACTGTCCTTTGGTTGCCTTATAGCTCATTCACACGAAGACGATTCGTTTTTATTGACGAATCGTCTTTTTCACGATCCGTTTTTATTTTTTGACGGCGGCTATGCTTTTTAAATGCGAATCGTGAAAAATGTCGGATCACGTATCGTCTTTTAAAAAACACGTTCGCATAAAAAAGTATGGAAATGCTCCAAATCTTGGTTTTTGCCTTAAACTAATGTGAACATCAATTCGGATATTTTGCCGAATCGTGATAAAAGACGATTCCGTATGTAATGTGAACGTCCATCCCTCATGAGATGACGTATCGTGTTTTAAGACAAGTCGTCAATGACGGAACCCGTGTGAATGAGCCCTTACTGTATCTGTCACTGGGAGGACACGAAGGCCGGCCGAGCTTTCATCTCAGACTTGCGTTTTTATACTTAAATTTCGCGACTTACATCTAATATATAAAATTCTCGTGTCACAGTTTTCGTTGCCATACTGCTCCTAAACGGCTTGACCGATTTTGATGAAATTTTTTGTGCTTATCCGGTATCTATGAGAATCGGCCAACATCTATTTTTCATCCCCCTAAATGTTAGGGGTAGTCCACCCCTAAATTTTTATTTTTATTTTTTTGAATTTTTTTTAAACTTTTATTTTATTATGATTGAGCATTGAAAAATACATACAACTCTAAATTTTCACTCTTTTCACCCGGCAAAACAACGTTTGCAGGGTCAGCTAGTAAATGTCCCATGTAATAGCCCACTACTAACGAGGTACCAACCGATAGACCAGCGAGGCAGTCCCCATGTAACATTATGTTAATAAATGTATCTAAAATTATGTAAAGCTGACACCAACACGATTTTAAGTAGATAATAATTTATTTATAGTAAACATTAACATATTCTGGTAGACCAACCTAGGTTAACAGTGTGGAAATATTGTAATTCATAGACCTTCCTTAGCAATGTTACTATGGCAGATCTGATTAGTTGGTCTTCGATAACCTTTGCCATAGGTTTTCGTCCACCTCCATACCTACCTTTGCCATAGGGTTTCGACTAGCCTTATTGGTTTAATGTCCCTAACCAAGTGCTTCTAACAACACTTATGTTTTTCATTTTTTTTTTGTATCTGGAAATCTTCATGGATGTCCTTTGCCCAGGGGCGGGTGGAAGGGTCTGTCAGACTTCTACTGACTAAAACTACCTCGTGTTCCCTCGCACACTTGCACCGGGGGCACTTAAGTACTTTTCAATGCAACTCCCGACTGGTGCGGGCCCCGTTTTGTCAAGTGGCTGGAGTGAGGTGTTTGATATCATATGTTACCATAGTCCTATCGGTTTAATGTCTATAACCAAGAGGCAAAGTTCAAAAATATCGTGTGCTTTTAATATCTCTGGGGCAATCAAACTATGTTGGGGTCGGCTTCCAGTCTTACCGGATGCAGCTGAATACCAGTATTTTACATAGAGCGGCTACCTATCTGAAGTCCACAACCCACTGCGTAATACCATAGAATCCATTGGTAAGACTGGTAGTCAGATTTTCGGGCTGCTGACGACCCGTAACGACTGTCAAGATCTACGAATGACAACCACGATCAAAACCATCAATACAACGCTCTAAGTTCATAAAGTTGTAGGTTGTAGGAATGACTTTTTCTGTTTTTTTTTTTTGTTCCTACGCCATTATGAACTTGGAGGATTGTATTGGTGATTTTGATGGTTATAATTCTGTTACCACATACGTCTTACAGTCGCGAATAATATTTTAATCAACATGCAACTAAGCACTGGCCTGCAAATTGCAAAAAACGCAAGAATTTTGAATTTCGCGGGCTGGTTGGAGCATTCCCCTTAACGTGCTGGTCGAGGCACGGAGGGGTCTTGGTATGTAAAGATGGTTATGATTTTGCTAATCAGTTATTAATTTTCACTGACATTGGAGAAGCTAACATCTCTGATAACCCTGGCAATATTCCCGGCTATAAAGCCATTAAGCCAGTCCGGATGTTTTCCGAATAAAAGCAAGTATCTAGCCGAGTAGTGCAGGAGCCGTGACATGGTTGGCCAGGAGCCAGGGTGCGCCCTTTGTTTATCATCTTCTTGCTTATTATATTAAAATAGGAGATAGTTATGAGCGTATCTGTTTAGCGAATTTAATTATTTTGAAGTAAAGTTCTTGCCTGTGACTTTGTTCGAAATACTACGTTTTAAATATCATACATATTTTGAGGGTAATATTGATGATAGTATCCCAAAAGTAACTTTCTGTCCTGGGTAGTACCTTTGGCGGTATGAGGAACAGGGTGTACAGGTCACTCAATCTCCGTAGAAAGGGGGGGGGGGGGATCCTCCGACTAGACGAGTGTTGTGTCTGGTGGGCAACTGATCGTGATGGGGGTGCCAAAAAACAAACACTCGAAGACCTGTGACATCTACTAACCCGCACTGAATCTGCATGGCATGTGTTCCAGCAGTGGGAACAATACAGGCTAATTGTGCATAGCTGTTATATTGGAACTGAAAATCTTCTGACTTAGAGAATATAAAATCTGACTTTAGGTAAGCAAATGTGGTGATCATCGCACGATCTACCAATTAAGTGGTGTAGTTTTCTTTATCATTTCTGCCTAGCCTTTTCTCAACTACGTTAGGGTCGGGTTCTAGTCTAACCGGATGCAGATGAAAACTAGTACCTATTTTACATGAAACGTTTGACCTCCAAAACCAACTGGGTTACATACGGTGCCCATTCGTAAGACTGATTGTCAAATTTTCGGGCTTCTGTCAACCCGTAACGACTGTCAAACATTTACGAATGACAGCCGGGATGTCGATGATCTTGTTATGTCAAGATGGTCACCCATCCACGGATCAACTGCAGCAGGCGTAGCTTAACCTGATCGTTCGATCCATACCTAAGATATTATTAGCCAGAAGGCTAAACTAATATTATAATAACTGTATTGAAAGACAAACATACCAGGTGTTATATAAATAGTTTTTAGTATATTAGTAAGATAAATACAATGAATGGATGAGTCGTACATTCACGGTCATTGAGTGAATGAATCTAGCCAGTATTTGCGAAGGATGTCTGTTTATTAATAAAAACATTTCATGAATGTATGTTAATTACGGTAGCATATACCTATCACATATCTAAATTAAGAATTGAAGATAATATTTTGTAATTATCGGATAATTGACGTTGTTAAATATTAAGTGAAGGTTCCGAGGTTAAAAAAACAAAAGAGAGACAATTTACGAAGTACACCACAGTGTACTTCGTAAATTGTTTCTCTTTTGTCTTTTTAACCGACTTCAAAAAAAACTTTTTTGCAAAAAAAAACAACCGACTTCCTTAAAAACACTACAAAGTGAAAAATAACTTTAATTTCGGTAGTCGGTGTCTTAGGATCTGTATTTATGGTTTTTTTGGCACCGACTTCCGAAATTAAAGTTATTTTTCACTTTGTAGTGTTTTTAAGGAAGTCGGTTGTTTTTTTTTTGCAAAAAAGTTTTTATTTTTAAATTTTTAGTTGTGGTATTCACCCTGCACTAATTCCAAACAAACAATGCATATTTATGCGATAGCAGAAATCGCGGTTGATTTCCTGTCATTTTTTAAAGAGTTCCGGTGTCTGTCTCCCGAACGCATCATCAGATCTATATGAAACTTATATGGGACCATTTCGGAATAAACCCCTTTCGAACAAAAAAAGAATTTTGCAAATCCGTCTATATATGACGGAGTTATGGCCGAACATACATAAAAAAAAAAAAAAAAAAAAAAAAACATATAAACATCCGAATTGATAACCTCCTCCTTTTTGAAGTCGGTTAAAAAAGGAGGAGGTTTCTCAATTCGACCGTATATTTTTTTTTATGTGTGTTCGCGGATAACTTCGTCGTTTATGAACCGATTTTGATGATTATTTTTTTGTTGGAAAGGAGATATCCCAAAGGTGGTCCCATGATAAGGAAACCAGGATCTGATGATGGCATCCCAGAGAAGTCGATGGGAGCCTTCGAAAATTGTAGTGGCGACTAGTGCGTTTATTTTTTTTTTCATTAATTATCTTAAAGCTCTACTATTTAATGAAGGTCTGAAGTTGCTCCGATGATGAAGCCGAAAACCAGTCGAGGGAACATCTCAACGACTTATAGCAATTACCCGGTGTTTGGACTTAATAAGACATGCATTTAACTGCTAGAGGGTGGAGACCTGGTGACCTGAAACACAGGCCCTTAAAGCCTAGCTTAAGCACCAGTCTCCCACACTAAACGAAACCATATCGTACCGCTAGTGTAACGACCTCTGTAATGTTTATTGTGATGAGAAATAAAAAACATTTCTATTGATGAGAACTTTACACCCATAATATACATATATAGTGCAGGGAAGATACCATAACTAAAAAATTAAAACTTTTTACAAAAAAACCGACTTCCTTAAAAACACTACAAAGTGAAAAATTACTTTAGTTTCGGAAGTCGGTGGCAAAAAAATTTAATTCAAGTGTTAAGACACCGACTCCCGAAATTAAATTTATTTTTCACTTTGTAGTGTTTTTAAGGAAGTCGGTTTGTTATTTATCCATCTAAAGTTTGTCTTTGAATAATTAAGACCCTGTATCTGTAATTTTTATGGTATAATAATAAAGCGAATTTCATCTTTCTACCTAGTTACCGATCTGACTGACTGGTTAACCATTTCAGAGATTGATTCCTAAGGTGGAATTACCCTGAACAAAACAGAGTATGTCTAATAGCATAACGGCATTTTTGTGAATTAAACAGTAGGTACATTTTACACAGAAAACCGCGACGTAATTGTGGGCTTAGGTCAAACGTACTATACAATAGTATTCGATACGTGTATTAAATACGCGAGGGTGCTAAACGCGTATACGCTATAATATAGCTTGAATTAATTGCGGGTTTAGATTATATTGTCATCATCATCATCATCATTTCTTCTGAAATACGTCCACTGCTGGAAAGGCTCTCACTCAAAAAATAAGGGGGGGGGGGGGCTTGGCAGGCGGATTAGCGCTCGCAGTATGGTGGCAAAATGCATAGAGAACGCTGCTGATCAACGTCATGTGCTAAGTTCCACACAAGTATAGTAATCATCATAGCGACATATTATCATACAAGTATGGCGCCGCCAGTCCACTGAGGACGACCGGTGTTCGCTGTAGCCTGTGGCTATCTCAGACATTATATTGTGTATGTCACCCTTGGTATGAGGTTCTTTCCTTTGTATATGTTTATTAACAAACTCTGCCACATGCTGCGACCCGTGAATCGTTGTCCTTCTTTAGAAAACAAGATGCTCACTGCTCCATTAGATGTTTTATTGCGAAATCATCCAAAATAAATGGACATAGTATCAAATTTGGGCGGATTCGCCATAATCGCCACGCTTGGCAGGCGGATTAGCGCTCGCAGTATGGTGGCAAAATGCATAGAGAACCCTATTGCCCATTTTCTAGTTAGTGTAATCGCCACGCTTGGCAGGCGAATTAGCGCTCGCAGTATGGTGGCAAAATGCATACAGAACGCTGCTGCCAATTCTCTAGTAGTCCATTAGTCGACACCCACGGGTAGAAATGGAATGATGCTATTCTTTACGTCCGCACCAGAGGTGATCTACTGGGTCATACTGTGCTATAAAGATAATATCTTTACATCAACGTCATGTGCTGAGTTCCACATAAGTATAGTCATCATCATAGCTACATATTATCATACAAGTATGGCGCCGCGAGTCCACTGAGGACGACCGGTGTTCGCTGTAGCCTGTGGCTATCTCAGACATTATATTGTGTATGTCACCCTTGGTATGAGGTTCTTTCCTTTGTATATGTTTAATATCAAACTCTGCCACATGCTCTAATGGCGTGCCGTCAACCGTTGTCTTTCTTCAGAAAATAATATGCTCACTATTCGATTAATTTTTAATGTTTGGTTTATCGTAATGTTAATTGCTTACTTATTATTTTTTAGAATCCAGTTCTTCTAACTTAACAGACAGCTGTGCTGCTGGGGAGTTTGTTGCGCTTCTTCTTCCCAGTGAAAGCACTAGGAATTGGGGAATGACGGGCTTTT
This sequence comes from Aporophyla nigra, assembly GCA_947507805.1. NCBI lineage: Eukaryota > Metazoa > Arthropoda > Insecta > Lepidoptera > Noctuidae > Aporophyla > Aporophyla nigra. Next base: position 18,929,414 of record OX382315.1, read on the forward strand.
TGGGGATATTTATAAAGTACTGACTCTCAGCTTTGCTTGAATAAAGGACCTTTGATTTTGATTTGATTTGAATTGTTGAGGTCGGCTTCCAGTCAAAACGGTCTCAGCTGTAAAACAATATTTTACAGAGAGCGACTGCCTATTTGACCTCCACAACTCCTCTGACCCCCCTTGGTCACAAACATTATCAATCATCAATCAAATCATATTTGCATGAAATAGTCAATCAATGGGATTAAACGAACTTAGAAATCAAAATCAAAAGTCATTTATTCAAACTAGGCTGAGAGTCGGCACTTTTTGAACGTCAAAGTTACATAAGACAGTCCCCCAAAACGCCCACCCTTCACCACTTCCTAGTGCTTTAGCTGGGAAGAAGTGGCGCAACAAATTCCCCAGCAGCACAGCTGTCTGTTCAGTTAGAAGAACTTGTACTACCAATATTTTACATGGAGCGCCTGCCTATCTAACCTCCACAACCCAGTTATTGGGTAAGTAATGCGATACCCCTTGGTAGGACATAAAAATTATCAATCATTAACAAACTATGGTTTCATGAAATAGTAAATCAATGGGATTAAACGAACTTAAAGGGTTGCATTGATGATTTTTATTATTATAATTCTTTAAAGCCATATTTTTACTGTCACGAATCATATTTTGTCTAACATACAACCGGATACTGAACTGCAAATTGCAAAAAGCGTATCAACAATCAATTCAGCCTATCGCAGTCCACTGCTGGACATAGGCCTCTCCCATGCTGCGCCACAACACCTTGTCCTCCGCCTTCCGCATCCAGTCTGTCCCAGTCAATTTCTTTAGCTATCATCTAGCTGGGGAGCGTCCCACACTACGCTTGCCGATACGCAGAAACGTATGAAATTTCTTGGGCTACCTTGGCGCTTTCATCTTAACAAGACGCATCAGTCTATTTCATTAATATCTTTCTCACATATATTAAATTTTCCATTCAGCTCCTTACTTAATTACAATTCTGGAACTATAATTCGTGCACTTACAATTGCATCCATATACAGAAAGACCGGAAACTGATGGGAACTCCTATGGACATGAGGAAGAGGTCAGGGACGACCACTGCGCTGCCGGCAGACCTGCAGTGACCTACATCACCCTTAAAGGTAAGGTCATACATTGCAGCAATTTATTACTTTGTAAGGTCTATAGTCCTAGGATTTGAGAAATATTACTGTGATTAACAGTGTCGACTTATCGAGTGTTTATATGCAATGATGCAAGAATGTCGTATGTTGAGACTGTTCAGCTCAAAGCTGCAATTGCTCTTTCTTCAAAAGGCGCATACAGACATAGCCCTGGGTTTTAAGACTTACATAGAAATCGTAATAATATAATGTTTGGACTTAAAGGTCCCTACATGTCATCTGAGTTTGTTTCGGCGTTTCTTCTGAGGCATAAGAACTTTATTGTAATACCAGTGATCACAAATAAAGATTGTTTTTTTTTATTGATTGCATCAGTATAAGAAATACCGGCGCCATCTAGGTTAAAAATAATGACCAACAAATTTTAACGCGTGTGTCTTAAATATATACTTATTAAACATTTTATTTCATTTCAAAGATGCGTTGCTGGGAACCGGGCAGTTTGTTACGCCACTTTTAAAAACAAACTTTGACACTAAGAAATGGCGAAGGGCGGGAAACAGATTTTTACATAATAAGCCTATTTTATTGCTGATTTTCAGGCCTCTTATCCACCAGCGGGCTTATTGCGTATTAGAATAGTCCACGTCACGATATGACTTCTTCTTTCTACGACTTATCAGTCGGCTTCTTTATGATGTTTTCCTTCACTATTTCTTATGCAAAGAAGATTTTTAAATTTTCAAAAAAAAAAAAAAAATCGCCTTAGCCTAGATATCTCGAATACTCTGTTATGTTTTCCTGTTACGTAGGTACCGGTATGTCTACCTATGTCCCACATGTAGCTGGGCGAGGTGATATGAGCAGTGTGGGCTTGGCTGTTGCGCCACCTGGCGGTCACCTAGCATTTGTGTTGCAACGACTGTTCGGGTATGTGTCGCCTGGAAGCATTCGCGGCTAGTGATGTCACCGAGTCTATCGATGTTGTATATTAAATTATATGCTTTGAAAAATAAAATATAGGATATTAAAGGTAATTAGGATTAGAATGTTTGTATCATCATGTGGCGTCGGACTAAAAGAATAGCACCACCCCATTTCTTCCCGTGGGTGTCTAAGGGAGCTACTAGAGAATGGGCAGCAGCGTTCTCTATACATTTTGCCAATATACTGGGATCGCCAACCCGCCTGCCAAGCGTGGCGATTATGGCAAAACCCCCTTCTTTGGGGGAGGCCTATATCCAGCAGTGTGTCTGTCGGCTGAAATGATGATAATGATCATCATTATCAGCCTACAACAGTCCACTGCTGGACATAGGCTTCTCCAATTGCACGCCATTCAGCTCGAGTTCAACAACTCTCATCTAGCTGCCACCTTGCGAAGATCGTCGCTCCTCCTAGCCGATAGCGTCCTACCTTACGTTTGCTAATCGCGGTCCCAACTCAAGAACAGGTCCGCTTTTCTTCTGTAATAGATACGCACATCACACACACACCTCACTAACTCACGCTTCCTGTACACACACACACACACATATGCACACCACACCTCGGTACATATTTTCCATCTACACACCATACACGCACTCTCACTGCTCAAACAAACTCTACATACTAACTTTTTAGGTTTAATTTAGTTCAGTTTTATCATGTAAATTAATTTTAATTTTATTTTGTAAATCATTAAATCTGGGACACTGTCATCTTCCAAATGGAGGTGGGCGTTAATAGTTGCAACACAGTTTTTAACTAATGTGGCTATTATCGTACGCAATTTAATTATAAATGTATTGTTTCTGGTTCCAATAATGATTATATTATATCTATACTAATATTATAAAGCTGAAGAGTTTGTTTGTTTGTTTGATTGAACGCGCTAATCTCAGGAACTACTGATCCGAATTGAAAAATTATTTTTGTGTTGAGTAGCCTATTTATCGAGGAAGGCTATAAACTATATAACATCTCGCTACAACCAACAGGAGCGGAGCAGTAATGAAAAAATGTTGCAAAAACAGGGAATATCGCACGGGTAGGCGATTCGACGCGAAGCGACGGGAAGGGTCGGGGGAACAAGAAATTTAACGCGGACGAAGTCGCGGGTAGAAGCTAGTTATATTATAAGAAGACATGTTGCGCCGACGCTAAGTAAATTGGGATAAGGGCAAGACAATGATAATTGAACGGCAGCGTGTTTATTAAACTATCGATACTCAAGTAGTGACAGCACTATCGACCTGCTCATGTGCAGGGCGCGGTCGCTCGCCTTGTGCATAAGTGCGAGTAACACGCCAGTACCGACAGCAACATAAATAACTAAACGATGTACCGTCAACTTAATAGTTGAGCAAGCTATTTAATAAACGTTTTAAATTCATTCATTCACTGACAAGCGCACAGCCTAAACCGCTGAGTCTAGAAGCATGAAATTATGTCCAAGACATCTTTATTTATCAAAAGTTAACACTAAGGTAGGGTGTTAGAATATGCATCCCCTAAAGTGGTTAAATAGGGGGATGAACCTTTTAATTTTTTTTAGCGATAGACCCGTCGTAGTTTGTCTTCACATTTCTGATTATAAGTCAACGTTTATTATATCATCGCTTTTTAGTAATTCATCCCCTAGGACATAAGTTAAACCTCATCGGGCACACGGCTTGTACCTTTGTTTGGTTAAGATATTAGTACGATTTATATTGTTTACTGGAAGCTCTAATGGGATCATTATCAGAACTGTCGGGGTATTTATAATAGAGCATGTACTAAATAATTATTTGATTTAATTTTTTTTTTTTTTGGTTTTGCCATTTAATATTGTAGGATTTGTAGGTCCTTAAAATGTATGGGCAGAAAACTTAAGATCTCCAAAATTTACTCCATACATTCTTGCTCAGCGAAAATACTGGTATTCTACCGAATGAAGTTCCGGTGAGGCTAGAAGCTGACCCCAACATTGTTGGGAAAATGCTAGGCAGATGTTTCTTGCGCGGATCCACATTGGTACCGATTCCCTTGTTCACAAACTGAACTAAATTTAAGTTCAGTGCATCTTTTTCTTTCTATTTCATTAAGAAAAGGACAGAAGATAAATTTTAGTTTAGTCTTGTCAAATTAAACTACTCCATACAAGTTTAGACGTGATTAAAAACTTGCCTACTAAAATTACGTCAATTTACGTCAAGCGCTGATTAATTTGACAGTACTAAACTAAAATTTATCTTCTGTCCTTTTCTTAATGAAATAGAAAGAAAAAGATGCACTGAACTTAAATTTAGTTTAGTTTGTGAATAAGGGAATCGGTACCATTGGCTGAAAATACAGTGAAAAATTCCTATGATTTAAAGACTACATATAAAAATAAAAATTGAATCAAAACATTCCTATGATTTAAAGACTACATATAAAAATAAAAATTTAATCAAAACATTGATTTTGCCAACGCTACTCAAAACCAACAATAATAATATATCAAAATATAAGATAATTCGGTTCTGATCGGCCACCGATAACGCGGGCCGATACAGCCGCTTGTTTTGCTGACCGTACGCATATATTAACCTAATTGATTTACATACATATTGGACTATTATTTTGCGCACCGTACGTGTTGCAGTAATTGTCGATTTAATTTGATCTGAAGCCAGGTGTTAAGAATTAATGTACCAATTTATTATTGGTGGGGATAAAAAATCGAAGAACACTATTTCTGCGAATAGCAATAATTGCTTAACTTGTAGGATACTACATATTTAACTGAATTTAAAAGATATGCTATGAAATTATTTAAAAAATAGCATGTTACAGCGTACAGCCAACGCCCTGCGTTCACGCTCAATATCCAGACTGTCATTCAAGTCTTCGGAAATCCAGTGGCCTAGAAACTTGAAAGAAGTGACTTGCTTTAAGGACCTTCGTATGTTATTGAAGTATGAACAATAACAATCAATATAATAAATTGTGAATATGACAACTAAGTACAGTAATGACAGAAACATTGTAGTCAACATAGTATGTTAGTCTAGTGGTTAGTGACCCTGACTGCTAAGACTGAGGTCGTGGGTTCGATTCCCACCCAGGACAAATCTTTGTGTGATGAGCACGATCATTTATTCTGTGTCTGGGTGTAATTTATCCATAATATGTATGTCTTTAGAAATATATAAGTATGTTTATCAGTTGTCTGGTTACCATAGTACAGGCTCTGCCTAGTTTGGGATCAGATAACAGTGTGTTGGTTGTCCTAAGATATTTTTTTATTTTATTTAAAAGTTTCTAAAGTAAGTCCATTAATAGCTTTTGTTAACTGTTCTTGATTCATCCTCTCAACAGTACTAAATCACCTAAGCATATTCTTTTCAATATATATCTCAACATCTTCTTGTTTTTGCACACCATTCTTCAGCCTATCATGGATAGTCACACCACACATGATTCGCAACGAAAGATTTCCATAGCATTCTACTTTCATGATTCTTTGCGCTGTTCCATATTTCATACATATCATTTACGGAGATGCTAGCAAGTTTTCACATTGTAAACTCATGTTCACATTTCTTCCCGTGGGTGTCGTAAAAGGCGATTGGACTTATTTAAGAACGGGCATCAGTGTTCTATATGCATTTTACCACCACACTGTGATCGCCAATCCACCTGCCAAGCGTGGCGATTACGGGAAATCCTTCCAAATTTGGGGAGGCCTATGTCCAGCAGTGGACATCTTTCTGAACCTCATGGTATAGTTAATTGTAATAGTGTGTTATGCAATTGGGATGTTGGTGCAATTCCTATGTTGTGATTGAAATCCCCATACAGCATTAAGTATAACACGGTTATACATAAAACGCAGTTGCAGCGAGGTACAATATAATCCCGTGTAAAGTAAGGTTTCTTCCTAGTGGCCGTCGGTACGGTCATGTTTAATCTTGTTGTGCATGCGCCGAGGTTTAACTCAAACGTGACGTGATATTTATATTTATAAGTTTAAAGCTGTTGAAGGGCTTGTGGGTATGTAATAACAGCCGCACGTGTCGGTCGATCAGGTTAAGCACCCCTTGCCACGGTTGGTCCATGGATGGGTGACCATCTTTATGAATCAAGATCCCTCCGTGCATCGGAAAGCACGTTCGATCTGGCTGTCATTCGTATTTTTTTTTCTGTCGTTACGGGTCGTCAAAATCCCGAAGTCGTCTGACAAACTTGTCTTACCAAAGGGCATCGTATACATAGGCAGTCTCTCCACGTAAAATACTGGTACTCAGCTGCATCCGGTTGGACTGGAAGCCGACCCCAACATAGTTGGAAAAAGGCTAGGCAGATGATGAGCTGATGAATAGGCGGCGAGTCTATTGCCATCAACTGGGGACAAATCCTCACTCCGGCCTGCTTCTGAGGAATTCCAGATGGAAAAGCTAAATAACACTTTACCTGACGTGGTTATCAAAACCAGAACGTCATGCGAAGCTTCATTGCGCTTCAATGCGCTCCCTCTGAACATCAGGATGGCAACCAGTCGCTTATCTTTTAAAGTGAAATCTCGTGAACATATCCGTCAGAGGTTGATAGAAACATACCAGCGCTGATTTGCTGGTTTCGTTGTCTCCTGTATCGATCGTTAGTTCTCCTGACACAGTTTATTTTTTGTTTATATATATGTATATATGTATTTATGTATTAGTATTTATACTTGTATTTTATAGTTGTTTCCGATGTATCTATCCCATTTGTTGCACCTGCCATGTTTTATCTCTGCACCACCCTAAGGTTGACTGGTAGAAAATGCCTCAGGCATTAAGTCCGCCTTTGTACAGTATTTTTTTACTTGTGCATAAAGTTTTAATAAATAAATAAATTATCAGCCTATATTGTTCCCACTGCTGGGGCACAGGCCCTCTCTCGGTAAGAGGGAGTGGGCCGTAATCCACCACGCGGGCCCAGTGCGGGTTGGTAGATGTCACAAGTCTTTGAATTATTGGTTCTAGGACATGTCGGTTTCCTCACGATGTTTTCATTCACCGTTTTGAGAGCAGTGGCGATGAAATTATTTACACAAAGGCCTGCTTGGGTTCAAACCCAAGACCCGTAAGTCGAGGCCGATACCACTGGGCCACCACTGCTCTCAGCTCATGCATCATGCTTAGCTTGGAAGCACCAAATTATTATGAGAGGAACTTATGTGAAGTGTATGCCGCAATGTAAAATGTAACTGCTTACCTATACAGTTAGAATTAAAAGAGTGATTTTACGAGCGAACATAATTGCATACTGCCACATAACGTAGTACATAAGTATATGCTTGGATAAATAATTTTAAACGTATGTAACACTTATAAATCTATTTCTGGGCGTGGGCAATACGCGCTAAAGATCAATGTCAGTTGTTTATGAATTAATTAAGTTATTTTGTAGAACAGTTATTGCCATATTATTGTGAGTACATATCTATGTATTTTAGTATTTGGTTGATTTGTTTCGTTCGGCGCACCCTCTGATATTTAATAGCTAGCCTCTCTAATGTTCGTTTTTTAAACTTAGATAGTAATTTGACAGGTGAAATGTCAAACTCAAATGCATAAAGACTTGAAATTTCAGATTACTAACTGGGATTAAAATTGCAAACTTACCTAGATTTAAAACTTGTTGACTTGTAACTTTTTACCAGAGATTAGCAGAGGTCATCCACATTTGAGACTCATATACTAGGGGGGCAGCCTATTGCCATCAACCGGGCACTAATGCTAAATTTGGGATGGTACTGAGACCACCTGATAGAAACCCTAATAACTCTTTGCCAGATCGGGGAAACGAACCCAGAAGCTCATGTGAGCATGCTTGCGCACAAGACCAAGGAACTAGTCGTTCAGTACCCGGGAGTTTATAATGAAGGGAAGGAAAACATCGTGAGGCAACCAGCATGGCGCCCTCCCGCTCCGCACAAGAGCGAGAAACGTCATTTGATGATTTCCCATCCACAAAAAAAGGCAGCCAGCATATTCTAGAAACAAGAAATCAAAGACATGTGACATCGACCATCCCGCACTGGGCCCGCGTGGTAAATTTATGGCCCTCTCTTTCCCACTGTGAGGAGACCTATGTCCCAGCAGTGGCAATATTATAGGCTGATTATTGCGTTATGCAGACGCATTAAAACAATTAATAAATTCTTAACGTTTTTTTATTAAACAAAGTACCTTTAACAATACCCAAAAGTCTTACGTAATTATACATAGCTGTCAAACATTCTGACGCCGAATACTGTTCTTGCAACTGAAATATAAAACAAATATTTGTATTTGATACAACTGTAAGATAAACAGTCAAGAGCGGGTCCCAGTGTGTCAGTACGTCTGTACGAAGCTGTCACAAGTCAAACAATCTGTGCACTGTCAATATTTAATGCTAATAAGCCCGGCTTTTATCTGCACATGTGTGAACGGGGCTAGGGTTGTCGCACCACAAAAAATACTGACATTTAAAATGTATAAAACACTAGCTTTTGCCCGCGACTTCGTCTGCGTAAATGTAGGTTATCGCGGACGCAGACGAAGTCGCGGAATGAAAAGTAGCTAATGTCCTTTCTTGGGGTTTAAAATGACCACGTACCAAATTTCATCAAAATCAGTTCAGTGGTTTAATCGTGAAATGGTAACTATCAGACAGATTTACTTTTGCATTTGTTATATTAAATATAGTAAAAAAAATAAAAAAATATATACAAATAACATTATGATAACTGACTGAAACATGTGGTGACGGACGTAAAGAATAACATCATCCCATTTCTTCTTAAGGGACTTATTAGAGAATGGGCAGCAGCGTGCAACGCAGCGTGTATTTTACCACCGACCATACTGCGATCGCCAACCCATCTGCCAGTCGTGGCTATTATGGCTAAGTCCCTTAAATTGGGGGAGGCCTATGTCCTGTAGAGGACGTCTTTCGGCTGAAATGATGATGACGATGATGAACTGTCTGAAAACTTAACAAGATAATGCTTTGGTTTATCACCACCTTTTCTGGCCTCCTTCAGTATTAGAAATTACTGAACATACAGTCTTACTTAATACACAGACATACTGGACTGGTGCTTGATAGACGACCACGCATACTGCTTCACCTCATAAATTTAAGAAACCACTTATCACGCTATACGAATTTCTTTTCTTATAAACATCTCTTTCCCTTTTTCACCTTGTGGTTTGGTGTTTCACTGTTGGTGTCATTATCACAGAAAACCTCTTTAGAGTTTCGTCATGTCTATCTGTCCGTTCGCCCAGATGTCAGACAGCCATTTTACTAGGAGACTATTTGCTCTATTTGACTTTTCGCTATGTTAGGTTATGTTATAAACTTGCAAGCACCATTTTCACTCTCCTGCCCTTATTCTAATTTATTCGGGGTCGCCGCAACATGTCTTTTTGGAGTTTATTCTTTAAGAATTGATATTCATATCAATAAGCCCAGGGTATGAAAATTTATGAGGAATAAATCAAAGTTTCTCCGTTACGTTACGCGTTATGTTATGTTTACTAATCTATATATTTAATAATCGTTCGTAGGGACTAAATTCCAATCGTGCGTCGGAGTTGACACACACAATTTTTTTATTCTTTCATACTTCTCTATTGGTCGCCACCTCAGAAGTCACCACCATTCTAACCGTATCATCTTTCACAGAGTCCACCTTCTTCTTCTTCTTCATCCACATTCGTTCTTTAAACTTTTTACTTACAACTGACTCGCGTGCCACCCCTGAGTCCACATGTCGTTTGACGACAACGCACTGCATGTCGGTCAAGGCCGCCAACTGATTTTTATACAACCTGTCAAGTGCGAGTTGTTCCTTAAGTGCTCGTAATGTTACCAGCTTTTTATTTTTGCCCAGTTTTGACCTCGTGAGGCCTACCTTTGACATTACATGTAAGATAAGTACTGATTACATGAATATTCATGTTAACGTTTTTATTATAATTAATCCGATTAAAATATGGCTAGTTAAGGTTTGAACTTGAAGAATAAGAAAACTTAGGTTTTTTATTTTATATACGGGGCGTCCTACGACTTTGCTAGATGAAAGGAAAGTAACTTAATTACTGTAGATAGAAAACTTGACTAAATGAGGACTTCATTTGAACTGCATTCAAAGAATTTTAAATAATCTCCTGTTTCAACCGGGAATTGAACTCGCTAAATGTGATCAAAAATACCTGTTATTTTACTGCATAATCATATACATTTAATTTTTCTAAATACCATAGCATCTATAGTAAAAGTATATCGACCGTAATCTACCACGGAAGCCTAGTGAGAGTTAATACATGTCAAGTGTCTTAAAATTTTTAGTTCTAGGCCATGCCGGTTTCCTCAAGAGCTTTTGTTCACCGTTTTGAGAGCAGTTTAAATAATTTACACTAAGTAAAACCCTGTCTTGGTTTCTTGGTTTGAACCTCGTAAGTCGCAGCCGTATCCATCGGGTCATTATTGAATACCTTAACCGAACTATACATATGATCTCTTTTAATATTATCTATACTAATATTATACAGCTGAAGAGTTTGTTTGTATGTTTGTTTGATTGAACGCGCTAATCTCAGGAATTACTGATCCGAATTGAAAAATTAAAATTTTGTGTTGAGTAGCCTATTTATCGAGGAAGGCTATAGGCTATATAACATCACGCTACAACCAAGAGGAGCGAAGCAGTAATGAAAAATGTGGCAAAAACGGGAAAAATCGCACGGGTAGGCGATTCGACGCGACGGGAAAGGTCGGGGAACATTTAACGCGGACGAAGTCGCGGGCAGAAGCTAGTTATAAATATAGGAATATATTATATTTAAAAAAAAAAAACTTGTTGTACGTACAAGTACACTTTAACTTAGTGCACTCAGACTTTGCACTAACTTGACTTTGTGTTTAGTGTTTTGACATGAATACTATATAGTTACCAACGTTGACACCTGTCAACAGTGTCAACCTGTCAAACTACACGTCGCATAAATGAACAACTTCATAGCTAATGATGATGTCTGTGGTCTATAATGCAGCGTGCACTGGACTGGAACAGGCTGGAACTAACTAGAACGTTTATAATTATGTAAGCACGTAACGATGCAAAATATTATAGAAAAAAAACCCGTCTTTTTGTGTATGAGCAGCTTAATTTGGTAATACTGTAATACCAGAAATGTACCAACGGAGTGAAAAACGTGCGATGGCCATTAGTGTTTTGAATTGTTTGCAAAGTAAAGTTACTAGTTAGTTACTATTTCCTTGACTAAGATTATTAGGTCATTTAATTTGTTGTGGTGCTGAAGTTTTTGAGCCAAAATCGACTAATAAACATGCCTAGATGTATTTTTTTTCTCTTTATTTGTTTAGGGGACACCCCCTCCGTAGCTTTTAATTTAACATAATAATGACATTTAAATATAACTAGCTTTTGCCAGTGGCTTCGCCCGTGCATTATACATATAAACCTTCCTCTTTGATTACTCTGTCTATTATGAAAACAGAGACCTCTGTCCATTATTTTCTGGAGAATGGAATGAAATTTCTGGGCAGCAGCGTTCTCTATGCATTTTATGACCATACTGCAATCGCCAACCCGTCTGCTAAGCGTGGCGATTGTGGCAACCCCCCAAAATGGGGGTGGCCTACGTCCAGCAGTGGACGTCTTTCGCCTGAAATGATAATGTTGATGAATGATGGTATACTAACACTAGCTTTCGCCCAAGTGTTCGAGCCCGTGAAATTTCTAGTTTTAATTTAACATACATATTATTATATCCTATAGCACCGCATCGTCCACCCGCGATATTACTTTGTTTTCTCTTAGCGATATTTCTTTTTTCTTTTTTATCGGTCGTGAAGCGTGATATTAATAAGGCTATAACTCCTCAAGAACGCAACAGGAATTATTCAAATCCAACTGGGGGGGGGGGGGGGGGGGGGGGGTTGTACAGGGATTACCCCTCTACACACAAACAAACAAATACCTGTTTATAATGTTTAGAAGTAGAAATACTTATGTATATAATTCCTCAGCCGTATTTAATTGATCAAACTCATTAAAGTTTATAACGTCTAATATTAATGTTGATGCGGATATCATTAGCAACAGCCCACGTGTTTCCCGACTTCATATTACCATAACATAGCACCTGTAATCTCTGTAGGCTTCGGCAGAAGTGTATATCTATAGGTCAACTACATTTCACCAGTTAGGTTTCAGTCCTAAACACCGTGACATATTAGTCGTCTTACAAAACTTGTATGAAATGTATCCGACATAATATACCTCTAGGCGTCATTAAAAAATTGTTACCATTAATTAAGATAATAGATACTAAAAAAAAAATGCATTAGAGTTATGAAACATCATGTTAATAATGTAAACGTATCATACGGTAGAGAATATACCTACCCAGCGCACGAGACGACTAGATCATTTCATCTCCATTTTCCATGAGTCTGCATAATGAATATCATTTTTGTTTTTCAGTTATTCAAATGTCATCATGTCATCAAATCATTTTTTTTTAACGGATGTGTAGTAGTCATTAGATACATAAAGTGGGCTTCCGTTGTAAGTTAAAAATGTCATGGTGTATAATAGGGGGCGGGCCTACTGCCATCAACCAGGCACACATCCAGGCTCTGGGCTACTACTGAGAAAATCCAGATAGAAAAACCCCAATAACACTTTTCCCGACCCGGGAATAGAACCCAGGACCTCACGCTCAGCAGTGGCGCTTGCGACCACTAGAACAACAAGGCGTCTAATATTAACGTAAATGCGAATATTGTTAGTATCAGCCCTCGTGTTTCCCAACTTTATATTACCATTGTAAATTATTTTAGTTAAGTTGCGAAGAACTACCGTAGCGTAAATCATTATGGAGATTGTCTTTATTTTAGCCATTATTTTGTTTACAAGTAATTATCAATACTAATACGCTATTAATAAAGTCAAAGACTTTGTTTGTTTTACTGTTTTCGGGCTTCAATAAATCTTTTTATCGTTGATAGCCCAATTTTTATGGAAAGTTCTAGGCTATTTAACATTACACTAAATAATAAAAATAATATCTTAGGACAACCAACACAACGTTATCTGATCCCAAACTAGGCAGGGCCTGTACTATGGTAACCAGACAACTGGTGAACATACTTACATATTTCTAAATACATAGGTACATATTATAGATAAATTACACCCCGACACAGAACAAATGATGAGCACAATCTCATCACACAAAGATTTGTCCTGGGTGGGAATCGAAACCATGACCTCAGTCTTAGCAGTCAGGGTCACTGACCACTAGACTAACAGGCCAGTCAACTAAGATTCTTAGGGACCGAGCGAACAAGTAATAAAACTCAAAAACGAAAACGAAGTATTAGCGCTCGGGGGGGATTATTTCACGCGGACAAAGTCGCGGGCAGAAACTAGCCCCTCTTCGTTGGTCTAGTGGTTTGCGACCTGTGGAATTCCATAAATAAAACCCAATAACACTGTGCTCAATCCAGGAATCGAGTCCCAGGACTTCATAATCACCTGCCAGGGTCGCGAGATTTATTCGAAAGAATTATCGTGGCCCTGGCAAATAGGCAACTGAAGGAACACGGGTAGGTTTTAGTCGGTAAAAGTTTGACACGCGCTCCCGCTCCGCCCAGAGTGGGAGTCGTTATTTGATGATTTACCACCCACAAAAAAAAGGACTTCATGATTAGCAGTAGCGCTTAGGACTACTAGACCAACGAGGCAGTAATATACTTAAAACAGTTGTGATGCTGTGTGATAGAATAGTTAATAGAACCAAGTTTGTACTCATCAAGGTCAAGTGCACTGATAAAGTGGAGCAATGATCATCCGAACTAATTGAATGTTTCGCAAAACATTCAGCAATATATTTGTATACAGAAGCTATTTACGTTAAAGCGTTGACAAGTTGCAGTTAGAGAGCTAACAATGGAAATGTTGTAATAACTAGTAAACAATCATTATAGAAATCAAACAGAGATTGGCGTAGCCTTTTTCATGTAGGTATATTGAAGCCTGAGCGAAGCAAATACGGGACTATTGGAAAGCCATAAGGTAACAGAGTGCTAGAAGATATCTAAAACTGAAAGAATCTAGGAAATTAACAGATTACTGTACTATTTGATGATTAAAGAGATAAACAAAAAACAAAGCATTTAATGGAGATTTTACAAATTCCAGTATGGACGATGGAAGACGGAAGACGCCGTGAACCGCACACCGACAACCCTGGTTCCTGGAGGACACGATAACGGCGTGTGGTATCTGCAGTCCTGTACTCCTGTTTCTTTAACGATTATCAAAACGTGGTGTCTGAGCAGTCTCTCCAATTGCACGCCATTCAGCTCGATTCTCGGTAACTCTCATCCAGCTACTACCAGCCACCCTGCATAGAACGTCGTTCCACCGAATCGAGGGCGTCCTATCCTATGTTTGCCGATTCGTAGTCTCCACTTAAGAACATGTCTAACTCATCGGTTCTACGAATAATAAGTATGATCGGTTCCTTCTGCTTGCTTATTCTGAGAGCTATGTCGACAACTCTTGTTCTCTGCCGAATCATATCATTCCGGATTTCAACTTTAGAAAGTCTCCAAGCATAGCTCATTCCATAGCTCGCTGGGCGACTTTAAATTTATGGACCAGTTGTACCGTGAATGCCCACGTTTCGGCTCCGTAAATCATATCAGGCAGGACGCACTGGTTGAAGACTTTTGTCTTTAGGCTCTTCAGAAAACTAGGAAGCAGACAGTCTAGCGGTAATTGTATAACACACTTACAGTTGCAATATCTTTAATTTGAACAATTCAACAACATATATTATGAATTTATGATACATGGCGTTATTTACGCTATTGAGCAGATGCATTTTCCGAACAAATCAAGCAATGAAATAAGATTTTCTTTCAATATACTTTGAATAATGAAAGAGGTGTGTCGGAAGACCACTGCAGTATCGCCACTGTTGAAGGTTAATGGAACGAAGTTCTTCTTTGCAGCGTTTTTAATACGTGAGTAATATAGATTTGGTATAAATCTAACTAGCAGATATATTAACCATTGCAGGGCAAAGGCAATGAAGAAGATTTCTTAAGAATTTAGCAGTAAGTGTCCTTGTACTACTCATGTATTGTTCCGTGTGGTGCCCGATGTAAAGAATATCACCACCCCATTTCTTCCCGTGGGTGTTGTAAGAGGCGAATAAAGGACTGATTAGAGAATGGGCAGCAGCGTTCTCTATGCTTTTTTCATCATGCTGGGATCGCCAACCCGCCTGCCAAGCGTGGCGATTATGACAAATCCTGTTGGGATTGGGAACAGGGAAACTGGGGGAGGCTTTTGTCTAGCTGTGGACGTCTTTTAGCTGAAATGAAGATGATGAAACATTCAAAAACAATTAAACATGATAAAATAATTAAATTATTAATTCATGTTAACAAGTTTAAATTAAACACATCGTCATCGCTTAGAAAATTAACTTGAGTGTGAGAGTGACTTTCTCTTTATCCGCTGTTTACGTTATAGTGGGCGTAGTGACTCACTGTGATAGTTAGCATTATTGCTATTCACTCACAGAACTAACTCAAGTCTGTGTGAATGTTTTTATATGTTATCATTTCTTCCATTTTCCTGGTTTATAGTAAGGGAGCATTAAACTGAATTAAACTGTTCAGTGTGGGGCCGGACGTAAAGAATAGCACCATCCCATTTGTTCCCGCTGGTGTCGTAAGAAGCGACTAAGGGACTTCCTAGAGAATGGGCAGCGGCGTTCTCTATGCATTTTATCACCATACTTCGATCGCCAAACCGCCTGCCAAGCGTGGCGATTATGGCAACCCCCCAAATTGGGGGAGGCCTATGTCAAGCAGTGGACATCTTTTGGCTGAGATGATGATGATGATCTAACTGCTACCACGATAACTGCAATTCGTGGTAGCTCTTCTTCTTAGCAGAAGCATCCTGTGTCAGATTTGTATTGTTAGACCGGTGTAAGTGTCCGATGCTCAAGCGCTGGATACGACTGCACGCAGTCAAGTAAACACGTGCACGTGTATTGGATTATCCCATGATTTTTTTGTTTTATTTCATTAAAAAAAAATGTATTTCGTTCTTAAAGTGTTCTTATCTCATTACTAACATTCGTTTCTCATAAGCATTTCTGTGTTACTGACAATGTTGTGGATGTAAATCTGAAATAAATGAATATAATAATAAATAAATAATAATTAGTGTGTCGATAGCAATCTAAACATAATATAATCATTATAATCATAGCCCAGAATTTGGCTACGAGTTTGGCATTTTCAGCAGCGTCCATCAACTGTGGCGTGCAGATAACAGGAACGCTGGACAAGATATCAGTGCCATTTCATAAGAAGCTTTACAACCTCCTTTGACGCCATAGATACTTTTCTAAGAAAACTACCATGCAATACAAAACATGTTTTTGTGGGCAACATTACTTAATAGCTTTTTATCACACAACAATCCTTGCAATGAGAAGGACAAATACCTTTCTTTCTTTCTTAGAACTCAGTGTGTGAACCTGTATGTGTGACAGACCATTTCACAACGCCTGCTAAGAGTCAGACCGGTTTTATCTAGTCAGACTTGTGAACTAAAATATTAGTAATCATCGTATGGGACTGTGGCTCTCAATAGTTTCAACCTTCAAGATGTTGGAGCTTTGGCTAGCTGACTGGAATTAAGTAAATAGATTATTTGTCACCATAACATATAAGTGAAAATACATAATCAAGAACAGTACAATTCTAATTATATTGTGGCTGACCTAGCAAGGCGTAAGTCCTGTATTTCAGGACACCAGGTCACCCCTTCAGAATCTATTACATAATGTTTTTAGCTGGGCGACTAATTTCAGACTTCTCCTCTTTTCTGATCTCTGTCTGAATTATCTTTCTTTGCGAGGAACCTTACCTTCTCATTCGAAACAATCTTTAACATATATCCTTATTGGCTTCCTTCTTATTTCATCATCATCATCCGCAGATAGACGTTCACTGCTGGATATGTCTCCCAAGCTCCGCCACTTCGACCGGTTCTATGCTTTTCATATGCAGCGGATTCTTACTTCTTCCATCTCCTTTAACTTATTGGTATCATCAACCTGACGAAGAAGAAAAACTTCTTGGGTTTCACATTCAACATCTTTAGAATCAGTAAGATAAGTCTCTTTCACTTAGATAAACCTCTTTCTCTAAACACTCCTCGTTGTTTTCCTTAGCAGCTTTTACAAAAGTTTGACCACCTTTGCCAGTAGCTCTGGTACCAACATCTAGTGTTGTATGAGATTATATGTGCCACGAATTACGTAACTAGTGTAGTGCCCTCATAACCGCACGTGTGTGCCGCGCTTAATGTATTTAGACCACATTAAAATAGGGCTGTATTTACTTGTCGGATAAGTTGTCGATAAAAAATGTATAGAGGTGCATTCGCCTTTAGTTGTGACGATATACACTTCAAATTGTGGGAGTAAGAACATGTAGGGGTATAAAAGCCTAGTTACCTTGATTTCATGAGAAATTCGTAGCAGCCTACAGTTTTTCCCAAAACTACATACTTGTAAATTTTAATAAATATAGGGTGGCAGGGGCATCGTCGAGCCAACTGGTAACGAGTGAATAACTTCAGTAAATGATTCTAGACGTAGTGTAGAAAATCGTCGGTATTAAAATATTTAAAAAAATTGATAGAAAATTGCATAAGGAGTGACTCTATTGCTATCGTCTGGGCACAAATCCGACTCCTGGCTGTTACTGGGAAAATTTTAAAGAAAAAACTTAGTAACACTTTGGCCGACCTGGGAATCGAACTCAGGACCTCATGCTCAGCAGCGCTTTTGACCACTAGACAAACGATTATCCCGTTGTTATCTTATTCGACCTAGGTTAGCGTAGTTTCTACTACTTTCATGAATTCCATAATTTCAGCTGACTCAAGCCTTCAAAAAAGGGGGAGATTGCCATAATCGCCACGCTTGGCAGGGGTTGAAGATGGCAGTATGGTGGTAAGATGTATAGAGAACGCTGCTGCCCATTTTCTAGAAAATCACGTTTTAAAAAATTTAGTCACGTTTTACGACACCGACGGGAAGAAATTATCTTCATACTCCGCAGTAACGGAGAGGATCAACGTTTATCCCGTTCTTATCCCAAATTAACTGAGATTGGCTTCTTTTAATACAATGTAATCAATCCATCTTTAATAATTTGTCGTAATTATAATTTTCGTACACAGTCTTCATAGATTTAGATTTATTCACTCAAACATAGAATTGACATCAGCACATCCCTAGAAACCAGTCCGCCAGACATTAGCATACAATGGTGTGTTTACAGCGTTATTTATTTAGTTCTGTCTCGAATTACTCACTATGCACATCCACTTTGACTAATTAGTTTAGAGTAATTACTGCTTGACTTCGTTTTTTGGGGAATTTCTATTTGGCATTTAGTTCTAGTAATATTTTTAATTAAATTGTGCTATATTTTTTTTCTGCATGATAGGTGATTCTTTTTTTTTGTGGGTAGAAATCATCAAATGATGTCTCCCGCTCTTGTCGGAACAGGAGGGCGTGTCAGACTTTTACTAACTAAAACCCACCCGTGTTCCTTCAGTTGCCTGTGCGAGGGCCACGGTAAATCTTTCAAACAAATATCGTGACCCTGGCAAATGATAGGTGATTCTGAGTTCATATCCATCTAGTTCCATAAAATGATTAAAAATTGTGTCAGGAAATGGGTAACTACATATTATATTATATATGCAGGTGTATATAAGTTAAGCTGTTGCTCCCGGCTGTCATTTGTAGATCTTTGACAGTCGTTACGGGTCGTCAGAAGCCCGAATGTTTAGCAACCAGTCTTGCCAAGGGACATCGTATTACCAGGTAACTGGGTTGTGGAGTTCAGATAGGCAGTCGCTTTATGTAAAATACTGGTATTTAGCTGCATCCGGTTAGACTGGAAGCCGACCCTAACATAGTTGGGAAAAGGCTAGACAGATGATTCTGATGACCTGTGTACAAAAAACTTTGATTAGCATTATTCTTTCAGTTTTAAAATGTCATTGGTTCAGATGGAAGGTTATTAGCGTACAGTCTTCTATGCAGGGCTTTTTATCAAGGCTGAGGAGACCGTTATGCATGTGCTCTTAGAATGCACAGGCGTCACTCTGATTGGGACAGAAACCCTCGTGACACCCAGATCTTAAATAAATGTTCTTAACAGACCTGGGCTGGTTGGAATGACCACTGACAGCCGCCATCGCGCCATGAGCCACGCACATGATTCATCTGAAGGAGTAAGTGTGGAAACCAAACCCACTAATATAACAACGTAGAGGTTTATGTAAAGAAAACCTTAAGTACGGAACTGAATTTGCCTTTAGGAAGGTGGCAACTTTCTTCGCCATGGGAAGTGGTCCTTGATTATAATAATGTAGGTTTTTTTATACTAGCCTTCACTGTCCCACAAAGGCTTCCTCCACTTCTTCCATCTTTAACGACCCGACGCGGCGACGTGCCCTCCTTCCAGTTTTGACGGAACTTATCCAGGTCGTCCCACCATCTCCTACGTGGTCTGCCGCGACTCCGCCTCACTGTCTCAGGGCACCAGTTCATAAAAAAAAAACTTTTTCTTGGTAACTGACATCAAAATAATAGAAGGTCTATTCTCTAACAATGTCACCGTATAAACTTAGCTGAAATAAGTTTGAAGAGAGCTGTCATTAGCGTCAATCTCTGGAATGATAGAACATTGAACAGTGGTAGCTCAGTGGTAACGAACGTGACTCACGAGCCGTAGATCGTAGACTCGAACCCAGGCAGGCGCTAAAGTTCAAGTAAATAATTTTATTACCACTGCTCTCATAACGATGTAGGAAAACATCGCGAGTAAACCGGCATATCATAGAACCAAAAATTCGAAGACTTGTGACATCTACCAACCCACACTGAGCCCGCGTGGTGGATTACGGCCCACTCTCTCACCGAGATGTGACCTGTGTTGCTAATTATGTAGCTCACTTCTTTTTGAGTTTTCTCAATCAATTCGACATAGATGTAGAACTAAAAGAGATAAACTACCGTTTTTAATTATTAATTAATTATAAGGGTCGTCGGAAATAGTTGAAGATTTGTAAGAATCTTACGGATGTTTACGAATAAAATTTAATTTTGTTAATAGAAAACAAACAGTATTTTTATTAGCCTGCACTATCCCACTGCTGAGCAAAGGCCTCCCCCAAATCCCTCCAGGCATATTTTTCCATTCGATCCAACCCTTGGAGTACGCGTCTAGGTTGTCTCGCCACCTCGTCTTGTGCCGGCCTCGGCGGCACTATACATCCTCAGGCACCCATTGAGTGGAGACTATAGCCCAGCGCTCGCTGTAATCTATGTATATAAAATTCAAAGTCCTGAGTGACTGACTGATATATCAACGCACAGCCTAAACTGCTGGTTGTAGAGAAGTGAAATTTGGAGGGAAAGAAAGTGAAGTCTGTGTGAGGAAAGGAAAGGGAAGAAAAAGAAGAAAGGAAAAGAAAGAAAGCTAAGAAAGGGTTTTTTGAAATTCCATTCCTAAGAGGGTGAAATGGGGGGTTGAATGGCCGGCGAAGCCGCGGGCAGAAGCTAGTTTGCCGAATAAAATTAACGAAAAAAACATTCGTAACGCCTTACCGACATAAGGTGTGCCATAAATCTGATAGTACCTTATATAATGATCACTGGCTGCTGCCCTTGAACCAAAGCTCGTGTCATCTGAACGTGATCGTACCTTGTTCAATGGAGGTGCATCTGTCACGCATTGTACGCGAGATCATCGTTATGTATTGTAAGATTAAATGATCGTATCTTTGTATGTTAGGCTGTATTGTAGCCCTTTAGGCGAAAAAGGAAAAGGGGCCTGCGATGGTCTACGAATTATGAGAGTGGTCTACGAGGAGTCTGTAAAGGGTCTATGAAGGTCTACGATGGGAATACGAGGCGTGTACGAGTGATCTACGATCGGTTAACGAGTGGTTTATGACGGGTATACGAATTAGAATAGTGGCTACGATGGGCCGCCGAGGCGACTCTAAGTGATCTACGATTGGTCTACGAGGGGTCTGCGAATCATAAGTGTGGGCGGCTACGATGGGCCTCCAAAGAAACTATTAGTAATTTGTGGGTGATCTACAAGGGGTCTACGAATTATAAGAGTGACTTACAGTAGGCCTCCGAGGCGACTATAAGTGATCTACGAGTGGTCTACGAGGGGTCAACTATGGGTTTACGAGGATTCTGCGAGGGCCTCACGAGGGTGCAACAAGACTTCTACGAGGGCTTTACAGTGAGTTTACGAGCGGTTCACAAAGGGTTATAGACCTATTTATGAGGGTCTACCCACTGACGACGTTGTTCATACATCAGAGTAATGAGTGGTAGGTACACGGCCAAAACGTGATGAAAAAAATCTGACAACTACTTAAATCGAAAAGCCTTCAATATTTCTATATTGTAACCTCACAAAGTTATACATTACCTTCAATGTCATAGGTACTACATAGATTAAGCCTTAAGCTTTACAAAAAACCCGCAGCAAGTCACGGTCAGGTACTAGTCTATGAAACCAGTCGTGCACTGTACGTACTATCATATTGACATGTGGTCACACTTCTATTTATCTGTATGTACATATGTCTGTGTGTGTATGAGTGAAAGTGTGTGTGTGTGTGTGTCAGACATCTTGTGCAATAATGGAGTGGGTACGCTTCGAGTACGATGCATTGAAGCATTTTGAGTATGACTGATTTGTTTGGTAATATACTATTGGTTTATAATTCTTAGTAAGCTTCACTTCAATCTACAAAGCTTGCCAATGTAGTTTATGAAACCCGGGTCAAGTTGCTGAACAATTAAAGTTCACTTTTCCGGTCCAAGTTCCAAGTTGAAGTGTCTGTTTGTAATATTAAAACAACGACTAATTTACTAAATTATAAGAAAGTATTATAAAGTAGGTAGTAACTACATACGGTAATGATAAAAAAAAAAAATGTTTTTTTGTGGTTGTCTGTTATGGCTTCGAAATGGCTAGACTGATTTTGAATATTTTTTTATGGGTATACTTGGAATTCTATGTACATAGACTACTTTTGGTGTTCAGCCGTGTGGTGAAGGACGTAAAGAATAGCATCACCCCATTTCTTCCCGTGGGTGTCGTAAAAGGCGACTAATGGTTTTACTAGACGATGGGCAACAGCGTTCTCTATGCATAGAGTTGCATTTTACCACTATACTTTGATCGCCAACCTTCCTGCCAAGCGTGGCGTGGCAATGTCCCCAATTGCGGAAGGCCTATGGAAATAAGATGGAAAGTACAAAACTCTGCCAGCTATGCTCCTCACTTACTTCTTTTGTCTCGTTTACGTTCATACTGGTCATACACGCACGCCAGTTGCGATTATTATGCACCTGACCTTTCTGAAGAACATCACCAATAAGGTCACTATACAGGATATTTTTTTTATCTAGTGCGCAAACTGTAACCACGAATTCAGCATATCATTCTGGACACCCCAGCGTAGAAAATGTTCGTCGGTTATACAAAAAAAAAAAAATCAGCTGTTCCATACATTTTGACCCCGTAGGTTTTGCATTTTTCTATGAAACAGCAGATTGTTTTTTGCATAACCGATGAAAATTTTATACGCCGCGCCGCGCGCCGGGGGCGTCTAGAATGATAATTATGCTGAATTCATGGCTACAGTTTGCGCACTGGATAAAAAATTATCTTGTATATATATGGCCTCCGAGAGTGTCTTCTCCCGCTTACATATATTATGCTTTTGTTAGTCGCCTTTCATTAATCCTCTCAACATGACCAAACCATCTAAGCATACTTTTTTTTCGGAACTAATATATCAAATCCAGACCCACTTAGCCACAATCCGACTAGCTCCCAAAACAAACACGACTTATCTCACATCGTGACATAAACTAATAATATCTCTAAATCTTAATGAGTGTTACCACACGAATACCCGTGTCACAGGATAACATCACAGAGTAGCCGAAACTGAGGGCTGAGCGTTGTTGTACCGCGATTGTATCGGCTGATTTGTACTGATTGTAAACTGCTCTTAATTCGGTGATCTAAGATATGGTTAAGGGTGGGTTGCTGCAATTTTTAAACGAAATTCAGTAATGCAGCTTTCGGTAGGAATAAAATTGTAGAAATCGTCACGTAACGAAAAAGGCTGCGAATTTTTATTTTTAATTAGGGATAGAGTGAGAGTGAGATAGTTTACATGGTTTTCTAGCGTGCTGGGACCAACAGTGACGCCAAAATGAAAACCCAAGATGGCGGCTGCGACAATTTTCAAAATTTTCATCATGGATGTTGTTTTCATGGTGTTCGAGGATGCTGAGACTGATAGTGAGGTCAAAATAAAGTTTTGAGTATTTTATAGATAGAGTAAACGACTAAAAGATATCTGTGTGTAGTGACGTTTCGCTGTACTATAGGTTCAACCTTTTGGGGATTACAGGCACACAAGCGCGACGTTATGTTATGCAATATTAAAAATTGCATTTTTCTGCGTTAATAACTAATGGAGAAGGTTTTACGAAAAGTTGCATCATTCAGTTGAATTATAATAATAGTAAGAGAACTTTGTTTTATCCAAGGCTATTTGATATTGATAGGTACCTTTTGGTGTACCGCCTGATTATCCATTGATTTGGTACATGTTATTACTTTGGTATACATGTATCATCATCATTATCATCAGCCTGCCTTTTCCCAACTATGTTGAGGTCGGTTTCCAGTCCAACCGGATGCAGCTGAATACCAGTACTTTACATGGAGCGACTGCCCATCTGACCTCCACAACCCAGTTACTGCGTAATACGATACCCCTTGGTAAGACTGGTTGTCAGACTTTCGGGCTTCTGACGACCCGTAACGTCTGTCTAAGATCTACGAAAGACAGGCGGGACCAACGGCTTAACGTGCTTTCCGAGGCACGAAAGGGTCTTGGTATGTAAAGATGGTCACCTATCCACGGATCAGTCGCGGCAAGCGTAGCTTAACCTCAACGATCGACCCGTGCGGCTGTTGTAACTTAGCTATAAGCCCCTGGTGTACATGTATATTAACATTCATATATCATTTTATTTGACTTAAAGTAATTGTCAGAGCCTTAACAGATTATCATGTTGTGCTAACAAAATTATTGTTATACCGACGTCGTAATTATGAATGATCATAATAACACTTCAAAATATGAACTACTGTTTAAACAGTTTGTTTAAAAGAATTAAAATCTTGACACACTCGAAATAAGATCGAAAATCAATGTAGAAGTTCTGGAAGTGTTTTGGCGGTAATATCATGGGATTTTAGATCTTATGTGCATACGAACAAGGTGTTACTAATGTGTATAATGGTGTAGTGTTACTGTGAAAGGTGCAATGTCGCCATTGTCACTAGAGCGACATTGGAGAAGGTTGGTTTCATGCGGGGTGTAGCGTCGGCAGAAAAGTTGATTTAAATATTACAAATAAACTAGACTAGTACTAACTAGATAGCTTTTATGAAATATTAATCTAAAATCATTTACGTCATAAATGACGTTTACTAACATTTACTTTAATACCCTTTCCAATAAAAAAAGAATTATCACAATCTGACTATTATATAAAAAGTTATGCGTGGTCATACATAAAAAAAAAAAAAATATACGCGTCGAATTAATAACCTCCTCCGTTTTTTTTCGTCGATTAAAAAGAGAAGAGAGGCTTGCAGTTTTCAGAAAACTTGTCGTATCCCGTTACAACAAAGATTTTAGAGGAAGCGACATCCTTTGTAGCCCCCTTGCGCCCTTTTGCGCCTTTGTGTCCTTTGTAGATGACTTTGCTAATTTGGTCCATAAGTCCTCTTCCCAACTGACCGACTCCTGGACCATTTCAAAGAGCCTGTTAATTTCTTAATTGAAATAAATTCTAGAGTTTGAGTTGAGTCCCTAAGGTGTACCTGCATTGGTAAACATTCTCACTAGGCCTACTGCGGCTGCTGTCGGTACCGGTTATCTTTCACCGGTAGTAGGCAGAGGTCACGTCGTGCGCCCGCGCACTTACTGTGTCAATGACGCCCTTATCTGTCCCGAGCGGAGTTCGATATGTTACTGACTTGTTACCTACTGCTGGAATGACTTTACTTCAATATCTTTCTGAATTTTTGGCAAGAAGGCAGGAATTTTCCAGAAGGAGGTGGTGAAATGAAATAGGGGGGGGGGGGGGTGTTAAAGGATTCAGCTTTCATTGCAAAAAAATAGAGGAAAAGAAGGAAGGCTTTTGCCTGAAAGTGGAATTAGAAGCTCACCATAATAATAATAAAATTGACTTTTTTACGGGAATCAGCTGGATGTAGAAAGCAGAGGTCAGTTTGTAGCGATGTTTGAGGGAGGCCTATGTGGAGTAGAGGGCTTGTTATGGTTGTATAACTTGCCGCAATGTTTTGGCTAGATTCTCTTTCTTCTAAAGAAAGGAATATAGCCAGGACCATAACCGTCTAAAAAGAATAAGAAGCTTAGTTCGGTTTTCCAGAAGCTCTGCTGTGAGATTACAGAATAGGGCCTTTTTTGGATAAAAATTATGTTCTTATGATCTTTCATCTTTATCTCCATCATTATTTCAGCCGAAAGACGTCCACTGCTGGACATAGGCCTCCCCCAATTAGGGAGGGTTAGCCATAATCGCCACGATCGGGAGGCAAGTTGGCGATCGCAGTACGGTGGTAAAATCTATAGAGAACTCTGCTCCCCATTCTCTAGTAAGTCCCTTAGCCGCCTTTTACGACAACTAGGGCAAGAAATGGGATGTTTTTAACGTCCGGCACCACAGGGAGATGAGATCTTTAGGCCCTCCAAACTTATCAGTTCGAACTTCATGAAAAATATAATGTCCGTGACAGAGATGTGCAAAATAGGTTATAAAATGTATTCAAATGCAAAATGCAAATACTTTTGTATTTTCTTATTTCAAATACAAAATAGTTTTTCATTTTATATTTAAAATACTTAATGCAAAATACGTATTTACAAAATGCTTTATTAAAATAAAATGCTTTTAGTTTTAAAGTATCTTTATTTTGTTAAAAAGTTTATTTATTTCAGTCAGCTAACAGGCTGGTAAATTTACTGTGATAACTTACTTAAATTAAATTTACTTAACATATTTTAATAAAATAATTTGCTCAAATACACTGTCGCTCATCTTTCTCCTGTGTGGTCTCATAATCATGCCACCATAAGAAAAAAGTAAAACTAATTATCTAAGTGGCCTGACAAGAAAGCAGTTCAATTCAGTGTTGCCATAGTGAGAAAAACAAGTACCATTTCTCATCACATTAATTCTTTGATGTTTACAAAACTTAGCAAAAAGTATTTTGCATTTTGCAAATACAAAATATGTCCTAAAAAGTATTTCGAATAAAATATAAAATGCTTTTCTAAAAAAAGTATTTAAATACAAAATGGAAATAGGTATTTTCTATTTTCTATTTTGCGTTTCAAATACTGTTATTTTTAAAATGTCACATCTCTGGTCCGTGATCGAGAACCTGTGGAGTTTCTAGCCCGTTCTTTTCCATACGAATCTTCGCTTTGGAAGAATCTGAAACAACTTGCTTCATATTTCTAACTGACTGATCTCTTGACAATCCAAAAGTAAATGATTTGATTGAAATAAAATCTTTGAGTTGGAGTTCAAATCTCAAATATTTGTTGCATTCCATAATATATACAGGTAATATCCACCATATTACCTAATATAAATAGAAACAATAATGGACCCTTACCGTGACCCTGGCACATAAGGAACTGAAGGAACACGGGTGGGTTTAAGTCAGTAAAAGTCTGACACGCCCTCCCGCTCCGCCCAGAGCGGTAGAAGTCATTTGATGATTTCCCATCCAAAAAAAAAAAACAAAAAAAAAAATTAAATTAAAAATTTAAAAAACCCCCGACACAAAAACCTAAGATCCCTTTAAAAAGTAAAAAATAATAAAAAAACTCAATCTTAAAGTACCTAAGTATGTATTAATAATTTAAAAAAAAATACGTCGCGTTGGGGGACCGCTCCAAACCTAACAATTTAATTACAAATAGTCTATTACCTAACTGAAGAAAACTTTTATAAAATTACTTCTAAATATTGCATTTAGGATACGATCGTCAACGACGTCTGCCCTTGCAGAGCGGTCCCCCAACGCGACGTATTTTTTTTAAAATTATTAATACATACTTAGGTACTTTAAGATTGAGTTTTTTTATTATTTTTTACTTTTTAAAGGGATCTTAGGTTTTTGTGTCGGGGGTTTTTTAAATTTTTAATTTAATTTTTTATTTTATACTTTTTATAGGTATACTTATTATAATGTAGATTTTGTTAAGTTGTAAATACATAGAACTTCGCCGTGGCTAACAGGAAGATGGGAAGCTTCCAAAAACAATATCAATTCAATTTGATGATGCCACTATCGGCCGGAGTTGTGTTGACGAGAATGGATGGATTCTGATAAGGCCACATAATGTAACTTTTCAAGGTCTTAGAGGATATGGAAATATTGAAAGAACAATGTTTCTTATCATTTTATGTTGGGCGATTACGGCATATATGCCGTAATCGCCGCAACTTATAAGTTGCAAGGGACGACAGTTGAAAAAGCTGTGGTTTACTTAGGTAAAAGTACTTTCGCAAAAGGCCAAGCCTATGTAGCCTTAAGTAGAGAATTTTTACTCTGCTTAAGGCTACATAGGCTTGGCCTTTTCCTTGGATGGTGTAGCAATTTGTGAGCTCGACCAAACAAAACTATTTAATAACCCACATGACAAATCATCTTTAGCAGAATTGCAAAGACTGAGATGTAGTCATTGATACTCTCACGTGACAATCGGATTTCCATGTCCCAATTTTCCCACCACCAATTTACTCATCAAGCGAAGTTAAGAACATCATTCTCTTTCAGTGCGCTTTCATTTGAGACCCCACTCGAGTATATTTGTAGACATTCGGTTATTCTTCCCCACTTTCACCCCCCACAACTTTTAAACGGCTCAACCGATTTTCATCAAACATGTCTAAGAACACTCGCACATAAGTCACCTTTAATACAAAAAAATAATAATTGAAATCGCTTCATCCGTTCGGGAGCTATGATGCCACAGACAGACAGACACACAGACAGACACACACACAGACAGACAGACAGACAGACAGACAGACAGACAGACAGACACGTCAAACTTATAACACCCCTCTTTTTCCGTCGGGGGTTAAAAATGGACCCTGTCGGGCATAGCAACGTATTAAATTCTAAGTAGAATAGAGGAAGAGCGCTTTTATTAAGTTTCCCATAAATTTTTATTGTTGGTCTGTATTTTCAACAATAATATATTAAATTGTATGATGTTTGTGTGTTGTTTGTTTTTAGTTTTGATTTGTTTGTGTATTGATTTCAATTTGTATTCCTTATTTGTTTAAATATTTGTTTGAGAGAGAGAGAGTGTTTTCATTCCCTCCAAGCGTCACTAAAACGATAATAAATCGTGAAACGATTGCAGATTATACTGGATTTATAATAATGTTTGATCTCAGATAGTGACATTATTATAATAGTATAATCTTATTATTACATTGTATTATGTGACGGCTAATTATCTTGTTGTTTGGCGGAGCGGCCGTGAATGTGTTTATCTGTCGGTCAAGGCTTGTTCCTTTCCTTCCGGCTTACAAGTGATCTGTGCGTAGGTTTGATAAGCTTGAAGCTGATTTATATTAATGTATTGATAACACTGGTTAGCGGTAGTGGCCCAGTGGTAACCATGACTTACGAGGTGTAGGTTCGAACCAAGACGGGCAGTTTACTTTGTGTAAATTATTTCGTCACCACTGCTCTTAAAACGATGAAGAAAAGCATTGTGAGAAAACCGACATGTCCTAGAACCAAAAATTCGAAGACATGTTACTTCTAGCAACCCGCACTGGGCCCGCGGGGTGGATTATGGCCCACTCCCTCTCATAAAGAGGAGGCCTGTGGCCCAGCAGACCGACCAACAACCTACAACTCGTAAGAAAGCTACCACTGCTCTCATATATCAATAACGACAAACTGACTATCAATCCCTTATGACAAACGGGATAATCCAGAGGGGTAATTGCGTAACTTGCTATCAGTAGAAATTGGTTTCATATTCATAGTTAAACAACATTCATTGCGTTATTTACGTTGCTGAGCCGACAATTTATTCGAACAAATGACGCAATGGTTTAGAAATAATCTTCAATCCCATTCAGATTCTGATAAATTGTGCGTTTCGCAATTAGGGTGCTGATAAGTAGCAGTGACCATGTCAAAAGCCCTTAAAACTGCATTATGCATTAAAAGAAAGACAGGAAGAAAAACACATAAATGGCTCCGACAAGGCGCCACATATAAACAGAAACAATTGACACCCACAATAAAACCTCTACGGCCCACAATTAAAGTCATTAAAACCATCAATACTATAAATAAAACCGTTTTATCCTTACCAGAGATAATTCTAGACTTACTTACTTCCTCTAGACTTTCGCAATGTTGTTGTTATCTGTACTTCCTGCGCGCGCAGGGTCGCGTATTATTAGCACCAGATGCTGGTGTTTGTTTTATTAAGTGTTTCTATGTACTGTGTGCTATCAAGGGTATTACGTATAGAAGAAATAGAAGACGAGAGAAGTTCTTAGAAAAGGTAAAAACCAAAAAAAAGTGTATAGATGAATTGGGGTAAGATGCCGAACAGTGTATAAGGGTGGCATGGAAATCGACACGCGTATGAAACCCTAGATTCAGCACAATCATGATTCTAGACTACCCTGGCACAGAAATATATCGTTGGTTATAAAAAAAAATCTACAAATTCATAGAAAGGTGCAAGTGCAACCGAAGCGGCTAAAATGTATGGAACGAACGAAAAATTTCTTCCCTCTCCTGGCGTAGAAATTTTTCGTCTAGAAACATGGCCTCTGGTTCAGAAGGTAAGGTGGTCCTGAAAACTATAGAAAAGTAGACATATAGAAAAATAGATAATGTCATCATCATTGCAGCTTTCCTTACCCAAACCATTCGTTCCACCTGCTGAAGATCTTCCACCTGCACATCAGTATCCTAGGGTAACCTGAAAGTCTAAACTCCAGATCCGGGTTTGCCGAAGCAGAGGAAATCTTTTCAGGGGGAGCTTCATAGACAACTCCGCCTTGGAGAGTAAATGTGGTGCTGTTCAAACAAACTATGCAACAGTTAATATCATGTCCGGCGTGTCCTATCCACGTTACAGGAACTGATGGATGCTAGTAATTATGAATTCGAAGAAGAGAGTCCTGTTAAAAGATGTCCACTGCTAGACAAAGGCTTCTGCCAAGCCGATATTATACTTAGACCAAAATACGAGTAAGTACCTATGATGGGTGTGCTTTGACGATGTGAAACAGCACATTTTTTAACAGTCACCAGAAAATCTACCTATGATGAAGCTTGGTGTGATCTCCATGGAAGGAAGTAAGAATTTGGAAGTAATTTCATCCCGAAACTTGGGAGTTTCTAACAAGTCTCGTTACTACTTGTTGTTTAGGTTTACCTAGGACGAAATTTACATTCCAAATCCGCACCACATTTGCATGCAGTTTATTCAAAGCAATCTGATTGTTGTGGAGTCTTTACCCTAGCTTTCTATTGTCTTTCTAAGTATAGGCCATTGTTACGAACCTTATCTGAGTATTTAGTTTGATGACAGTTTTGCAAAATGGCTGCTTAAAATGTACACTTCTATCATCTGATATTATACTGACCTGGCCCTTTTGGCATTACAGCAGTTGTTTTTTTGCGTTTTTATCATAGTTTCCAGGTATTTTTTTTTTGTGTTATTAGGTTATCCATCAGGTATTCCTCATTAGCAGCCCGGAGTGTAGATTTGAGCCTGGTTGATGGCAAAAGGATCCCTTATTACGTGGAACTAAACATAAGTGGCCAAATTTGGCTGAACTACAGGCACACCTCTGACTAAAACTTCGACGATTATTTGAGTGAAGTTATGATTTTTTATGAATCATGCAAATTGTTACATCTATGCACTCTTAGCTCTTCATTATGCACTTATTACAACTAACTTCGTGTTACTTTATAAGAATATTGATGTAAATAATTGCCTAGTCGTATGCAATTGCAGTCATCCCTAAAGACCTTGTCGGTAACGTTATGTTCGCTTCCGTGTTGCATTTCCTGCTTCTAACACGCTTCTTGTTTACTAGATTACGTGGAATAAGGTCTTAAGTCCTTAAAGGGTAAATTCTACAATTATGATCCTTATGTGGAGTCGTCAAGTTCAAAACCATCGTTCTTTCTAGCAGAATTGGGTCAGTACAAAATTGTCTCCAGCTTTGTTTAGATCTCCCAATAAGCCATTACTTGTGGTCACTGAGTGCTCTTTAGTTCCTATCATTATGTCTTGCGGGCTAACAGGACGGCACCAACTGACATAATGATAGAGATACACGTCAATTTATTGAAAGAGAAAATCAACGGGCTCCTTTTCGCAAGTTTCGGGGATTAGACTTGGCGTCTAAGATCATGTGATATAACGGCCCTTGATTATATTTTATGGAGTTGTGTGAAATCATTGGTGTATGTGAACAAGCCAAGTACTGTCAAAGACCTAAAGAGTAACTTCACACGCGTCATTATCATCGTCATCATCATTTCACCCTTAGAAGTCCACTGCTGGACATAGGCCTTCCCCAATTTGGGGGATTTGCCATAATCGCCACGCTTGGGAGGCGGGTTGGCGATCGCAGTAAGGTGGTAAAATGCATAGAGAACGCTTCTGCCCATTCTCTAGTAAGTCTCTTAGTGGCTTCTTACGGCACCCACGGGAAGAAATAGGAAGGTGATATTCTTTATGTCCGACACCACAAGGAACGTAGCTACATACATAACGGGCAAAATAAAAAATCGTCGTTTCGGTTCCCCGTAGTCGGGTAAAAAGTGAGGGAAAATTTGACCTCTCATATTCACGCTAGCATAGGAAGCCGACGTGGTCATCACTTAATTGATATGGTATTCCATACATACTGGCAAAAAGTAAACCTTAAAAAAAGAGGCAATTTTATCTGTTTGTAAATAATCACTGTCTTTTTCATTAA
Source organism: Aporophyla nigra (assembly GCA_947507805.1). Classification (NCBI taxonomy): domain Eukaryota; kingdom Metazoa; phylum Arthropoda; class Insecta; order Lepidoptera; family Noctuidae; genus Aporophyla; species Aporophyla nigra. The sequence continues at coordinate 18,961,821 of OX382315.1, forward strand.
ATTCAAATAAATCCGGTCCCTAAAGAAAAACTATATATAAAGGCTTCTGCAAACTGGCGCGACGCGATCATCGTATAAAAAATTCATGGAAAATTTTCTACAAGAGTCCTGTCGCTCCGGTCTGAAGAAGCGCTTAAGCTAAAAGCGTCTTGGTGTTCTTGTTTTATCTTTTATTTTTTATAAATAAAAGCGAAAGGTCACCCATTCATACATTCACTCACTGATTAATCACGATATCTCAAAAACTAAAGGACCTATGAAGATAAAATTTGGCAAAGAGTTAGATTATGAGTAGGTAACGTTAGTTAAGAAAGGATTTTAGGAAAGTCTCTCCGTATAGGGGTGAAATAGGGGGTAGAAGTTTGTAAGAAAGTCTTCTCAAATTTTGTGTTTAGGCTGACAATTCACTACTCCCGAAGAGCTGAAAATGGGGACGATGTTGTGTGGATAGTCATTCATTTTCAAAGTAAACATAATCTATCTATACTAATATTACAAAGCTGAAGAGTTTGTTAATTTGTTTGTTTGTTTGGCTGAACGCGATAATCTCAGGAACTACTGGTCCGAATTGAAAAAATCTTTTTGTGTCGGGTAGTCTATTTATTGAGAAAGTTTATAGGCTATATAAATTTAAGCTACAATCTAAAGGAGCGGAGCAGCAATTAAAAATGGACGAAAACTAGCATGCCATTCGATGTGAAGGGATCGGGAAGAGTTAGGGGAGCAAAAATTTGACGCGGTCGCGGGCAGAAGCTAGTTAAATATATTTTACACGCTTTTTATTAGCTTCACTTGTATGTTTGTATATTTGTATGTTTGTTTGTAACCGACTCCTTATAGCGCGATTTTGACCCACTTTAAACGACCAGATTTCATTCAAACTTTGCACACCTGTCAATGACCGATGACAATGCAATAATTTCATAGATTTGTGCCATTATCCTTGCCAGGGTTACCAGGATAGCAAAATAACTGTCTTCGAAAACTACGCTGACATACGTCACAAACTACTCTGATATACGACACAAACTACGCTGACATACGTCACAAACTACGCTGACATACGTCTCAAACTACGCTGTCATACGTCTCAAAATTCGAAATAAGCTAAAAAATAGAAAATAAAAAACACGCTTCCATTAAAAACCAAACTAAAAAGTACAAAATAATGGAATAAAAGCGTGGGGTGCTTTTTAAGGTATTTTTTTATTGATATCAGGCACCCCACGCTTTTTTTCCATTATTTTGTACTTTTTAGTTTGGTTTTCAATGGAAGCGTGTTTTTTAGTTTTTTAAACTATTATTTTATCCATTATTTTGTAATTTTTAGTTTGGTTTTCAATGGAAGCGTGTTTTTTAGTTTTTTTTTTCTTGTGACATTAATTAATATTAATTTGTTTTAAAAAATGGCTCCCAAAAGAAGGTCACTTGTGATCATTTTACGGACTACGGCCAACATAGATTTGATTTTTGACTGGCCTGTTAGTCTAGTGGTTAGTGATCCTGACTCCAAAGACTGAGGTCGTGGGTTCGATTCCCACCCAGGACAAATCTTTGTGTGGTGAGCACAATCATTTGTTATGTCTCTGGGTGTAATTTATCTATAATATGTATGTGTTTAGAAATATATAAGTATGTTTATCAGTTGTCTGGTTGCCATAGTACAGGCTCTGCCTAGTTTGGCATCAGATAACAGTGTGTTGGTTGTCCTAAGGTATTTAAGATATTTATTTAAAGGCCACGCTTGGCAGGCGGGTTGGCGACCGCAGTATGATGTTAAAATGTTTAGAAAAAGCTGCTGCCCATTCTCTAGTAAGTCCGTTAATCGCCTTTTTCGACAGCCACGGGAAGACATGGGATAATGCTATTCTTTTAGTCCGGCATCACACGGAGCCTTTTTCTGAAGAAGAACTAGAGAAATACTGGTCTACCACAGAGCAGTTATGCAGCTATACGAATGTTGTCTGATCCCAAACAGGCTCTGCCTAGTTTAGGACCAGACAACGTTGTGTTGTTTGTCCTAAGAAATTAAGATATAGATTAATCTTTACGTTGATAGCCTGCGTAAATTATGACGCGAAGATTACAATTTATTACTGCTTACGTACGTATAGTACTCGTATCGGTGGTACGCAAAGACTATAATAAGCATCCATAAAGTATGCGTATTTCATGGACTAGATGGACTAGGTGGAATAGGTATTTGGATCTAATATTTGTACGGACTTGGACTAGGTGCACCTAGTACAAAATTAACCTGGTACGACCCATCTCTATCTTAATGTCGGTCATAAAAAATCTTTCAAGAATAACATTAATTTAACGGGTAATAATAAAAGTTAAACCCTTTATGGTTCAACTTTTTCAAAAATTGAAAAAAGCCTAAGTAAAATATCAAAGTCGTATATAAAAGAGAGTTCAGGATGCCCTATACAAGCCCGTGTAACCCAACGATAGCCAGATCTAATTCGACGCTAACGCCATCTGCCGAGCCGGACCGAAACGGTAGGTAAACTTTGCCTTGGAAGTTGGATAACAAGCGCTGGCATATTAAAGGAAAGTTCATTCGTTCCTGCTGCGTTTGGCTTTTGTATGATCAATGATCATTCAACTACAATTCTGTGACTGATTGTGGTGGAAGAATTACATTCACTAGATTTCGTTCGTGAAACTGCCCCCTTAATATATCTATAATCAAGAGCTCCGCTTATGTCTGAAGGGCACTGATTTGAAGCGGTAATAGGCAGTTGTTTTTTGTAGTTTTGTTAAATCAGAAATCACAAAATCCATGCTTATTAATAAGTTCGTTAAATAATGATATACGTTTATTTAATTGTTTAAAACACATACAATAATGTAGTTATAATAGGATGGTATTTAAAAGTACTTCAATTTATTCCCATTTCATTTACCTAATTTTGCCTGTGTTCCACCAAATATACTGAATGTGCACCAAAATATGTTAATTAAAATATGTCATAACGAGCATCTATTTAACAACTGTTGCAAATTTGTAAAAATAGTAATACACCTAATTTTAAAAACAAGCATTTTTTTTTTAGTTTTACTTCAGATAATGCACTGCATTGTGCGGCACACAGTCGTTTCTAGCACTCGCCGGCCGCTGCCGCGGCACCGCTCGCTTCGCTCGCTCGGCTCGTGCGTAGGAGGTCACTGTTTTAACCTAACCTAACCTAGTGTACTATGTGAGCTCGAGTATGTCGCACAAGCGTGCATTCCCACACTCATTTGTCGAGCTCACGTAGTACATTCAGGAATATTTGGTGCACGATCAGTATTTTTCGGGGAAGAATAAAATAGTTATTGTTACAATGGAATATTTGCAGCGCACTACAATAAAAAAGTGTTATATCTTGGTGTTAATTTGGAATTTGTTTGATGTAACATATTTTGTTGGCCGAGTAGTTTAATTATAGTAAAACAATAAAACGGGTTTAAGATCAATATTTTAGAAATGCATACATAGATGTACCTTAAGATTTTTGGTGAACACAAAAATATTATCCGTTATAATACTGTACAAAGTTTAGACTTACAAATAATTAATTAATTTATTATGAACAACCAAGAGTACCTAACTTTACAAAATGCGGCCTGTGTGAATCCACTCAGAATATCCAGTATAAGCTGACGTCTCATTCTACGACAAGCCGATGCAATGCGAGGTCAACTTAAACTGGAAATTTATAGCTTGAAATGTAGCCGTGTTTGCAATTGAAGCAGTCAATCTGTGTGACACCATATTGAGATTTAAATGGATATTTTGAAACTTTTTAAGCATTATGAAAGGTCAGGTGCGTAGTAATCGCAAAAGGCGGTACCCGGCGTGCGTGTATGACTAGATGTATGAACCTAAGGCAGGCAAAGGAAGTATGTAAGGACCGTAGCAGGTAGCGTTCTGTAGTTTCTGTCTACCCCTATGGGAAAAAGGCGTGAGGTTGTGATGTATGTAATGATATGATGTATTTAAGCAATGGTGGCCCAGAGGTAACAGCCACTACTTGCGAGTTTGTAGGTCGTGGCTTCGAACCGAAATAGCACTTTACTTTGTGTAAATTATTTCATCACCACTGCTCTCGAAACGGTGAAGAAAAACATCGTGAGGAAACCGGCATGCCTTAGAACCAAAAATTCGAAGACATGACATCTACCAACCCGCACTGGGCCCGCGTGGTGGATTATGGCCCACTCCCTTGCACCGAGAGGAGGCCTGTGTCTCAGCAGTGGGAACAATATAGGCTGATGATGATGCTGTAAGTTACAAATTGGATTAGGCAGTCGGTAAGAAATCTAACTTAGAAGGAGTGTCTGCTGCTGTCGTGCCTAACTAGACCAGCTTCGGCAGCTGTGGCTCGCATGGTGCGTGCGCCTCCATACGCAAGGGCTTTTTGTTGTGGGTGGGAAATCATCAAATGACGTCTCCCGCTCTGGGTGGAGCAGAAGGGCGTGTCAGACTTTTACTGACTAAAAACTTTTTACAAAAAAAATAACAACCGACTTCCTTAAAAAAACACTACAAAGTCAAAAATAACTTCAATTTCGGAAGTCGGTGTCTTAGGATCTGTTGTGTTAGGTTGTTATTTTTTTTGTAAAAAGTTTTTATTTTTAACTTTATAGATATGGTAGATACGCCGCACTAATCTAATCATGTTATTCGTTCGTTTGTCGCGCAAATACTTAATGCAAATTTAAGACTTATATGGTTTTCACATGGATCCCATTGTCCGAATGGAACCAAATAAAATGGGACCATTCGGGAAGCGCCACCTTTCAAATAAAAAAAGAATCATCAAAATCGGTTCACCCACTCAAAAGTTATGAGATAACAAATTAAAAAAAACAGTCGAATTGATAACCTCCTCCTTTTTTTGAAGTTGGTTAAAAACCCACCAGTGTTCCTTCAGTTGCCTATATTCCAGGGCCATGGTTACTCTTTCGAACAATTCTCGCGACCCTGGCAGAAGGGCTAAGAGGCTGTACTTCTCGTAGCGTCGGAGACGATGGAATTCCCAAGATGCTGGACCGATGCTTGACCGTTTTATGTGTTGTTTCACTTAGCCGAATTTCAGATGCAGTTTAGTATACATAAAGGGGGGATTTTGCTGTATGTTTAAGAGGCCATATACGATTATTTTCAGATTTTGCTGATTTACATGATTTTATAGGCGTGATTTTGCAGTTAAAATACGGTATTTCAATAAGTAATAATGTACCATATGAAAGATTATTTCAATTTTGATCAGATGAACAATCTATTTTTTTATTTTTACAAACTTTTCTTTAACTTGCAATGTACGTATGTATGTCGCGAACCGTCCACGTCTCAGCAGCGTATAGGAACATAGGGAACACAAGCCGGATCTTGGTGGTTTTTGTAAGATGTCTGTTAGCAATGTACTATTTCTAAATTACAACAAATGTAATCTCATAGAGGTTTATTAATTCCACACAAAGGCGAAGAAATAAACATATTTAAACCTCGACCATGACCGTGCAACCAGAAGTCATATATAACTTACAACACGGAACCGTAATATACATATTTATAGCATTGTGGCAGGTCAGTCAGAACACGAGAGCTATTATTAATAGTGCATCTATTAATAGTAGTGTCGCGCACGCGCATCGCAGAGCTATTGTTGTATTGGAGGAGTATTTTGCTAATCAGGAAGAAGAACGGTTGGAGAGAAAGTTTTGGTTATTTTGTAACTAAAACCTGAAATCTATACTAATATTATAAAGCTGAAGAGTTTGTTTGTTTGGTTGAATGCGCAGGAACGCCCAGGAACTACTGGTTCGAATTGAAACATTATTTTAGTGTTGGATAGCCCATTTATCTAGGAAGACTATAGGTTATATGACATCACGCCAGAACCTTTAGGAGCCGAGCAAAAATAAAAAAAGTTACGGATATGCAGACCTCGCACAGGTAGGCGATTCGGTGTGATGGGATGGATCGGGGGTGCAAGAAATATGACGCGGACGAAGTCGCGGGCTGAAGCTAGTTTGGTAATAAAATTAAAAAAAAACAAAATCAAAATTCATTTATTCAAATTAGGCTGAGGATCAGCACTTTTGAACGTCAAAATTACATAAGACAGTCTCCCAAAACGCCCACCCTTCACCACTTCCTAGTGCTTTAGCTGGGAAGAAGAAGTGGCGCAACAAACTCCCCAGCAGCACAGCTGTCTGTTAAGTTAGAAGAACTAAAAAATAAAACAGTGATGAAAACTTCTGAAGTGGAACTCGAGAAATACGCTCTAATTCGGAGCACTTCTACATACAGCGTGTAACGGAAGAGGGGTATCAACCCTGAAGGAGGTGAATGTGCTCATGAAACTCAACAACTTTCCCCAAAGAACATAGGTCGAAATATGAAAAAAAAAATTTGGTCCTCCCTTACAAAACTGACTACCAGCTGATTGATTTACTATGGGAGGGCCAAATTTTTTTTTCATATTTCGACCTATGTTCTTTGGGGAAAGTTGTTGAGTTTCATGAGCACATTCACCTCCTTCAGGGTTGATACCCCTCTTCCGTTACACGCTGTATACATGTACATCATTTCAGCAAAAAGGCGTCCACTGATGCACAAAGGCCTCCTCCAATTTGGTGGGGTTTACCATAAAGACTTTGACTGGCCTCTTAGTCTAGTCGTTAGTGACTCTGACTGCAAAGACTGAGGTCGTGGGTTCGATTCTCACCCAGGACAAATCTTTGTGTGATGAGCACAATCATTTGTTCTGTGTCTGGGTGTAATTTATCTATAATATGTATGTATTTAGAAATATATAAGTATATTTATCAATTGTCTGGTTGCCATAGTACAGGCTCTGCCTAGTTTAGGATCAGATAACAGTGTGTTGGTTGTCCTAAGATATTTATTTAAAGGCCACGCTTGGCAGGCGGGTTGGCGATCGCAGTATGATGGTAAAATGCATAGAGAGCGCTGCTGCCCATTCTCTAGTAAGTCCGTTAGTCGGCTTTTTCGACATCCACGGGAAGACATGGGATAATGCTATTCTTTTAGTCCGGCATCACACGGAGCCTTTTTCTGAAGAAGAACTAGAGAAATACTGGCCTACCACAGAGCAGTTCTGCAGCTATACGAATATTGGAATAGACAACGATAGCGTCATTGGGTCATCGGACTGACCGAGATTTTTTGGGAAAACCAGAATCCTACTATAATGTTTACAAATGTGAAAAAATTTACGTCTAGATGTTTGTTACTCTATCACGCAAAAACAGCCGAACGGATTTGGAAGAAATTTGGCGCACACGTAGTTTATAACCTGGATTAATACATAGGGTACTATTTATCACGTTAGTACATTCTTGTGGGATTATTTCCGACTTAAACAGAGCGAATCCGCTGGCAAAAGCTAGTGGATAATAAATATTCTAGAATACGTTACAAATGGATCTTTCAGGAAGTGTAACTGCAGTAATAATTAGTCAATGACATTGACAGGAAATACTTAAGTGTTTATCACCATCTTTCTTGTATTCTTGGATGGAATTATTATCCAAGAGGCCCAAAGTGCCAAGAACACTTTCAGTATCAGAAACTTTCAAACCCCGTGTTTCGAATGAAATGATGAGTTGCCTATAGAAAATAATAAAATATAATATTTATAGCGTCGATTCGCCCGATTCAGACGACTAAATTTGTGCGAATCGCCGGAAATAAGACGCCGCCGCGGTGCGACGCAGCTCACGCAGCACGTTACATTGTAAAATGGCGCCTAAGTACATATATTAGGAGGCGCAGGGAGAGATGAAAAATTCAAATTTCGAATTTTCGAGACCAGTGCGGTGATTTTTTTTTGCTTGCATTTGCGCTAGCCTTAAATCTTCCGTCTTCATATTTTTTCCTCGATTCCCACATGAATAAACCAGAGGTCATAGTGTTCACAGCGAAATGACACATATGACATAAAGCGGTTCACTTTTAGGTGGAGGTCACACGACCGCACTCTATGTATGTCAATCGATTTCGAGAAAAAAAAAAAAACTGGTTTTTCCGCAACTAAGATAGTGTTAATTTTGTAACGTGATCATTTTAATTATTTTAATAGATGCTAATAATTGCAATTAAAACTTGTTCAGATTATATTAAGTTTACAGGGTGGCAGGGACGACGCGCAAACTGTAGTAACCATGATTTCAGTACATGGTTCTGAACACATTTTACACCTTACGGCTGAACGGATTTGGGTGAAAGTTTAAGACCAGGGCCTGGCTTAGGGCACAGTGTACTTTTTCATATAAACCTTCCTCTTAAACCACTCATTCTATTGAAGAAAACTGCATTAAAATCCGTGCGTACAGACTTGGGAACCGAATTTGTTTAACGTATCTGGAGAAGTATAGATAACCATGCAGAGGACGATCTAGATACTTCCAATGATATCTCATTAGACAAGTCATGACAAGTGGTTAGAAGTTATGAGGCAACAGATGAACGTAACGCAAACTATCAAATCAGTCAAAATCAAAACCCTCGCCGTAGCAGGGTAACAATATAATGTAGATTCCTTTTTAGGGTTCCGTTGCCAAATGGCAAAAAACGGAACCCTTATAGATTCGTCATGTCTGTCTGTCTGTCTGTCCGAGTATGTCACAGCCACTTATTTCCGAAACTATAAGAGCTATGCTGTTGAAACTTGGTAAGTAGATGTATTCTGTAAACTGCATTAAGATTTTCAAAAATAGAAAAAAAAACAATAATATTTGGGGTTCCCCATACATAGAAATGAAACTCAAAAAAATTTTTTTCATCAAACCCATACGTGTGGGGTATCTATAGATAGGTCTTCAAAAATGATATTGAGGTTTCTAATATCATTTTTTTCTAAACTGAATTGTTTGCGCGAGAGACACTTCCAAAATGGTAAAATGTGTGTCCCCCCCCCACGTAACTTCTAAAATAAGGGAATGATAAAACTAAAAAGAAATATAATATGATGTACATTGCCATGTAAACTTCCACCGGAAATTGGTTTGAACAAAATCTAGTAAGTAGTTTTTTTTAATACGTCATAAATCGTAAACCACAATTTACCGTTCATTCAGTCAACTCAAATATAAAAATTAAAAAAAAATCATTTAATTTCATAAACATAAACCTTATGCATAAACCGTGAATACCTGAAGGTTAGTACGGAACCCTCGGTGCGCGAGTCCGACTCGCACTTGGCCGGTTTTATTTCCTTAGAAACAGAAGACGTTTAATATTTGTAAAAATTCCACCTACTTTAAATTAATTACTCGAAGGCCTAACCAATTACGATCATAATAATTTGCATACAAAAACAGGTGATACATGACAAGATACCGCTATTAATTATTAAGTTTCCTGTTAATTACATAACAGAAAACAACAAAAAATCTGTACGAGCAAAAAATATAAACAAAATATTAGCGGTAGACCTTGTGGGACATGTTGATGTTTACTGAACGAGCTTACGTTTGGGATGGTTTATGGGCATGTAGGCACACATACATACATAAAACTACATTGGGAAAATGACAAAAAAAAAAAATGTTGTGTTGTTGCTTCTTGAAGTTTTTGGAGTTTTATATTTTCATACACCGTGACATTTTAGTCGTTTTACAAAGGTCCACTCAATGTATCCGACATAATATACCTTTAGGCGTGATTAAGAATTGTTACCATTAATTAAGATAATAGATATTAAGAAAAATAAATAATGAATTAGAATTATGAAACATCCTGTTAATAATGTTTACGTATCATACGGCAGAGAACATACCTACCCAGTGCACGAGTCGGCTAGATCATTCCATCTCCATTTTCCATGAGACAAAATATCAAATTTTAACCACGTCATGCGTCATCACTCATCACATCATAATCCTACTAATATTATAAACGCGAAAATTTGTATGTATGGATGTGTGGATGTTTGTTCCTCTTTCACGCAAAAATGACTTAACGGAATTGGAAGAAATTTGGCACACAGATAGTTTATAACCTGGATTAACATATAGGGTACTTTTTATCCCGGTAGTACGTTCCCGCTGGATATTTTCCGACCTCCACGCGGGCGAAGCCGCTGGCAAAAGCTAGTGAATAATATTTTTATTTTTTACTTATTCAAATGTTATTTTTTTTCTTATGGATGTGTAGTAGTCATTGGTTACATGAAGTGGGCTTCCGTTATGAGACGACTAAAATGTCACGGTGTATATGTATAAGCCCGGGGTATGAACATTTATTGGGAGTAGAATCAAACTTTCTCCGTTACGTTACGTTACGCATTATGTTATGTTTACTAATCTATATATTTTATAATCGTTGGTAAGGAGTAAACTCCAGTCGTGCGTCGGAGCTGATACACACTATTTTTTTTTTCTGAGCGAAATCTCTTCTTCTTAAGGTATAATCAAGCTATAATGTTCCCGCTGCTGAGACACAGGCCTCCTCTCGGTGAGACGTAGTGGGCCCTAGGCTACTACGCGGACCCAGTGCGGGTTGGTTATGTCACATATATGTCTTCATCTCTAAGACTTGCCGGTTTGCTCACGATGTTTTCCTTCACCGCTTAAGAGTGGTGGTAATGAAATAATTTACACAAAGTGAAGTGCCCGTATCGAACCTACAACCACGCGAATTTTCTTCACGTGGTCTAATGTCTCTTGCATGCGTAGCATGAGCACCGTAGAAATGGATTTTGTCGACGGAAGAATAGACAAAATTACAGATTGTAGAAAGATTAAAGACAGCATTAAAGATACCTTTCTACGGTGGTCATGCTACGCGTGCTGTTATTTATCATAAGCCTTGCATGTTTGGACAAGTTGGAGGGGTATTCAACAAAACTAGTCATAACTTAACCGCAGAGCTCTTTAAAACACAAACTGTTTGTCCAAAGTTAATTCAATTGAATGAAGCTAATAACCATAAATGTTCAAAATGTCAATGGGTAATTTATTAATTGTTGAAATCCTTCAGTCCAGCGGGTGACTTTTAGCAAAGATATTAAATATTAAAGCTCTAGTGTACGAGCAGCCTATGGCACATACACTTGCTCACCTACGGCGACCGGTGCCAGCGAAAACTTTAAGCCTTTCAAAAATTTGTTAATTTTAAGTCATGCGCGGTAGCGGGAAGACACTCTGAGATGCAAAGAGAGATTGAGAGTGGGTCACTTATTTGTACAACTTAGTCATACTTTTCAGAATGTATGACGAAGTTAAAACGATATTTTCAAAAGGTCCAATCCAAAAATCCACTTCGGGATTATAATGAGTAAGGGATAGATGAAGACGAAAGCAACAATGGAAGGACGTTATGAAACATTAATGTGGCTAGAAAGGGAAAGAAAGAAATACTGAGAAGACGGCTGATATAGATTTTTGAAAGAAGACATGATGTGCCAACAATTTTTAAATGGTATTGAGTTAAGTAGGATGATGGATGGCATTTTGTCAAATTTTTCAGACATTTATTGTGTGGGATAGGCAAACAAAAATTGCAGTGGAATATAAGAAGAATGCCACAATCCGTTTTATATTTATTCATCTACTTATATTCATCTTTACATGACCTAACTCAATCTATACCATCATCTGTAACTAATTTTAAACAATTCATTAGCTCTGAAAACAACAGACTAAGCCCAACTCACTCGCTAAGAGGTTGACCGTCCGGAAGATTGAGTAAGAAAATGATCTTTATCCAATTTCCCGACACCCAAAGAATCATACTGTCCTATCAATTCTTATAACCGCTACCGTTACTAACCTGTACCACACTGAAATCCTTTACATTAACAACGTAAGTACACACACGAGATCTTGACCCTATTATATTTTGGCATTGAAAGTATCGTGAGTGACACATCAGGTCGCCCCCCTGTGCCCCCTCGACCCCCTCGCCGCCGGTGATCCCTGCACCTGATGGATGACATATAGGCAGAGGTGGACAACCTTGTCAAATTAATGGGAAATAAAAGTGTCAAATTAGTTCCGTGTAGATGGCGCTGTGTGCTTGTTACTTTCTTTCGGCTGACATCAGAGTTCCTTGTTAAAAACTTTGTTGCGAGCCTCTTTTAGTTGGGAGTAAAGGTGAAAAGAGCGGGAACTTATAGAATGTGAAAAGCACAGTAGTGATCGATGTGACAATGCTATAAGGGAAAGCGTATCTCCAGCAGTTGACATCTTTCGGCTAAATGATGATAAGGCCTTGGTCCCATTTTACAAAAAATAAATAACAATAATAATATTGTACGCTAACTACAATACTTAACATAATTATTTGAACAGTGGTCCCCAAGCTAGACGGCGCCTGTATGCATTAAATTTAATTTCAGGATTTTTGAAATTAACTCATCCAATTAAATAAGGATAGTGAATCATTTAGAAATTAAATCACGCGAATATTTGCACTAGTTTTCACACTTACATAAAAGTTAGTTGACTGATTTTAGGAGTGATTTTGTTCTGCATCCGCTTCAGCTAAGCATAAGCAAAGTCAATCTATATTGTGCCCACTGTTGGGATACAGGCCGCCTGTCTGTGAGAGGGAGTGGGCCGTGATCCACCATGCGGGGCCATGCGATATCTTCGAATTTTTGGTTATAGGACATACCTACCGGTTTCCTCACAATGTTTTCCTTCACCGTTTCCAGATCAGTAATGATGAGATAATTTATGGTGACTGTGTCCATAGTTTAACGTCGCGTGCCACTTGTGGTGAGTCTGCCATAGGTTAGCCGTCTCTTTTTATTTTCATGTTTGTGGGAAATCATCAAATAACTTCTCCCGCTCTAGGGTGGAGCGGAAGGGCGTGTCAGACTTTTACTGACTAAAACCCACCCGTTTTCCTTCAGTTGCCCATATGCCAGGGCCATGGTATCTCTTTCGAACAAATCTTGCGACCCTGGCAGAGGTTTGCCGTCTCTGACATATAGTTTTAAAAACTGTGCTCTAGGCCTTACGGTGGATGATGAATGGCGGCTGAGGAAGGCAATTATTTAGTATTGTATTTGCTTGTTTCTTGCTATCGGTTCGTTGATTTATGTGTGAGTGATTGGCTTGGGTTGAGCCGAAGTTGCGATGGTTTTTTTTTTAATAATCTAGACTAGTTTCTGCGCAATTTCGTTCGTGTGGAAGTCGTAAGATACCACAATATACTAAATCATCGTATTAACGCGAGCAGCGGTGGCCCAATGGTAACGACCGCGACTTACGAGTAGTAAGGTCGTGAGTTCGAACCCAAGTAGGCGCATTACTTTGTAAATTATTTCATCGCCACTGCTCTCAAAACGGTGAAGGAAAACATCGTGAGGAAACCGGCATGTCTTAGAACCAAATATTCGAAGTCATGTGACATCTACCAACCCGCACTGGGCCCGCGTGGTGGATTATGGCCCACTCCCTCTCACCGAGAGGAGGCCCGTGTCCCAGCAGTGGGAAGATTATAGGCTGCTGATGATGATGATGATGATCGTATCAACCGCTGCGCCCGTGCGAATACTTCGTTTTTACTTACCGTTCTATCTGCCTTTTTTTCTTGTGATGTTATGCTGCCTATCAACCATTTTCGAGAATTGCGCTGTCAAATCCATATTTTTTATACAAAGCTGACTGCTAGCTTCAGAGATTAGTGCGTTCAAAGCTCAACAACCAAACCCAACCAAACTCTTCAGCTTTATTACTTTTATTTAGTACCTATCGATATAAAAATGTTGTAGCTTGTGCTTCTCGGTTTAACCTAACATTCTTGAGCTAGGAGTTGGTGCTGGTGGCGCACGCGTAAAAGTCCGTTTTTCTGTAAGCCTGAAAATCTGACTATCAGTCTTACCAAGGGGTATATTGTTACCCCGTAACTGGGTTGTGGAGGCCAGATAGGCAGTCGGCCCACGTAAAATACTAATACTCAGCTGCATCCGGTTAGACTGAAAGCCGACCCCAACATAGTTGGGAAAAGAATAGACAGACGACATTGAAAATCTTATTTTACTATGAACTTCTAATCGGATTTTTATTTGATAGGTTCATAAACAGGTCGACAATCGATCATCCTTAAGTTAAGTCCTAGAAATTCTACCACCCAAATAGCCTCCTCAAAGTTGCTTCATTGTAGAAACTACTATGGTAGCTGTACTTCCCCGGACGAGGTTTGATCCTTTCATCGAAGCTCTCCTAATAAAAACGTCAAAATACCAAAGAAACGGATCAGGGGACCAAAAGTAAACATTGATGAAGTCACGTACGCACCTGACTCAGTGACCCCTGTTAAACCAAAATGTACAGGTGCAACATGGAAATACCCGACGACGACTTAGAAAATGATGCACTCTTTTTTTTTTTTTTTTTTGGATGGGAAATCATCAAATGACTTCTCCCGCTCTGGGCGGAGCGGGAGGGCGTGTCACACTTTTACTGACTAAAACCCACCCGTGTTCCTTCAGTTGCCCATGTGCCAGGGTCACGATATCTCTTTCGAACAATCACGCGACCCTGGCAGGCATCGGTCCTAGCAGACCCCTTCAGTGTTGCTGACATCTCTTTGAGGCGCGCGTGGAACACTACGCGCCGTCGACCCGAGCCTGGTCCTTACCGGGCGGCGAGCTACCCATTGATCGCCACCCGCAAGCTCGCGCCTGACTGAACGCGCTGACTTTAATTGTTTAGGCTTGGGAAACATGGGTTTTCAGGTGGGACAGGGTGCTTACTCTCGAATATAATTCCAATAGATCGGCATTAGTCAAACGTCAGTTGGTTGAGTTAAACGTCAGGGATTGGCTAGACTCAGTGAGTCCAGCCAATCACTGACGTTTGACTGACAATTCCAATGTCGATCTATTGGAATTATATTCGAGAGTAAGCACCCAGGTCTCGTTGTATAAGGTTAGTAATAATTCCGATTCAGTCACGTTGGCCAATCACAACGGATGTTAACCAGGTACACAAATAGAGCGTGTAAGTGGTTGGTTTACAAAGCTAGTACAAATTTTCACAAAAATGAACCGGATTGCGGAGAACACTATTCAGTCATACTCCGACAATCTGTTCTTAACTCATCATCATTATTTCAGCCGAATAACGTTCACTGTTGGACATAGACCTCCTTCAAATGATGGGAATAATCACCACGCTTGGCAGGCAATCACAGTATTATGAGAATATACATAGAGAACGCTGCTGCCCATTCTCTAGTAAGTCTCTTAGTCGCCTCTTACGACACCCACGGGAAGAAATGGGATGGATGGTGCTATTATTTACGTCAGACCCCACACGGAAATATTCCTATCTACTGTATTATAATATGGGGTGGTGCTACAACCCCGCGCCTAATGAAAGTGGAGTGGCACAATAAGTAAGAACAGTTGCCGAACACCAAACTGCTACTGACAAATTCCTAATGTAAAAACCCATTAACACTTTTCTCGACCTGGGAATATAACCTAAGATCGCTCAGCACCTAAGAAGCTCCCCTTGGCGACCACGAAACCAACGGGGCGGTTAAAGGCGGGGAAGGTAAATAAGTTATAGGAAATACCCGACAGCTACTTAGAAACGAATGCACTCTAAGTTACGTTGTTTGAGGTTCGGCAAACATGGGTCGTTAGGTCAGAGAGCTAAAGTAATGTCATTAGTCGAAGGTTAGTTAAGTAATTGAAGACAATATTCGAGCATGGAGTTGAAAATGTAGTGCGAGTGGAGACGCGGCTAGAGACGACGGCAATGTCAACACTTTCCATACACAGCAAGCGTGTCACCATTTATTTGCAATACGACAAATAAGTAAACGAAACGTACGGTTTTGCCGGACGTAAATAATAGCACTACCCCATTGATTTCCGTGGGTGTCGTAAAAAGCGACTAAGGGACTTACCAGAGAATGGGCAGCAAGAAAGAAAGAAAGAAAAATGTGTTTAGTGGCATTATATCATTGAAATAAAACTGTAAAAAAAGCAAAAAACAAAACAATGATAATAATGTCCAAAGGGCCCCAGCTCAGCACCTTTCACTAAGCATTTTATCACCATACTGCGATCGCCAACTCCCCACCAAGCGTGGCGATTATGGCAAACTCCCCTAAATTGTGGGAGGCCTGTGCCCAGCAGTGGACGTCTTACGGTTGAAACGATAATGATGACTATCAATTCATGTAACGCCCAAAAATTTTTGCAAATCTTATCATGTAAGTATTCGGGTCTCGAAAGTATTTCCGACTATCTTTCCTTATCACTTTTCCGCAAACAACCATTGCGATTCCGGAATCCGGACACGTTCCGCTTAAATTCTAGATGTATCTATGACCTATGTGAACGACCTTATTTCTACCAGTCAGTAATGATCCACTGCTGAACATAGACCTCCCAACGAGTACTGCAGCGAACGGCGTTCATCATCACCATAGCCAGCCTATATTGTTCCCACAGCTGGGACACAGGCTTCTAGGTGAGAGGGAGTGGGCCGTAATGTACCAAGCGAGCCCAAATGTGGGTTTGTAGATGTCACATTCTAGGACATGCCGGTTTCCTCACGATGTTTTCCTTCGGCGTTTTGAGAGCAGTGGTGATGAAATAATTTACACAAAGTAAAAAGCGCCTACCTGGGTTCGAGTCACCGACCTATCACTGGTAAGTCGGGGCCGATACCATAAGACCACCACTGCACACAGCAGTCGAGTATTCTGCCTTATGGAGGGAGAGGAGAACTCTTTTTGATACCTCTCGCCGGCGGCTGTGTGAACAGTCAGCGTTCCTTGAGCGAGAAAATCGTTTGAGATATAACAATACCCCTTCGTTTGTCTAGTAATTGGTAGTCACAGGATATTTTGTTCTTGCAGACAAGAATGATGCTTCTGTAAATCCTCTTGACATCATTTTACAATACCCACAAATGTAAGGACGTTGGCGACTTAAACACACAAAACAAACCATTTCTCTTTAACAAATTCTCCATAATTACTCATTAAATAATTATCTGTACTTAATGGTATTCATAACATTAACCACGATGTCACTTCTTCAATGTCGCGATAACGTATGCTGACATTGCCCGGGCTACACCGCACCATGCCGCACAAAACATGACGATACTAACATGTGACCTTATTTCCTTCCGCTCGCGCTGTGGTCTGTGACCATCAGAAATGGCACTGCGCAGAATTACAAACATACATTTTCAATTACCAAACGAAAGTTTACCGAAACTCAACTTTAAACAGCTGTTTTAAGATTGGTTTTAAGTTTGGGAAGTGTGAATTATATTTTGTCGATGTATCGTTTAGCGATAGTGTGTACAGGATGTTTGTAAGTCAATTAATTCGGTAACTTATATTAAATGTTTTATTACGAAAATAATGATCAATAAGGAATTAATAAGATATGATATGGTCGTACGGTCATGTGTCATGTTAGAGTATCGACCTTGTAGAGACATATTTATTGATCTAGTTCTGAATACCATGGGCGGAGAGTAATTATTGTATTTATTGAGTATCCGTTTATGATTTCGTAACAGTTTATTTTGAGTTGACTCATACGATAAACTTTAAATTACCCCAGAATTTACGGATTGTGTTCCGTGTGGTACCGGACGCAAAAATAGTACTTTCCCCATTTCTTCTCGTGGGTGTCGTAAAAGGCGACCAAGGGACTTACTAGAGAATGTGCAGCTGCGTTCTCTATGCATTTTATCACCATACTGCGATCGCCAACCCGTGTGTCGAGCGTCGCGATTAAGGGGATTACCTCGCTCAAATCCTGAAAATACGGTGTGTTTAAAAAAGTTTGTAGATGAATCCTTTTGTGCGTTTTCAATATAAAAAATATATGTTAAACTAAAGGTCATCACAAATACATTGTATCGTTTAAAATTTTAATAAACTTACTCAAATTTTATCAAAAAATCGTAACAAATAGGTCCTTTTTCAACCTAAATTGAAAATTTTCTCTATAACGGCTCAATGACTCGGCATGAATGTTATACCAAAAAATACGTAATGATGTATTTAACAATTTGTATTGATTTTTTTCTCTTATTTCTTTTAATATTTTAAAATATTTTATAAAAACCCGAAATTTCGCGAAAAGCACTATGTCACTCCCGCACTCGTCCCTCTCTCTCTCGTCGTTTCGTCGTAAGTTAGTACGGAGCAGCATGCTCAAGGTCATTGGGCAATGTAATGCCCTTAAGGTCAACCCCTCCAAAATAAACTGGCTAAAGTGGCAGTTCTTCGGTCGGACATCTTTCGGTTTGAAATGATGATGATGGTGAACATTGCCGCGTTTGTCTAATGCTCGCAATCGCTATTGCTGAGCATGAAGTCCTGGGTTCGATTTCCTGGTCATGCAAAGTGTTATGGGGTATATTTTATTTGGAACTAGCTTTTGCCCGCGGCTTCGCCCGCGTTGATGTCGGAAATTAACGCAGGAGGACGTACTACTGCGGTAAGAATGTATTAATCCAGGTTACATAGGTAATATATACTCTGTGTGCCATTTTCGATCCAGATCCATTCAGCCATTCATCCTCCCTTTCAACCCCTTAAAACCCCTTTTCTGCAATAAAAAGTAGCCTTTGTCCTTTCTCAGGCTCTAAACTATCTGTGTATCAAATTTCATTTAAATCGTTACAGTAGTTTTAGCAGGAAAGCGAGACAGACAGAGTTACTTTTGCATTTATAATATTAATTTATAAAAAAAAAAAAAATATAATTAATAAGTGTGGAATATTTGGATTTATCAGTAGCAACCTTTGGGCTGGATTTGTCCCAGGTTGATCAAATCAAAAAAAAAAAAACACATAAACCAACATGGGCACTTATGAAACGTCAGAAGCTAGGTGCACGGTTCCAAAAAGTTGATTCCTATGGAGAAGAGCTGACAAGAAACTCCACCGTTACTCTTTTAAAAATAATTGGCTTTTACAGTGGTTTTAAATTACAGTGTTAATATGTATGGGAGAACAGTGTAGGACTGCCAACAAGTACCAAGTACTTAATAAAATGGAAAATATTATGGCAATGACCTCGCCACTTATTACATAGGGCTTAAACTTATTTGGCGATATTCGAGAGTGCTACTGATACACCTCTGCCCAACACCTTGGACAAACAGGACCTGATGTTGTGTATTATGCGATAAACTTTAGATTACCCCAGAAATGATCAACAAGTTTGAACCCGGCATGGTAGATATGAAAATTGTCCTATTTTTTAAAAGAGAGAGATATTAGTGGTTAAAAGATAACAGCCGCAATTGTCGATTAAAAAGCTACACTTGCCGCGGTCAGTTTGTCGATGGGTGACTATCCATAATTTCTTGAGACCTCTCCGTGCTTTGGAAAGCACGTTAAGCCGTTGGTCCCGGGCGGTTCGTAGACCTTTGACCGACTTTACGGGTAGTCAGTTGCTTAAAACGGGTGACATCCAGTCTTACCAACGGGTATCGTGTTGTAACTGGGTTGTAGAGGTCAGATATACAGTCGCTTCATGTGTAACGCTGTTATTCAGCTGCATCCCGTAAGAAAAGGTGGAAGTTGACCCCAGAATAGTTAGGAAAAGGCAGAAATTTCTGAATTCTATTTTAGTAATACCTATATGTATATTCAGCATTAAACGTCTTTCAGCTGAAGTGATAATGATGCCAGTTAAAAATATATATTTTAGTCATAGCAAGGGCTTCTCCCAAAATATAGCGTTCAATGGGCGGCAATTGGATTACAGTGTCATAACTCATAAGTCCCTTTTCAATGGATCAATTGATTTCATTCAAACAAAATCCGTATACCTAATTCATTCATTACTAACATTCACTATAATTCTCATTCAACTAACAACAGAACCGCCGTGCCTTTTTCCATCTATGTTGGGGTTAGCAAGTTGAGTTTAAAGCTAAAGTAAAATCGAACCTTTGTTCAAAGGCATACTATTCTATCAACGACTTCTTAAACGATAAGAATAGTTGGTCGCTGTAATTAACTCAATGTTTATGTTCTTTCAACCAGAATCAGAATTAGCTTTCCTCATCGTTGTGTATGTAAGCGGGCACGCCCTTTATACCCAGAGGCTCTTATTTAGGTTTTAAGTTCTATTTACGATTTTATTATTTCAGCTTGAGTTTAGTTTTTTAATGTTTTGTTCGTATATTGGCGTGTGCTAGCTGACATATGACGCATAATTTGATGTATGTTTTGTTTTGTTTTATACTACATAATACTGTACAGAATCAAGTTCTTCTAACTTAACAGACAGCTGTGCTGCTGGGGAGTTTGTTCCGCCACTTCTTCTTCCCAGCTAAAGCACTAGGAAGTGTCGAAGGGTGGGCGTTTTTGGGGGACTGTCTCATGTAACTTTGACGTTCAAAAGTGCTGACTCTCAGCCTAGTTTGAATAAATGACTTTTGATTTGATTTGATTTGATTTGAGTTTAGCCGGATGCAGTATTTTGAATGGAATGACTGCCTTTCTCCCATTTCTTTCTGTGGGTGTTTTAGAAGGCGACTAAGGGATTTACTAGAGAATGGGCAGCAGCGTTCTCTATGCCTTTAACCACCATATTGGGTTCGCCAACCTGCTTACCAAGCGTAGTGATAATGGCACACATCCCGGTTTTAGGGAGGCCTATGTCCAGCAGTAGAATTTTTTTCTGCTGCCATGATGATGACTGTCTATCTAACTTCTTCAACCTAGTTACTGGGTAACAACATTGTTAGGGCTTCTGAGTTTCCGTAGCTACTGATAAAGATCTATGAATGACAGCCGGGACCAACGGCTTAACGTGCTTTCCAAAGCACGGAGGGGTCTCAAGATACACGAAGGGGTATAAATTAGCTGTTAATACTCTACCCACGTATCGATGGAGAAAAATAAAATAAAATATTCATCATTTCAACTTTGTCCAAATTTTTAAAAGACACTGACATGTACATTAAGGCAACCAAACGAATGTTATGTATTGGTTATTGGAAATTAAAAAAAAAATATACCTATGTATGTGCCATGAAAAATTACAAAAACAGTTTATTGATTACTGGCAATGACTTTCGGCCATCGATTTTTTTTTTGTTATTTCTATATTGATACCCAACACGTGGTTAAAGTATTACCAGCTATTTTAATTTAACCCTGTATGTAACAGATGGTCACCCATTTGCGAACCGACTGCGGCAAATTGAATCATACAAAATTCGTTTACATAAGTAATACTTACGTAACGGATTCACTATAATTCTCATTCATTCAACAACAATAAAAATAAATAATAGTTAAAAAAACCGGCCAAGTGCGAGTCGGACTCGCGCACCGAGGGTTCCGTACAAACCTGTAGGTATATAAGTAAAAGTTCACCCATCACGACAATCTAGTCGTAGTTCTGTTCTGTTTCTTGGCTTGGTTTTATTTCTGTCTATGTTTTGTTCTGTTTATTGTATGATGTAACTAACAATTTACGGTTTTCGCAATTTTTCCTTTATCTGTGCTATAAAACGTTGCTTCGTACCAAATTTCAAAATTCTAGATCGACTGGAAGTACCCTTTAGGTTTTGATTCCCTTGCGAGTTTCGAAAATTTGCGGAAATTTGCGGCATAAACGGCTATATCTTTTGATTACGTTAGCTTAGAAGTTTGATTTTTTCACAGCTCCAAGGGACAGTAGTCTTGAGTATTTGATATAAATTTCAGCTTGATATCTCCACGCGTTTCTGAGAAAAAGGGGTCTTGACAGACGGACGGACGGACGGACGGACAACAAAGTGATCCTATAAGGGTTCTGCTTTTTCCTTTTGAGGTGCGGAACCCCAAAAATACTAAATAACACGCTTCCATAGAAAACCAAACTATGCTTTTACTTTGGTTTTTTATTGAAGCGTGTTTTTTATAGTTTTAGTTAATCCGACGTTTTGAAAGGAGTCAAAATTATGTTCAAAGTTTCCGTTACATAGGCACATACTAATATACGTATGAAGCTGCTAAAAGCGTGTTAATAATATAATTAGACAGTGAATTCTGACAACGGCACGCAATAATTCATTTGACTGATAATAAAATATGCATATACTTACTTAAATAATTAGTGTAATTATTTAGTAATTATATATCAAAGCATAAGTACATACTTTCAGAAAGGCTTGATTTGATTGATAGATTGATAAAATGATTACAATTAGTGGTCGTTTGATTGACAATGATTTACGTATCTGATTTATTAATTAATACACATTTCATTGAATGTAAATGGTTTCATGAATGAATGCCTAAGGATTTTTTTTTTACTCATTTTAATTTTCCCTTTGAGAAATGAGGTGATCATCAAGTAAATATGATGACTTGACCGACAATTCGTTTTTTCAAAGGCAGTAGAACTTTAGACCTGCATTCAGAATAACACTTCATTACCCTCTTTTGTGTTGCGCAGTCGGGTAATAAGGCACATTGACATGAGCACCTTTTTTTTGGGTGGAAAATCAAATGCCGTGTCCCGCTCTGGGTAGAGCATAAGCGTGTGTCAGACTTTCACTGACTAAAATCCACCCGTGTTCCTTCAGTTGCCTGAACCAGGGCCACGGTACCTCTTTAGAACTAATCTGGTACCCTGGTAGGATGCATGAATGCCTAAGGAACACTTATTTTTATTAAAAGTAATAATAATTTTCTCTTTGAGAAATTAGGTGATCATCAAGTTATGAAGATGACTTGATTGTCAGTTTTTTTTTTCAAAAGGATTAGAAACTTAGATCATGTTAAGTAAGACAGGTGCATTTAGAATTAAGCATCGCATTACAACTTTTGCGTCGAGCTGTCAATGTTGGGTTGAAGCACATTGACATAAGCACCTTCAAAATCAAAAATCAAAATCAAAAGTCATTTATTCAAACTAAGCTGAGAGTCAGCACTTTTTAAACGTCAAAGTTACATTAGACAGTCCCCCCAAAACGTCCGCCCTTCGACACTTCCTAGTGCTTTAGCTGGGAAGAAGAAGTGGCGGAACAAAACCTTAATTGTGTAACGCCACACTATGAATCTCAATATGAATCATTTTGAAACATAATGCTACTCCGTCGCTTTATATTATGTTGGAAAAAAAATCTGCTCATCGATGTAAATAAATCACTGAATGTTGTCGAATTGTAAATGGAAAGCCATTCCTACTTATAGTGTGTTACGCACGTTTGACAACTTGACAAAGTTTTGTCCACAGACATCTGGATGCAAGTGTCAGTGGACAAAATAATATCAAGTAACATGTCATCGAGATATTTCCTTACTGCTCCATGCAGCCTATTCCACTGTGAAACTCATCACATTTGTGGATCAATTTGTAATTCATATGGATTAACTAGCTACTGGACTTCGTCCGCGTCAAATTTTTGCTCCGTTGACCCTTCCCGTCGCATCGAATTGCCTGCCAGTTTTCGTCCATTTTTAGGGTTCCGTTGCCAAATGGCAAAAAACGGAACCCTTATAGATTCGTCATGTCTGTCTGTCTGTCCGAGTATGTCACAGCCATTTTTTTCCGAAACTATAAGAGCTATGCTGTTGAAACTTAGTAAGTAAATGTATTCTGTAAACCGCATTAAGATTTTCACACGAAAATAGAAAAAAAACAATAATATTTGGGGTTCCCCATACATAGAACTGAAACTAAAAAAAAAAAAAAATTCATTAAACCCATACATGTTGGGTATCTATGGATAGGTCTTCAAAAATGATATTGAGGTTTCTAATATCATTTTTTTCTAAACTGAATAGTTTGCGCGAGAGACACTTCCAAAGAGGTAAAATGTGTGTCCCCCCCCCCGTAACTTCTAAAATAAGGGAATGATAAAACTAAAAAAAATATATGATGTACATTACCAGGTAAACTTCCACCGAAAATTGGTTAGAACGAGATCTACTAAGTTGTTTTTTTTTTAATACGTCATAAATCGTAAACCACAATTTACCTTTCATTCAGTCAAGTCAACTCAAATATAAAATTTAAAAAAAACCATTTAATTTCATAAACATAAACCTTATGCATAAACCGTGAATACCTGCAGGTTTGTACGGAACCCTCGGTGCGCGAGTCCGACTCGCACTTGGCCAGTTTTTATTGCTGCTCCGCTCCTTTTGATCGTAGCGTGATGTTATATAGCCAATAGTCTTCCTCAATAAATAGGCTACCTAACACAAAAATAATTTTTCAATTCGGGTTCTTGAGATTACCGCGTTCAACCAAACAAACAAACAAATTATTCAGCTTTATAATATTAGTATAGATTACATCACGCCTGTATTCCAAAAACCGAAGGCAGTGGTCAGTTATGTTTAAGTCCCATGTAATAGGGAGCAAGCCTATTGCCATTAAGGCGAGGTTGCAGTACTTTTTAACTTTTTTAAACCTCTGTAAATTTAGCAAAATGGCTAGTTTCAGTAAAAAAAAAATATTTAGGAAAATTGAACATACTGTTAAGCGCTGTGTGAAGATAGAAACGTGAATTAAAACAATTGGCTCGATAAAAAATAATCATAAAGTTGACACTAAATCGCCATTTAAAACGTGTACCTTGAAGAGATTCCATCATTAAACCATGTAAAACTCATACCAAAAGATAGGTTTTATTGTTTTTTAGGGCATGCTGAGAAAATATTTTATAATTTCCTTATCATTTTGTCTCCACGAAACAATTATACACAAAATCTAGCCGCTCAAGCGCTCGC
This sequence comes from Aporophyla nigra, assembly GCA_947507805.1. Taxonomy (NCBI): domain Eukaryota; kingdom Metazoa; phylum Arthropoda; class Insecta; order Lepidoptera; family Noctuidae; genus Aporophyla; species Aporophyla nigra. Next base: position 18,986,529 of record OX382315.1, read on the forward strand.
AACGACCGGCCAATGTTCGCCGAAACGTCTTCAACTACAAGAGGGCCTTAACCGCGCACAAATCCAGACTCCAGGCTGCTACTGAGAATTTTCAGACGGTAAAACCTAATAACACTTTGCCCTCATACTCAACAATAGCGCCTGCGACGACTAGACCAACGAGGCATTCACGTCACAGTCATTACGATGACTGCCTAGCCCCTAACCACATCTGGCTAGCCTTTTCCAACTATGTTGGGGTCGGCTTGCAGTCTGCTTGTCTGACCTCCACAACCCGTTTACTGGGTAACACGTTACCCCTTGGTAAGACTGGTTCTTACGACCTGTAACGTCTGTCATAGATCCAGGAACGACTACGGCTTAACGTGCGTTAGCACGAAGGCATAGAAGGGTCTTGGTTCGACAGATGGTCACCCATCCTCCACCCAACCGCGGCAGTCGTCAGATCGACCCGTGCAGCTGTTATTACTTAGCCACAAGACCCCCTTTTTTTTGATCACGAGGTGGAAATCCTCGTGGATGTCCTCCACCCTAAGGTGGGCAGAGGGGTCTGTCAGACTCTTACTGACTAAAACCACCCCGGTGTTCCGTCCCACACCTAAGTCGGGGACCACGGGAACCAATATGTCTTCCGCGATCCCCGACTGGTGCCGGCCCGCCTTTGCGGGCCTCCTCACGTTGGGGGGGAGTGAGGTGTTAAACTCCCCCCCATACATCACAGAGAGGCGCGCGTGGAACACTACGCGCCACCATCTCGGGTCCTAAGGATATAATAGGGCCGACGGATGTAATAGGGCCGCAAATAGATAGGGGGCGACGGATGTAATAGAGCCGCTAACCGCTAAGAATACATTAATAACTAAATAAACCGTCCTGTATATCAATGTCTGATCACGTCTTTCCCCTGGGCCTGCACTCTGTAGGTCTAGGTCAGATTCAGAGCGACTCTGCTCCTCATGTATTATGTATGGCAAGTCCGTGTTTACGGAAAAGTTCCGGTTATTCCGTGGAAGTTTGTTTTGCGAATTCGAGGTGTCAAAAGTTGTCTCTATGGAGAATGAAGGACGAAATGCGGAAGATTTTAATGGAAATGTTGTTGTGACTTGGTTTCTTGTGTTATTTTAATGTTCTGATTAAATTGGAGAGTTTTTTAACCGGCTTCAAAAAAGGAGGAGGTTATCAATTCGACTGTATTTTTTTTTTAATGTTTGGTACCTCATAACTTTTGACTGGGTGAACCGATTTTGATGATTATTTTTTTAATTTGGTTCCATTCGGACAATGGCGTCGAAAAGTTTTTTTTTAAATAATCAGCCTATAATGGTTCCACTGCTGGGACATAGGTTTCCGCTCGGTAAGATTCCACCACGCGGGCCCTATAGGTACGTGTTGGTAGATGTCATATGTCCTCGAATGTTTGTTTCTAGGACATGTCAGTTTCCTCACGATGTGGTGATGAGATAATTTACTACATCTACATACCAAGACCTCTCCGTGCCTCGGACAGCACGTTAAGCCGTGGGTTCCGGCTGTCTTTCGTAAATCTTAGACAGTCGTTACGGGTCGGTAGAAGCCCGAAAGTCTGACAACCAGTCATACCAAGGGGTATCCTATTGCCCAGTGGGTTGTAGAGGCCAGACAGTCGCTCTATGCAAATTTCTGATACTGAGCTGCATCCGGTTAGACTGGAAACAGACCTGAACAGAGATGGAAAAAAGCTCAGCAGATTCATATTTTAATTTGCATTCGAATGACGCTCTTCCTAGTCTTTAAGTAAAATGAAAATGATGTAATAACCATTCTTTCAGCAAGTATCCAAGTTTCGGTACCATAAGCCACTGTTGTCAAGCCGACCTGTAAAAAGTGACGGTTCATCGTCGTCAGCAACCGTCGCGTCGTCACCGTGACGGAACGTTACGTGATTATCCGATTACTGGTAACCTGAAACAGGATTACGAGTTTTACTCCTACACGTAATGTTATGTTGACGACAGTTATATTATCGTAACTAGCTTCTGCCCACGACTTTGTCTGCATCAAATTGCTTACTCTCCCGACCCATCCCGTCGCATCGAATCGCCTACCACCCGTGCGAGATCTTCGTATTCGTGATTTTTTTTTTGCTCGACTCCTAGTGATATTATATAGCCTATTGCTGCCTCGATAAATATGCTACCAAACACTTCAATAATTTTTCAATTTGGACCAGTAGTTCATGATTTTAGGGCGTTTAACCAAACAAACAAACAAACTCTTCAGGTTTATAACATTAGTATAGGTTACATAACTTTGTAGGAACGGAGCAGTGGTGGCCAAGTGGAAACACAAGCAGGCATTTTACTTATTGTTACTACATTCATCACCACTGCTCTCAAAATGGTGAATAAAAACATCATGATTCCTCAAATCCGGAGGCCGCCGGCTTCCACCAGCAAGTCTTACAACCAAAATTCTAAGAAATCTACCAACCTGCACTATGCCCACGTGGTTCATTTGAGTCCACTCCCTTTTTTTTTGGATGGGAAATCATCAGCGGGAGGGCATGTCAGACTTTTACTGACTAAAACCCACCCGTGTTCCTTCAGTTGCCCATGTGCCAGGGTCACGGTATCTTTTTCGAACAATCTCGCGACCCTGGCAGGCGTCGGTCCTAGCAGACCTCTTCAGTGCTGCTGACATCTCTTTGAGGCGCGCGTGGAACACTACGCGCCGTCGACCCGAGCTTGGTCCTCACCGGGCGGCGAGCTACCCATTGCCCACCGCCCGCAAGCTCGCGCCTACGGTGGCCGGGAGTCAGCTATCGACTCCCGACGCCCGGGGCGTCTCCTCCTGCGGCGGCTAGGGATGCGAGGGCGCAGAGAATGCCACTCCCTCACGCGCCCCGCCTGAGTCCATTCCCTTTCATCGTGAGGACGCTGTTGTCCTAGCAGTGGAATCATTTTACGCTGATTCTTTACGATTTTCGGTCTTTTTCTGTCACATTTTGAGAAGCTCCCAACTTAACTGAGAGAAAGGATATAAGACGGGTGACCGTCAACATCAAAGAAGAAAACAATTACCTGAAATGATGCGGTTAGTTATGTAACCAGCCAATTACGGTGAACGCAAACAAGATACTTAACGGATTAACTTACGAATTTGCCATTCAGGCTCCGGTACAGATGGAACTAATATTTTTTAGGGTTCCGTACCCAAAAGGGTAAAACGGGACCTTATTATTAAGACTCCGGTGTTCGTCCGTCCGTCTGTCTGTCAGCAGGCTATATCTCATGAACCGTGATAGTCAGAGAGTTGAAATTTCCACAGATGATGTATTTCTGTTGCCGCTATAACAACAAATACTAAAAAATAAAATAAAATAAATATTTAAGGGGCTCCCATTCAATTAACCTGACTTTTCGCTCGTTTTTGCTCGATATTGATAATGACAACAGCTAGACGCTTGAAATATTCACAAAATATTTAGTTATATATTCACTTTAAAAATAAATAATTAAATTAAAATAAAATAAATATTTAAGGGGGGTTCCCATATAACAAACGTGATTTTTTTGCCGACAATGGTACGAAAGTCCGTGCGCGAGTCCGACTCGCACTTGGCCGGTTTTTTAATTATTGAAGCGAGTTCCCCGTGGTTAGGTGAATTTTAGTATAGTGAAAATGAATATTAATATACAGAATATATTTTTTCTCTTCGGTTGTGTCGTATTGCCGTCCGATTGGACTTTGAGAGTGAGGGAAGAGAGTGTACCTACTTATATATCTGCGCCCACGCTTGTGCATTATAAATATAATCCTTATTTATGTATCCGCGTAGATGTCTAGTCTCAAAATTCGATCTGGAGGACTATTAGGTACTTTTATAGACAAAGATACGAGTATATATAGGTCCTATTAGTCAACGTTTCGTAGGTTAAATATACGATTTGAGGAAGACTTTGCTATTGGGTTAGAAATACTAAAGGATTCATAATGCTCAGTTGCTCTGGCATTGATGAATGATAGCAAGAGATTCAGATTCAGAAGATAATAGCGTACTTAACTGCGTAAGTAGGTTCACTCACCTTCATTTTGACCATTCAACAATATTCCTTTTTTTTCAAACCCACTGCTTTTTCTTTTTTTCTGGGTGAAAATCATCAAATGACGTCTCCCGCTCTGGGCGTGTCAGACTTCTACTGACTAATCCCCACCCGTGTTCCTTCAGTTGCCTGTGCCAGGGCCACGGTAACTTTTCCGAAGAAATCCGCAACCCTGGCAGCGTCGATCTTAGCCGACCCTTCAATTTTTGCTGACTTTTCTTCTTCTCTGCGACCTCTCAATGAGAGGAGGCTTTTGTCAAATCAGTGGGCTGGGCCATGGATCACCACACGGGCTTACTGCTTGTCATATAAGTCTTTGAAAGTTTTGTACTAGGACTTACTGTTTCCTCATTAAATTTCCCTTTACCGTTTTGAGATGTTTTGGTCACAGCTAGATACAAAATGTTCAAATGTTTCGTGTGGTGCCGTACGTAAAGAAACACATCCCATTTCTTCTAGTCGGTGTTGTAAGCGGCGACTACGGGACTTACTAGAGTATGGGCAGCAGCGTTCTCTATGCATTTTACCACCATACTGCAATCGCCCACCAGCCTGCCAAGAGTGGCGATTATGGCAAACCCTCCCAAATCTGGGGAAGCCAATGTCTAGCAGTTTTTCGTCTGAGATGATTAGATACAAAATATTGCCAAGTCACACTCTGTACACTAGAGTTTAATAAAAGAATAAAATGTCTGGGTCATAGGCATAGATCACGAATTGGCTTGTAATAACTAATGTCAAGGGAACAGCTGTTTTGATAGTTATCACGTTATCAAGCGCTGATCATAACTCATAGTGGAACTAGCTATCTGTCTTGTAGAGAAATGATTAATGATCTTTAGTAATTGTAAAGTAATCAAGTTGATATTGATAAAAGTTGTGGTTGCTGAAAAGATTAGAGTCGATAGGTTTAAACCAGTATGAGGCTTAATTTAGACCCTAGTAGGTAATTACAGCTTTATCAAACGTGTTTTGCATCTCCTAAGTTTAGCTTTAAAAAAAATCATAAATAAAAATGTATTCTTCTTATGGTGTGTATAGTGGTACAATAGTATCGCCCCAACTTAGGAGTAATGCAGGGGAAGTTGGAAATACCCGACACCTACTTAGAAAATTATGCATCTCTGACTTTAGTTATTTCATGCTTGGCATACATGGGTTTTTAGATGAGAGAGTTCACTTAAAAACAAAGAAATGGCATTAGTAGAAGGTAAATAATAATTAGCAAAAAGAAAGGGAAGAGCGCTGGTTGCCCGGTGGTATTAGCCCCAACTTATCTATACATCTAATACAAATAAATAAAATTGGAGTGTCTGTTTTTAATATTAAGATAACCACTTTTTACTAAGTTTATATGGATGTATATACACGGTACATATACCAAAACAACATTTTTTACAATTTTTGTCTGTCTGTCTGTTTGTTCCGGCTAATCTCTGAAATGGCTGGACCGATTTTGACGGAACTTTCACTGGCAGATAGCTGATGTAACAAGGAGTAACTTAGGCTACTTTTATTTTAGAAAAAAATAAATAATAGTTTTAAAAAACTAAAAACACGCTGAATTTTGAGACGTATGTCAGCGTAGTTTGTGACGTGTGTCAGCGTAGTTTGTGACGTATGTCAGCGTAGTTTTCAAAGACCGTTTTTATGAAAAACTTTTTGTTAAATACCACGCGGACGAAGTCGCGAGTAACAGCTATTACCTACCTATAATATAACCTGAATTAACACATCTTACCGCGGTAGTACGTCCTCCTGCGTTAATATCCTAGTCAATTATAAGTCGTGAGTTTAAAGCCAGGCAGGTATCCACTTTACTTCGTGTATTTAATTTCATCACCACTGCTGTCAAAATAGTGAAAGAAAACATCGTGAGGAAACCGACATGTCCTAGAACCAAAAATATAACTAGTGACATTATTAGCCAGCCTTATTTACCTAAATTGTGTATGAGGAAGTGTTTGTGTACAAGTGCGACTTTCGTTAAAACTACCTTCTTAGTTCTGAGTTATTGTTCACAAAGTTATTGTGTTCGATATCTTATGTTTTTACCTAGGTTACCGAATTGTTATATTACGATTATCGAATAACTAGCTTTTGCCTGCGGCTTCGCTCGCGTGGAGGTCGGAAATTATGCCACGGGAACGTACTACCGGGATAAAACATATCACACAATGTTTCTCCCATGTGCTGAAATTTATCCAAATCCGTTCATTCGTTTTTGGATAATCGAGTAACAACTAACAAACATACAATCTGTCACATTTATTATATAAGAAGGAAGTGGGATATAGAATTGGATAATTATCGAGTTAAATCATATTTGATTGTATCTGTAATTGTTACAGCTTTAATTTAACGTAATTTTATGGTGAAAGGATAATTTACCGTGGCTCTGGCACAGGCAACTGAAGGAACACAGGTGGTTTTTTTTAGTCGGTAAAAGCCTGTCCCGTTTCGTCTAGAGCGGGAAAAGTCAGATGGTGAAGCCACTGGCAAAGGCTAGTTTAAGACATATGTATACAGGAAGATTTTTTAGTCACCGTCCAAATTTTTTCTAGGCATTAGGTATTATTCAATAAATCCATTTTTGAAAAAAAAAATGATACATAAAATTTTCATTTTAAATCATTTATTTGAAAGAATTATCCGCTCTGCATGGTCTCTAAGTTAAACGACACTTGCCGCCCGTGAGAGTATGAAGGGATTTGCAACTTTGTTTATTATTGTTTTCAATTAATTTCAGCGGCGCGGCGGCGCGCGGTGTGGGCCGCCGAAATTAATACCTAGCGCGGTGCATACGCACTAGGTAATAGCCCGCACTATTACATAGCGCGCGGCGATGTCCAGAATCATCAACTTTTTATAGATAACTTTGTGATGTGATATCTCAATATTTTTGTATTGAGTGATACTAAAAGAAAAACTGGCCAAGTGCGAGTCGGACTCGCGCACCGAGGGTTCCGTAGAAACCTGCAGGTATTCACGGTTTATGCATAAGGTATGTTTATGAAATAAAAAGTTAAAAAAAATTATATATATTCGAGTTGACTGAATGAAAGGTAAATTGTGGTTTACGATTTATGACGTATTAAAAATAAAACTACTTACTAGATCTCGTTCAAACCAATTTTCGGTGGAAGTTTACACGGTAAGTACATCATATATTTTTTTTTAGTTTTATCATTCCCTTATTTTATCATATATTTTTTTTTAGTTTTATCATTCCCTTATTTTAGAAGTTAGGGGGGGGGGGGGGGGGGGGCTACACACATTTTACCACTTTGGAAGTGTCTCTCGCGCAAACTATTCAGGTTAGAAAAAAATGATATTAGACACCTCAATATCATTTTTAAAGAACTATCCATAGATACCCCACACATATGGGTTCGATGAAAAATTTTTTTTTGAGTTTCAGTTGTCTGGATGGGGAGCCCCAAATATTATTGTTTTTCAACAGCATAGCTCTTATAGTTTCGGAAAAAAATGGCTGTGACATACTCGGACAGACAGACAGACAGACATGACGAATCTATAAGGGTTCCGTTTTTTGCCATTTGGCAACGGAACCCTAAAAAAACACGTATTAAATGATTTTCGCAAAATATTAATATATCATAATTTGGACGGTGACTAAAAAATCTTCCTGTATAATATATATTCAAACAACTCAATATTTTAATGAATGCACCGTCACATCTGCATAAGTATTTTCTCACGCGTTATTGATATAAATATGGACAATAGTCGACCTCCATAATGAAATAAATATTGATTTATTAAAACTCTAATAGTATATTAATAATACGTGAAGCAAAATCTTTGAACCCCTTTTTACGAAAATTACACGGACTAAGGAGCATGAAAGACACAGTTAAGTTTATATGGAGAAGGGACAGCAGTAAGCAATTTTTTTCTTTTATTGAATTATGGTCGATTTTTGAGCACTGGGGGACTATTAATACGCACGGGAATCAAGCTTTACATTTCCATTATAAGCTAACATCTCATTGTACGAAAAACCTATACAATGCGGGTCGAAATCAAATCAAAATCAAAAGTCATTTATTCAAATTAGGCTGAGGATCAGCACTTTTCGAACGTCAAAATTACAAAAGACAGTCCCCCCAAAACGCCCACCCGTCGCGCACTTCCTAGTGCTTTAGCTGGGAAGAAGAAGTGGCCAACAAACTCCCCAGCAGCACAGCTGTCTGTCCAGTTAGAAGAACTTGATTCTATACAATGGTATATAGTAAAACATTAAGAGACACAAATTAAATTAAATGATTTGCTATATGCCAGCTAGCCAACCCAATATACCAACAAAACTGGACGTGTATAAGCTTGCTAGGGTAGACAGAACCCTTCAAAAAACACAGGCTTGATGTTGCATTATGTGGCCTTGCCCTGCAGTAGACTGGTATTGTTATTCAAAGAAAAAAGTTTTTATGCTACCCTGTGACCTATTTTAACGGTGTCACACCAGTGTGTAAAGGTTAATTTTGGTCGCCACGTCACTAGCCTCGGTAGCGCAGTAGGCAGCGCGTAAGTCTCATAATCTTAAGGTCGTGAGTTCGATCCTCACCCGGGGCATATCTTTTTGCGATTCTTATCTTTTATTTACTTATTGAAGGTTAACATTAATTTATACATAGTGTGTTTTACATAATTATATGCTTATATTTCTACTTTGTTTTTAACTGTGTTAAATTTATTGGTGTAAAGTTCAATTATGTGAAAAACCAATATGAGTCAATAACAAGAACTTAAAAAAACTCAATGAAATAAATTTCATACAAAACTACCTATACGTTTGAATATTAATAAACTACCATGTTGTCTGAATTCAGCTTTGTATTGTTTACGAAATGTATGGTCTGAACTTAAAAAATAAACAAAACCATAGTGACCTCTAAATTTGAAAGATAAAGGAGAATAAAACGAACAAGATGCTGTAACGAGTTAGGAAATGTATTTGTTCATTTATACTTTAATTAAATGAGGTTAAGGTATTTTCAAGCTTTATTTTGGTCCGATCTCCTACCATCCCTAAATATTGAAAAATCGGCACTAGGAGTAGTCATAAGCATTCTTTCTAGAACAATAAGAAAACATAGATCACCTTTCAGTTTTTTAATGTCTATTTTTAATATCGCAGCATTAAGCAGTTTGCAGCATTGAGCTGTGCTGGCCCAAGCAGGCATTTCACTTTCTGTAAATTATTTCGTCACTACTGCTCTTAAAATTGCGATGGGAAACATCTTGAGGAAACCGGCATGTTTACATAGAATCAAAAAATTCGATGGGATATGACATCTGTGGACCCATAATAATTTTGTTTTATTGTTAGTAATACCAGTGCGTTTCTCAAAGTAAATATTTTTCATTCTTTCTTCATCATCATCATCATCATAATATCAGCAGAAAGACGTTTAGTACTAGATATAGGCCTCCCACTCTAAAAGCAACCTCTTCAACCGGTTCTGTATTTCCAACGTCGCATTCTTCATCACAACATCAAAAAACATTTACAGCAGAAATCGCTGCATTACACAAATCGCTACATTATAATGCAGCGCTTTTCTATACAAAGCCACAATCGCCTTTTATCACCGTATTAGGTAAACAAATCCCCTACCTAGTTGGCAATTATCACACATATAAAATGTTTCCGCGTTGGTAAGAAGGAAAATGTACTATAATCATCATAGTCATTATCAGGCAGGAAGTGTCGAAGGTTCTGTCAATGAACCGCGATCATCTGTCAAATGGAGTAATTACTGATAATGTGAACATCATTATAAATAGCATAACATAAGGGGCCATCCATAAATTACGTCACACAAGTTTCATGATTGTTTCCCCCCCCCCCCCCGTCCTTGTCACAGCTGGTCACATTTGTGAGACCCCCCGTCCCTAGTGTGACGTCACATATTTTGCAATTTTACATCTAGACATTGAACTTTTTTAAATTTTTCTTTCATAGTTCACATTTCGTGTTTTAATAGTACTTTAAATATGTGACGTCACAAAATTTAGGGCCCCTCCCACCCCATTGTCACACAATGTCACAATTCGTCGGCCTCCCCCTTAACGTGTGACGTAATTTATGGATGGCCCCTAACATAACATCATGCCTTGTTTCCCCGAAAGGTAGCGCAGAGGTGTACCTATAGTACACCCATATCGCTCGTTTGCGAGAATAACGACATAATTCAAAATTCTGTCTAATTGAATCAAAGCTTTATGATCGTTTGGCATACAGTACATATTCAATTTGACAGAATTTTGAATTATGTCGTTATTCTCGCAAACATATTTCGCCTGTTATGTTTAAGTCCCATGTAAAAGGGGGCGAGCCTATTGCCATCTCGACTGGCCTGTTAGTCTAGTGGTTAGTGACCCCGACTGCGAAGACGGAGGTCGTGGGTTCGATTCCCACTCAGGACAAATCTTTGTGTGATGAGCACAATTATTTGTTCTGTGTCTGGCTGTAATTCATTTATAATATGTATGTACTTAGAAATATTAGGTTTTTACCTATGAAATTGCCGTTCTGCAGTACTGGCCATTTCAAATCAAAATAATTTTTGTTTGTCTAAGAATTCTAATTTCAAATTAATTTTATTTTAAAAACATGGAATTCTTTTTCCAAAAGTAGTCATTTGTTTATTGATTAGTGTTACATTTTCATCGCATTTCAATCTTTTTCGTCATCATGGATACGTTAAAAATTCGAGTAATTATGGAATATGAGTACCGTCGTGGCAGCATCGCGGCACAAGCGGCACGCCACATCAACGACGTTTACGGAGCTAACACTACAAACCAACGCACCACCTGTTATTTGGTTTGCTCGCTTCCGTTCTGGAAATTTCGACCTGAAAGATAAACCTCGCGGTCGTCCGAAGACTTTGGTCGACAATGACGAATTAAAGGCGATTGTGGAAGCTGATGATACACAATCTACGGCTGAATTACCAGCAGCTTTCGACGTTAGCGTCAAAACAATATTGGTCCATTTGCGTCAAATTGGCAAGGTAAAAAAGCTTGACAAATGGGTGCCCCACGAACTCAATGATCGTCAACGCGAAGTACGCGTCGAGACGTGCCTTGCACTGCTCAACAGACACACAAATGAAGGAATTTTGAACCGCATTGTTACCTGCGATGAAAAATGGATTCTGTTTGATAACCGCAAGCGCTCAACAAGTTGGTTGGATCCTGGTTCAGCACCTAAACAATGCCCTAAACGAAAACTTACCCCTAGAAAAGTGATGGTCACTGTTTGGTGGTCTAGCGCCGGTGTGATTCATCACAGCTTCTTACCAAATGGGGTGAGCATTACTGCAGATGTGTACTGTGAAGAACTGAACTCAATGATGGAAAAGCTGGCACATCTCCAACCAGCATTGGTCAATCGTTCGTCTCCGCTGCTCCTGCACGACAACGCGCGACCTCATACTGCACAGCAGACAGTCTCCAAGTTGCAAGAACTGGGGTTGGAAGCTCTCCGTCATCCGCCGTACTCACCAGACCTTGCGCCTACTACTTTTTCCAGAATTTGGATAACTTCTTGGCTGGAAAAAAATTCAATATCCGAGAGGCAGTACAAAATGCCTTTGAAGAATTTGTTGCCTCCCGTCCAGCTGATTATTTTAAGAAGGGCATCAATAAACTGCCACTGCGTTGGCCATTGATTGCATGGGTGATTATTTCGATTAATACAAATAAAAAATACATGAAAAAAGTTCGTTTAATTTTTTTCATACAAAACGGCATTTTCATAGGTAAAGACCTATTATATATGTATGTTTATCAGTTGTCTGGTTGCCATAGTACAGGCTCTGCCTAGTTTGGGATCAGGTAACGGTGTGTTGGTTGTCCTTAGATATTTTTTATATACTTTTTTTTTATTAATCTACCGGGCACAAATCTAGACTCCGAATCTATCTATACAAATAAATAAAATTGGAGTGTCTGTTTTTAATATTAAGATAACCACTTTTTACTAAGTGTATATGGATGTATACACGATACATATACCAAAACAACATTTTTTACAATTTTTGTCTGTCTGTCTGTCTGTTTGTTCCCGCTAATCTCTGAAATGGCTGGACCGATTTTGACGGGACTTTCACTGGCAGATAGCTGATGTAACAAGGAGTAACTTAGGCTGCTTTTATTTTAGAAAAATTCTTTTATTTTAGAAAAAAATAACTGTCTACGAAAACTACGGTGACATACGTCTCAAAATTCGAAAAACCCTGGCTGAATCCTGCGAAATAGATCAAAATAATGTACTACAGTATTGTACACCTTAAAAAGGCCTACAAAAATGTCCGCAATGGTATCTGTCTATCTCTTAGGGATAACCCACAATAACCATTTTTTATCTTTTACTTTTTACGAGAAATAAGGGCTTATTTACGAAGCGATTTTAAGCAAAACAGCATTAATCCTTATCCAATTAAGTACTTTAAATACATTGTGCATTTAATATAGATCAATATGGCCCTTTACAGCATGTAATTTAAATGAATATCTTAGAAGATATTAGGGATTTAAAAAGCGGGCGCAGAGCAGCTGGCGGGTTGTACAGGATAAGTAGGTATGTAATTCATATTACTTTGGCTTCATAGTAATTGCGAAAATCATGTGTGTTCATTATACTCAAAATAAACCTAATAGTATTATTCCAAGTAAGAGACCGCGAAATGGCTTAGATGTTTAGATTTTTGGATGTTTGTTTCTCAATTATGCAAAGACGGCCAAACGGATTTAGATCGAATTTGGATACTAATATCATGGATACGTAACAGATAGGATACCTACTTTATCCCGGTAGTAGGTTCCCGGGTGATATTTTCCGACAACTATACGGGCCAAGCCACTGGCATAAGTACTATTCCTATAATTATGTTCGGTGTCTGGTAAATGATTGAGTGTCTGTATAGGTAAAATAGGATCGTTAAGAAAAACCAGGAAGACAAATATTCAACTTAACCAAGCCCTATGTCGCAGTCTTCTTACTATGAATACTATTACTTTTATTTTAAAAACACCAACACACGTGATGTTCTCATAAACTATGAATCCTAAGTAATATGAGTTATAATCCTACTACTAATAATATTATAAACTAGCTTTTGCCCGCGGCTTCGCCCGCGTGGTTGTCGGAAATTAACGCAGGAGGACGTACTACCGCGGTAAGATGTGTTAATTCAGGTTATATTATAGGTAATAGCTGTTACCCGCGACTTCGTCCGCAAAAAAGTTTTTCATAAAAACTGTCTTTGAAAACTACGCTGCGAACAAAATTCAGCGTGTTTTTAATTTTTTTAAACTATTATTTATTTTTTCTAAAATAAAAGTAGCCTAAGTTACTCCTTGTTACATCAGCTATCTGCCAGTGAAAGTTCCGTCAAAATCGGTCCAGCCATTTCAGAGATTAGCCGGAACGAACAGACAGACAGACACAAAAATTGCAAAAAATATTGTTTTGGTATATGTACCGTGTATACATCCATATAAACTTAGTAAAAAGTAGTTATTTTAATATTAAAAACAGACACTCCAATTTTATTTATTTGTATAGATGTATAGATGTGAAAATATGTATGATTGGGTGTTTGTTTCTCAATCACTCAAAAATGGCTGAATGGATCTGGATCGAAAATAGCACACAGAGTCTATATTACCTATATATATAACCTGGAATAACACATTCTTATCGCGGTTTATACGTCCTCTTGCATTAATTTCCGACATCCACGCGGGCGAAGCCGCGGGCAAAAGCTAGTTCCTTATAACATCAGCTGCTTACGAAAGGAAGTCCCGTCTAAATCAGACTGGTCGGTCAGTGTTTCCGACATGGGCTGGAACAAACAGACAGACATATTTAAAATTGTTTTTTTTTTAAGTATCGTAAATACTTTCATATTGTGTTAAGTAAAAAGCTGTTATTTTAACACTAAAAACAGACACTTCAATATTATTTATTTGTTTTTACTTATAGATATTTTATTCAAGAAAGCCTACATATTAAGACAGTGGTATGTTAACTAAATGGCTTATGCTATGCGCAATACATTAAATCCCTGATCTCCAAACTAGGGGGTCCCTGTATCTTAGAGATCAGTATCCCTCCGCAGTAATGTCACAAGCCAATATTAGTGACATACTATGTGTTAAGACAGTAGTATACTGTGCATTAGCGGTTCAAATGACACAGCCCTGTGACAGACAGAGGCACAGCGAAAGTTTAGTAATAGGGTTCAGCTAGCACCAGAACCGTAAAAACCACAGTGGCGGTCATTGGAAGCTAATAATTTAATTGTGAAGACGGCTACGTACTAAAATAGCTTTTATATTCCTTGGAAACTGGACAAACAGTATAACTATTTAATTTAATTAACCCACAAAATATGCCCTCCATCTCCTTGGAACATTCTCATGTCTCCTTTATCATGTTGACTCATTAATACTCGCTAGTTCAGTTGACTTCTTCATCCGTGGGCTGGCGTCCTGCCAGGGTCTCTCTTTGTTTGTAAGGATTATATTATGATTGTATGCGTTCCTTAGCAAGTCTTCAATTTGTTCTTTCATTCATCATTTTGTTAGTTCCGACCTCAGAGCCGACTTCGTATCTACAGTCTACAGAATCTACAGTCAGATGCTCATTTGTTTTAAATCCGTTACGGTACTGCAGATGGCACATACTTACCTTTTTTCTGTTTTTTTTTTTTTGTGGATGAGTAATCATCAAATTCACTCTTCCGCTGTGGGTGGAGCGGAAGGGCGTGTCAGACTTTTACTGACTAAAACCCACCCGTGTACCTTCAGTTGCCCATATGCCAGGGCCACGGCAACTCTTTCGAACGAATCTCGCGACCCTGGCAGGCATCGGTCCTAGCAGACCCCTTCAGTTCTGCTGACATCTCTTCGAGGCGCGCGTGGAACACTACGCGCCGTCGACACGGGCCCTGGTCCTTACCGGGCGGTGAGCTACCCATTGCTCGCCGCCTGCAGGCTCGCGCCTACGGTGGCCGGGAGTCCGCTATCGACTCCCGATGCCCAGGGCGTCTCCTCCTGCGGCGGCTAGGGACGTGAGGACGCAGAGACCTGCATGAGGCCTTAGGTTTGACTCCCGGATCGGAAAAAGTGTTATTGGGTTTTCCATCTGGAATTTCTCAGCAGTGGCCTGGAGTCTAGATAGGCCCAGTTGATAGAAATAGGCTTGTCCCCTATTACATGGGACTTAAACATATCTGGCAAAATGTTAGTGTTCTATAAGGATACCTCTGCCTAACGCTTAGGGAATACAGGATTGATGTTATGTTATGTTATACCTTCTACTAGCTCAATAAACGTATAGCCCTCCATTTCTCCCACGACGGAAAAAAAATACACGTAAAATATTCGCCAAAAACTAGGTAGGAGCGAACATTGCACGAATAGAAGCAGTGTGTTAGAAAGGAAATTAATTAGTCGTACTTTTACATATTTATCACGCAACGCATGATAATAGTTCGCATAGTAACAGTAACCCATCGTAGACAAAATCGTGCTGGGGTTTTTATACCCTGGATTTTCATTTCTCTGTGTGGGACAGAGCACTGAGAATTGAATTTTAAAGACTGTTTTGAGATTTTTAAGACTGTTTCTTTATTAAGTTCTTTTTAATTATAAATTTTATAAAGTTATTTAAAATAGTTCCTTTTCTCATGTAAGAGTTTAATGTTATTTTTACATAGCGTACATGTAAATACCTAAGATCTTTATATAAATACGTATGTTTTACAAATAAACGTTCTGATTCTGATTAGGAACAATGTGTTTTCATAGCGCTGAGAGTCATTCTCGCTGCGCGCTATTGTTTTTTTTTATAAATCCCCGATCCAAAATTAAAATTAAAAAGGAAAAATAAAAACGTTTGGGCCTTTTAAGTTTAATAAGAAGTTGGGTCCAAATGTTCGTTGTCTCCTAACGGCTGAACCGATTTTGATACTACTCTGCAAGGCCGCTGAATTTTAACAAAAAAAAAAAAAACGCACACAAATCGATTCACACGTTTACAAGCTACGGTGCCACAGACCGTCACACAAGTCGGTCAAAGTTATAATACTCCACTCTTTGCTAAAAATAGTAATATTCAGCTGCGGCAGGTTAGACTGAAAGCCGACCCCAACATAGTTCAGAAAAAGGCTAGACAGAAGAACATCACATTTGTTTACGCATTCTATCTCTAAACTGCACAATAACGCGGTGAGTGTCGAGGTCGCCGGCGCACACTCACGTGGCCAAGATCTTGCCACATGACCTCCGAGGCGCGTCGGGAGCATACTAAACGCATCGTGAGAAACATTTGCATTATTTTTGGAGCTTCTTCTATTATTACGATGTTGGCGTATTTGTGTTTGTTTCTTGAAAGTTATGATGAACAAAGTATGCTTTTATTTGGTGGTAGTAGGTTGACCAGAACCTCAATAGCTGCGCCCCGGTTTCACCTGTTTAAGTCTCGATCACAAGGGAATATCGGGATAAAAGTAATTATATCCTAATCCAGTTCATGGTCTATCCATGTGCCAAATTTCATTCAGATCTACTCAGCTGTTTTAACGTGAAAGCTTAACAAACAAACACAACAAATCAAAATTATTTATCTACAAAATATGAATTTAGAATTATGATAACCGAACATAATCAGCCTTTAATTTTCCCACAGCTGGGACACAGGCATTTTCTCGGTTAGAGTGAGTGGGCCGTAATCTACCACGCGGGCCCAGTGCGGGTTGGTAGATGACATATTATGTCTTCGAATTTTAGGTTCTGGGACATGCCACCGTTTTGAGAGCAGTGGTGATGAAATAATTTACACATAAAGTGCCTGTCAGTGTTCCAAACTATGAACTACAACTAATTTGCAATCGTAGAAATATAATGTAGAGATCAAAATAGATCGTATAAGGTCAGAGATAAAATAGTTTTATCCGATCATAAATCTGTTACTAATCGTATCCTGTTACTAAAGTTGAGTTGAGAGTTATCTTATATGCCTATAGTTAAGACGGCAATTTACAACTAATAATCCCGTCTGTGCTTATATTCTTCAAACCGTTAACTCAAGACCGATGCCTGGTGGCAGGAATAGATTCGTTGATACTTTCAAGTTTTCCAAGCGAAAACCCTTTCTCAAAAAACTTAGCTGTTCTACTATTACAATAACAACGGGATCCAAACACAAATCATAATCAAAAGTCATTTATTTAATTTAGGCTGAGAGTCAGCAGTTTTTGAACGTCAAAATTACATAAGACAAACCTTCAAAACGCCCTCCTTTTACCACTTCCTAGTGCTTTAGATGGGATGAAGAAGTGGTGCAACAAACTGTCCAGCAGCAGATAATAAAAAAATCACGTGTTGTTTTTCCGAAGGGTTGGCTCGAGATGTGCCCATAGTACACCAACATTTTACCAGTTATATTCAAGTCCTATGTAAAAGCACGTAGTACAGAACTGGTGCCCTGAAACAGTGAGGCGGGGTCGCGGCAGACTACGTAGGAGATGGCGGGACGAGCTGTATACATTCCGTGAAAACTGGAAGGAGGACGCGCGGGCTCGCGATAGATGTAAGGAGCGGAGGGAGGGCTTTGCCCAGGAGTGGGACAGTGGAGGCTAATAAAAAAAAATGTAAAAGGAACGAGCCTATTGTCATCAACCGGACAGAAAGCCGGACACCGCCATCATCATTTCAACCGTAATACGTCCACTGCTGGACATAGGCCTCCCCCAATTTGGAGGGCTTTGCCATAATCGCCACGCTTGGCAGGCGGATTGGCGATCGCAGTATGGTGGTAAAATGCATAGAGAACGCTGCTGCCCATTCTCTAGTAAGTCCCGTAGTCGCCTCTTACGACACCCACGGGAAGAAATGGGGTGATGCTAATCTTTACATCCGGCACCAAACGGTACGCCATGCTACTGAGGAATTCCATATAGAAAAGCCCAATAACACTTTTCTCAACCACTAGACCAATGAGGCAGTCAACCACTTCGTGAATCTTCGACTAATGTTATTTAATCGGACCAAAAAAATCACAAGTAAACAGTCCTTGAGGTTATAAAAACACTTAATTTTACGCCATCAAGTCCCGGATGGACAATAATCGCTTGTTTCAAACGTTGCGGAAGGCACCTACTGGTATAGTTAACTCATAAATCAATATAAGGTGTTAGGTGTGGTTGAAGGAAGCCGTATTACGTAACCCAGTTCTTTTGGACGACAAATTATGTCAGGGTAGACGGCTTTTGTGGAAAACAGGATTTGGGTTCCAAGGTTTTGTTATGGAGTACCCGTAGGGGTAATTACAATTTCCTTGCCATTAGCAACAACACGGTTCTTTCTGATCCGAAAAATTGTAGGTACCTAACCTACCCTTCAGAGCAGTGGTCGTCCAGTGCTAACGGGTACTTTGCTTTGTGAAAATTATTTCATCTCCACTGCTCTCAAAATGGTGAAGTAAAACATCGTTAGGAAACCGGTAAGTCCTAAAATCAATGTGTGACTAAGTACTAACTGAACCCGCGTGGAAGTTTACGGCCCACTTCCTCTCACGGAGAGGAGGCCTGTGTCCCAGCAGTGGGAACGATCTAGGCTGATTATGTTATGTATGTAAGTAGCCAGCGCCGGATTAAGACTTCGGCGGCCCATAGGTAGAGCATGTGGTGGAGGCCCTCAAATTGTTTGTGGTTAAAGGTTGAAAGTTTCTATTAAGGTCAAGGTAAAGAAGAAAGCAACTAAATAAGTTGGCTAACAGGAAATTTTTTGTTTCTACTGAGCCTTTCTTGATATTTTTTTTATTTTGTTTGTGGTGTGATTGCGGCCCCTCGTGGTGGCGGCCCATAGGCAACTGCCTATGTTGCCTGTGCTTAAATCCAGCACTGTATGTGGCCTTATCCTGTTTGAGTCGGAATCCAGTCTGACAGTCATTTACACACGGAGATAACATTATTTACTTATAACAGAGTCACTGTGGAGTTTTTTGCCGGCTCTTCTCAATAGGAAACGATCAGCTGGAACCGGGCACCTAGCTTCTGAAGTTTCATAAGTGCCTAAAATGTGAAATCAATTATTTTTAATTTTGTATTAAGGACTAAGCGTTGGTCAGTTTACAGCTCATCATCATCTACCTAGCCTTTTCCCAACTATGTTGAGGTCAGCTTCTAATCAAACCGGATGCAGCTGAATACCAGTATTTTACATGGAGCAACTGCCTACCTATCCTCTACAATCCAATTACTGGGTAAACGATAACCCTTGGAACAAGACGTTGTCAGTATCTCAAGGTTCTGACGACCCGTAACGTCTGTAACATGTCCACGTATGAAAGCCGGATTTAACTGCTTAACGTGCTGTCCGAGCTACGGCGGGTTCTTGATATGGGAAGATGGCCACCTATCCATGGGCCAACCGTGGCAACCGAAGCTTAACCTGATCAATCGACCCGTGCCTACACAGCCCTGTAAGTAGCATTACCTCCAGATAACCAATATCATAGAGTTGGGCCCATAACTAAATGAACCTCGGCTAACACTCGATATGTAAGGAACAACAGTAATTAATCCGTATATTGACCTCTTGAATCGCAGTTTAACCTCAGCTGGTTAGACCACGGTCCATTAAAGCGAGCGCCTCATGTCGGAATCATTAGTTGTATTGACTGCGGGATTGAGAACATCGCACTTAGTTTAACATTTCCAAGGTTTCATGCTTGAGTAACTAATCGTTCAATCAAAAAAAACCGGCCAAGTGCGAGTCGGACTCGCGCACCGAGGGTTCCGTACAAACCTGCAGGTCATCATCATCATCATTCGTCATCATCGTTTATGAAATTAAATGTTTTTAATTTTTATATTTGAGTTGACTGAATGAAAGGTAAATTGTGGTTTACGATTTATGACGTATTAAAAAAAAACTACTTACTAGATCTCGTTCAAACCAATTTTCGTTGGTAGTTTTCATGGTAATGTACATCATATATTTTTTTTAGTTTTATCATTCCCTTATTTTAGAAGTTACGGGGGGGGGGACACACATTTTACCACTTTGGAAGTGTCTCTCGCGCAAACTATTCAGTTTAGAAAAAAATGATATTAGAAACCTCAATTTCATTTTTAAAGACCTATCCATAAATACCCCACACGTAAGGGTTTGATTAAATTTTTTTTTTGTGTTTCAGTTCTATGTATGGGGAACCCCAAATATTATTGTTTAAAAAAAAAATGATATTAGAAACCTCAATATCATTTTTGAAGACCTATCCATAGATACCCCACACGTATGGGTTTGATGAAAAAAAAATTTTTGAGTTTCAATTCTATGTATGGGGAACCCCAAATATTATTGCTTTTTTTCTATTTTTGTGTGAAAATCTTAATGCGGTTTACTGAATACATCCACTTACCAAGTTTCAATAGCACAGCTCTTATAGTTTCGGAGAAAAGTGGCTGTGACATACTCGGACAGACAGACAGACAGACATGGCGAATCTATAAGGGTTCCGTTTTTTGCCATTTGGCAACGGAACCCTAAAAAGGTTTATTAAAAAAAAAAAGTTTATAAAACTAATAAACACGCTTCCATTGAAAACCAAACTAAAAAGTACAAAATAATGGAAAAAAAGAATGTTTCATCATAAACTATTATTTATTTTTTATTTTTTAGTGTGTTTCGAATTTTGAGACGTATGTCTGCGTAGTTTGTGATGTATGCCAGCGTAGTTTTGGAAGACAGTTTTTTTGCTGTCCTGGTAACCCTGGCAAGGATAATGGCACAAATTTATGAAATTATAGTATTGTCATCGGTCCTCGATAAGTCTACAGAGTTTAAATGAAATCTGGTCGTTTATAGTGAGTCAAAATCGCGCTATAAGGAGTCGGTTACAAACAAACATACAAGTGAAGCTAATATAAAGCGTGTAAAGATGGCTTTATTTAAATTAGCTTTTTCAGATAAACTATTTATTTTTCACTTAACAAATCGTAAACCTCCATTTGCTAAGTAAATAACTGTGAAAGGAAGGTATTATTTTATCATCAACATAAACCAACTGGCTAAGAATAGCACCATCACATTCTTCCCGTGGGTGTCGTAATAGGCGACTAATGGACTTACTAGAGAATGGGCAGCAGCGTTCTCTATGCATTTTAGTATGGTGGTAAAATGCATAGAGAACGCTGCTGCCCATTCTCTAGCTATCGCTAACCCGTCTGCCAAGCGTGGCGATTATGGCAAAGCCCCCCAAATTAGGGGAAGCCTATGTCCAGCAGTAGACGTCTATGGACTGAAATGATAATGAAACTAAATGGTCAAATTACTTAATATTGAAACCATTAATCAGAACTTGAACAAAATATGTATATGGGACCACTTTATATACCTGTACGGATACCTTTTCAAACCAAAGTTATCGAATAGAATCTTTCAAATCTATACTAATATTATAAAGCTGAAGAGTTTGTCTGTTTGTTTGATTGAACGCGCTAATCTCAGGACCTACTGGTCCGGATTGAAAAATTATTTTTGTGTTGGGTAGCCTATTTATCGAGAAAGGCTATAGGCTATATAACATCACACTACAACTAAGAGGAGCACAACAGTAATGAAAAATGTTGCAAAAACGGGGAAAATCGCATGGGTAGGCGATTCGGCGCGACGGACGGGAAGGGTCGGGGGAACAAGAAATTTAACGTGGACGAAGTCGCGGATAGAAGCTAGTCGGTTTATAAATTACGAAATTCGAAGGTGGCAAACATTAAAGAAAATACAACCGGATTGAGGACTTCCTCCTTTTTTGATGTCGGTCAAAAAAGGACTAAACTACAATGTTTATAAAAACGTAATTCCTGTGACCCAGGAAGTGGAAATACTGGGATTGTTTTTATTATTAGGCAGGAAGGCGTTACTGCCCAACCTTTAGAAGTCATTTTAACGTAGCATTATTTTACCTTACACTAATTTGAGCGGTAATTGCGTAATACACTATCAGTAGGAATCGCCTTCATGTTGACATGTCCACAATATTCATGGCGTGGTGTCTACATGCAGACAATTTTTTCAAACAAATGAAAGAATGGATTAGCAATGAGTTTCAAAATGATTCAAATTGTGATAATATATATTCAAAATATGTTGATATAATGGTGTGTTCCACAATTGGGGGACAGGGCAGTGTTCGAAATTCAAATTTTCTTACGATTTTTTCAATTTACTGGTCAGTTGTATTATAAACGCAATTAGCAAAAAAACGTAAGAAAATCATAAGAAGTCATATTTGTCGCGGAAACACGTATGTACCAAAATACAAGATCACAGCAATTAAAATACAACAACAAAATAGGACATAAATAGTTACTTAGGCAGCTGCATTCGTAATTGTGTCAAGAAGGCTTCCACTCAACTGGATGCTGTGCTATGAGACCCACAGCATATATCAGATCAAATATTTTATTTCACATAAACCTACAAGGGCACTTTGAAACGTCAGAAGCTAGGTGCATGATTCCCATTGGTTGATTCCTATGGAGAAGAGCCGGCAAGAAACTCCATGGTTATTCTTTTAAAAATAATTGGCTTTGACAATGGTTTCAAATTACAGTGTTAAAAGGTATGGGAGGACAGTGTAGGCCTGTCAACAAGTACCAGGTGCTTAATAAAATAGAAAATAGTCTACAAATCTTCAGTCTACAAGGCCTACAACGTTCTCACATGTACAAAATATAAAATAATGTACATAAATGCAATATAGATAAATATTAACTAAACCAAGTGACATGATTTTCATAACGACATGATTGTCATAGTCTCCCGAAATTTACTAGAGAGTTTACTAGGGAATGGGCAGCAGCGTTCTCTATGCATTTTACCAACATACTGCGATCGCCAATCCGCCTACCAAGTGTGGCGATTATGGAGAACCCCCCAAAAATGTACAGGTCAAATAAACGGGCATGGGAGAGGCCTATGTCCAGCAGTAGACGTCTTTCGGCTGATGATGATGAAGATGATGAAAAATTAAAAACTGGAATTGCAAAACTGTGGTAGAACTGCCCTTCCCCACAAGAACCGTTAGACAAACTCCTACGTAACAATTGTCTCGGTATATTCTGTCTAACTGTTTACAGATAACATAATCTAGCTGTGTTGTCAACAGCGAATAATCCTCCCTTAACTTAATTAGAAAAATGCCACAGTATGGAGTGACCGGCATAATCTTGTTATATTCTTGTGGGCCAATGAAAATCTGCCATCTGGATGACGTGGACTGACGTGGCGGTTGAGTAGAACTTCATGCTTGTTACGTCATCGAGGTGGGCGGGATTCCTTGGCAATGTTTATTACATAATATCACGCCTTTTTTCCCGGAAGATTTGGGCACAAGTGTACCTATAGTAAATCGACATCCAACCGGGCTCCGGGCTGCCACTTAGAAATCTTAACTTAGTATAAAACAAAGTCGCTTCCCGCGTTTGTACGCTAACGGATTTTAATGCGGGTTTCATCAATAGACAGAGTGATTCAAGAGGAAGGTTTATATGTATAATGCGCGAGCGAAGCCACTGACAAAAGCTAGTTCTAAATTTAAAAAAAAAAACAAATGCCCAACCTGATAATCGAGCCTAGGTCCTTATGCTCAGCAGCGGCGCTTGCGACCATTAGACCAAGCAGACAGTCAATGTTAATCACTATGCAGATTATTGTACAGAATCAAATTGTATAGAATCGAGTGGGGTGGTTTGTTGCGCCACTTCTTCACAGGCTCTAAATCGCTAGAAAGTGTTGAAGGGCGGGCGTTTTGGAGGACTATTAGTATTTAGACGTTCGAAAAGTGTTGATTCTCGATCTAATTTTTATAAATGAGTACTGATTTTGTTCTGTTACAGACCAAAGAAAAGATGGATGGGGTCCCTTAGTCGCCTTATACTACATCCATGGGAGAAATGGGATAGTGTTATTCCTTACGTCCGGCAATACTCAAAGCTCAAAAAGAAGTTAATTCTGAGAAAGTAAGGGACAGATTACTCGGCAAGGTAACTAAAAATCAAAATAAAAAGATAATTCTATCGGAATGCAACTTTACTATAAGAGTTATCGAGCAACTTACTTAAATAAAACAATAAGTTGGTGTTGGTTGTTATTTTAGCAGAATGATCCCAAAAAGTTGAGTAGTTTTTGAGATCAGTGCGATAAATAAAATTCAATTCACACTCAGAGATATTAGTAAGTATGAATGTGGATGGCTACAATAAGAGTAGAGGAAGACCAAAGAAACGATGGGTGGACTGAAAGAATGTGGCTTACAAAAGGGGTGACTACCGAGATGACGACTTATAGAGAAGTATGGAAGAAGAACGCATGTTGTGACGAGCCCAAATAAATTGGGATAAAGATTTTGCTAGCAGATTAAACTTTCACAGTTCGAAAATAAACAGTAAAATCATATTTCTAAAAGCTACAAGAAGAACTTTTGGTCACTGTTGAATGCTACAAGCTATGATAGTTTATAGTTATTAATAGAAACTTATGAATATATCGACGTCTAAGGGTCAGTTAACTTTAACTCTTGATTTCTACGTCAACTTTCATATCTCGTTCCTCCGCAATCGGTAAGACATGTAACAGTTAGCATAACATCAAGCCAAGTCTTTGAGCGGCTAAGCAGAGGTTTTTTTTTCTTGTTCTGGGTTGAAATATCCTCATGGAAGTCCGCGTGCCCCGATCTATCAGTGTCTTACTGCTAATAACCACTAATTTTATTTATTTATTTAATTAATACTTTAAGCACACAAATGTACAGAGGTACCAGTCAACCTTTGGAGACAAACAGTGTTAGGTGCAATGAAACTGTTTTTCCGTTCCCACGTTTGGAATAAGGATCATATGCGCCTTTCACGATCAACGGTTGGTGCCGGTCTGCATTTGCGGGTCACTTCAGGCCAGTGGGGGGCGCGACGTCCCCTAGGAACGTGCGTGGAAGCAGAGGCACCTGTATTAATGACATCCACAAATCACCAGTTATGTTTTAGCCCCATAAGATGGGGGGACAAGCCTATGGCCAAACTCCTATCTGGTATTGACAATTCAAACAATTAGTATCTATGTATGTAATTATTTGACAATAGAACGTGGGACTGTCTCCTTGGTCTAGTAGGCGCAAGCGCTACTGTTGAGCATAAGGTCCTGGGTTCAATTCCCAGGTTGCACGCGGTGTTATTTGGATTAAACATATGGAATGCCTCAGTGGCAGCCCGGTGTCTGCGTTTCTGTCAATGTGCTCGCTCCTAATTACATGTTATTTAAACAAAATTGGCGAAATGTAGGTATACTATAGGTACACCTCTGTCGAACTCTTTGAGTAAAACAGGCGTGATGTTGTCTGTTATTTTGTCATAGAAAAATAGAAATTACTTCATTAATTAGATACCAATAAAGGTGCAATGCTAGAATGTAATCAAATTAGCGTTTGTAATACAATGACCTTGCAATGAATTCTTAGACCAATTAAATGTTCATTCACATAGGCCTCATGGTAGTTTACATTGTAATTTACAGCTTTCACCGTCCTATGGTGTCGTGGTTGCTAGGTCGGTTGCCGAATGTGAGGTCCTAGGGTCTTCTTAACATAACAACATCACGTGTTCCCCAATGGGTTAGGGGAGAGATGTACCAATAGTAATCCATTATCCATAAAATCCATGTCACCAGTTATGTTGTTGTTACATGTAATCCGGGGCGAGCCTATTGCCATAAACGGGTCACAAATCCTGACACCGGGCTGCTACTGAAAAAGTAAAAAAAAGAAAGTTAGGACCATAAAAATAATAATAGACTTATAGTTTTTACGATATTCCTCTCTCTGGAGCCCTGACTACCGGTACTAGCTTCTATCCTGCGCCCAGATATCGGTGGGTTACTATTTTTTAACCGACTTCAAAAAGGAGGAGGTTCTCAATTCGGATGTTTATATGTTTTATTTTTTTTATGTATGTTCGGCCGTAACTCCGTCATATATAGACGGATTTGCAAAATTCTTTTTTTTTTCGAAAGGGGTTTATTCCGAAATGGTCCCATATAATTTTCATATAGATCTGATGATGAGTTCGGGAGACAGACACCGGAACTCTTTAAAAAATGACAGCAAATCAACCGCGATTTCTGCTATCGCATAAATATGCATTGTTTGTTTGGAATTAGTGCAGGGTGAATAACACAACTAAAAATTTAAAAATAAAAACTTTTTTACAAAAAAAAAAACAGCCGACTTCCTTAAAAACACTACAAAGTGAAAAATAACTTTAATTTCGGAAGTCGGTGGCATAAAAACCATAAATACAGATCCTAAGACTCCGACTTCCGAAATTAAAGTTATTTTTCACTTTGTAGTGTTTTTAAGGAAGTCGGTTTTTTTTAAAGTTTTTATTTAAATTTGTAAATATTTTTTGTACTTATAAACATGAAATTAAGCCTTTTTCAACTACAGAACGCCAACTGCTACGATCCTAACACTACCTACTCCTTTTGCCTCGTTTTTCATTCATACATCGGGTCATACACGCACGCCGGTTACCACTACTACGCACCTGACCCTTCTGAAGAACATCAATAATATGGTCACTATAATTTTTTTTATATTTAATCATGTAATTTATATCTGTTTGGAGAAAACTGACGGCCCAGTGGTAACTGCCGCGATTTACGAGTTGTGCTTAGGTCGTAGATTCGAAGCCAGACATGTGGTTTACTTTGTATAAATTATTTCATCACCAGTGCTCTCAAAACGGTGAAGGAAACCGGCATGTCCTAGAACCAAAAATGTGAAGACATGTGACATCTACCGACCCGCACCGGGCCCGCGTGGTAGATTTTGACCCACTTCCTCCCGAGGAGCCCCTGTCCTAGCATCGGGTACATTAAAGGATGATTACGTATATGTGTAATGAACTAATGAATGAATAAACGAGAATATATATTTTTAAGCTGCCATTCAGTAAAAATGATTAAACTCATATAATTAAAAACATATAAACTAGTATTACTACTCAACACGTTAGTCAGCTAGGCTTGGCAATATAGCATCTTAAACTGCAATAATTTGACAAGTCTAAATAAAGCGCTGAAGCCCGTAATCTAGCCGCTTGAAACTGTAGTTTCAACAATGTTTAGTATTCACTTTCTGTCTAGAAACGTAGTAGAATTATCTTTACTACTGACATTCCAACAATGATACATGAACAGTATGTCCCATATTATCCAATTTCCGTAAACGAAGGTTATCAACCTGAATTCAATTTAATGATTAAACAGAGTAATAAAAACACATAATTAATTATGTGCTAAAAACAAAACAAGAACGTTTCAACGTATCGTTAAGTTATTTAACAAAACATGTTCACTTGAGACCAAAGGGTTATATAGTCTTTGCTTGAGACCTTGTGCGTACGCATCATCTACGATCACATACGAATACAACTTCGCGATTTCCACAAAACGGGCAAAATATAATTATCGAATATATTACAACTCAGCAATAATTGGGAACAATTATCTACAGAATTAGAATGCCAATTTTTGTGCCGTAACACACTGGCGTGCGTCAATCGCGTGCGGCGCTCCCAAACAGTGATAAACTTGCGTGTGCTCCAGCCTTACATTAATAGACACTACAACTAACCTCTTTCCATATGATCCCTCATTAAAACACACGTATGTGCAGTATATAGCGTCGCGTAGTCTGGCAATGTCATCTCGTATCGTTTCCGAATGCCTCGCCTCTTACCGGCACATCCCCCCGATATTATAAAAGAGTGTTGTGCGCGCCGCGCGCCCGCAGTCACTCCGCGCCTCCGAGCGAGCAACGTCGCCTGTAATGCAATAGTGTGTCTAGTGTGCCAGTTACCGACATGGAGGGAGCGACCCCTCCCAGCCACGGACTGCCTGAGGACGAGGGCATCGCCTCCGACCGCCGCCCGTCCACCGACGACCATGCCGACCTCTCCGATAGTGCCTCCGATACAGGCTCCGGTGGCGGCAAGGACTCCGGCTGCGAAGTCGCGCCCGATGCACAGGAACCGCCCTACACACCCCCCGATGATGAACTAGCGCACAGGATCGTGTCACAAGTTGAGTTCTACTTCTCAGACGCCAACATCACGAAAGACGCTTTCCTACTGAAACATGTTCGGAGAAACAAGGAGGGGTACGTGTCACTGAAGCTGATCTCCAGCTTCAAGCGCGTGAAGCACTTGACGAAGGACTGGAGGGTGGTCGCCGAAGCACTCAAGCGGTCCACCAAATTAGAAATTAATGACTTAGGAACAAAATTGCGCAGGATCGAGCCGCTCCCCGCGTACGATGAGACGACTCCGTCCAGGACCGTGGTGGCTGTGAGGATGCCCATCGACCGGCCGTCCGTAGAGAATGTGTCGCGACTGTTCGCGGGTTGCGGTGAAATCGCGCTCGTCAGGGTGCTCCGCCCCGGCAACCCTGTGCCCGCAGACGTGCGCCAGTTCCTCAACAAGAACCCTAGTTTGGTTAATTGTGTGTGTGCGTTAGTTGAGTTCACCGAGTCTGAGTCGGCGAGAGAAGCGCTGCGATTACAGACCCCTGAAGATGAGGGAATGCGAGTGTACGAGCTGAACGGAGTGCCTAGGGAGCCGAAGAGGAAGGCACCCATCCGTCGAGCGCCACCGAGGCGCCATGAGTGCGAGTACTCGTCCTGTTGTAGTGGGTCGGAGCCTGAATATGACTACAGATACGGGACGCCGTTCTATAGAAGAAGTTCAAGTGGTTACTTCGCGCCGCGGTCTCCTGAGATCCAGACGTGGGTTCCGCGGCGCCAGTCCACGTGCTCGCACAGCTCGGACTCGGGCGTGTCGTTCTACTGCAGCAGCAGCCGGCGCACGTCGCAGGCCAGCACGGGCAGCGCGGGCAGCGCGGACGGCTGGCTGTCGCGCCGCCTGTCGGGCTGCTCGGTGTCGGGCCCGGAGTGCGGCGGCGGCCGGCGCCTGTCGTGCGCGCCGCGCTTCGAGCCGCGCGCGCCGCTGGTGCCGGACGGCACGCGCGGCTTCCACGCTGCCGCCCGCCAGCGCCGCATCTCGGACCTCGCGCTCTACTCGCGCTAGAAAGCGCCCGCCAACCGTGACACCTTTCTAATCACGTTGGATAACCGCCTTTCACGTTCTGGCCGCTGATTTTTTAATCTATTTCGCACGAGGAAGCGTCGTGTGTGTTCCGCGATAGTTTTCCTTCCAGAACAAACTGAGTTACCTTCTTGAACAATGTGATCATGCTCATTTAGTTTTAAGCCACGGAACGCTGTGTCTAGTTTCGTAAATCACTTAAACATGTAATTTATTAGTACATTGTATTTATGAATCGCGTAATTTATTGCGAGTGCGCGCGCGTCGCGCTCGAGTTTTCATTTCGAGTTATGTCAGAGTTGTGGGCACAAAATGATCACGCAAAATCGACATTCAGGCGATTGTAGACTCTGAGAGCGATACATGTACAGACCAGACAGATGTTTGTTAGGACGACGTTGCACTGTATCGAAGCGAGTAATTCTAGCTTGTCTGACTGCTTTACGAAGTGAGATAAACAGAACATTCTCCGCTTTAAAGTAAGGCGCGTGCAGGCATGGATGTATCAGCTGTGTGGGGCGCTATCTCCGCCTCGCCCGCGGTGCAACATCGTCTCAACTCGGAGTAACAGAGCGCGTACAGTTGTAGAATGTATTACATAACGTAATTGCACACATTCTAACTGCGAGCGGTTTCCTGTAAAAGTGACAGCCTCTGTAGCTCCGGCTGGTAAGAGTCGCGACGCGCTATGCCTAACATTTTTTTTCCTTTTTTTTTACAATTAAGTCATTTTTTACTTAAGTCAGTCGCCATTTCATGTTAACTGTCGTTTTTAGTTAAGTCTTGTCGATGTAAGTACATTGTGATGATTATGTAGATAGCGGGTTGCGCAACCCACTACTTTCTTGTACGTGTTTTTTTAATTTATTTTTTTATTGATCAGAGGAACGTTACATGTTTGTAACGGCACAACTATTTCGCTTTTAATTTTAAGTGACGTTGTGACTGGACGGAACCTTCGCGCCGAATCTAAACAAAATAGTTTCTAATTGCTTACTTTACGTATTAATAGATTTGGTGCGTTGTTAAATGAATATAAAGTCACACAACCTCTGTATATTATAATAAAAAGTTGAGATGAATTATTTTAAAGATATAATTATAAGATTTTTGGAGAAACTCGCTTGTTTTAATTGACCTTCGTCGTGGAAAGTTGGCTCATGATCCGTTTGCCTTGACTGATTGATTCTCACGCTGACAGCTAGTGTTGTAACGGGTGAAGTTGACGAGAATATCAGAATCGATCGACTCAATGTTAATAACGTTTAAAGTTATGCAAATTAAAACGATAGCTGAGATAATAACGGCTATTAATGTCAGTTATTTTGATATTTGTGTAAAAGATTTGTCAGAGTTATTAAGAGAAGTGTTGATTGATTTATTTTATAACAGTTTTACCTTCCTGTTGATGTTCGTTGAATTAGGAATCTAATTGAATATTTGTGAGACAATTATGCTTATTTACGAGTCTGTAACGACTACGTAAACACTTCCTTTTGATTCAAGGGCCGCCAGGGTTTCGCATCCATCACTTCCTTGAGAAGAAGAATAAATTAAACAGTAATTAAATAAATAAAACCCTACCTAACTAGTTTAGGTAGATAATGAAGAAACGAAATTAATTAATCGAAAAAAAAGAACCATTAATTAGCGTTTAATCTAAACAAATAAATTTAAGTGTCTGTTTATAATGTCAATGTAAAGCATACACCATTCATTTAACTTTTTTTTATTTATCAGTCGTCTGTTTCTTCCGGCTTATCTCCGAAACGGCTCGATCATTTTGACGGGAGTTCACTGGCTGATATTACAAGTAGTACTTAACATACGCTTGTTGCCACGGTAGTACTTTCCGCGGGATAATATCCGACATCCACGCGGACGAAGCCGCGGGCACAGCTAGGTAAACAAAAAAGAATAGGGTCTACCTAACTAGTTTAAAGATAAGAAACCAAATTTTAAAAAAGTCTATGGTTGGCAAATAAAATAATAATCACGAGCTCTTCCATTTGAATTCAGAATTCAAAATTCGATTGGAATCCAAAATTCTTTATTCAAGTTTTTCCCTCAATTCCCGTCGCGCAATTGATAGCTTTTTGCACAATCGTGCAATTCTGATGGCAATGACCTTTAACGCGGATGATGCCCGGCATTCTTCAGACGTTCGTTAGTAGGGAAACCGAATGAATCCGAGTTTTTGCTGACCAACATTTCAGAAGCAGATGGTTAAATATAGTTCGTTAACCTTGGTGGTGTTAAGAACTGTGAAGTTTGTTACCTTGGTACCTAACAAGAAGCTACATTTTATGTACTTTATAACTTTCTAGACATCGCCAAATTGTTGGTAGAGGTTCCATGACAGGGCTGACCTTTATTTTTGGCCAAAAATCAGCATCGCCATACAACGTGGCAATGCTGTCAGCCTTTTGGACACTTTTCCTGTTGACAGCAATAGAGACGAATTTTTTGATGCCCTGTGATTATTTTCCTTCTTGTTTTATACATGTACATGTAATTTAAAGTCTGTTAGTGTAAACAGGGTCAAAATAAATTAGCTGGCAATACTTTTTCCACGCGTTGGGTATCGATAACAAAAACGAATGGAACAAAAAACAAAACATAATATAAAAAAATCAACATTCGATGGCGAAGGTTAATACACGTAATTGATCAGCTGATTATGTAGTTTTTCGTGGAATATAGATATTTTTTACCAACTTCCAAAAACCATTAAAAAAAAGTATAAAGTTAAAGTTAAAATTTAAAGTTTTGAACAAAGCTGGAAAAATGAACAAAATATTTTTTCTTTCGATTAATATTGTTCGATATACGGGGTGGCAGAGACATGGACACACAAATTTTAACCATGAATTCAACAAAAAATTGCTGTTCCATCCATGTTGATTTGGTGGAGTTGGGTGGAGTCGTTTTGCACGTTTCTATGAAAACTCATTTTTTCATTTTTTAATAACTGACGAAAAATGACAATCCTGGGTGGTTCAGAATCACGTACTGCATCCTTGGTAACAGGCTCACGTTCATTACTTTTGTTATGTTTAAGTTATGAAGTTATGAATAACACAGGAATCCATGGCGGAAATGATTGCTCGACCTCACCATTGAACTCAGTACGCTTAGTATTAATCTATACTAATATTATACATAAAGCTGAAAAGTTTGTTTGTTTGATTGAACGCGCTAATCTCAGGAACTGCTGGGCCGAATTGAAAAATTATTTTTGTGTTGGGTAGCCTATTTATTGAGGAAGGCTATAGGCTATATAAATTACACTACAACCAAGAGGAGCGGAGTAGTAATGAAAAATGTTGCAAAAACGGGAAAAATCGGATGGGTAAGCGATTCGACGCGACGGGAAGGGTCTGGGGAACAAGAAATTTAATGCGGACGAAGTCGCGGGCAGAAGCTAGTCAATCTATAATATTCTAACAACAGGGCCACAAGCCTCCTCTCTTCGAAAAGGAGTGGGCTGTAATCCACCACGAGGACCGAATGCGGTCTTCCATTTACTGTTTCCAGGACATGCCAATTTCCTCGCGATGTTTTCCTTCAATGTTTTGATAGCAGTTGTGATGAAACAATTTACACAAAGTAAAGCGCCTGCTTGGATTCGAACTCTTGACCTAAACCTCGTTTGCCGGCCGATGTCGCTGGGCCACCACAGCCGCGTTTGTGATCATTAAGCCAACGAAGCACAATCCCACCATCTTCTTAACATAGTATAAAACAAAGACGTTTCTCGCGTCTGTGCGCTTAGACCTTACCACGCAACGGATTTTAATGCGGTTTTCGACAATAGACAGAGTAATTCAAGAGGAAGGTTCATATGTGTAGTATGTGGGCGAAGCCGCTGGTAAAAGCTAGTCATACATAAACCATTACTTGGGCTCTGTCTCGCATAGGGTCACAGCATTATGCTGAGTGATGCCCGTTTTGCATGGTTGTGACGCAAATTTTCGCACACTATATTTTTTAGTTCTGTAGTTTTCTGCTCTTTCTGTGCGTCATGTTTGCCGCAAATAAACGTATATTCTTCCTTCTTTCTCTTCTTTCTTTTTTCCATGGGGGTAGGCAGAAACTACAGAACGCCACCTGCTACGATCCTTACACACTCTTTTTACTTCGTTTATGTTCATATATCCCACTATCATTGAAAAAAAAAACTTTGTTCAAGCGTAATTACGCCTACTTGCATGCTAGTTAAGGCCTTCTTGTATCGAAAGAGATACCGTGGCCCTGGCATATAGGCAACTGAAGAAACAGGTGGGTTTTATTCAGTAAAAGTCTGACACGCCCTCTCGCTCCGCCCAGAGCAGGAGACGTCATTTGATGATTTCCAACCACGAAAAAAAAAAGACAGGACCCCCCTGTAGTTGTAGGACGTCTCGGCGAACACTGGCCAGGCGTTGCGAGTGCTTGAACTGCTTAATTTGTGTATATTGGTTTCGTAGAAAAAAACCGGCCAAGTGCGAGTCGGACTCGCGCACCGAGGGTTCCGTACAAACCTATAGGTATAATTATGAGTAAAAGTTCACCCAGCACGACAATCGAGTCGTTGTTCTGTTGTGTTTCTTGGCTTGGTTTTATTTCTGTCTGTGTTTTGTTCTGTTTATTATATGATGTAACTAAAAATTTACGGTTTTCGCAATTTTTCCTTTATCTGTGCTATAAGACGTTGCTTCGTACCAAATTTCAAAATTCTAGATCGACTGGAAGTACCCTTTAGGTTTTGATTCCCTTGCGAGTTTCGAAAATTTGTGGAAATTTGCGGTATAAACGGCTATATCTTTTGATTGCGTTAGCTTAGAAGTTTGATTTTTTCACAGCTCTGAGAGACAGTAGACCTTAGTATTTGATATAAATTTCAGCTTGATACATCCACGCGTTCCTGAGAAAAAGGGTCTTGACAGACGGACTGACGGACGGACGGACGGACGGACGGACGGACAACAAAGTGATCCTATAAGGGTTCCGCTTTTCCTTTTGAGGTGCGGAACCCTAAAAATGATAAGGAAATTATACTTAAAATGTTTTCTCAGTATGTCCTAAAAAACAATAAGCCTTATTTGGTATATAAGTTTTACAGGTTTAATGATGGAATCTCTTCAAGGTACACGTTTTAAATAACGATGAAGTGTCGTCTATAATGTTTTTTTTTATCGAGCCAATTATTTTAATTCACGTTTCTATCTTCACACAGCGCTTGACAGTATGTTCAATTTTCCTAAAAATTATATATTCTATTATGGAAACTTGTCATTTTGCTTAATTATAGAGGTTTAAATACAAAAAAAGAGTGTATTTTTGACCACACGACTGAGAAAAAGAAAGAGAGAAAGAAAATTTGTGCTCACACCTCTCTCTTGCCTATACAGTAATATAGGAAACGTAAATCTTTCCCCTCTTCTTACCTCCCCCTTTTACCACCTTACCTTTACCCTTCCTTCCTTTCTTCTTTTAACTCTTCTCTTACTATCTTCACTAACTTATATCTCTCTCTCAACCTACGATCGCCTCGCCCGATCACAGTTTTCGTAACGGTCTCGTCACGCGTTTACCAGCTTACTCCCAATTTAAGCATGCGTAAAGAAGTTTTACATCAAAAAGTTTAAAGTACTGCAATCTCGCTTTAAGATAACCCACATGCAGAGCGTCTGCGCCCGCGCTTGTTTCCAATCGTTACAGACTGCATAACGATTATGTTTCTTACGTAAACCAATCACCTTCACGTTGCTTTGATCTACATACCGACTGAGTTTACGAGAGAATTTACTTTTTAACAGACTTTCATTAGCTTCACCTGTAAGTTTGTTTGCATGTATGTTTGTGAGTATGTAAATCTATGTTTGTAACCGACTCCTTTGGGACTTGATTTTGACCCACTTCAAACGGTCAAATTTCATTTAAACTTTGTAGACTTATCGAGGACTGATGACAATACAAAAATGTCATAAAAATTGTGCCATATCCTTGCCAGAGTTACCAGTATACCAAATAAAACAAACTATTTTGTGAAAATAAATAATAGTTAAAAGAACTAAAAACACGCTTACATAGAAAACCAGACTAAAAAGTAGAAAACAATTGAAAAAAAAAGCGTTGTGCGCACGCGGTGCGGTGTAAGCACCCAGCGTGTTGTATAGTTTATTAGACTTTTAATTTTTTGTTTGAGACTTTGAACTCGGCGTTATAAACTTATAACGTACCATGCAGGAACCCCATCAGACACGTCTCCTAGCTCATGCATCATCCATGGTGACTTCATTAGCCTATGACGTTCCCACTGCTGGGAAACAGTTTAACAAAAACATTTTAGGTCTCGGACCAAATTCGAAGACATGAGGCATCTACTAACACGTAATGGGCACGCGTGGTGGATTACGGCCAACTCTTTCTCACCGAGAGTAGGCCTGTGTCCCAGCAATCATCTGCCTAGCTTTTCACCAACTATGTTGGGGTCAGCTTCCAGTCTAACCAGATGCAACTGAATGTGTCCTGTGTACCAACATTGGGAATATTAAGACTGATCATAGCACCAAATCACAGTGGTGGCAAAAAAAAAAAACATAAACTTCCGAGTCTTAGGAAGTATCTCCTAAGACTGCTCTAATTTATAACAAAATACTAGCTTTTGCCCGCGGTTTCGCTCGCGTTAAATTTCTGTTCGGGGTAACACGGTTCCCCTTTCCTGATTTAGAACACAGAAGAGAACTCGGAACAGAATGTTATTTTAATACGCCACTGTAGACGATATTATATGTCTTTCCATTTGGGGATAGAATGTAAAGATTCTGGGCATTGGACACACGCAAACATGCTACATACAATTGTCCATGGGAAAAGCACGGGTTTTCGCAGTTCACCCCAGCCAACTAAAAAAGAAAAAAAAAGAAGCCTATGGTGCCGATTCGCTTATTCACAAACTAAACTAAATTTAAGTTCAGTGCATCTTTTTCTTTCTATTTCATTAAGGAAAGGACAGAAGATAAATTTTAGTTTAGGCCTGTCAAATTAATCAGCGCTTGACGTAAATTGACGTAATTTTAGTAGGCAAGTTTTTAATCACGTCTAAACTTGTATGGAGCGCTGATTAATTTGACAGGACTAAACTAAAAATTTTCTTTTGTCCTCTTCTTAATGAAATACAAAGAAGAAGATGCACTGAACTTAAATTCAGTTTAGTTTGTGAACGAGGGAATCGGCACCTATGTCACTCTCCATCCCTTCAACTATCTCCACTTAAAAAATCACGTCAATTCGTCGCTCCGTTTTGCCGTGAAAGACGGACAAACAGACACACACACTTTCCCATTTATAATATTATATATAATAGTATGGATTATACCAAGTTATATCAAGATGTAATGTATCATTTGCTTTTTCATAAAGGTTCTTGATTGACTGAACTAATTACTGTGTTATTAACAAATAATGTAATCAGTTTAATACAGTTTTTTATTCAGTGCCACAATACTCGTATCTTCGTGTTAGAATAGCTTCAGAATACAAAAAAACTGGTAAGTAAATGAGCCATTATTTAATCCACAATTAGTTTAACAATGGGTTAAACTGGTTAATAAGTAATTAATTGAGCTAGTCAGTAGTAAGATAACTTGTAATACTTGTGCTTATGCTTAACTTGCAGAGCAGTGATGGCCTAGTGGTAACGGCCGTGACTTACGAGGAGTTGGTCGTGAGTTCGAACCCAAGCAGGCGCTTTCCTTTGTGTAAATTATTTCATCACCACTGCTCTCAAAACGGTGAAGGAAAACATTTTAAGGTAACCGGCATGTCTTAAAACCAAAAATTCGAAGACATGTCACATTTACCAACCCGTACTGGGCCTGCGTGGTGGATTTTGGCTCAATTCCTCTCGCTGAGAGGAGGCCTGTGTCCCAGCAGTGGGAACATCATAGGCCATTAGATCAGGTTAATTTGCCCGCTCGGTTGCTGCTTACAAAGCGGTTCTAAACTAATGTAGATAGTAATATTTATCAACTAATTGACGTATGTCATCATCTGCCTCATCATCATCATTTCAGCCGAAAGACGTCCACTAACGGACATACGCCTCCCCCAAAGGGCGGGTTTACAATAATCGCCACGCTTGGCAGGCGGGTTGGCGATCGCAGTATGGTGGTAAAATGCATAGAAAATACTGCTCTAGTAAGTCCCTTAGTCGCCTCTTACGACACCCACGTGAAGAAATGCGATGGTGCTATTCTTTACGTCCGGCACCACACGGTCGTCTGCATTGCCTTTCCCAACTAAGTTGGGTCGACTTCCAGTCTTATCCGACGCAGCTGAATACCAGTACTTAAGGGGAATGCTCCAACCAGCCCTTGAAATTCAAAATGTCTTGCGTTTTTTGCAATTTGCAGGCCAGTGCTAGGTTGTATGTTGATTAAAATATTATTCGCGACTGTAAGACGTATGTATTTACAGAAATCACCAATACAACCCTCCAAGTACATAAAGGCTTAAGAACAAAAAAAAAAAAAAACAGAAAAAGTCATTCCTACAGCTTTATGAACTTAGAGCGTTGTATTGATGATTTTGATGATTATAATTCTGTAACTACATACGTCTTACAGTCGCGAATAATATTTTAATGAACATACAACCTAGCACTGGCCTGCAAATTGCAAAAAACGTAAGAAAATTTGAATTTCGCGGGCTGGTTGGAGCATTCACCTTAACAAGGAGCGACTGCATGTCTGAACTTCTCAACCAAGTGACTGTGTTACACTTTGTAAGCCTGGTTGTCAGAGTTTCGGGTTTCTGACGACCCGTAGTGACAGTCTAAGATACATGACTAACAGCCGGGACCAATGGCTTAACGTGCTTTCCGAGGCACGGAGGAGTCTTGGTATGTGAAGATGGCCACCCATCCACGTACCAACCGCGGCAAGTGTAGTTTAACCCCTACGGCTGTTATTACTTACTAATTGACGTATAAACATGTTATGTTTATAGTGTTAAGTTATTTCTTTTGTATAAATTGGAAGTAGAAATAAACAAGTATTTTATAAATACTAATAATGTATGGAAGAGCGGAGTCTCCTAATACAGGCTTTATACGCTTTAAAGGAGGCTCCAGTCACCACTGATGTAAGATAAAACTTGTTAATTCGAATAAACCTTTTTTCATTTTTTTTTTTTTCGTAAACATGTTCCTTTACTGTTTGTTGTGGCGTAAGGTTTCTTTCTAGATGATTCTTACTTAATTTCGAACAAAGATAATCGCCGATACAAGAACGTGTTTTTTGTCGGCGACTTTTGCCATGTTCCTTTCTTTCTTTTTGTGGCAACCTTCCTAACTTACAACCCTTTTTTAATAAGTACGCCTTGATATTATTCTAGTTCTGTTTGACACGATACAAAATACTCGGCGAATAACGATATCATAATTAACTCTAGATTTCCCACGATCTGAAATAAATTATACAAAAAATGGTAGGTTAGTAATCATTTGTTTTTATCATTTTTATAAAACCACATTTTGACAAGATGAAGTACTTGCCTACCTATGTAAAAAGTGGAAATCTATGAAGCTTCCTCAATTAGTACTTTTTACTTAATTACCAAGGTAATCATCATAACCCAAAGAATAGCCTTGCCAGGGTCGAGAGAAATGTTCGAAAGAGTTACCGTGGCCCTGGCATGTAGGCAACTGAAGGAAGACGGGTGAGTTTTAGTCAGTAAAAGTCTGACACGCCCTCCCGTCCGCCCAAAGCGGGAGAAGTCATATAATTTCCCACCCACAAAAAAAAGGCCAAAGAATAGCCAAACTTAAGTGGCAGTGGGCAGGGCACATTGCTCGCAGAACAGATGGCCGATGGGACCGAAAGGTTCTGAAATGGCGACCGCGTTTTGCAGGACGTAGCGTTGGAAGGCCTCCTACAAGATGGACCGATGGTTTGGTGAAGGCCGCAGGAATCCGCTGGATGCGAGAAGCAGAGAACCGGTCGGAGTGGCGGAGCTTAGGGGAGGCCTATGTCCAGCAGTGGACGTTTTTCGGCTGAGATGATGATACTTTACTAGTCTCATTGGTCCAGTGGACGCAAACGCTATAAATCTAAATATATAAAATTCACAGTCCTGAGTGACTGACTGACTGACTGACATATCAACGCACAGCCTAAACCGTTGGTCCTAGAGACATGAAATTTGGAGAGTGTGTTCTTTGTAAAGAGTAGGTGTCCACTAAGAAAGGGTTTTTTGAAATTCCATTCCTAAGAGGGTGAAATGGGGGGTTGAAATGGTGAATTTTTCGACATTCACGCGGGCGAAGTCGCGGGCAAAAGCTAGTTTAATAATAAATTTGTTTATTGCCATAAAAACAGAGGGGTAATTGCGGAACTTTTTATCGGAAGGAATTGGTTTAATATTCATAGTTAAAAAACATTCATTGCGTTATTTACGTTGCTGAGCCGACAATTTATTCTAACAAATGACGCAATGGTTTAGAAATAACCTTCAATCCCATTCAGATTCTGATAAATTGTGCGTTTCGCAATTTGGGTGCACGTTACAGAAAATTTGAACCCTGGCTCCAGAGTTAGGTGAAACTACCTGTATTTCAGGATTCAGTGACTTTTGTGCTATTGATGAGCATTAGGTTAAGCGTTCAAAGTTATTGCGTTTCTCAGCCTGGAATTTCTCAGTAGCAGTCCTGAGTCTCGACTTGTGCCCGCTTGATGGCAATAGGCTCACTCCTTATTACATGGGAACTGAATATAACTGGTGAAATGTAGGTGTACTCATAAAACCACCTCAACCCTTGCCCGCCGCGACCCTTGGTCGAGCCAGCCTGCGCCGCTGAGCCTGTAGCTTTAAATTTGTACCAAATAATAATCATTCGGATCCAGTTCGTCCTATATAGTTACCCTCTACCAGCGATGCTCTAAGCCGAGGTCCGTACCCTACAAGTAGGGTTGCCAACCGTACTATAATATTTAGTATTGTACATTTCAGGTCTGCGTACTATATACTGTTAAAGAAATATATAGTACGCAAAAATACGTATAGTCCCAGTCGCCCCCACATGGATTGCCACCAGGTGGCAATTGGGAGAAAAAAATCCCAGTTGCCACCGGGTGGCGACTATCAACACCGAAATCTAACAAAGCAATCTTACATTTAAAAAAATTATTAACCTGTCTTTTGACTGATGATGAAGTGGTAGCGTGTATAGTCGAACCGGAGAAAGAGTAGTCGTCATAGATTATCACCACGTCCTCTTTCTCCGGTTCAAATATAGTGTATCCTAACGTACCTATCTCTCTTACTGCGTTTCAAACCTGTCAGTGTCAAACGAATGTTTGTTATTTTTGATAGGGGATTTTGGTGATTATTTCCAATTAGATTTTGTTCTTTCTTTTGAGAAGTCTGAAAGTCTTAAATAAATTAGTCTATTTTTTGAGTTTTCCATAAAATACTATATTTTTCTTTTTCTTTGTATTCTTTTTTGGCTTAGTTTGGAAAATACGTCAAATTTTGTCGAAGAAATGTTGGCAACCCTACGGGGTGCCCTTAGCTCGCTCTAGTAAGTCGCTCTAGTTTTAAGTTGTTAAGTCTGAAGGCCTCATTTGTTAAAGTAGCCACAGGCAAGTCCGATTTAGCAACTGACAAGCTTATAGGTTGACCTGCGAGATATCATTCCCTGAAAAAATGTATTAATAATAGGTGCACCTCTGCCTAACTCTTCCGGGAACGCAGGCGTAATGTTATCGTACTCTTATTATAAATAAAACCTGGTACATTTAATTACATTTCCTACTTAGAGAAGCGATCTAGTTATTGTGAGCAGTTAAAAATAGCCGATATTTTATAACCGTTATTAAAGTTATTAGATAATCGTTACGGACCGATGCATTATTGAAGTTATGTGGAGCAGATTAGGGTTCTGTCGCAGAAATCGCATTGAATAACCATAGTTTGAAGGTTTTAATATCAAGTATTGACTGCGAGTATAGGACATAAAGTGACCTTATTGGTGATGTTTTTCAGGAAGGTCAGGTGCGAAGTACTCGCAACCGGCGTGCGTGTATGCGATATGTATAAACGTATGCGAAGAATGTAAGGGTCGTAACAGGTGGCGTTCTGTAGTTTCTGCTTACCTTATGGAAAGAAAGCGTTAGTTTATGTGTAATATGCAAATAAACATAAGACAGTAGGTTTCATAGCTGTAGGTTAACGATCAACTATGTATAACCCAATCCAAAGCCCAAAATGTCTTGTTTCCATGTTCTGCAATAGTCCTGCGCATTTAAATCTGTCAAAGGGGCCTTTGTGAGTTGGCTTCAGCTCCTCGTACGCCTTTCAAAGGTTCGGGATCCGAAAGTTATGAGATTTGTCAAAGACAATTAAAATATTAATAATAATTATCATTAATAATTTTAATTAAAAATGTATGTAAGTACATACATAAGTATTGACTGAGCAGTGAATCCTTTATGTATGCTTGCAAAATTAAATGAATACCTGTTTCTAAATATCAAACTATCATAGCATCAGTAACTATTTTGCAACTTCGTTTTAGAACACCGATTGATTTTACCTTAGGAGATTGTATAGGTGTAATGTGTTCTGTGTCCGTACGCAAAATATGCGCTTGGACGTATGATGTGGTCTGTGCCCGTAAGCCAAATACGCACATGGACGTTTTGTATGTTCTGTGTCCGTACGCAAAATACGCGCTTGGACGTGTCATGAGTTCTGTGCCCGTACGCAAGATACGCGCTTAGACGTGTATTGAGTTCTGTGCTCTTACGCAAAAACACATTTGAACATGGAGATAGAAACACCAGCCCATTATATTATGTGTGACGACCTCCGAATTCGTTTTCTCGTGATTTACTATTAATCAGATTTGTAGTGATAGTAAAGACTAATTACAAAATTAAAAGTATTTTATTTGCCTGAAATAATTTTGTATCAGTGTAGTGACGTACGCTTGAATAGACGCTTTCTGCTTTTGGTGACTGTACATAATAAAGAGTATTATCTATCTATCTATAACTTACTAGCATTTGCCAGCGGCTTCGCCCGAGTGGAGGTCGGAAATTATCCCGCGGGAACATACTACCGGGATAAAAAGTACCCTATGTGTTATTCCAGGTTATAAACAATCTGTGTGCCAAATTTCATCTAAATCGGGTCAGTAGTTTTTGCGTGAAAGAGGCACAAACATCCACACATTCATGCATCAATACATACAAACTTTCGCGTTTATAATACTAGTAGGACTAGTAGGATCTATCAGGAACCAAAATTGTCGACATAGCTCACTGCATAAGCTGAAGTGTTAATGGGTCGGTCCTATTAGGTGTAGAACCGATGAATGTTAAGATAGACGTGTTCTTGAGTGGAGATCGCGAATCGACCAACGTAAGGTAGCACGCCCTCAGGCTAGATGGGGCGGCGATGTTCGCAGGGTGGCTGGTAGCAGCTGGATGAGAGTTATCGAGAATCGAGCTGAATGGCGTGCAATTGGAGAGGTCTATGTCCATCAGTGGACTGCTGTAGGCTAATGATGATCCTTAACTTAATTAAAATACTACAGAACCTTCCTAGCTTACCACAGTACTCACCAACCACATATCCCTCCTACTCACACACATTGACACAGTTCAAACAATTCCTACACTCAGCCTAATTTCAATGCCTGCGTAGGAGTCTCCTCAATGGGCCATACAGTTGCAACCATCAATCTTATTACAAAAGTAGCATAAGCAGCGCTGTGAGCGACATTGACATTAATCTTGCAGTAGTCATTAAATGTTTAATTTTTGTTGTTAATTTGTGTTAGGTAGGCTTGTGTCTTGTAGGTGGCAGCCAAACTGATATTGGGTTTATAGAAGCAAAAGTTAGCACCGGTTAAGATGATACATAGTCATGCTCTTCATTCGATTCCCAACAAAATGGTTGAGCTGGATGGTACTGCTCTACGCGACATGTTCGTGAATGCCATGCCAATTAAGAGATGACCATGTCGCCCACTGAATGGGCGACATGGTCATCTCTAACTTCCAGGTGTTATTTTTAAATCTTATATTTGGAATTGTTTCTTCATTTTTTAATAATATACCCCGATTTTTCAATATTTTAATTTAAAAGAATGTTTTAGAGTTCGTTATCCGTTCTTCTCTGTGGAGATATACGTTTTAGAAAGGTCAACTGGCTTCAACTTTATCTGACAGATTTTTTGACAATTCAAAAGTACCTGCTAATGGTTTCATTTGAGTGCGAGTTTTTTGACAACTAGGGAACAGAAAACCTTAAAGGTCGGTAGGTGTCATGATAAAGGTGACAAGTTAGGAAGAAGGAGTTAACTAAGATTTTAGCTTTATCAGTAGCTTCCACAAGTTCTTGTAACGAAAATAGTTTAGGCCGGTTTTGAAACCCGGAACAAAGCAGAAAAAAAACCGTTAAAAACATTAAAGTCAACATAAAATTATACATTAGTTAAGTACAATAATTAAACAAACAGAATACGGATGAAAACA
This sequence comes from Aporophyla nigra, assembly GCA_947507805.1. Classification (NCBI taxonomy): domain Eukaryota; kingdom Metazoa; phylum Arthropoda; class Insecta; order Lepidoptera; family Noctuidae; genus Aporophyla; species Aporophyla nigra. The sequence goes on from OX382315.1 coordinate 19,030,341, forward strand.
TGACCAAGGTTAATATTTATTGAGATACGAATTGTAAACAAAATATCGTACTTTGGTGCGAATAACTGTACTGTAGGGCTGCCCCTGAGATTTTTTTACTGACAACACGTGAATTTTAACTGTTTAAAAGCGTCCACGTGTGACGATTGTTGCATATGTCTGGGGTTCTTAAGGCGAGGCTGCAGTACTTTTTAACTTTTAAAACCTCTGTATATATAGCAAAATAAAATTACCGTGAAAAAAAAAAATGTTTTTTTGAAAAATTCGGCATATTGTCAAGCGCTGAGTGAAGATAGAAACGTGAATTAAAATAATTGTCTCGATAAAAAAATAATCATAAAGATGACACTAAATCGCTATTTAAAAAGTGTACCTTGAAGAGATTCCATCATTAAACCATGTAAAACGTATACCAAAAGATAGGGCTTATTGTTTTTTAGGGCAAGGTGAGAAAAAAAATCATTATCGTTTTTTTCTACGAAACAAATATACACAAAATCTAGCAGTTCAAGCGCTCGCAATATGACGTGCCAGTGTTCGCTGAGACGTGTTCAACTACAAGAGGGCCTTATTATGTTTCCTACTCCGGACCCGCCCCCTAATTGCTTAACACACTATTAAACAGTATCTGAATCTTGTTGAAGGTTATTGCTGATACATTGCTTCATATGTTCGAAAAATGTGTCTTCTTAACAACGTTTGAGATCCGCACTGAGATTAGGTCCGTAAGTGTATCACATTTTTATTTGAGTATTTTGGTTTGTCTTAAAAAGAAAATCTTCTAAATATTAGCATGCCTTATTTAAAGTACCTACACTGTACAGGGATCACATTTTTCATAACCACTTTTAATTTATGTTTCTACTTTATAAAGAAATAAACGATTATGATAACGGACATAATATCAGTTCGATGGAGTTATTGGGTAATACACTAACAGTAGAAGTGGCTTTTATAATGACAGTTCAACAGCATTCATTGCGTTATTTACGTTATCGAGCAGACAAATTGTTCGAACATATGAATCAATGAATTAAAATCCTTCCAAATTATTCATAGGATAGTGTGTTACGCAATTAGGGTGTTTTTCCATCCTTTGAGCTAATGTGAAGAAATATATCTACTGAACCAATAAACGATGACCGGTAATACCCACTTATAACAGTTCACAGATGACGAAGCTCGTAGTAACTAGTAGTAAAGTGTAATCAATTAGAACTAAAATGATGAGTCAGCTTCCTTGTGCGAACAACACAGCGTGTTGGTAAACATAGTGGAACCGGTCTCCGAACGTGTGGACTCTAACAATTTACAGTTTGCTACGGAAATTTAGTGTATAGTTAATTAATCTAATGGTTTCTGAAATGGTCAATATGTTTGTTTTATTGAAGCAAATAATTCTGTTGTTGTTGTTGTTGTGCTTGATTAGCCATTAGATACCGGTGAAATAATCAACCAACGGCTATTTTGAATTCACGAAACACACATGGGAAAGAAGACTTTTCGAAATTTTGCTTAAACCATTTCATCCCTTCTGCAATTGGTTGTATTGTCCCATTTAATTTATAAATAACACAGTGGCTTATTTCAGCATCCCGATGAATCGAATCAAATCATTTATTTTTTGCAAATATGGGTAATAAGTATAGGCGTTGCTTTTTACATAGTAAAGTACTCCAAATTTTACCGTCACATAGGCATGCAAATAATATTCAATTATGATATTATACTCAAATAAAAAATACAATACGATTTCAGATAAATGTCAAATCATAGAAAAATTTATGCGTCAAATTTAGTTAATTAAATATCATGTTTAACAAAATGAAAATGTCGGACTGAAAATGTCTCTAAAAATTATCACAATTATGTCAAAACTAAATAATAAGTATGTCAATGAGAATAAAAGTATTTCAATCAGAATAAAAGCATGTCAAACAGGATATTTAGTAGCAGCTATAACAATAATAAAATAAGTCAACCAGTCAGCGATTCATCATTAAGGAAGTCGTCAATTTTATAATAACATTTCTTAATTAATATTTTATGTAGTGCCCTTTTAAATTTTATTACATTCATATTTTTTATTACATTTGGTACTTTATTATAAATGAGTGGGGCATTACCAAAAAAACTTTTCTGTATTAGCGCGGTTTTACATTTTACATGACATAACTGGTTTAAGTATTGAGTCCGTATTGGATTTCTTCTGTCCTCCGACAGTTTTTTAAATAATTGTGGATTATTTTTTACAAACAAAGCTGTGATGAAGTATCAGAGATCAATTTTTATCATTTTCGACTGATTGACTGGCATAAAAACATTTGAGATTAACCAGAATGTACAGGCATCTTCAAGAGATGAGTCACTACCGCATGTTCAAAAAGTTTAGTAGCCAATAATAAGCACCCGCACAGAATCTATCACGATTTTTTTTGTGACAGCCCTATCTCTCACAATGGCGGCCATTATATAACACGCGCTCAGTGAGTTTTACGAGACATTACATAACGTAACAGAGCATTTACATTAAAATTATTGTTAATGCACCGTATTGTACTTCTTTAATGGACTATGTGTAGATAAAATTGAGTTTTATTTGGACTATGGGCAGCTGGCAATTTGCTCAATATTGAATTAACTTTAGTTGGTGTTGAAAGGTAATGTTTATTGTTACGTTGATCGGAAATCAAATCGATTGAAAAAAAGCCCTAATATCGAACACAGTTTGGTAAACTGTGTACGATATTAGGGCTTTTATTAGGTTCCAGTAACTGATAATAGAACTGCCGTAACAACTGAGCGATAAAAAATTCCGAAACTTTTGAAGCCTTCATTTATGTTGGTCTCTCAACGTTCGTTTGTCCTTTCTTTATATTCTTCTTCTTCTTCTCTGATTTCATAACGGGCATAGTTCCCCCAATTCCTCTTTTCAATTGTCCCTTATTCTTGTAAAGAAGGAAAGATCACACCAGGAGGGTTCATGTCTTTTAACCAACTTCATAAAACGGAGGAGGTTTTCAATTCTGTAGTTATTTTAATAAACGTTTATTACCTCAGACCTCCGGCGCTTATAAAACGATTAGCAAAAATCTTCTTTGGTTTAAAAGCGTTTTGTTAACGGACCATTTAAAATTGGCCATGTTCTTCCATTACTGGTTTTTGAGTTAGCTTCAATAACACATATTTCTTTCCACTAAGTTTATATTGATGAATAGTTGCTGCGCACAGCTTCGCCCGCGGGGATAAATAAATAAATAAATAAATATCTTAGGACAACCAACACACCGTTATCTGATCCCAAACTAGGCAGAGCCTGTACTATGGCAACTAGGGCATGCAAAAACCGGGTTGTTTATATAAACCGGTTTTTTCGGGGTTTATGTTTACAAAACCGGTGAAACCGGTTAAATCGGTTTTTTCGGGTTTTTTTATTTGATTTTTAATAAATGAGAAATATGTCTGTACAGAAATGAAAATGCTGAAGTCTAATCAAAATATGATTTTTTTACGGACTGAAATAAGGTACAAGTACTAACAAGCTATACAAAAAGTTTCTTTACTTTATACAAAACATAGAATAATAATCATAAAGCTTATTATTTAGGAAAATAACATACCTATTCTTTAAAACCTAACATACACAATTTGGAACATTTGGTAGGTACACAAAAGCTTAAAATTACAGAATATTAAATAACAATTGAACTGTCATAAAATACAAACAGGTAAAATCAACAGTACGTAAAATGAAATCAAAATAATTAATGAAATATCGCATAAAATGGAAGTCTTATTCCATAATAAACCAAAACAAAATATATCTGTCATTGTTGTAGATAAAACAGACTAGTTTCTGCCCGCGACTTCGTCTGCGTCAATTTTTTCTACCCTGACCTTTCCCGTCGCATCGAATTGCCTGCTAGTTTTCGTTCATTTTTTGTAATCGTAGCGTGATGTTATATAACCTATAACCTTTCTCAATAAATGGGCTACTCAACACAAAAATATTTTTTCAATTCGGACCAGTAGTTCCTGAGATTACCGCGTTCAACCAAACAAGCAAACTCTTCAGCTTTATAATATTAGTATAGATGAGACCTGCTGATAAAAAGGCTCTCTCTGATTCCACACTTGTTGGAGGTATAGATTCCAAAGCTTTATATACTTTTATTAAGTGCTCTCCCATTTTTCCTCCACCGTCGTAAAGTGCCATTTCCACCCTGATTTTAGTTTCTAAATCAAGTTCTGTAGATAGGCTTGCATCAGAGGTATGTTGTTTGAGAGCCTTCTTTATTTCTTGTCGGAGTTGGTCCTTGATGTTCCATGAAACATTTACTAGGTACTGTATAGTCTAAGTTTTCCTGAGTTGTAGTTGCCGTCAGTTTAGTAGTCGAAAAATGCTTACTTATAATGTTAACCGAAAAAACCGAAAACTCCGGTTTTGTTATCCTAAAAAAACCGGGTTTCAAATCAGTCGGTTATCCGGTTTTTTCGGTTATCCGGGTATCCGGTTTGCATGCCCTAATGGCAACCAGACAACTGATAAACATACTTATATATTTCTAAATACATACATATTATAGATAAATTACACCCAGACACAGAACAAATGATCGTGCTCATCACACAAAGATTTGTCCTGGGTGGGAATCGAACCCACGACCTCAGTCTTAGCAGTCAGGGTCGCTAACCACTAGACTAACAGGCCAGTCAAATGATGTTGGAAGCTATCCCACGGGAATGTGTTACCGGGACAAAAAGCAGCCTAAGTGTTACTCCATATAATATCAGCTACCTGCCTGTGAAAGTCCAGTCAGTATCGGTCCAGCCGTTTCGGAGATCAGCCGAAACAAGCAGACAGACAGCCAGACAGACAGATCTAAGAAATAATGTTATAAGTATCAATATTACACTATAACTACTACTTACAATAATTACTCATATATTATACTTTCATATGGATTGAATAAAAGCTGTTACTTTGTCATTACAAACAAACACTTCAATTTTATTTATTTGTATTGATGTTGTAATCATTTCCTGTCACTGTTTTTTGCTTAGCAAGTGAAGGTTTACGATTTTGTGTAGAGTACGACCGATAAAATGTGTAAGTAAGTAAGTAAGTAAATTTTATTTGTTTAAACATGGTGTACAACTGTACATACATTGCATGCAAGATAATAAGGAGATGCAGAAAAGATCAGACATGTTCAGCCGCATACCGTGGCGTACAAATTGGTAGGAAGAGATGGTGCATAAACCGTTATAATATTCATCAAAATTAATTTTCATAATTATTCATTAAAGATTAGGAATTTTTATTACAATTCAATGTCAAAGTAGTGATTAAATTAGTTGGTCAATAAAAATAAGAAATAAAATAAAATGTCACTAAAATTACAAATATTCCATAAAATACAATGGTTAACAAAAATAATGTACAAAATACAACATTGTCATCTCAAAAATGGAGAAAATTGTCCTCTTTCATAAATTTCGATATACTATAATACGCTCTTTCAGTTAGTATTTTCTTCAATTTACTCTTTAGAGCAGAAATATTTAATGTTTTCCACGATTTGGGCATTTTATTAAAAATGTTCGGAGCCATACAATAGATACTCTTATGCATAAGAGTTGTTTTAGCGCCGTGAACACAGAGTTTGAAATTATCACGCTGTATGTAAGTTTATTGAAAAAAAAAGAAATCAAAATCCAAAAAAAAAAAAACAAAACAAAGTGAAAAATAACTTTAATTTCCGAAGTCGGTAAAAAATAAATAAAAAACAAAACCTAAGATACCGATTCGAAAATTAAAGTTGTTTAAATTTCGAATTCAATTGCGTGTCCACAACTGGTTTTAATATCAGACCAAATAAAAATTTATTAGGTCTTCTGAGGTTTTGTTAATGAGCGTGTTTGAATTTAAATCCATAATTTATAGACTGCACTAGAAAAATCTACTTGGATTTTTCTAGTGCAGTCTGTAAATTATGGCTATTCAATCAACTCAGCCTATCGCAGTCCACTGCTGGACACAGGTCTCTCCCATGCTGCGCCACAACACCCTGTCCTCCGCCTTCCGCAACCAGTCTGCCCCAGCCACTTTACTTAGGTCGTTGGTCCACCTAGCTGGGGGGCGTCCCATGCAACGCTTGCCGATACGCGATCTCCACTCCAGGACTCGTCTGCTCCTTCGACAGACATGGCCAGCCCACTGCCACTTCAGCGTGCTTACTCTGCGAGCTATAAATAATTATAATGATGACTATTATTTCATTCCAAAGAATGAATAGATAAGTTATTATAGATACACGTTGCGTCATTCATTACTCAAACAAATTATTCAAAATTGAATAGTGGCTATTACGACCTACAACAAAAAAAACTTTAAGTGAATGCAGATATTGTAGTATTTATGTATTCAGGATAATTTGTGAGACCGTTGACTCAGTAACACGATACAAACGATCAATCAAATGAATGAATGAACGTTAAATTAATTTATTGATGTCTCAAACCATATTAATGCAGAATCGTAACTTATACGAGACAGTTGACAATATGTTAAATATGTATCAAGCTGCAGCTATAAAAACAATACATATATTATGAAGAAGTAAAATGTTGACCATGTATTGTGTGTATTCGACTAATCAACTCAGCCTATCGCAGTCCACTGCTAGTGGCTTTTTTTAACCGACTTCTTAATTTGGTTCCATTCGGACAATGGGGTCCATGTGAGCACCACATAAGTCTTAACTTTGCATGAAGTATTTGCGCGACAATTGAACGAATAACGCGATTAGATTAGTGCGGGGTATCTACCATAACTAAAAAGTTAAAAATAAAAACTTTTTATAAAAAAATAACAACCGACTTCCTTAAAAAAAAACCGGCCAAGTGCGAGTCGGACTCGCGCACCGAGGGTTCCGTACAAACCTGCAGGTATTCACGGTTTATGCATAAGGTTTATGTTTATGAAATTAAATGTTATTTTTTTTTATATTACAGTTGACTGAATGAAAGGTAAATTGTGGTTTACGATTTATGACGTATTAAAAAAAACCACTTACTAGATCTCGTTCAAACCAATTTTCGGTGAAGTTTATATAGTTATGTGCATCATATATTTTTTTTAGTTTTATCATTCCCTTATTTTAGAAGTTACGGGGGGGGACACACACATTTTACCACTTTGGAAGTGTCTCTCGCGCAAACTATTCAGTCTAGAAAAAAATGATATTAGAAACCTCAATATCATTTTTGAAGAAAAATTGAGTTTCAGTTCTATGTATGGGGAACCCCAAAATTTTCTTTTTTCTATTTTTGTGTGAAAATCTTAATGCGGTTCACAGAATACATCTACTTACCAAGTTTCAACAGCATAGCTCTTATAGTTTCGGAAAAAAGTGGCTGTGACATACACGGACAGACAGACCGACAGACAGACAAACAGACATAACGAATCTATAAGGGTTCCGTTTTTGCGATTTGGCAACGGAACCCTAAAAACACTACAAAGTCAAAAATAACTTTAATTTCGGAAGTCGGTGGCAAAAAAAACCTTAAATACAGATCCTAAGACACCGAATTCCGAAATTAAAGTTATTTTTGACTTTGTAGTGTTTTTTTAAGGAAGTCGGTTGTTATTTTTTTGTAAAAAGTTTCTTCTGGTTGTGAAATTGTTGAATGAATTCTCCCGCTTTGGTTCAAGCGGGAGGGCGTGTCAGACTTTTACTGTCTAAAACCCACCAGTGTTCCTTCAGTAACTCTTTCGACCAAATCCACGATCCTGGATGGCATCGGTCCTACCGGACCCCTTCAGTACGTGCTGACATCTCATTGAGGCGCGTACAACACAACGTGCCGTCGACCCGGGCCTGGTCCTTACCGGGCAGCGAGTAGTACCCAATGCTCGCCCCCCGCAAGCACGCGCGTACGCTGGCCAGGAGTCCGGTATGGACTCCCGACGCCCGGGGCGTTTCTTGCGGCGGCTAGGGGCATGAAGACGTAAAGATTGCCTCTCCCTCATGCGCTTCGCCTCCTCCTTTGCGAGGATTACTGCTTGCTTTTCAGAAGGAGGTGAAGGCTTTCCATGCCCTCTCGCTCCGTACCATGGCCTGGACAACGCCGAACGTGAGAAATCACCGCCGACTGCTAGGGGCCTGCTCTCTAATTCCGTTAATGCTGATACAGGCGCATTCGGAATTAGTTCGATTCATCGGAATGAACCCAACTTCCGATTAATTAACTTATTCGAACAACTGTCAAATCGCGTCGTTCATTCTTTGTTCGAATCTTGAAGTTATCTACTATCCGTAGGTGATACAATGAAAGAGATACTCGTAACTAAGCCTTTCTAAGCCGAAACTACTTTATTCGTGCCTTTTTTAGTAAACCTCTTGGACACTACAGCTGCCTCCCCCAAACTGGGCCTCCACATCCGATTCTCAACCTTCCGCATCCAGTCTGTCCCAGCTATCTTTTTAAAAGCGACACCTCCCAGCTAAATGGACCTATAAATGAAGTAGGTACTTAGATATGTAGGTTTTTATTTTTATTATTGGTAATCATCAAATGACTTTTCTCGCTCTGGGCGGACCGGGAGGGCGAGACTTTTACTGACTAAAACCCACCCGTATTCTTTCAGTTCTCTCTTTCACGCATTCGAATAAATCAGCAACCCTGGCAGTAGATATGTAGATTAGTTGGTTAGTTCAACATGCCCGGCTGGAGGTCTAAAAAGTTTAACTTTTTAGAAATCGCCGGGCGAAAATCCGTTTAAGTATTCAGAATCTTTTCAGATTAACTACGAGATGTCCTTCAAAAAAAAAAAAAATAGTTCAACATGGTGAAAGGGCGCAACCAAGAAACAAGAAAAATTCATGGCTCTTTTAGCATTTCGGTAAAATTTATAGATGACAGGGTCACTAACTTCAAGATGACTTTGTTGCATCCATCGTAGTGCAAATATGTCAGTTATTTAAGGTGCCCACTGACCAAGCCTTGTGCCGTTACTAACACTATCCTATACAGACAACGAAAGACTGTCATTACATACGTAGCGAAGTCATAAAAATGTTTAGTTTTTATTAAACGTAAACTATCATTACTGTTTGCTCGTAAAAGTCAGTCGAGGGTAACAGGTGACTATTATGGCATGGCGTATGACTATCTGCATGCCTATTACAAGTGTGAGATATTAGTCAGGACACAAATTAGAGACAAACTCTATTTGTGGTGAGATTGGAATGAGATGTGGGAGTTTAAAAGTAGCGCATATGACAGTATTGCTGATGAGTAGACGATTGCTATGGTAGATCAGCCTTTCCCAAAGTGGGCGATAACGCCCCTCTTGTTGGCGCTGCAGGCCTAAAGGGGGGTGGTAAGAGACCCAGAATAGACTGTGTGGGGTGTGTAGACTCTACACAACGCCCCCATTTTTTTCTGGGTCTCTTACCACCCCCTTTAGGCCTGCAGAGCCCACAAGGGGGGCGTTATCGCCCATTTTGGGAAAGGCTGGTATGGATATACATATGCTGAAGATAAATGAAGACGATGAGAAAAATGATATTCTAATGATGAAACAGAACAGTTTTATCTTGTTTGAAAAGTAACTATGAAGTTAACTGTGACTATTTATTTATTTAGGATCTCCAACAAAAGATGTACAGTCAGTGCCCTGCATTACCTGACCCCTCTTCCTTATTTCTTCTGTGTAGGAGGGGTCAGGTAATGCAGGGCACTGACTGTACACAATTCATTGACACATAAATAAAGGGCAAAATCGGGTATTAGTAGGTGTACTCCTTCACTTATAAGAGACCACAGCATGCACATTAGATTTAACAACTATGCTAACAAAATTAAAATAATAATTATAGGTAAAATTTGGTAACAGTTTATACATTTTTAAAGGACGTACAGAAAGTAGAAAATGAAAATTTTTGAGATACTTGTACTATCGAGCAATCGTGCCGATCATTACATTTATGTAGCAATCGCAGGTCTGCGCACAGACTTAATTTACCTTCGATGACTATGCGCTGCCGCGCTGGTGACCTTTTTACTTGAGAACTCGATACAATAGCATCTAATATGGTGTGAATCTCTTGTGTCGCTTAGCTTTGGTCTTACTTACGTTATGACTATTAATAGACGGATTAACTAAACGTTTTGCAAGCAGAATTCCTTCTTTGTGCGTGCAAGCAGGAACTTTAATAAGATAAATGTCATCAGCAGCCTATAATGTTCCCACCGCTGGGACACAGGCTTCCTCTCGGTGAGAAGAATTGAGCCAAAATGCACCACGCGAACCCAGTGCGGGTTGGTAGATGTCACATGTCTGGGTTTTAAGACGTGCCGGTTTCCTCAGGATGTTTTCCTTTCCCGTTTTGAGAGCAGTGGTGATGAAATAATTTACACAAAGGGCCTGCTTGGGTTCGAACTCACGGCCATCACTGCTCTCAAAAAGATATATAAACAGCATGATTTTGATCCATTTGTAACAAGTGTGTCATCGGCCAGAAGGTGCTTGAGACTAAGCTTTTCTACTAACAGTATTGTAGTTAGTTCAATGGGTTGGATGCTTACCTTTTTTACACGGTTTATATTAGCTTCACTTGTATGTTTGTACGTTTGTTTGTAACCAACTCCTTATAGCGCGATTTTGACCCACTTTAAACGACCAGATTTCATTGAAACTCTGTAGACTTATCGAGGACCGATGACAATGCTATAATTTCATAAAGTGCCATTATCCTTGCCAGGGTTACCAGGACAGCAAAAAAAATGTCTTCGAAAACTACGCTGACATACGTCTCAAAATTCTAAACAACCTAAAAAATAGAAAATAAATAATAGTTAAAAAAACTTTTTTTAAACTATTATTTTTTATTGTTAGTTTCTATATCTGTAGACTGTAATATTACGACATGCATTATTAATTTTAGCTTTGATGTTCTCTTTTGTGTTTTTATTATAAGTGAACACTTGTCTTTGGATTCGTGTGGTGCCAGACGTTAAGAATAGCACCATTTCATTTCTTCTCGTGGGTGTCGTAAGAGGCGACTAAGGGACTTAATTGAGAATGGGCAGCAGCGTTCTCTATGCATTTTACTACGAGACTGAGATCGCCAACCCGCCTGCCAAGCGTGGTGATAATGGCGAACCCTCCCAAATTAGGGGAGGACTGTCTTTCGGCTGAAATGATGATGATGATGATGACTTGTAATTGTCTGACAGTCACCTGTACCATTCTTATTTTGGTTTTTCTAGCTGTAAGACTTCCAACGAGCTTAAAGAAATACATAAATAGAAACCTGTTACAAAATCGATTTGCTATAAGTAGTCTGTCTATTCACAGATATTCTAAAAATAAAAGAACATCGGTCTTCTTTTATTTTTAGAATAGTATTAGTAGTTATTAGTATAAGTTCTGGTAGATTAGTATCGTTAGCAGGTTTCGGATTATTTTAGTTATACTTCTTTACAAAAGGTGTTTTCCAACGAGTTCATGAGTTCCTGTGTTCTATTCCCAAGACTCGCAATTTTTTTTTGGTTTTACTATCGGGAATCTCCCAGCTTTTTTTTATGGAAATTATCAAATGACGTCTCCGGGCGGAGCGGGAGGGCGTGTCGGACTTCTACTAACTAAAACCCACCCTTGTTCCTTCCTGCCCATGTGCCAGGGTCACGGTATCTCTTTCGAACAATCTCGCGACTCCAGCAGATCTCTCAGCTTTAGCTCCGAGTCTAGATTTGTGTCCTGTGGATGGCAATAGACTCGCTGTATTACAAGGTTCCGTGTGGGACTTAAAGAATAACAACATCCCATTTCTTTCCGTGGGTGTCGTAAAAGATGACTAGAGAATGGGCAGCAGAGTTCTCTATGCATTTTACCACCATACCGTGATCGCCAACCCGCCTGCCAAGCGTAGTGATAATGGCAAACCCTCTAAGCTAGGAGGCCATGTCCAGCCGTGGGTATAGTCGGGCTATGTACATCCATAGCCCGATTTTAGCTTTTTGTACAAAGCAATGCAGCTTAGTTGGAAGGAAATAGTGTAAACGGTGGTACGTTTGGCTTACCTCAAACGATTCAATTCTATTGTAATAGCTATTTACGATTCTCGAAAGCTTTCATTTCTATTGTATCAATGTGAGCCTATAGCAATCCTCTGCTGAGCTTCTGCCCGCTTTGACCGCTTGAAATGCCTTTTCTAAACATAAAATACAGGGACAAATAACATTTGCTAGAAAAACTCCGCATACGGGGAGACCAAATAAAATAAAATAAAAAAGTTTTGATGATTTGCTGTCGGGGTCAACGGCCGCTGATAATGTTGGTACCTGAAGAGTGAGTTGAGACATCTGGTTTTTTTAATTCCTTGTCTCTGTAGTTCACATGAAATAACTTTTTGAACTGATATTTTAACTACACTGGGTTGAAGTCTCAAAAAATATCTTTTTTTTTGGGTTCCGCACCTCAAAAGGAAAAAGCGGAACCCTTATAGGATCACTTTGTTGTCCGTCCGTCCGTCCGTCCGTCCGTCCGTCCGTCCGTCTGTCAAGACCCTTTTTCTCAGGAACGCGTGGAGGTATCAAGCTGAAATTTATATCAAATACGTACTCAAGTTTGCTGTCCCTTGGAGCTGTGAAAAAATCAAACCTCTAAGCTAACGCAATCAAAAGATATAGCCGTTTATGCCGCAAATTTCAGCAAATTTTCGAAACTCGCAAGGGAATCAAAACCTATAGGGTACTTCCAGTCGATCTAGAATTTTGAAATTTGGTACGAAGCAACGTCTTATAGCACAGATAAAGGAAAAATTGCGAAAACTGTAAATTTTTAGTCACATCATGTAATAAAAATATTTTTTTAAATTTAAAACTTTATACCTACAGGTTTGTACGGAACCCTCGGTGCGCGAGTCCGACTCGCACTTGTTTGTTTTTAACTTCATATATGGGCATCACTTTTGAGAACTTTCGTTAGCTAATGAATTTGACCCAGTTAGTTCTGTTACACTTGGCAAATCTCGAGGGTTGTTGGAAGCACGAAAATCTGACAACCAGTCTTAGTCCAGCCTGTTAGTCTAGTGGTTAGTGACCCTGACTGCTAAGGCTGAGGTCGTGGTTTCGATTCCCACCCAGGACAATTCTTTGTGTGATGAGCAGAATCATTTGTTTTGTGACTGGGTGTAATTTATCTATAATATGTATGTATTTAGAAATATATAAGTATGTTTATCAGTTGTCTGGTTGCCATAGTACAAGCTCTGCTTGGTTTGGGATCAGATAACAGTGTGTTGGTTGTCCTAAGGATATATATAAAGGGTACCCAGTTACTGGGTTGTGGAAATCAGACAGGCAACCCCTCCATGTCTGACTGGACGCCAGGCTAGGCAGATGATAATGTAATATTATTAAGAGACTAGTATAGATGATACATAGGCATACCAATCTAGATTGCTCCAGGGCCACTCATTCATTCTTACATTACATGTATTTACTAATAAATCATTCATAATATGTCCTCCATAAATAAAAATCTTTCCTGGACTGCTCAGTCATCATCATCATCATTTCAGCCATAAGACGTCCACTGCTGGACTTAAGCCTCCCCCAATTTGGGGGGCTTAGCCATAATCACCACGCTTGGCAGGCGGGTTGGCGATCGCAGTATGGTCGTAAAATGTATAGAGAACGCTGCTGCCCATTCTCTAGTAAGTCCCTTAGTCGCCTTTTACGACACCCACGGGAAGAAATGGGGACTGCTCAGTAAGTTATTCTAATTAAATAGATTTCTTTCCTTCCTCCTCTAGCTCATGAAATAGTGAAGTATCTCAACACAATATCATGGCTAACAAAAAAACCATTTGACAAATTTGACACCTTAATAAATTACACGGCATATTTTACACTTCGATTAAACTCTTTCACTTATCGATTTCCTCAGTTTCAACCTCGGAGTAACCCTGACCTGGTCACCTTGACCCCTCGCCACATGCCTTAACTGGCAGTTTATATATAATGCCCCGGGTACACGAGGTTCGTTTTTGAAGCTACGATAGCAGGCAAGTAGTAATCTGGCTTATTTTTCTAGCTTGGTACATGCTAGAACTGCTTACAAGATGCTAGGAACTAGTAGCATTAAGTTAGTTCGTAGAGTAAAAACTAAAACTCCATGTTCTAAAAAGTATGAACAGGAAAATATTATCATCTGAAAGCCATGGTCTTAAAATTCACGTCACATAGCCTAAACCAGCGAACGATCAAGACGCTTCTAACGATACCTCATTTTTCAAATTATGATAAATAGTTTAGAATGTATAAGGAAACAGATGAAAATACAATATACATACCTACATACGGTTACGGTACGGTTCAAAATCATGACCCTCGTTTTTGCTTCGCCGTAGACTGGTAAAAAGACCGACTAGAAACGCCCGCCACACAACACGTAGCGCGCCAGGCAACAATCATTAGCTTCCTCATCATCATTTCAGACAAGAGACCTCCAGTGCTGGACGGCGGGAGGCGTATGCCTCCCGCAATTTGGGGGGGTTTGTCATAATCGCGGGTTGGCGATCGCAGTATGGAGGCAAAATGCATAGAGAACGCTGCCGCCCATTCTCTAGTAAGTCCCTTAGTCGCCTCTTACGACACACACGGGAAAGAATAGCACTATCTCATTTCATCGTAAGTTAATGCTAACTATACTAAGAAAAAAATAATAGTTCTGTCTACACGAAGCCACAGTGTCTAGCTTGTTAGTTTACGAGCACTATCTTGCTATCCTAGCTTTAGTTACTAACCTCGTGTAACTCGGGCATTACTCTTACAATATTGCTAATGAAGCTCTGAAGATGGCCGCCATCTTTTGTCAGTCAAATATCACTAGAATAATGTTTTTATTGTACTCAGTGGTGAGATTTTTTTCAATATTTCGAGGTTAGGATGTCTGTAATTAAAAGTGTTTTGATATTAATAGGAAGTTTCCATTAATTATTAGACGATATGTTAGGATTTTATAAGTAATTAATGTGTAGTAGTCGAGGAAGTACTTAGGAATGAAATAGGTAAGAACTCACCGGAAAATAATATTGGAATCGAAGAGTAAGTGCATTATAAGATGAGTAGATTTAAAATTGATATTTTTTTCTGCTTCGTTGGTTTATTGTTTGCAAACGCTACTGTTGATTAGGAGGTCCTGGATTTTCGACTCCCAGGTCAGTTAAACTGTTTTTGGGTTTTTCTGCTATTTGTCAGTAGCAGCACGAAGCCTGGATTTGTGCCTGATGGCAATTGGCTCGCTCCTTATTACATTGAACTTAAACATAACTGCCCAAAATGTGTCCAAACATATTATTTTATGTTTTTCATCTGACAGTAAGGAGCGTGAAGTCTGGCACAAGTAAAGACAGGCGCAGGCCCAGTAGTGGGGGAAGTCGTCCTGTAGAAGATTGCTGAAAGAAGGAACACAGAAATAATAAAGAGAAAAAAGAAATAAAAAATAGATGAAAATGATTCAAAGCGGAACAAGACAGACATTGGCGCAGTAGCTATTAGAGAGAAAATCTAATATGCATAGGTATTCAGTTATTGAATTAAATTCGTCACCTGTCAAGTATGAATCTTCTTTTATTGGTATTATTTATTTTAGTATTGTATAAATTACATAATATGGTAGCAGCCTTAAAATAATAACTATAGTATGCACATGTACATAAAAAGCACCACATCGCGGTCATCCGTGTGGTGGCGGACGTAAAGAATAGCACCACCCCATTTCTTCCCGTGGGTGTCGTAAAAGGAGACTGAAGAACTTACTAGAGAATAAATATGAATAAATATATATCTTAGGACAACCAACACACCGTTATCTGATCCCAAACTAGGCAGAGCCTGTACTATGGCAACCAGACAACTGATAAACATACTTATATATTTCTAAATACATACATATTATAGATAAATTACACCCAGACACAGAACAAATGATTGTGGTCATCACACAAAGATTTGTCCTGGGTGTGAATCGAACCCACGACCTCAGTCTCAGCAGTCAGGGTCACTAACCACTAGACTAACAGGCCAGTCAAAGAAAGAGAATGGGCAGCAGCGTTCTCTATGCATTTTGCCACCGTACTTCGATCGCCAACCCGCCTGCCAAACGGGGCGATTATGGCAACCCATCCCCTGTGTCCAGCATTGGATATCTTTCGGGCTGAAATGATGATGATGATCTCTGTAGGGGTTTTATTTTATCCTGTCCTCTTGACCAGCACCCTAATTGCGAAACGCACAATTTATCAGAATCTGAATAGGATTGAAGATTATTTCTAAACCATTGCGTCATTTGTTCGAATAAATTGTCGGCTCAGCAACGTAAATAACGCAATGAATGTTGTTTAACTATGAATATTAAACCAATTCCTACCGATAAAAAGTTCCGCAATTACCCCTCTGTTTGTCGAAAGTCTACGAGTGTATCTAATACTAATATTATAAAGCTGAAGAGTACCTGAAGAGTAGTAACTACTGGTCCGAATCAGTCTTCTACTCATAAGATGGCGTCTCTAGCAAATAATACTCAAACAGGACGTAAAAACTATTGACAATTTGAAGTTAAATTGTAAGAGAAAGCCACTTTACTTGTGATTCAGACACGTAATGCGATAGATGTAGGTCATTATCTACAATTGTATGACGACGAATTATCTACGGCTTCCATAAGCGGATACAGTAATATTATTCAATGGTCGACTTCCCAATATTATTCTTTGTTGATATGAAAAATATATGACTGTACAAACATTTTGGAACAGATTTTTGTCAACGCAAAAGCACGGTTGGTTAATTCAAGACGATCGACAGAAGTTTAATAGGAAGGGCTAAGAGTAGAAAAGCGGAGACCTCCAGCTCCGAAAGGAAGCAAACGGGATATCGCAAAGATGATGAAAATGAAGTGTAATATCTGGAGAGTCAAATTAAATTTGCTGTTCATACTTTCCCCAGTATAAATCTTTCTCATCAGTCCATGAGCGAAGGTCTGCTGTTTTTGATATTTTTCGTGGAACATAAATATATTTTGTACGAATTTCCAAAAATCAAAACACTGGTGAAGGCCGCAGGAATACGTTGGATGCGAGAACCACAGAACAGGTCGAAGTGGGAGGCCTATGTCCAACAGTGGACGTCTTTCGACTGAAATAACGATGGTGATGACTGATGACTGATGCGATTCCGAATATTATTGTATTAAAAGGAAGCTACAGTACTTTTTGCAGATTTTCATAGGAAATGTTACCTATATTCAAACAAGAAAATTTCTTACAATCTCTGCAATTTTCAGGCTGTATATCGAACATAATACTATATGA
This sequence comes from Aporophyla nigra, assembly GCA_947507805.1. Classification (NCBI taxonomy): domain Eukaryota; kingdom Metazoa; phylum Arthropoda; class Insecta; order Lepidoptera; family Noctuidae; genus Aporophyla; species Aporophyla nigra. The sequence continues at coordinate 19,047,734 of OX382315.1, forward strand.
GATTAAATTAACATGACAGCTGTATTGATGATTTCAATGACAACTCATATTTTTTTACGGTTGCGATATAAAAATACAACCTGACAATGAACTGCAAATTGAAAAAAAAAAAACTGCAGGGAATTTTAAATTTCGCGGACTATCTTCGTGTATCTATCGTAAAAACATGACCAATACAAGGTAAATAACGTGTTTAGTGGAAAGTCTTTGTCTGAGAAAGTACAACCACCATGCTCTTATCAGTCGCCAAGCCACATTGTTGAGTTCCGGTTTGGATAGCAAGGATACCGGTGTAATTGCAGACACGTGACGCTTTAGCCTTTAACTTCATTTCTTTGGAATTCATCATCATTCTTCTGACCTGGAAACGTGTATTTTTCTTCCACAGTTCTCTATTAGTCGTCATTTCGATAGCACTTTCTAGCCATATCATGTGATACACAGTCTATACAGTTTTTCTAAGGATTTGCACTGCCTTAAAGCGGCAGTCCCTTTCCAGGTAAACAGTTCGTGGCCTATATCTAGGGTTGCCACTTTTTTTTTCTTGCAATTAAAGTACATTGGTTATTATAATAACTAATGTACTTTAATTGCTATAGGTAAGAAAAAAAAGTACATAGTATAAAAATAAAGTACGATTTATTTGTCTTTGTCTATATTTAAAAAACATATTTATCATTGCATTTTGCAGTTTGTATCACAAACATTCGTTAAACGAAAAGTTTTTCAACGAAACTTTTCAAAATCCCCAAGAAATCAAATTTTGCAAAATAAAGTATTTTCCTATACCTACTTTATTGTTCCTATAAAGTATAGAGTACAATTATGTGAAATAACCTACAATACTTTATTATAAAGTACGGGTGGCAACCCTACCTATATCATCACCTGCCTAGCCTATTCCCAACTGCGTTTAGGTTGGTTTCTAGTCTAACCCAATGCAGTCAAATACCAGTATTATACATGGCGCGGCTGTCTAGCTGACCTTCACAACCCAGTTATCTGCAACGCCCCTTGATTGAAAAGTTGTCAGATTATTGAGCTTTGTCTACTCAAAACAATTGTCATAGATATACGAATGGCAGCCGGGACTAATGGATGAACGTGTTAAATAGATGGTCACCTATCCTCACACAGACTGCGAACGAAAGATGCGAATAAATTAATTTGTCATGGATACAATAAGAAGATGTAGCGACAATTAAAAATAAATAATAGTTTAAAAAAACTAAAAAACACGCTTCCATAGAAAACCAAACTAAAAAGTAGAAAATAATGGAAAAAAAGCGTGGGGTGCTTTTTAAGGTATTTTTTTATTGATATCATGCACCCCAGATACCAGGCATTATTTATTTTCTATTGTTTAGGGTGTTTCGAATTTTGAGACGTATGTCAGCGTAGTTTGTGACGTATGTCAAGATAGTTTGTGTTTAGTTTTCGAAGACATTTTTTTTGCTGTCCTGGTAACCCTGGCAAGGATAATGGCACAAATTTATGAAATTATAGTATTGTCATTGGTCCTCGATAAGAGTTTAAATGAAATCTGGTCGTTTAAAGTGGGTCAAAATTGCGCTATAAGGAGTCGGTTACAAACAAACATACAAACATACAAGTGAAGCTAATATAAAGCGTGTAAAAAGAAAGTTTCCTTAGATGGTTTGATCATGTTGAGACGGTGAATGAAAGGCAACTAACAAGGCAGATCTGAAATACCGGAAGCGGACGCTCTAGAAGATATTATATTGTGACCTTGTTGGTGATGTTCTCCAGAAAGGTCAGGTACGTCGTATTCCCAACCCGTATGCGTGTATGACCAGTACGTAAACGACGCGAAAGGGCCATGTAGGGATCGTAGCAGAAGGCGTTCTATAGTTTCTACCTTACCTCATGGTAAGAAGGCAAGAGTTTATGTACCTATGTTTGTATATATAAAGAAGGTCTTTCCGCAAAAGCGCTAGGGATTACCTCCATCACACTTCCTCAAGCGGATTGCCCTTACATGCACCATCTTACTATGCGACTCATTAAGAGGATAACTTAGTAATATTATCAACTACGGAGCCCCAAGGTTGGCATATGTTGGCAATAGGAAAAGATCGGAAGGTCGCGCGCAGGATAACATATGGGAAGTGAAATTAGTATGTTATGAACGATGCTGGTAGTTGTGTGACGTCTTGAAGATGTACGAGTATAGGATAATTTATTGTCAAGTCAATAACGTGGTCTCTGGCAAGAATAAGTTGACTTATGTAGGTATGTCGATAGCTATAAGAGTAGAGGGAGACCAAAGAAACGTTGGATGGACTGTGTGAATTATGATATGGATAGAAATGGGACGCCTACTGAGATGACGACTAATAGAGAAGTGTGGAGGAAAACGACATGTTGCGCAGACTCCAAATAAATTAGGATAAGGTTAGGAAAATGAAGATGACTTATGTATTGAAGGATGTAGAAAGAAATGGTTTGTATACAGAGGTAGACCAGAATTCGGTTGAAAATGTTCGGTTGGTTCTCGTGGAATGGAATGATCTGAGAGGAAGTAAAGAAGTGCAGAGCAGAAGAAGAGTGAGAGTGTGTGAGTGAGAGGAGAGGAGGAGGAGTGCAGTAGTTCTTGGCATATACGTCTTTAGTGGTCTCGCAACATTATTTTGTGAAAATAAATGGTTGTAGCCAAAGGATTAATTAGTATTGATCAAGGGCGAAATCCACCAAATTTTTACACCTAGATTATGTCTTATACAGACAGTTTTTCCATACTAGAACTGTCAGACGTCAATATTATTCCACGGATAAAAGATATCTGACTTTGGCAAAATCAGCTCTTAGAGCACCTAGTACAGATCATAATGATTTATGGGTTGGCGATCGTTGTATGGTGGTAAAATGCATAGAGAACGCTGCTGCCCATTCTGTAGTAAGTCCCTTAGTCGCCTCTTACGACACCCACGGGAAGAAATAGGATGGTGCTATTCTTTACGTCCGTCACCACACGGTACGTTAGTTTCACAAAAAAGGTTTTTATATAAAAAAATGGAGGGAAAAGAATCATAGGGCATAAAAAAATCGTCCGCATCGCTGTCAACAGGAAAAGTGCCCACAAAGCTGGCAGCCTTGTCACGTTGTATGCCATTAATGCTATAAAAGTTTCTTTGACCATATAATAGGCCAGCTGCCGGCGTAGCATGACCAATTCTATCTCTATTCTACCACGAACAAAAAAAGTTCCTTATGTATTTTAATTCTGTAAAAATGTTTCTATCTCATCAATAGTAGAGAGAAATAGACATCATACTTGACATCGTACTCTTGTTGACTGTAGAACAACATCTCTTCTCTTCAGTTTTACAGAATTTTTCTACGATACAATCTATCATTTTGTCTTCTCTTCCGTCGACAAATTCCGTTTCTATGGCGGTCATGATACGCGTGCACTTACCACTTTTGTCTTATCAAATAGCTATTACATCTACATAATATCGATCGAGTAGCCGTTTGTTCCTGAGTGTTAATTACACATAAACTCAGTTACGTCACGGTTCACTGAACTGTTTAAGCGGAACCACTACTGTTACTGTTGGTTTTTTCTGACGTAAAATTCGGTCACATTATTTATATCGATCTTTTACTTGTTAAGGCGAAGTGGTCATGTTTGGAAGTTTTATTTCTTTTGGTGGTAGGTACCTAAGTTATGTGTGTGTGTGTGTTTGTGTGCCAAATTAAGTTTAGAATGAATAATAATTGGGACCTTTGTCATTAATTTATAAAACTTTTATAGTTGCCTGCGGTACTGTAAGACTTTGACAGCAATCACTAGGTTTTATATTGACTAACAGTTACCTAGGTGCCCAAAAATCTGTTTCTAGCTTTTATCGATCTTATCTAATAGAAGATATTTCTGGTTAGAATTTGAATACACTTCTAGTGAAACGCATAGTCCTCCAGACCAAATTTTGAGCGTAGCGGGAGATATTATATCTAGAGCATAAGTGTGTGCGCAGACGCAGGTGCACTCTCTCTCTACCCTCAGACTCAAAGTCCGATAGGACGGCAAAACGATACGATCGGAGAGAGATCAGGCTCAGGGCCGACGGCTTAACGTGCTTTCCGAGGCCGAACCGGTGCAGTACACCGCCAACTTACAAACGCCCAAAATTTTACTAAGACATCAGTAGGTAAAAATTAGTTAAGTTGCAGTAAAGTAGGTACCAAGTTCATCATCACCATTTCAGAAGAAAGACGTCCAATGCTGGAAATAGGCCTCTTCCAAGCACCGCTTCTTCGACCGGTACCAATGCCCCTATCAATTAAAAGTAATTCGTGTACTTTTACAGCGACTTTGAAGCATACATACCAGCACTTTGAAATATCGAGGTCCACAATTATTCCCCCAATTATACCTAGGTACCAATTACTGAGCTTTCATCTTGCGATTTACATAAACCAAAATAAAAACAAGATGGCCGACAGCGCGTCGCCTTAACGGATAACATGCAAGTAACGATTGCTACAATTTTTACATAACTTTTACTTTCACTCTCAGAACAAAGGGACGGATAGTTAGTGGCTCTGGAGATGGTGTTGCCAGATAAAAATTGGGTAATTAAGTAATTAGACTATTTGTTTTTAGTTTGTAAAATTGAACTTATGTAGGTTGGAATTCACGCAGTAGAAAACCTTTGTCATCATAATCTTCCTGGTCTGTGGTTTTTTCTTCCATTCTCCCGTTCATTCGTTCCATTCTCTTTCATTTCATTCTTCAAACAATCCATCCATCTTTTCTTTGTAACAATAACCGTTGTAAATCTCATTAAATTCATTAGAATCAATTGTAGTTTGTGTTGTTTCTAGAACTCATTAATTATTTATTTTATTATGAAACCTATAATATATTTTTGTATTGATCTTGTTAAGCAGGGTTGATAATTTCATTCTGCTAGCCATACTTATTAAATACTCTTTCGTATTGATTTTTGTGAATCATTAAGACGTCAATAATCGTCATCTTTTTGTATATTTGTTGACAAAAAATATGACGATTTACCTAATGTTGCAAATTGTCTTCACAAGAAATGATTAAATAAAGATGACCTCACAGAATAGATTCTCGATCTCTCGTTTAATAAAAGACAGATCAAAAAGTGTTTGTTGTAATATTGTATCAGAATAGGTAGGTAAGTAGTTTTAACTTAAATTATAAGGACTTAATATTTGCATTTATGTAATGACCGTTGTTTTGTTCATGTTTGAGCGACAGACAAATGCAATTAAAAGAATCCAATTGGTTTGCAATTGATAAATACTTATTTGCCAAGCAATTCAGTTGTTAAATTGGTAAGACAGTAGCTTAAACGGCCTATAAACAATGTTTTCACTGCTGGGACACAGGCTTCTCAGCGATAGGGAGTGGGCAGTACCACGCGGGCCCAGAGCGAGTTAGTAGATGTCACAAGTCTTCGAATTTTTGGTTCTACGACTGGCTGGTTTCTTGACGATGTTTTCTTTCACCGTTTTGAAAGCAGTGGTGATGAAATTATTTACACAAAGTAAAGCTCTCTATCTGGGTTCAAATCTTCGAGCTACTGAGTACTCGTAAGTCGCGGCCATTACCGCTAGGAGACCACTACCTCTATAAGACGGTAGCAATATAATAATGAGCAATACATAAAGAACGTAGGTACCTACCTATTGTGTGGATATGACACATATTTTCCTCCAACTTATTCTTTTTTTGTGTTTGTCATGTTTACCGCAAATATTATTTTCTTTCTTTCCATTTTTTCTTTACCTATGTAAGTAGGTCCTTACTTATTCACTTACTTAGACTACTGCTATAAATATTGCGACTTCCAGTTGTATGACTAAATTCGTTAATTTTAGAGAGGTATTGACCTACCCAACATTTTGCTTGTGATCTTCATTCTTCTCCTTCTTCTTTTTCTTCTTCTTCTTCAGTTTATAGCTGAATTAGACCTTTCCAAAGATAACCTAAATAGGTACGCAGTTTTCCGCCTTCGTCTTTTTTGGTAGAACACAGACAGGGTGGGTGCTCAAAGCCCCCTCAAAAGCATCAGAGTACCTACTTCCGTGACAAATCTTAAGGTGGTCTTGATCATACTTATTCTAATTACTATTTTTAACAAGCATAACACGACCTAAGGTAAAATTGAAATAGGTAAGACATTGTGCACAATTACTGAAAGAAAAACCACAGAAAGAAAGAAAATAAAATTAGATTTCAGCAGTCCCTGGCCATATTTACGTAAACTAATAGAAATAGTTGAACAAAACTATCGTAAGACAGTTACTATAATTGAAGCCAGTTACTTTACTGAAACCACAAAACTATCCATAGATACTTTAATATTTGCAATAAGAAATAAGTTTCGTCTGTCTGTTGGAAATAAATATGCTGTAATGTCACCGATATCTACCCGCACTGTGCTCGCTTGGTGGATTACGGCCGACTCTCTCTCACTTAGAGGATGCCTGTGTCTCAGGCTCTCAGCAGATTAGAATAGAATAGAAAGATGTTTATTTCCCTGGTTCATATGGTACATTATGTCCACAACTCGATGGTGTATGCGGCCTGTGGGTGTGTCAGCTACTTACAGTCTACCTATGTTTGTCTGAGAGAGATCTATATAAGTGTCGTGTAGTGTGCATGCTTTTTTTTGTTAGTGTGTACAGAATCAATTTATATATAACGTTGTTATATATTACCCTATTCTATTTACATGTATATATTGTGTGCCTTTTAGTCTGTGCTAAATAAATGTATTTTCTTTCTTTTTCTTCCTTCATTTACAGCTAATTGTAATCTATGGGGACGTGGAGCGGTCGTTCGTGTTGAGCAGCCGACTCCAGTCTTTTTTTGGTACATAGTGGATTTCACCTAGTTTTGTATTAGTGAGGGGGTTATGCTATCCGTATCCGAGGTAGGCGTCACCAGGTGTCTCTCAGTCTCTCAGCAGAAATCAGCCTATAATGCACGCACATTAAAGGCTACTTTCGCACAGCTTTTGATGTTTGGCATGGGGTCAGTTTCCAGAATAACCAGTTGCAGCAGAATACCAGCATTTTACGTGGAGCAACTGCCTACCTGACCTGATCTCCACCTGGTTATTGGGCAACACTATAACCCTTGACAAGACTGGTTGACAGGCCGTCGTAGATCTACTAATGAAAGTTGGGACCAACGGGTTAACGTGCTTTCCGAGGCACGAGGTCTTGGTATGTAAAGATTGTCACTCACCTGATCAATTGACCCTTGTGGCTGTTACAACTTAGCCTTAACTTTCACACAAATATAGAATGGGCAACATCAGTTTACTAGCAGTGCACTCGTTCACTTAAATAAGAGACCACAGCAGGCAGTGGGAAAAAGTTGAAGTGCTGAAATTTATATCGTCATCATCATCATGGCCAGCATTGTTCCGCCCACTGTTGAGTACAGGCCTACTCCCCTTTGTGCCATGCTGCCCTAGTCTTCGCAAGTCTCATCCAAGTCTTCCCACGTCTTGACTTTGTTTGTAACCATAGGACGGTTCAAATACAAGCGGACAAAGTGACGGGCAAAACGCTAGTTAAGATTGAACGTAGAACAATAAAATAAAACAATAAATAAATTCTAATTTTGTGGTGTAACCGGAAGACTGGCGCTTTCCTATGCAATGTCTATTTGCATCTATGACACAGACTGCATTTCAATTTGATAGTTGGAATGGCAGTGACAGGGTGATTATGTTCTTTGCTGCGGGTCGGACAACTGATTTCCGATTACCATCTCCCTGCCCTTTTTTTTTTTGGATGGGAAGTCATCAAATGACTTCTCCCGCTCTGGCCGGAGCGGGAGGGCGTGTCAGAATTTTACTGGCTAAAACCCACCCGTGTTCCTTCACTTGCCCATGTGCCGATCTCCCTGCCCTTGTCCCATGTCCCTTGGGGTTGGAACAATACGTGAATACATTTTCTTCTTCGATTTTCCTGTGTCAATAGTCGCGCCATCATTCACTTACATGTCATTCATTCATTTCTCACACAATTTAACAATCATTTTTGGCTCTTTTTGCCCTTCCCTCCTGATTTTCGATAAATCGTGTACCTACCTAAATGAAACTTCAAAGAATTCGCACACTACAAGTTACGGCAGTAATTTTCCAAAAGGCCCACAGGTTACAGATCAAAATATATTGAATTCATTTTTAGAGACACGAATATACATAGTAATTTTGTAAAATAATTAAAACTATATTTTTTTCGAACTATATTGCATTTTGTTTTGATGTAGCAAATTAAACTTTGCGAATATTAAAATATTTAAGGTCGTGTCCATCTATCGGCGAATAGCCGTACTAATATGAAAGCGCTCTCTTACGTCGAGTAGTATTTCATTTATTTTGAGGTGTTCCAACTTCTAACAGATGTCAGAACTATCATTCAGTAAGCTATTAATTATTTATTTCGTAGTATTCAAAGCCTATTATAGTGCTGTTTTTGTTCTAATCTTTCAATATTAAAATAAGAAATGGATTATGAAATAAAATAAAACAGACAGACTTGTATGAGACGTAGACAAAAAAATATTCGTTTCATTGAAATGGCAACATTTCGATTAATCTTTAGTTTATGGCAGATCGCCGCTTGTGACAGTTCGCGAGTGAAAAATTGAAAATTATGAAGTAAAGTATTTTCTAAAATTATTGTGTTTAAATGACAGCAGGAAAAGAAACAATGGGGTAAGTTTTGTTCTATATTATTTGCAACATTTATTTCAATACAATTCTTCAGAAACCATGACTGCGAAATAGAGAAAATTCGGTTTCACGGACACCTTATTATTTTTAGGGAGGGGATGCATTTTGCCAATGCGAAGGGATATTTTAGGTTTTCCTTCGAAGGACTCCCGCTTTAACTATAGAATTATTTTTGTCGGTAAACAAAAATTTACAATTCGTAAATATTCCTAAATAAGGAAAATGAGTGCGAGTAAAATTAATTATCGCCTGTGTCGTACTCCATTTACGCTTTAACGGGCAATTGCACATCGATTGCATACGATAGAGTGCTTTTACCTCGTCGTTAAGGTCGTGCGGTCTTAGCCTATTTATATATCGAACATATTTCATGGTTGAATGATCTCTTTAAGCTGCATGCTTGCCTGGTACATGCGCTCGGGAATAATTCGCCGAACTCTTAAAATAATTGATTTACGTGAATATACCAAAACTTTCTTTAATGCATTATTATTACTACTTTATTTACATAGGTTGAGGAAAACAAAACATGCATTACATATTTTTGTAATAATCATAATAATTGTTTTTAAAATTCTCTTCTTACTTGTCAAACATGCTTCTATATATAATAGTTTTAGATATTCTAGAATCAATGACCCTTCATCTGGACCAGATAAATCTTTTGTCTATCTAAAAGAGATAACCCTACTGATATTGATATCATTGATAAATTCTCTCAGATACTTGCAGAGATAATCTTCATGCAAGAATGATAAAGAGATCTAAAAACATAAAAAGAAACCGGATCATGTTTGCAGTACTAACAAATAGTAAACATGTGTACAGTAATGTTGTTATCATTTTGTACCTCACAATGTCTTGTTTACGCTGTGTGAATTTCACACACATTACACAAAATGAATTCTCTTTTATTTCATATTTATGTACGGGCTAACGCTTGTCACTCATTTTGAAGTAGTAACAACAATTTTACGACTTGACCTGTCATAAATAATCTTGTGAGAGATAAGATCAGATATTTTATTGACAGGTTTATTTCGCAAGAAGTTTTTCATTCAGTATACATAACATCACACCAGGTATTCCCGATGGGTTAGGCAGAGGTGTACCTATAGTGCACCTACATTTCACCAGTTATCTTTAAGTCACATGTAATAGGAGGAGAGACTATTGTCATCAACGGGGTACAATTCCAGACTCCGAGATGCGATTGAAATTCCGGACACTTAATAATATAATATCCTAGGACAACCAACACAACATTATCTGATCCCAAACTAGGCAGAGCCTGTACTATGGCCACCAGACAACTGATCAACATACTTAAATATTTCTAAATACATACATATTATACATAAATTAACCCAGACACAGAACAAATGATTGTGCTCATCACACAAAGATTTGTCCTGGGTGGGAATCGAACCCACGACCTCAGTCTTAGCAGTCAGGGTCACTAACCACTAGACTAACAGGCCAGTCAATATCACTGTCTGACCTGAGAATCGAACCCAGGCCCTCTTGCTCAGCAGTAGTGTTTGCATCCTAAGACCAGCAAGGATAAGATAAATATTCGGCAGCATTAGGTTAGACTGGATGCCAAAAAGCAAGGAAGCCAGGGAAATAAATTAGGCATAGGGCAAGGGGATGATGATGTTTTACAACTCAGGATGAATCATAATATACTTTCTTTGTATCTAAAATACTTCACCAATTTAATATTCCTGGAAAAATAAGCTTTATTTTTGAGTTAAAAAATATGTAACAGCTAGTAGCTTTTGATTTACAATTAATGATTTTGTTATTATTTTAATTATGTTTTATAACACTTACAGACTTATAAGGTGATGTTATAAGTCACAATGTCTATCTAAGTACCTACACACAAATTTACTAAAAAGAATTTTATAGAATATAATTTATGTAAAATTACAAATAGTTTAGGTACTTAGACCTCCATCAATTGTTATTTCTGCTTTAGTCTTTAACTCTAATCTGTGGGTCACCATGAAAATTAGGCCCTTTCTTTACTGGTTTCTTTCTTTGCTTAAATAATTAGGAATCTAAACAATTCTTAGTTTGATTCAGATGCATAACACGTTTTGGTTATTGCCCAAAAATAATGAATTATGATGTGGTACTTGTACAAACTGTTACAGGTTTTTGTCTGGATTTTCTCAGTAGCCTGAGTTTGGAATTGTGCTCAGTTCCTGGCAATAGACTTGCCCCAAATTACATGGGACATAAACATAACTGACCAAATGTAGTTATACCATAGGTATCTCTGCCTAACCCATCAGGGAACACAGGCGTGATGTTATATTATTATGAAAATAAAAACCACAAACCATAAGCAGGAACATTAAAAGATGGCTATCATAAACTAAATGCAGTCAGACGGGACAAGAACATTAAGTAACTGGTTCCTCAGGACTTGTTACAACAAGCAGTTTTTGTAACTATTTTCATCCAGATAAACTTACTCGTTTATCCTTATTAACTCTAGGATTGATGATACCTACTCATAAGTTTTTAAAGGCAAATATTGTCTACATAATTTTCTTCTACATTTTTCCAAATGCCTATCAGGGCAAAAACTTGAAAGATGGGAATATGAAACTTAAAAAAATGGTTATCTATTTTAGATTTTACTTGGTACACAGGGAAGTATTGAAGAAAAGACAAACTTTGCGCCAACCTCAAATAAATTGGGATAAGGCCAGAAGTTGTGGGCCACTGGTATTGGCCGCGACTTACCGAGTTGTAGGTCGTGGGTTCGTACCCAGACAGGCGCATTACTTTTTGTAAATAATTTCATCAGCTGTGCTCTCAAAACGGTAACGGAAAACATCGTGAGGACACCGACATGTCCTAGAACCAAAAATTCGAAGACATGTGATATCTTCTAACCCGCATTGGGCCCACGCGGTAAATTACGGGCCACTCCGTCTCATCGAGAGGAGGCCTGATTCCCAGCGGTGGGAAATGTAGGCTGATTATGTTAAGGGTAGGAGAAAGATGATCAGGTACGCAGTGCCAATATGAAGACCAGACCTTCAATTTAACTCGTCCAAAACCTAGTTGCCTGTTTAATATTGGTCCACAATCTCTTTGTCATACACATTTACAAGTATTGTGTAGGTACACACCTACACATAACATAACACAGACACAGACATAACTACACAGTTATGTCTCAGAACCCAAAAGCAGATGGGGCACTCCTAACTCCTAAGAAAACAACGTGGCCCCTGGGCAAAAGACAAATACGCCGTGTACTAACCCACACTGCCTACATACACAGTTGCAGAACTTATTTACAATGTAAACAAACATTTTGTAATCAAACACTGTTATCTGTAGCGTTTATTGAACTGACCTTTGTTACTAATACGTGTCACGAATAAATGTGTTCAGAAGGCTCACTTTTTTTTACGTGTGAAATCCGGGGCCGTCTTTAACCTTTGGGCCCTGGGAACTTTAGGATCATCATATTCAACCTATACTGGCCTCATCTCTGTGAGAAGAGAGTGGGCCATAGTCCAGTTGGTGAATGTCACATGTCTTCGAATATTTGGTTCTAGGACATGCCGATTTCCTCACGATGTTTTCCTTCACCGTTTTTGAGAGGAGTGGTGATGAAGCGCCTGCCTGGGTTCGAACTCAAAACCCACAACTTCTAAATCGCGGCCGTTACCACTGGGCCACTACCGCTCTCGCCTGCAACTTTAGGATAGTGGGGCTCTAATCGAAAATGTGCTAAAATAAGAAAAGTTTTAGTTAGGTTAGGTTTTCTTTTGAATATTCACAAAGAAATACACGTCTGGCAAATTTTCACACTCCCTACATTTTCGAACTCACTGACTGCTCCACACTCCTATCCTAATTTTAGATTTGAAAATTTCATTGATTTTCGTATTGATGAGAAGGTCCAACCCACATTGCTAGCCACTTAGACATAAATAGCGTCCCATCCATCTAACTAGCCATTCTGAATAATACCTCAAACATCGATTGATTCCACTTCTCAACTAACTTTGGTCCTCCGTTCGTAACTTCGTAGATGCAACGTGACTTCTTACCGGGCATTGCTTCAGTGGAACTTCTGAAACTATTCTGTATACCTACATAATCAAATGTATGCAAACTATGTTAATTATCTGACTACACGTACTTACGATGTTTATCTTTTTAATTGTTCTCTTATCTATGAAAATGACTCATGTGGGAACCTGTTTCACATTTTTTCTGTTCCTATAATTTGCGTAATCTAGTTCATCCTGTGATTCAAGGTTGTGTTTTGTTTCGAATTAGCATTTGCTATGCAGTATGGACGTCCTTGGATTTTACCGTGTGGTATTTAGTTCCGTGGGCAGAAATGAGCACGGGGTTTACTCCTAATAAATCTAAGCTAGACAAGTATGCAACATTGGAACCTGCTGTCAGGCGAAAGTCTACGGCGTCGATCACAGGGCCAAACTTGCAAAATGGTGTTTGACAGATTTAGCTAGACCACGGGCTAGACATAGATAAGCCTGATTTGAGTGAATAGCGGCCAAGGTCAGAACAAAGAAACGTAAAGCACATTTGCCAGACCATCTGGGCGAAAGACGTATTTACGAAATCGTGGAGAATGGCAGAAATGAAAGGAAGTATATACCCAGCAATGGATGATTTCTGGATGAAGTAATTATGATTAGGCTAAATAAATTGTTATGGACACGTGAGAAGAACTCGCAAAGTAAGCTTGGCAAAACGTCTGACAGACATTGTTTTATTCAATACTCTCCCTTAGTTTTGTCTGCCTCGTTAAGTATTCTTAAGAGCGTCTAAAACTACGTAGTGTTCGATCTTGGGTCGGTTAAAAGTACCTGCTTAAAGTTAATCACTATCTCTATAGCCTTTCTCGACTACGAATACCAGTATTTTACATGAAACGATTGCCGATTGGACTTCCACAATCCAGTTACTGGGTACCCATACTTACCTACTTAAAGTTATTTACACGAAAATGTCTAGAGACTAATACCAAAATGGTTTTTTGGGGTAGAAAGCTTACAAACAATTGACATGAACGAACTGTCGTACTAAAAATACGGCTAAACGCCTGCAAAAGAAAGCTTAGCAACGTGCCATCCTCAATCACGTTGCTATTTACACAACTTTGGAAATTATCGACAAATTTTCCACCCTGCTCTTCGAACCTTATTGATTTTACTTCGTAGAATCCATAAGCTTCAGACAGGCCTGACCTGGTCACAGTGTAATACTATTAATTAACTAGTAAGCCGGAGGCGCTTCTGGGAATGTTGCCATACAAAAAAGCATGTTTATTCAGACGCTGGTACGTTCGGCGAAAAAGATAATTGAATTGATTTTGATGAAGAAACTTGATCAAATACTTGTTTGGAATTGGTGACGCTTTGCTGTTAATGAAATAAGGTTTGAATGGTGCAAAATCATGATATAATTCGGTTTTTCTTTCCCGAAAATCTTTAAAAAGAATTTTCTCCATGTTCCTTTTTAGAAAAAAATCAACAAACCTTTCTATTTCGTCTGGCGTCCTTTGAAGTGCATGATAAACAATGATCCGTGTGAGTATGAGAAACAAATTGAAAAGATCTTAAACCTTTTCTATTGAAATTGTTTTCAAATAAACCAAATAATCTCGAATAAATGGATAAATATCTGGACGAAGAAATTCTAGAGCATTTTCGAATCTCGTTACCAAGAAGAATATGCATGAATGGTTCTCAAACTTCAAGTGAAGACGCTTACAGACAGACTGAAACTTTCATAAAACTACAGATTATATTCACGAGCTAGTCTAGACCAACCAAAAGTTGAACGAACAAAGTATCATTGTAAGTTGGGGGTCATTATTCTTGGTTTAGCGGTCCCCTTGCGAACGGCACCGCACTGTCACATAGAGGAACTATCTGAACGAATGTTTTATGAACTACATGACCTTTGGAAGGTATTAACGTTGTTGCAAAGGTTACAGGAGTTCACAATTGGATTTCGAAAAGTTTGTTTGCTTTGAATTTGGGCGTTGTTTAAGTTTGTTAACGTTCAGGCTTGTGACTTTTAGATCTCGCTTTGGGAAAAGAGATTTTACACGTGTAGGTCAGGCGAGGATCAAGCCCTTTTAACGTTATTTGGCACAAATGGAAATTATCAACGCCTCATATTATGGTTATGGTCAAATGGCGAGAGATTTTATTGTATTTGTATTGTATCACAAACAAACACTCCTCTCTATTATCTCTTAAGCCTATTCAATAAATATGTACATCAGAATTATAATGCAATTATGTACCTTTTGTAAAATGTATCAAGATACAGGATTATCCTAGTTTGAAGGGCAGGGGATCTTACTCGTCTGTCATACCTATCGATGACTGAGACAATACTGATGTTACCTAGACTAAGTCTTTTGTCAAATATATTATTACTTACTTCCTTACTATTTGGTCTAAGAACAAGCTTAACTCATTTTTTAATAGATGTATAGCGATGCAAGCGAAAATGAAACGGATCGGTCACGCCAAGCAGACTTGCCACTACGGCAGTCTTGAATCTGCGTTCAATATATTGTCCTACCTTGATTCTTCACATCTTATTCTGTCTCCAGAGAGCAAGGCAACCCGAATAGCACTTACGAGAGTAAATTGGATGATATATGACTAGCTTTATAGCTTCACAAAAGAAATGTCACCCGAAACTTTTGCGATAACCTCAAACTTATGTGATTAGGCGCATAAAGATGTCAAACTGTCCGAAACTTAACATTCCTGCTGGTTATCTTATCAATCCGTCATTTGTGTCATATCTCTGTTCGTACATTATCGATTTATCAGCACATACACTGCTGTGGCATTACAAACCTTATTTTCTTCTTCTTCACAGTGAAAATTGGTTTGTACGTTGTAGCTTTTGAAGCAATTCTAGCATTTCCAAGGTGTGTTCATGATTAGTGTTCGTAGTGTCGTTTTGTGATTTCGTTAAAGTGGTTACTATGGATTTTGAAATAGAATATTTTGATGTAGACAAGTAAGTTTTGACTTTATTTTCCTTTTAAAACGTGTTAGAAAAAACGATTATATGTTTTATTGCAAGACTTTGTATTGTTAGAAGTTAAAAGCCCGTGTTGAATAAGGTTTTAGATCAATCATCAATATTGCCGTGTGATGTTGATTTTCCTTAGATTCCTACACATATTTCCATTACGGATTCTTTTCGACAGTCTGACATCAATAAAATCAGATACGCTTCATAAAATTCGTTCACGTTTTGGTCTTGCCAGATTTTATTCATATGCAAAACATTTTGTATCTTGTCGGCACTCGTTTTTGTAAACAATTCGACCTCAACACCTGCACGACAATATGTGACATTGACCCTAATTCTGGGGACCGAACACGTTTTGGCGAACATCAAATTAACTTATTTAAACTCTTGTTCCTTTTGCCTTAACTGCACAAAATGTTGAATTGATGTTTGTTATTTTGTCAGTCCCAAACTGGGAATAAACTTTACATTCCAACCTTGGCCTAATTATGTTGCGATTGGATTTCGGTCTACCTAGATGCAGCTTGGTATTTAACTTGCGAGTGACTACGTCCGATTTCTGTGACCCAATTAATGAAGTTCACACCTGTGTTCCCAGCAAAGGGTAGGCAGATGTGCAGCTGTAATTGAACACCTACGTTTCGCTAGTCATGTTACAAGTTCGGGAAAACCCTCCTCTTGGCATAAAATTGTAAGGCAAAATATTGTATGGTATAACGTTTTCGCATAACTTTTATTAGTATAATAATACTGCCGCATAATAGAATACTGTGGCATAGTGCAAAGGTGATCGTAACTGTCATTTGGTCTTATTTGTTTTGGTATAATTTGGAGGTGCATAAATTTTGAATATGAAACATAAAATAATAGGTGTTATGTACAGACGCCAGCACGTAAAGCTACTACAATCTATCAAATTTCTTTAGTAGGTTTTTAACTTTATCGCTAAAGCATTAGGTTCAAGATTGATTGGGAAAATTTGACAGTTGCGGGTAGCTTGATGTACTGGCGTCTGTACTTATATTATCTTTTTTATAAATGCGAACGTAACTGTGTCTGTTTGTTACGCTTTCACGACTAAACCACTGAAACCGACTTTGATGAAATTTGGTACGCGGTAATTTTGAACCCCAAGAAAGGACATAGGCTCATTCTTATTCCGCGACTTCGTCTGAGTCCGCGATAACCGACATGTACGCGGACGAAGTCACGAGCAAAAGCTAGTTTATTATAATTTGGAAAGTACTATATTATATTAGGTTAAAGAGCAGCGGGGGTGGCCCTTGGGCCACTGCTTATCATTAGTAAACCTATATAATTCCCTTGCAATACGGTGCAAACTGCTCAAGACAGTTGTCATTTGGATCCCGATATCGATAAATGATGAGTGAAACATTGCCAAGATCTCAATTTCTCGACGTTATTAGCAACTGTCATAGATGTTGGTTAGTATGACAGTTGGAACTGACAGCTAAACGTTCTCTCAAAGGCACGAAGCTGTCTCGATGAGTAAAGAATAGACAGCCATTCAACGCTCGATGTCGTCGTCGTTCCGAAAATTGATCGTTTTAACTTCGGTAGGACATTTCACCGCACGCCCGTTCAAAGCATTTTTAAATGAAACATTTTTCGGGCTAGATTTTTTCTCTCCCTATGTTAGGGTCGGCTTCTAGTTTAAACGGATGCAGCTAAATACAAACCATTATTTTACATATTCCGTGTAGTGCCGAACGTTACGAATAGCACCATCCCATTTCTTCCCGTGGGTGTCGTAAGAGGCGACTAAGAGACTTACTAGAGAATGGGCAGCAGCGTTTTCTATGCAATTTACTACCATACTGCGATCGCCAACTCGCCTGCCAAGCGTGACGATTATAGCAAACCCTCCCAGATTGAGGGAGCATCTATGTCCAGCATTGACGGCGTTCGGCTAAATTGATGATGATTTTACATGGAGCAACCGCCTATTTGACTTTCATATTCCAGTTACTGGATAACACGACACCCCTTAGTAAGACTGGCTATCGGAGTTTTCAGCTATTGATAGCCCGCGACTACTGTCAAAAAATAAACAAATGATACCCGGGACCTACAGATTAACGTACTTTCCAAGGCACGTAGGGATCTCGACATGTATTAGGTGGTCAGCCATCAACGAACTGATTGTGGCAAGAGCAGCTTAATCTTCGATGGATCCGTGTGGTCTGTTATCATTTAGCCCGGAGTACTCCGAATCCGATTAAAACTACCAATAGCCATTTATTTGCACAAAGCTATTCAGATTGGTAATATTAACACAACTTCCACTCGAGTGCTCGCAAGGTGCTTGAGGGCTCCACAACTGATGTTTACTCTATAAATACATAATATTTATTATTTTCTCCTTCAAGTTCTGAATCCCTGAATCTTTGTTTGCTCGACTCGGGGAGCGGTTATTTATAATTTTAAACAAACTTTGGTATTGAGAGATGGTTCATTTCAGCGGTAGGTGGGGCTGACCCATATTATTTTTGCCTGACTACCACTGCGCTTCAGGAATTTCATTATGAACTTGCTATCGTAACAATAAAGCCGATTAGAAACCACAGAAGCTGTAATTTGATAGTATACAACTTCTTTTAATCTATGTATTTATTCTGTAATTTTAACGAGCATAATCTTCTTTCTGTTGCCAATATCCCAATTTATTTGGGGTCAGAGAGACATGTATTTTTTTTTCTTCTTTGTTTTTCTTTTAGTCGTCACCTCCTTTCTAGCCACCTCATTTTTCGCACAGTCCATCTATTGTTTCTTTGTTCTTCGTCTACTCTTAAAGCCATTCACATGCATACGCAAAGAGCATAATCTGTTATTTCAAAGCTAAACATAACGCTTCGAAACTTCTAGTATACTACTTCTATCAAGCATCGTAAACAAAGATGCGTTGACAGGCGTTGACCAAAATAGTGCTTAAAGCAATGATGCCAATGACGGCTGTCGAGTATCTACCCTAGCTAGGTTTGCCAACTAAATTTGGCTGCGACCTGTGTCCTAGCGGGAGCGTGGTAAAGGAGACAAAGGGCTGTTCCTTTCGTTCCGCTTCCGTTCCCTAAAATCTGCGCCCGTAGTCTCAGGCAAAACGGTTAACGTGTTCCTGTCACGCCGTACTACGCTACAATAGGTAGACCTTTTTTTTTTGGATGGGAAATCATCAAATGACTTCTCCCGATCTAGGCGGAGCGGGAGGGCGTGTCAGACTTTTACTGACTAAAATCCACCCGTGTTCCTTCAGTTGCCCATGTGCCAAGGTCACGGTATCTCTTTCGAAAAATCTCGCGACCCCGGCAGATAGGTAGACCTTATTCTCTTTTTACTATCTTCTAAAAGCCGTGTTTTTTTGTTGACAGTGAGCAGCCGATATTCACGTGCAAGGCCCACGTGTTCCACATAGACCCGAAGACCAAGCGGTCATGGATGTCGGCCAGTTCGGCCGCCGTGTCGGTCTCCTTCTTCTACGATTCCTCGAGGAACCTCTATCGCATCATCAGCGTTGAAGGGACTAAGGTATGTGTGAGTTGATTCCTAATTCCTATACAGTAGATCTTTAAAGACTACCTAAAAAGCGTAATTTGAAACCCTGAAATTGAGTCGTGTAGTTATTAAGATCTCCTGATGACCAGATGGACGAATCTGTGTGGAGATGAGACTATTGCAATATGGGAATGAGTATTGAATAGTCTTCCAAATTCAAGCACTTCACAATAAAATACAAAAAAAATCTTTATTATGTACACCTTGCGGCCTTCACCAGGTCATCCCTCCTCCTTATTGGAGGCCTTCCAACGCTACGTTTTCCGGTACGCAGTTGCCAGTCCAAAACTTTCCTCCCCGTCGGCCATCCTGCCGAGCAGTGGGCCCTGCCAACTGCTACTTAAGTTTTATTTTTTTTCGGGCTTGCCGGTTACCTTGGTTCTCCTTCGGATCTCTTCATTTCTGATCGCGTAGGGAAACTCCAAGCAAAGTCCTCTCCATTGCCCTTTGGGTGACTTTCTGTTCCGTCTTCTTCTGGTGAAGGCCGCAGGCCCCAAGAAGTATAGAACGGGTCGAAGTGGCGGTGCCTGGGGAAGGCCTACGTCCAGCAGTGGACATCTTTTCGGCTCAAATGACGATGATGATTATGTACACCTTGCAGATTACAGATGTAAATGTAGAAATTTTACATAAGGTGACACAATGGACGTTGGGCGGCCTTATCGCTATAAACGATCTTTTAAAAACAACTTTTGGATGGATTTAAAGCGAAAGACAATGTTCTAAATAGGTATTATGTCTTTTTCGACACGGTTTCATTCAGTAAACTTTCTAAATAATGCTTTAGTAGATATCTTGAAAATAAATGTAGCAAAACGATGAGCTTTGGGCCATTGAGTCGGAGTAGTAATTGGCCCACAGTATTCTGCGACACGGCACGCCAGAGTAAATATACCTCGTTTTGAAAGCACCCGCATTCTGTGTATTCGGATTTAACCGAAATCCCGAACAACTGTTTACAACTACGCCCTGCCGTATCAACGGGGATATAATGAAGGTTCCATAGTAGTTTCGGCGTGTTGTCTAAATAGTATAAAATGAAATGGCCCGGCCGTGTCTGTATTTTCCTAAGGTTTTGTAACTACTTGATGGAATTTGATGAGGATAATACAGTTACTTATTATAAATTACTAGCTTTAGCCCGCCACTTCCTTTTCGTTTAATTTCTTGTTCCCCCGACCCACCCCGTTGCATCAAATCGCCTGTCCGTGCGAGGGCTTCATATTCTTAAGGGTCCTCGCGTGATTTTATACAGTCTACAGTCTTCCTGATAATAGGGCTATCCAACATTAAAGTAGTCCCTGAGATTAGAATGTTCAACCAAACAAACTCTCCAGCTTTATATCATCTAGGTTTGATTACAATTGAAAAAGTTATAGTGAGCCAACCTTAAAAGATATACATATGCTACCGCGGACTTTTTTTTAAACTTTTAAGATGAACAATTCCGTAATACATGATTTATGCATTACTTTAACCGTTTACGTAGCGCACGCAAAGGAAGCTCTCAAAAGGAATAACATGAGATCATCAGGCGACTTTGTGCGGCCCTCTACATACTTATTACTATACAAGACTTTGATACGGTCCCAATTGGAATACGCTATCCAGATCTGGAACCCTTTCTATGAAAAATACTGCTCACGAATAGAAATGGTACAAAAAAAGTTTCTACGATCCATGAACTATAGATGCCATCAATCAAAAGTTCACTACGTGCAGTTACTGGATCGTTACGGCATTCTTAGTTTGAAGTCCAGGCGATTGCTTCTGGGCGTAATGACACTGCATGGCTTATGTAACAATAGATTCGATTGTTCTCACCTAGTGAATAAATTACGTTACATAGTGGCTAGAACTGTTATCCAACGGGGGGTGCGCGTGCCTCGACTGTTCCACACAGACATGTGCAAAACCAACGCCGGGGAACGTGCGCCCCTACGTCGCCTTGTAGAGGCATACAACAATAACTTTATGGAATTGGACATATTCAATCTCTCAAACCAAGTTTTCAAGAAAAAGGCTATAGATATACTGACTAAAATGGTGTAATATTAATGGAGGCTAGTTTAAATTAATTTATGTTATAGCTATCACACGCATATTTTTCTTTGTATACATTTTGTCTTTCACTTCTTATTATTCTTTTTTATTAATATGTGGACAATGGTGTGGGTTACATGTTTGTAATTCTAGGTTATGGATGTATTGTATTGCTCTTAGCATGTAACTGTTTTTTGTCCCTAATAAATAAATAAAAAATTAAAAAAAAACATTTCCCCGTTTTTGCAACATTTTTCATTGATGCTCCGCTCCTAATGGATGTTAATACGCTTTAAGCCTTCCTCGATAAATGGGTTACCAAACACAAAGGTTTTTTTTCAATTCGAACCAGTAGTTCCTGAGATTAGCGCGTTCCACCAAATAAACAAACTCGTCAGCTTTATAATATTAAAATTCAATAACAATACATCACAATCTGAGATGCATCAATAGTTGAATGTGATATTGCAATGCAACTTGAGCGAATTGAGGGTTACGAGACTAGTCAAGCATTTCAATAACTAAGGTTATTGAAATGCTTGACTAGTCTCGTAATCAGCTTAACTAAGCAAACTATTTTCGATAATGAGAACGATGCTACGCTTGCTGCGGATGGTCCGTGGACGGGTGACCGTCTTAACATACCAAGACCCCCGTAAGCCATTGGTCCCAGTTGCCATTGGTCCCAGTTGTCATTCGTGGATATTTGATAGTCGTTACGGGTTCTCAGAAGTAAGGAAGTCTGATAACCATTCTTGCCAAAGGATATCGTATTACCCAGTAACTGGGTTGTGGTGGTCAGTTCGGTAGTCGTTCCATGTAAAATACTGGTTAATACGATACCCCTTGGTAAGACTGGTTGTCAGGCTATCGGGCTTCTGACGACCTGTAACGACTGCGAAAGATTTACAAATGACAGCTGGGCCCTACGGCTTAACGTGCTTTCCGAGACACAGAGGGATTTTTGTATGTAAAGATGGTCACCCATCCACGAACCAACCGCGGCAAGCGTAGCTTAACTTGACCGATAGATCCGTGAGGCTGTTATTACTTAACCAAAGCCTCGAAAAAACTAAATTTAATATAGTCTCGTATTGTCGTCGTACCTTGTGTAAGAATCGATTGATCGCTTGAAAAGACGAAAGCGAACAAATATTGACAACGCCACGTTTCGGATGACAAACATCTTCCAACTCTCGACTGCCGTACATAAATCCAACGAATAGTATTACGAGCCGTATTGGAATCCAACGGATCGTATGCTGCGGTTTCAATATCGATTTATATGTCAGCGAGCAATTAGCCCAGCTCTCGATTTCCGTGTATTAGTTTACTAATGGCATGTATTTAATCAAAGCTCCATGTTTAGCCGGACGTAAAGAATAGCACCATATCATTTCGACGCCTCCCACGCATAAGGTCGTAAGGCTAAAAAATCTTTTTCTCAGGAGAGCATTTTTCGTATACGTTTATGCGCGGGAGCGTTTAAATGTTAAGACCATATTCCATTAAAAAACTCATTATTTATATAAGATATTAAAATTTGAATTTTAGCAATAGATAATACTATAAAAGATTGTTGTAATGGTACCGTGTGGTGCCGGACGTAAAGAATAACACCACCCCATTTCTTCTCGTGGGTGTCGTAAAAGGCGACTAAGGGACTTACTAGAGAATGGGCAGCAGCGTTCTCTATGCATTTTACCACCATACTGCGATCGCCAACCCGCCTGCCAAGCGTGGCGATTATGGCAAAGCCCCCCAAATTGCGGGAGGCCTAAGTCCAGCAGTGGACGTCTTACGGCTGAAATGATGATGATGAATGGCACAAAAAACGGTTTTAGTCAAAAACAATGTTCCGACCATCTGCGTGGGAGTCATCGATTTCTTACCGTGGGTGTCTTAAGAGGCGACTATGGGAATTAATATAGTGATTATGGCAAGCCCTCCCATATTGCTTTCCTAAAAATATGATTGGACACTCATATATAACGATTGCGCCTCCTTTTTGTGGAATTCATATAAATCCTATTTTGGGGTTTTACAAATACTAAATAGCCAAGTCATCATAATCAGCCTATATTGTTCCCACTGCTGGGACACAGGCCTCCTCTCAGTGAGAGGGAGTAGGCCGTAATCTACCACGCGGCCCATTGCGGGTTGATAGGTGTTAATTTTTGGTTCTAGGACATGCCGGAAGTCCGTGGCAAAAAAACCTTAAATACAGGTCCTAAGACATCGACTTCCGAAATTAAAGTTATTTTTCACTTTGTAGTGTTTTTTTTAGGAAGTCGGTTGTTATTTTTTTGTAAAAAGGTTTTTTGTGCATCATTATCATAGCGCCGAAAGTTGAAAATCGAACAGTTAAACACACTGTTCGACTTGCGACGCGCTGGGATGCAGACTGTTGGATCCTCAATGTTCGGTTCAACACCGAAAGTTGAAATTACAGTGCGCGAAAAAATCCCGCCGCGTTTTTATTGCGCCCGTTTGAATCTGTGTTCTTTAATTAAAAACTTTTTCACAAAAAAAAAAAAAAAAAATTGTATTATGTTTTTATGTTTAAATTTTTGGTTGTGGTATACACCCCGCACTAATTCCAAACCAACTATGCATATTTATGCGATAGCAGAAATCGCGGTTGATTTGCTGTCATTTTTTAAAGAGTTCCGGCGTCTATCTCTGGAACTCATCATCAGATCTATATGAAATTTATACGGGACCATTTCGGAATAAACCCCTTTCAAACAAAAAAGAATTTTGCAAATACGTCTATATAGACGAACATACATAAAAAAATATAAACATCCGAATTGAGAACCTCCTCCTTTTTGAAGTCGGTTAAGAAAGCGTCTATCATTATAGGTCAATAAGTTTTCCAATCATCATGGTACAAACGTTCCTTGTGGTGCCGGACGGTAAGAATAACACCATCCCATTTGAACCCGTGGGTGTTGTAAGAGACTACTAAGGGACATACGAGAGAACAGGCAGCAGCGTTTTCTATGCATTTTACCACCATACTGCGATCTCCAACCCACCTGCCAAGCGTGGCGATTATGGCAAACCCTACCCAAAATGGGAAAAGGCCTTTTTTTTGTGGGTGGGAAATCGTCAAATGACGTCTCCCGTTCTTGGGTGGAGCTGAAGGGCGTGTCAGACTTTTACCGACTAAAACCCACCCGTGTTCCTTCAGTTGCTCATGTGCTAGGGCCACGTTATATCTTTCCAACAAATCTCGCGACCCTGGCAGATGGGAAGAGGCCTATTCCTGCAGTTTACAAATGATCAGTTAAAAAGATTTCTCTTACCAGTTGCGCAGCGTTGTTTTCGCTGCCATGTATGATGTAGCTTCTCTTAATTTTTGACCACAGCTAGCTCAAAGGCCACCTTTGCTATACGGAATGGACAGCTAAATTAAATTGTGTTCTCGGAAATGTCGGCGTTCTGCCAGTTGGAATCAACAAAGGTTTAATTGGGACAGGTTTTGGTTCAGATATACTACGTTTGTTTGTCTAATGGAATTGACGATGCAGGGAACATTGTTAAAGGGGTCTTTGTATGATGCTTTTGGCTTTTCGGTCTTCTGGTTTCGTGTGTCTTTGATATTCGTTTAGAGTAATTATATGGACTGCCAGCATATTCATCGGGGTATACCTAGATGGAATGGGTTATGTAGACTGTATATTTTTAGACCATTTTCTATTTTATTAACTACCTGGTACTTGTTGACAGGCCTACACTGTCCTCCCATACCTATTAACACTGTAATTTGAAAACATTGTAAAAGCCAATTATTTTTTAAAGTGCAACCGCGGAGATCCTTGCTAGTTCTTCTCCATAGGAATAAAAAAATGAGAACCGTGGACCTAGCTTCTGACGTTTCATAAGTGGCCATGTCGGTTTATTGAATATAAAAAAAATATATTTTAGTTTGAAATGTCTTAATCCAATAAACTGTTCTTTTGATGGGCGACTTGGGTTCAGGGTGAGTAGATTTAAGGTTTCATCATCATCATTCACAACCCACAGGAAGATGTGATCTTTGGCAAGAACTGCTTAAACCTCCTAAATTCTTTATTAAACCATCAGAGAGCCTCCCATCTGGGTACAAGTTACCTTGCCCTACTTAGACAACCTTAAATAGACTTCGTACCCAAGTACGTCGCACCAAGGACCACAAGTGGGAGTTCATGGACGGCTCAGACTTTCGAACTGTTTGCGGCGTATCTCCACAGACAGTGGCTCACCAGCGATCTTGCATCAAATGCCCTGTCACCTGTACACATGAATGGCTGCGTCAGCGAACGTTCTTGGCGTTGCTGAGTTTTGGGCCAAACAATTTAACACAATTTTTTTTTGTCATTGACTTCTAACCGATATTCTACCGCCCACTGCTGGGCATAGACCTCTCTTTTCTTGTGCCAGTCCCTTAGCTCCTGTGCCAGCCACATCCAGGTTCTACCCACGGTGGTAACAATGTCGTCCGTCCATCGTTCCGCCGGAAGATTTTATGTTTACTAGAAGAAAATCCTCCATAGCCTTTCGGTGTTTGGACTTATGCCCTAAAGAATAATACCGTAAATATAATGGGGTACCTATTATTTACCACCTCTTGGTCACATATGATGGATCTAAGCATGCTTAATTGTAGGCAGTATTCTTGGTAACCGTTTGTTCTTTCTTGATTCGTCATCATCTTTCTTCCTTATCCCAATTTATTTAGGGTCGGCGCTATTAGTGCCAGAGTACATTGCTTGGAAAACAGATGGCCGATGTGGCCGGAATGTTCTAGAGTGGCGCAACCACGTATCGGAAGACGTAGAGTTGGAAGGCCTCCCACAAGGTGGACTGATAGCTTTGTAAAGGCCGCAGAAATCCGCTGGATGCAGGAAGCACAGAACCGGTTGAAGTGGCGGAACTTGGGGAAGTCTTATGTCTAGCAGTGGCTTTAGAAGAAACGATGGATGGACTGTGTGAAAGATATGGCTAGAAAAGGGTTCACTACCGAGATAGCGACTAAAAGAGTCATCGTCATCGGTCAGTTCACCGTATGATAAATCATACGGCAAACTGACCGTAACAATACTAAAGCATCACGCTTTAAGGCCGTCTTGTAGTGCGGTGTGTAGGTATGAAAACGCTTCCTCACCCCCCGCATAATAGGTATTATCGAGAGTATAGACGCAGCAAGCGAGCGCCCGTTCAGCTAGCCGATGCAAGCGTTTGAACATGCCACAATGCAGCGTAAATGCAGAAGGTAAGGTGTATTAGGTTCCTTTAAATTGACGTTAGAGAAAATTAAATTGGTCATTTTTCTTTGTTTTCTTCTTTTATTATTTTCTAAAACTTTGTTTGTAGCGCATGGGTGGAGCAAACGGGAATGTTGATTGCAAAAAACAGTTCTTCGAACTGGGAATGCCCGATGCCTGTAGCTATGATGCCAGTCGTAGATTCTATGTTTGAGTCCAAAGACTTTTTCACTTCAGTATCACCAACATTTTCTGAACTGACCGACATAATTTCTTGGCACATGTTGGATTAGAGCTTGAATTTTGCCATGAGCCCAAATTTCTTACGCCCATTATTTTAAAATAGCCTTCTTTACATTCAAACAACGCGTTGTGCTGTGCTTTCTCTTGCAATTGACCTAAGAAATAATTCACGTCTATAGTTCACCTACAAGCAACACTTTTTTCATCTGTTGTTATTCTTTACCTTAACAAACAAAGAATCGTCTCCGTCACTCCTAAAACAAGCGAATTTAAAATATCAAAAATATTAAAAACTCAGATCACTGAAAAAAAATGGCAGTAATATAATAATTTTATTTGCTTACATTTAGTGCCTTCTATAATACATCGATAATTATAAAGTATTATACATACAAAATAAATAATAATATAATTTCAAACTACTGAACAGATTTTTATTCTAATTTTCACCATTTAATCGATTATTTCAAGAGGAATGTTTAGAGAAATATTTATGATTATTTTGGATATACCTTTGCGAAGTGGGGTAGGTCGGCTGGTCTATTATAATAACGATAAATTTATTAGAAAACAACCTACCAAAGAGACGCATTATCACGACACATAGTCACAAAAAGTGTAGGGGGAACTTGAATGTCTGGGACTATATTATGCAATATCGCATATTGAATATTTCCTTGTTCATTGAAAATATATCAAAATACAGATACATTCGTTATTTAGTTATAATCATAGTACGAGAGAATGTATCTATTAAATTATAGTGAACTCACTGTAACTAGTAGTTCGTTCTGAACAGAGACCATGTGACTAGATGGCGCTATAAGTTGCAAATGTATTTCGTTGATCACCTCGTTAACTTATTACAAATGAAGGCCTGTCTTTTGACTCACTCGGACATAATATTTTCTTATATTCATTTTTTCGATCCCCTCTTAGACCCCTGCGATTGATTCTGCTCAGATTCAAACTTAAAAATTGTATTTGACTCAACTACTCCTAAAACAAATCGAAGATTAATTGAAACTGTAACTGTTGTCGTTTTTGTAAATGTGTAAATTATGTTTTGTTTTTTGACATTATAGACTTTTAGTAACTATGCAAAGATGGAAAAATCAGAACATGCATTGTGAGGTATCAGTTCTAGGCGAACCACTAGTAATAAAGTTAAAGTACTTATGTGGGACTTTCGCATATTGCATTCGAGTTATCTAAGGAGTGACAACTACCCATGGCTTTTTTGTTCTCATTGAAGCGCTGCAAAATAAACTCCATATAACCTGATACATTTCACGTCGTTAAATAATTTTAATGACGTGAAACGACATTTTTTATATAATATCGTATAGTATAAGAATTGATATTGAAAGATCTCGGTATAATTACCAAGATTTTTCAACATCAATTATTATACTATACGATATTTAAAGTTATTGAGGAACCATAAAAATAGTTTGAGCAAATTCAATCTGTTCAGTAAATCTTTACCCACTGTACTTTTTAGGGTTCCGTTGCCAAATGGCAAAAAACGGAACCCTTATAGATTCGCCATGTCTGTCTGTCTGTCTGTCTGTCTGTCCGAGTATGTCGCAGCCACTTTTCTCCGAAACTATAAGAGCTGTGCTATTGAAACTTGGTAAGTAGATGTATTCAGTGAACCGCATTAAGATTTTCACACAAAAATAGAAAAAAAACAATAATATTTGGGGTTCCCCATACATAGAACTGAAACTCAAAATTTTTTTTTTCATCAAGCCCTTACGTGTGGGGTATCTATGGATAGGTCTTCAAAAATGATATTGAGGTTTCTAATATCATTTTTTTTTTAAACAATAATATTTGGGGTTCCCCATACATAGAACTGAAACACAAAAAAAAAAATTCATCAAACCCTTACGTGTGGGGTATCTATGGATAGGTCTTCAAAAATGATATTGAGGTTTCTAATATCATTTTTTTCTAAACTGAATAGTTTGCGCGAGAGACACTTCCAAAGTGGTAAAATGTGTGTCCCCCCCCCCGTAACTTCTAAAATAAGGGAAAGATAAAACTAAAAAAAATATATGATGTACATTACCATGAAAACTACCAACGAAAATTGGTTTGAACGAGATCTAGTTAGTAGTTTTTTTTTAATACGTCATAAATCGTAAACCACAATTTACCTTTCATTCAGTCGACACAAATATAAAAATTAAAAAAAAAAAACATTTCATTTCATAAACGATGATGACGAATGATGATGATGATGACCTGCAGGTTTGTACGGAACCCTCGGTGCGCGAGTCCGACTCGCACTTGGCCGGTTTTTTATATTGTGGCGCGGCTGAACAATGATTGTAGGTAAATAATGTTTGGAACTTTACGTTATCAGTTTTCAACCTTCCGTATGTTCTTTTATTCTTTTTATTACCCATTTTTGTTACAATCAACACAAGTTTTTATTAAATTGTTTATCTATTACAAAGCGCAAGCGCGGGGGGAAGTCTGTGGAACAAACGGCGTGCGTCCAACCTCGAAGACGTCTCGGCGTGCACTGGCCGGTCGTTACGAGCGCTTGCACTGCTAGATTTTGTGTAAATTTGTTTCGTAAAAAAAAAATATAAGGAAATTATAAAATGTGTTCTCAGATAGCCCTTAAAAACAATAAGCCCTACCTTTTGGTATAAATTTTACATGGTTTGATGATGGAATCTCTTCAAGGCACACGTTTAAAATAGCGATTTAGTGTCATCTTTATGATTTTTTTTATCGAGTCAATTGTTTTAATTCACGTTTCTATCTTCACACAGCGCTTGAAAGTATGTTCAATTTTCCTAAAATATTTTTTTTTTACCGAATATTACCATTTTGCAAGATTTACAGAGGTTTAAAAAACTTAAAAAGTACTGCAACCTCGCCTTAACTGTTAGATACATACATACATACATGGCATTGTAGGATGAGAATAAAACGCCTATTGTACCCCATTATCTTAAAACTTTACATATTATCAATTCAAGAGCTCGCGACAGTGTCTCAGTACGTGAGTTTAAAACGTCGAATCGTACCAAGTTTTCTAATCGAAGTTCCCCTTACTTTAATAAATTCCAAGTTTCGTTTGAAGCAGTTTGAAGCTTGCAAATATCTATTTTGTTGGCGAGAGAAGTAATATCTCATGTGTGTGAATGTTATAAATTTAATACAAGTTTTGAATAGGATTTTCAAAGTTGTCGACTGGCATCTGTTTGATTTGAACTGCATCTTGCAAATGGGGCTTGGACCATGAAACATTTATAGATAAATACGTAGAGCATTGGTGGCTTACGAGCTGTAAGCCTTAGATCCGATGCCAGATAGGCGCAATAATTTATGGAAATTATTTCATCATCACAGCTCTCAAAACGGTGAAGGAAAATATTGTGAGGAAACTGGCATGTTCTAGAACCAAAAAAAGAGCAAAGACATGTAACATCTATCCCGCACTGGACCCGCATGGTGGATTTATAAAAATATTGCCCAAAGGCGGACTTATCCGGTCAGATAGGGAGCTATCTGACCTCCACAACTCAATCACAAGGTAAAACAAATACCACCGGGCGAGACTGGTTGTCAAATTTTCGGGCTTTTGACTATCTTGATAGGTTTTGCTAAGTGTTAAAACTGCAATTTTGACTAGCCTTCATTTAGTTTTACTGCATACGGCTTCATTCACTCCGATTACATCTAGTTGAAACTTAACTATTGTGACACGCTCCTCCATCAACGGGGACAAACGGTCATGTCATAGGAGTATTGATTGACACTGCGAGAAGCGTCACGCCTGTTAGGCGGATACATGATTCCGTTATGTTGCAATGCTATCAACACACCGGTACAGCTATCTTCCTGACATATGACTTTTTAGGTTTACGGCCGCTCTTTAAGCCAGACAATATGGAAATAACAGCGTTGCCGTGTCCCGGAATGAAAAATCTATGCAGTTTCTGGCACATAGGATATTTTTGACTTGTCCCTAGTTTCGACACTCATCATTTCAGCTTAAAGACGTCCATTGCTGGACATAGGCCTCTCCCAAAAGAGGTGTTTTGGTCATAATCACCACGCTTGGCACACAGGTTGGCGATCGCAGTATGGTGGTAAAATGCATAGAGAACGCTGCTGCCCATTCTCGAGTAAGTTACCCTTAGTCGCTTTTTACTACACACACGGAAAAAATGAGATGGTGCTTTTCTATACATCCGGCAACACAAGGGAGCGGTCTCG
The DNA here is from genome assembly GCA_947507805.1 of Aporophyla nigra. Taxonomy (NCBI): domain Eukaryota; kingdom Metazoa; phylum Arthropoda; class Insecta; order Lepidoptera; family Noctuidae; genus Aporophyla; species Aporophyla nigra. The sequence continues at coordinate 19,078,917 of OX382315.1, forward strand.
ACGTTAACGGGATGAAAAGTAGTGGCATAATAGCGTTGGTAGTTCTGTTTTGAAGTGTAAAAACTACTTCGCTTAGCGTTCCTTCTTAATTTATTCATCTTTTTACTTGGCTCCTTAGGGTCGTATACTACATAAACTTCCTCTAGACCTAGGCTAGCGAATGCAAAAAAAAACCGTAGGTATCCGACAGGTTCCGTGGATTATCGCGTTCAGACAATCACACAAAAAAGTAAACGCTTCAACTTTATTATTATTAGTATAGACTAATTACCTGGTGGCCGATGTAATATCCCCGTCTGTAATGTCCCTTGTGGTGCCGGATGTACAGAATAGTATCACCCCATTTCTTCCTGTGGGTGTCGTAATTGGCGACTAAGGGACGTACTAGAAAATGGACAGCAGCGTTCTCTATTCATTTTACCACCATACTGCGATCGCCAACCCGCCTGCCAAGCGTAGCAATTATGGCAAAGCCTCCCAAATTGGGGGAGGCCTATGTCCAGTAGTGGACGTCTTACGGCTGAAATGATGATGATGTAATAACTGGCTCTTGGGGATAGAATGCACATGCGTTACCTTTGGTATTGCAGATGTCAATAGATGGTGTCGACCACTTACAGTCAGGTGGGCCGCTTGCATTCTTATCATCCAAAAAAACGATTTGTTAGCTAGATCAAGAGTGGTCTATTCTTTTTCCATAGCTAGGCTTGGACTTTCCTCCCTTGGTAAAAAAAAATTAGTTTATTGTCTTTTATGCTTTTTACAACAAGCCGTGTTCCAGACGACAAACTTCCACACTAACTTTCATTTCCTGTTTTTATCCCGTTTAGGAAATGAATTTTGTTGTGAAAGCTGGATCTTAGTTGTCATCTAAACGACGTTGACATCAATGCCGTTGACAGATTAACGGTTTCTAATTGGCGAGCACCAACGGCGCCTAGCGCCAACAGTATCATTCAAGAAACTCACGCTAATGCTTGTTCCAGGCGGTGATAAACAGCACGATAACAGCAAACATGACGTTCACGAAAACATCACAGAAGTTCGGTCAGTGGAGCGACGTCAGAGCTAACACGGTGTACGGACTTGGATTTGCTTCGGAACCGGAGCTTGGCAAGGTAAGCCGCTGATTATAATAAAATTAGAGAAGAGAGAAGATTCTGCATCACGCAAGTAAAGTTTACCGCGCGACTAGCATATCGTCGGGCAGTAGCATACCACACTTATCTGGTCGGAGAACGCTCCCTTTTCTATGGAGGTTGAGTGAACTTTACACTCTGTTCCTCATACATCTACAAATGTAAAGGAAGCATAAGGTATATCTAAGAATCGTAGCAGGGAAAAACTCACCCTGTCATCCGCCTTCTGCATCGCTGCATCGAGCCTGCCCCAGCTACTTCCTTTAAGTCGTCGGTCCACCTAGCTGGGGGGCGTCCCACGCTACGCATGCCGATACGTGGTCTCTACTCCAGGACTCGTCTACTCCGCCGGCCATCGGTCCTTCGACAGACATGGCCAGCCCACTGCCACTTCAGCTTGCTTACTTTGGATAGGGCAGGCCACATTGCTCGCCGAACAGATGGCCGATGGGGCCATGGGGGGGGATGGGTTCTGGAGTGGCGACCGCGTACCGGAAGACGTAGAGTTTGAAGGCCTCCCTCAAGGTGAACCGATGACCTTGTGAAGGCTGCAGGAATCCGCTGGATGCGGGAAGTACAAAATCGGTTGAACTGGCGGAGCTTGGGTAGGCCTATGTCCAGCATTGGACGCCTTTCGGCTGGAATAATGATGATGGATGATGACTCTGCGAGTTATGTCGGTAACTCCAGTTCTTTTCCAGATTATTTCATTTCTGATTTTATCCTTCAAAAATTAAGGCATAATTTTAACAACTAACTTTTCTTGCAGTTCATAGAAAAATTCCAAGAAGTGAAAGAGGCAATCCAGGCGCAGCAATGCGGGGCTACGGGAGGCAAGTCAGTGACGAACGGCAACAGTGGAGCCGCCACACCGGTGGCCAGTGCCACGGCTAGTCCGCTTCTGGCCGGCCGGGCCACCGGTGGTGACGAGCCTCCACCTGCCGTATCGCCGGCACAGGCTTTGGTAAGTTATCGTGCTGTTTAGTAACAAGATTTGTGCCCGATGGGATGTACCATCAGCAACTCCTCTTTAGGAGCCTACGGGAATGTATTATTAAGTTCTTTCTAAACTATGATTGATACAACTAACTTTTACTTAATATGAGAACTAGATACGCCAAGTTCTTAGTTTTTATCTTAATGAAATTACTAAAATGTGTACAAAATTTCACCCACCCCCTTACGGGGTGAGTTTCCAAAAAAAAGCTTAACAGAATTCTGAGTTACCACGTTTCGAGCTCAAAAAATAACAGACTTCCATACAAACTTTCATTCCCTGCAGGGCATGAATTTATGAGAATCTTCTTTAGAGCGCCACCTTCATTATACCAAGTGATAGGGACGTCAACACGTAATCTGTAACCATGGTTTCAGCACATAATTCTTGACCCCTAGCACCGAAACTTTTTTGACGGTTAAAAAAAAACGCTGTTCCATACGTTTTGACCGCGTCGGTTGCAGTTTCCTATGAAACAGCAGATTTTTTTTGATAACTTTTAATTGAAACTCTTGTAAGGTTGAACATGTCATAAGTCTAAGTGTCAGACAGATAAAATTAGCCCTTGTCGTTTTTCGACGCGTGAATCAACCTTAGGGTGGATAAGCAATTACTAGGTCGAATTGCTGTGCTATTAACACTTGTCCTTTGACTGGTAGTTTTCCTTAATTCGCAATACTCAACAGAACGGAAATAACATGAAAGGCTATGTAGTTAATTAATCAATGCAATGCATTTACTTGAAGCAGGATAGGCAATGCGTTTTTTTTTCATGTAAAACTCAATGCATCGTTGCAAAACTTGTTTGAACGTTGGTACACAACATGGCTTTTAAAGTAGTTAATAAATGCTCGTAACAACATGCATGTAATCCTTAAAAGGTTAGGCTTTAGGCAGAACTGTACTTATAGAATCATCCCGGTTCGACGGTTTAAGTCCCGTGTAACAGGGGGCGAGCCTATTATTATTATTATAAGATATTATTATCAACCGAGCACAAAGCCAGACTGGGTATTATTACATATTCCAGATGAAATAACCCAATAACAAGCCTTTAAAAAGCCATCATCATGGACATAGGCCATCCCTAAGGGTTGTCATAATCGCCACGCTTGGCAGGCGTGTTAGCGATCGCAGTAGAGTGTTACAAATGCATAGAGAACGCCGCTGCCCATTCTCTAGTAAGTCCTTTGGTCGCCTCTGACGACACTCACGGAGAGAAATGGGATGATATTATTCTTAACTTCTGGCACCACAAGGAAATTACCACCACTCACTTTAAAAAGTGATTAAGTGTTATTAGATATTTCTATCTGGAATTTGTTGGTAGCAGAACGGAATCTGGGTTTGAGGTCGATTTATGGCAATAGGCTCACTCCCTATAACATTTGATTTAAATATAACTAGCGACATGTGGATTAACTATCACCTCTGCCCAACCCTTTTAGGAAACAAGGCGTGATGTCATGTATTTATGTGTAAAAAGTAGTTCATATATTGTTTTATTTCTGAAAAATGGTATGTTCACATAAATATATTTGTTACAGCCCAAACCCGAGCCAGAGGATATGGCGGTACATCAGAGAGCCCATTCAGTGTCCTCCTCACTACAGGTACGATATTACTCTATATTCTATGTTCTACCTCTATTCACACAGTTCCGGGTCGGGACCTTCCGGATTCCGGGCCTTCCGGGCTTACTACAGCCAATTTTACTGTAGAAATGAAGCAAATTATTATTATTTATGTGTGTACAGGTCTATAGATAGTGCATAGCTTTACCCAAAAACCCAAAGTTAGGCTTTTGTAAATCTGAAATGATAAATTATTTCATTTCTGTTACTTCGTAGGTTTAAAAACGGTCATATTTTAAAAACTAGATGTGGTCGCAGTTTTCTATGTGACTACTTTGAAAAGAAAGGCCGAAACATACGGTCACTACTTTCTTTTAAACTCCAGACATTATCTTGGTCACATCATGTAGATTGGTGTCTGAAATGTTCCTTTGAGGAAAGAACCATACATATTGAGTGGACCTGTCCTCTCAGTCCACGCATATTTCACTAATCGTACAGCTCAACTCAGAACTTAGGAGCTTTACGATTCGACGAACAATACCAAAAAAAAGGACATTTAGGTAAGTAAAAGAATTGAATAGAACCTAAAACAGTTACAGTCAGCGACAATAATATCGGGACGAACACTGTTCAAAAAGATTGAAACAACTATAAAAATTAAACATTAAGTCAACGACACAAGGAATGTTTCAGAATGAAGACAGTACACGGCAACTGTCATTCTGACAAGAACTTATCCAATTCAGATAAAGTTTAATTTTCTTAGCTGTTGAGATCATTTTGGACAGTCTGTTCGTTCTGATATTTTTGACACTGACTGTACAAAAGGAGAGTTTCTTATCCGGTGAAAGACGGGAATGTCTATGCTAGACCCATCAACATAGTTCTCATATTTACACAATATAAAAAAGAAATCAAAGTAAGATTGTGACATATACGAGACCTGTCAATTTTCATGAACTGTAAATCGAAATCCGACGTGTCGAATAGAAATTTTCTATTGCTAATATTAAAAAAAAATCTCTTAGATCTTTTTAACCCGCTTCAAAGAAGGAGGAGGTTTTATTTTCCACTGTATATATTATATATATATCTTTTTTTTATACAAGTATGTTCTCCGATTTCTCCGTCAACTATGGACTGATTTCAAATATTCTTGCTGCTTCACAGGTGGTCCCATATATATTTTATTGACTTTGCTTTGGTAGTTTTGGAGTTAGGTTCGATAATACGTATTTAATTTAAACCACTTTGTTTATCGTGATGATATTCAAATACTTCCTGGCACTGCTGTTGACCTGGCCAATAGTGGTATACTAATTAGTGCAGGGTCGATAACTGCAACTAAAAAGTGACACAACTGACTTCCAAAAGAACAGTACAAAGTGAAAACTAACTTTAATTTCGGAACTCGGTTACAAAAACTAAATACAGATCCAGAGACACCGACTTCCGAAATTGAAGTTATTTTTAGTGTTTTTTTGTAAGTAGGTTGTTTTTTTTTTTGACATTTTTTTTAAAATATAACCCTTCGTGCTGCCACATACATGCACACTCAATTATTTTCCCTCGTAAATTTTTAATTCGACTACATAAATCACTTCGGTGTCATCGGCTGCGTAATTAAATGACGCTTCGATATCCATAATTACTATGGCGTGGTATACAACACGTCCTGGAATTAACGCACACGATTAAACCCTCAAATAAGAATACATACATAAACTCACGTCATTTTCCCCATGGGGGTAGGCAGAAACTACAGAACGCCCAGGTGGCGTTACGCGTAGCATGACCATGGCCTGGTTACCAGTACTATGCACCTGACTGTTCTGAAGGACATCACTAACAAGGTCACTACACATCTGCCTTGTAAATACCCTTTGTTAGCCGCCCTGCATTCAGCCTCTCAACATGACCAAACCATCTAAGCATACTTAAAAAAAAATGTACTACATAAGAATATCACGGTATAATCATAATACATATACTGAACTTTTGCTATAATGTATAAAACATTGTTTATTAATGAAATTAGCTGTACTGATTGCGGGAGAAATTTGTGGTCACATTACTAAGCTACGCACGTACGTGTAGGGTCTATCGTAGTAAGTAGTTAGTTTATTTTGACTTGTTCTGTAATTTACCTATGTAGTCTTAATTAATTAATTAATTACTTACCTAAATAAAAAGATAAAGAAACCGATTCAGTAAACGATTCTGAACAAACTATTTTTATAATGTGCATTATTTGGTTGCACATTGTAAAAAAACACAAATATCGATTTAAAATGATTTTTTTTATAAAAAATAAAATTATTGGTGATGTTCTTCAGAGAGGTCTAGTGCGTCGTACTTCACGCGTAGCATGACCACAGTAGAAATGGGTTTTGTCGACGGAAGAATAGAGAAAATTACAGATTGTAGAAAGATTAAATACAGAATTAAAGATTGTAGACAGATTTGTACCGTTTTATGCTGGCGTAGCATGACAATTCTATGTCTATTGTACCAAGAATAGACAAAGTTCTATCTATGGTGGTCAAGCTACGCGTGCTGGTAACCGGTGTGCGTGTATGACCAGATGTATGAACTTAAACGAAGCTAAAAGAGTATTTAAGGATCGTAGCAGGTGGCGTTCTGTAGTTTCTGCTTACTGCCATGGGAAAAAGGCGAGAGTTTTATGTATGTATCGATTTTATTTCGAGGCAAACTATAAAATTTTTGTTCAACTAAAATTACAACATTAAATAATATGACGCCTGTATTTCGTAAATGGTTAGGTAGAGGTGTACCTGTACTAATTGAAGAGAGTATCCATAGAGTTTCTGGCCCGTTTTTCTCCATAGGTAGATACTACGCTTTGAAAGGGCAACCAGCTTCATCTTTCTGACTCACCGCCCTATGACAATTCAAAAGTGCCTGAAATTGGTTTATCTCTACATGGTATAAAACAAAGTTGCTTACTGCGTCTGTTCGCTTTAATCTTTTAAACTACGCAACGGATTTTATTGCTGTTTTTATTAATAGACAGAGTAATTCAAGAGGAAGGTTATCAGTAAAAGCTCATTTTAAATAAATGCTTTGAGTTTGATAAATGATTTTATTTCTGTAAGTAGGTTTGTACAACCACTTTTACACGTCAATCATATTTTTTTTTTTTACTGGATGAGGTCGTTTCCTAACTGACTGCTCTGAGAAGAAAGGCCGAAACAAACTCAGAGGTCACAGTCTCTTTTAAAGTCCAGACATAATCTTGGTCACATCATGTGAATAACATGTAGAATGGTGACTGAAGTGGTCTTTTGGAGAAATACCACACAAATTGAGTGGACCTGTTCAGTCAGTACAAGCATTTTTCACTTATCATGCAGCTCATCTCAGAATTGAAGAAGCTCAATGATTTGACGAACAATACCAACGAAAGGACATTTGGGTGGGCCACATGAATTACTGAAGTACACCCACACCACAGAGTTTAGTTTCCCTTATTTCGCCTGTTATGCTTTAAGCCCCATGTAATAGGGGGCGAGCCTATTGCCACCGACTGGGCTCAAATCTAGACTGCGGGCTAATACTGACCTGCCAGATTCCTGGATTTGTCCGAAAGATTTACCATGGCCCTGGCATAGGCAACTGAAGGAACGTGGTTGGGTTTTAGTCAGTAAAAGTCTGACACCTCCTCCCGCTTCGACCAGAGCGGGAGACGTCATTTGATGATCTCCCACCCACAAAAAAGTGCTACTACTGAGAATATCAAAGTAGAATCAAAATATCGCTAATACAATGCAGCGATACACTGCTGATACCTGTGTTGTGAAATACTTGATTACCGAGTAACTGAGTCATGCACTAACTCAGGAAGCGACAATTGGTTTAAATTGTCAATGTTATATCCTTGACGGGGACAATAGCAATGGAAGCTGAATGCAGTTCGTTATCCTTGACATTCATTGTGGATAAGTGTGGCTCAAGAAATTGAATTGGAATGTAAAAAAATGTGTTGTTCGAAATTATTTGATATTAGCAAGCTTGGTTATATAAATCGGGGAGGCCGAGCGGTATATCGTCAGGATTTGGAGTTCCCATTTTATTGGGATAAACAAGACGTATAAACAATTACAGGAATATTAATAACACTATTGGTCACACTATATAAAAAGAAACAATAAAATGGTTACAAGATAGAAAGGTATAGTAACAATACTATTCAACGAACAAACCCTTATGGTCACTGTTCGTATAGAGGCCTAAGCCACCCAAGTACAAAGTGTATCTTTCGCTATCAGCTAGTCAATACAGCTATGTGAATATACAGCAGCGCTGTACCAGGTAAACCGACAGTTTTGTCGGGAGCAGGAGCTCTGTAATGAGTTTAATCCGAAGATAGACTGACTTGCAATTCGTATGAATTCGCGACGTCCCCGTAAGGGGGCGTGGCGAGCGGCGCCGGAGCTTGGCTCCCAGTCCGCGGATTGGATGCGGTGGTCCGTTAATACGGACCCCTCATTGTGTGGCCCGTTGGGCGTTGTAATATATGGGACGCGTTAGTTGACGCGTCCCTGTGTGTGGTTGCTGTTTGTGTCTCTGTGAGCGCGCCGCGGCGTTGAATTATATCAACGCCGCTTTCTTCACAACGCCTTGGCGGTCAGTCCCCGCCAGGTGAGACCCCCGGTTGCCCGGGGGAGGCCCGGCGAGAGACGACCAGCGACAAGACGCTGACTCGACGCTCCCACAGAGTAGGGTGCGCGCCCCCGCTTATCCCGTTTTCCAGAGCGAGCCGGTAGCGGTCTAAGCTAAGGGGCAGTATGTGCGTGTGGGCGGTAGTGTACTGTGTAACACCGCCCATGAATACGTGACAACGCAGGCCCGCCCGCGTGCGCACGTGTGAGTCCTAGTGCTTGTGCAGAGGTGGTTGTCTGTTTTACGTTACGTGACATGCCTATATTAACTTAGAGCACGCCACGCAGCGGATGTGTGTTGTGAATGTAGAGTTCACTTGTTCAGGTAAGCCGCGTGTAACCTGGTTGCGGCTTACCCGGGAGTCAGTCCGGTGTGGAATCAGCGTCGTCCCTTACCAGGTCGCGGGGCAGTGATCTCGCGTCAGGGGGCCGCGTATGCCAGGGCGCGATCTGTTTGACGTGAGGCCAATCAGACGCGCCGGCACGCGCGAACATCCCCTTCGCGAGACGCCGCACGTGGTCATCCAGGCTCTCGATCCCGAGATCCCGCTGGATGACATCGTTCCTCACGTAGCGAGGAGCGTCAACGATGGTCCGCAACGCCTGATTCTGTTGCGTGCGGAGCAGCTTCCGGCTCGACTCGCTCGTGAGGGCGAACCAAGCGGGTGCGGCGTACGTCAGTACCGGGCGAATGTACGTTTTGTACACGCCCAGCTTGACGCGCGCCGGCAATCGGGACGAGAGCACGGGCCGGAGGAGGTAGCGGGCTACCCTCCCCTTGGCCGCGACCTGACGGACGTGCTGATTCATTGTGAGCCGACGGTCAATGGTGACCCCCAGGTACTTGACCCGGGGCGACCACTCGACGTCGGCTCCTTGTAGTTTCAAGGGTGGTGGGAGAGGCACATGGCCGGTGACCATCGCCTGCGTCTTACCCACGTTCACCGACAGCCGCCATTTGGCGAGCCACTCGGGAAGGAGCTCAAGCGCTCGCTGCATTTTGACGGCCGCGTACTTCGCATTAAGCGAAGTAGAGATGTACGCGGCGTCGTCCGCATACAGCGCGAGCATCACGTCCGGAGTGGTGGGGATGTCGTCGGTGTAACGTGAGTAACACGCCGGCGAGACGCAGCTGCCCTGCGGTACGCCCGCGAGCACCGGCCTGGCGCTGGAAAGCGCCCCATCGACCACCACCCTGAAAGTCCTGTGGGAAAGGAAAGTAGAGACCACTCTTACTACGCGACGGGGCGCGTCCGTGGTGGCCATCTTGTATACGAGGCCTTCATGCCACACACGGTCGAAGGCCTTCTCCATGTCGAGGAGTACTGCGACCGAGTATTCCTTCTTGTTCATCGCTGCTGCGAGGTGGTGCAGTACCCTCGACAGCTGAAGCGTCGTGCTATGCTCCGCCCGGAACCCGAACTGCTCTGGGCGCGGCGTCAGGTGTGGGAGTAGGTGTCGCAGCAGGAGTGCTTCGAACACCTTGGAGACCGTCGGCAGCAAAGTGATCGGCCGATAGCTCTCCGGCTTCAGAACGTTCTTTCCCGCCTTCGGCAGCATTATGACGCGCCCTTCCTTCCACGAGTCGGGGAAGGCGCCGGTGCGCAGTATCGCAGTAAACAGGCGCGCCAACGCCGCTACCATTCGGTACGGCAGGTGGCGCAGCACTGTGTTTGTGATACCGTCCGCACCGGGGGCCTTCCTGGGCTTCGTCCTCAGGATGGCGCGTCGTACTGCGTTGGGCGAGAAGAAGATGGGCTCTTCATCGGGAGCTATCGGCGCTGCGAAATAGTCTCCCAGGTGTTTCTCGACTGCTGCGACATGGTCTGTGTCGTGAGTCGGGTTGGGGCGGAACTGACGCTCCAGGTGTTCGGCGAAGACCTCCGCCCGGTCCTCCGCTACGTACTTGAGCGCCCCGTCGCTGTTAAGCAAAGGACGCACCGGGGCTGGGGTATTCGTAAGCTGGCCGCACAATCTGTGTAACGACGGCCAGCTGTCCGTCGCCTCATCTATTCGATCTTCCCAGCCCGCGGCGGTCATGGCCTGTAACTCGGCCTTGACCTTTTCCGCGAGACGGTTGAGCTGCGTCTTCATTGTAGGACACCTCAGCTGCTGCCACTGCTTGCGAAGGCGCCGTTTTTCAGCGATCAACCTAGTCAGTCGCGGAGGTAGAGGCGGTAATAGCCCCCCCCCCCGCGTCTGTTCGGTGGTCGCCGAATTCAGGGCGCCCTGTATGCAGGCAGTGACATCGCGGGCTGTCTTGTCAACGTCCGCGGAAGTAGTGATAGGCCGAGTCGGCACGGTGGTCTCTACTTCCCTTTGGAACTGGGTCCAGTCTATACGTCGACGTGGCGCCAGGGGTTTCAAACGGGTCGGCACACCCGAGAGGACGACGAGTACAGGATGATGATCTGACTGTAACTCGTCGTCAATCACATGCTGCGTGATCTGACAGTGTAGCCCTCGGTGGACCACAATGTCCAGCACGTCCGGCATGTAGGAGACTGCATCTGGGTAGTGGGTGGGCGTCTCTGGGCCGGACACTGTGTAACCGAAGGCTTCGGCATCAGCTAAGAGCCGCCGTCCCCCGGTATTCGTGTGGCACGAGTTCCACGCCGGGTGCTTGCAGTTCAAGTCACCGGCGAGGAGAGTAGGACGCGAAGAGCTGGATATAAGGGCCCGCAACTCAGATGTGTCTAAGTGTGTTGCGGGCGGCTTATAACAAGCGTACATATCTATATCCTCGCCAGCTACATGTAGCTGCACACCCAGCGCGTAAAACGTGCCAAGTGACGGCGAGGGGAGTTCTTGGTGGACGACTCGTCGCCTTACCAGTACCGCCAGACCACGGTACCTCACGTGCGCCGACCGCTCGTCCTGTCTGTAAACGAGATACCCCGGGAATCTTATCCTATCCCCGGGGCCCAGCAGCGTCTCGCTTATCAACGCCACGTCGACGTCCTGTTCCCTCAGGAGATGTCGGAGGGGGGCGACCTTGTCCCGAAGGCCGCGGGCATTCCAGTGGATTACCCTCAACGGCCTAGCCATGGTACAAGGTTAGTAGCTTGGCCAGGCCGTCGAGGATAACCGTTTCTACTTCCTGGCCCTGCCTGATGGCCTTGATTAGGTCCATCAATAATTGAATGGCGCAGGCCGTAAAGTCTTTCTTTTGTCTTTCGGTTGTAGGCGTCTTAGTGGGGGCGCCGGCAGCGCCGCCACTCTGTTTGGGCTCGGGGTATTTAACTTTCTTTTGTTTCACCGGCCGCGGCGCTGTGCCGGCGCTGGTGGTTGGTGCCACCTCTGCGGCCTGCGCCCCGCTGGTAGCAGGGCCTGCCCTCGGGACAGCTGGTGTTGTGGTAGTAGTCGCCACGGTCGCCGCGGGGGGTTTGGGCTTCTTGCCTTTCCCTTTTCCCCCGCGCCTCTTCTTCCTCCGACCGGAGGAGGTCTGCGCGTTCCGTTGAGTGGGCCCGTTGGCCGCCGCCATCAGCGTCGCGCCCTGGGGCCCTTCTGGCTCCACATCTATGTGCCTTTCGGTGGCCGCTGTAGGCCGGCGTGAAAGGGCGAATGTGGCGGCGGTCCCCGCCCGCCTGTTCCGAATTTCGGATTGAAAGGCGGGGCACTTAATATTGCACGCGGGGTGCGGGCCACCGCAGTTGATGCAGGTGGCCGGCTCCTCCCGCGGGCGTGGGCAATCACGAGCCGTGTGCTCGCCCCCGCATCGCACACAGGCGAGCGGGCGGTGACACTGGTGCGAGCTGTGTCTAAACTTTTGGCACCGGTGACACTGAGCGGGCCCACGTTTCCCGCGCCAGGCCTCTATCTTCACGCCGCGCATGTACATGAACACGGTCGTGTCGAATATGGCCCGGACGTCCGGGGTCTTCTTTAGAATTGCGTGGAATACGCAGCCGGGTCGTCCTTGTGCGCCTTTGATGTGGCGCACGTACTCCGGCTGGTATCCCAGCACGCGCAGTTCCTCCTCTATCTCCTGGGGAGGTGTGTCCGCTGGCAGCCCCCTTATGGCCACCTTAAGGTTCCGCTCCGCTGGAAGGGAGTATGCGAACCAGGCGACGCCACTATCCTTTTCCAGGCCGGTTAGGTAACGCTGGACCAGCCTGTACTCCTCCTCGCTGTCGGGGGTGAATCGAACACCCCCACCGAAAGGACGAGCGTTCGGAGGCCGGCCCAGCTTCGCGGCGATGGCCCGGAAGTGCGTGGCCCAGTTAGGCAGTTTCTCAACCACCAGCGGAGGGTAACGTAACTTCTTAATTTTGGTCTGCTGCTTACCCGGTATGGTCGTCTTGTTCCCGGGGGCAGCAGTGGCAGCAGAAGGTGTTGCGGCAGGGGTGGCAGGGGGGGGCCGCGCAGCAGCGCTGGACCCAGCTCCTCCTCTGCTCCGTGTGGAGTCCGCCGGAGAAGGCGTGTGGCGCGCCGCCTCCGCAAACGTCGGCGACGTCGGCGTACCCCGACCCCGCGGCGCGCTGTCGCGCTGTGGCCGCGGCGGGTCGAGGCAGTAGCGCTTCGCCTCCTCCGTTGTGTCCTCCGAGCTCCTTCTTCTCCGATGTCGGTGTCGCTGGGGTTGAGGCTCAAGCTCAAACTCAAAGCCGAACCCCAGCGATGGTGTCGGCGAGAAGGCTGGGTGAGCCGCATCGGCCTCCGCGTCCGTCCCAGCGGGCCGACGTCCGGATCGCGGGGTCGTCTCATAATAGACGTCCTCGCGACCAGACCCGGCCGAGCCCGCGGATGCGATCGACATGCTCGATCCCTCACGGGACGAGCACACCGACATCACCGCGGGTGAGTCGTACGCGGAGGCGCGCGGGGGTGCGGGCGAGGCTGGTGCTAGTTGCACCGCTCTCACCGGGCGGCGGTGTGGCCCCGTGCTAGCCGGGCGCTCCTGCTCCCTCAACGCGCTTGGACCCGCTGGCAAGAAGCGGGGATCCAACGCGGAGGTGCGTGGAGCTGGGCCAGCACGGGACGGCGTCGGTGCGGGTGCTGGCAGGGCTCCGGTGCACGCCGGCGGCGACGCGAAGCGTGGCGGCGGTGCAGCGGAGCGCGTGGGTGGCGCGCGGTGGCGCGCAGGTGTCACCGGGTGCGCCGGTGGCACAGCGGCGCGGGCACCGGGCGCGGGCTGCGCTGGTGGCGCGCTGGTGCGCGCGGTAGGCGCGTTTGGGTGCGCCGTAGGCGCAGGGTGCGTGGGCGACGCGGCGGAGCGCCCGGTGGGCGCGGGGCGCGCGGTCGGCGCGGCCGGGCGCACGGACGGCGCGGCGGAGCGCCCACCCGGCGCAGCGGAGCGCACAGGAGCGGGTACGCGAGCGGGCGGCGCCACGGAGCGCACTGGGTCACGGCCCGTACTCGCGGCAGGGCCCGGGGCCTGTATTGGCACCGGACGAAACGCCGCGGGGCGGATGGCCACAGCGTGCTGCCGGCTCGACGACGGTGCCGGCGCAACGCGCGCAGGCGCCAGCGTCGTCGACGTGCCCGTAGTCGCAGCGACGCTCGACGCAGCCACTCCCGTACCACTTCCTTTCTTCTTACTTCGGGGGTCTTCCCCCCCTCTTCTGGGTGCGGCCGGCGGCGCACCGGACGACGCAACGCCTATATTAGGCAGCGACGTCGCCCGGTCCAACGTCGGACGATCCTCTTCTTCTTCCGTAGGCCCGGCATCGCGGCCCAAAGAGCCGCGCTTGCCGGGCTTAGACATCCCGGGGGCGAAGGCCTCCGCGACCGCTGCGGTGGCTTGCCACCGGGCAGCGTGCTCCCGTCCGTGTCACCCCAGGTGCCGACTGGTCCCTGGGACGACACACACGGAAGAGGTTAAAAACACTTCACTCAACTACTACACTCGCGAGTATGAGCGGGAGCGGTCCGCGCGGTATACTGGTGGTGGTTGCGTCAGGGATAGCAAGCACCATTCAGTTCGGCCGACGAGCCGATCCGACTGACTTGCACAATGAGTACAAGCTCTTTTATAGGACAATGTCCCGCCATAATATCCACGACAACTCTGTCCGATGGCGCGCGGAAGCACGCCACGTGTTTACTTGATACAAAACACTAAAGTATGCTAAATCTAATAAGACTTATATTAGAAAGTCATCAAATAATACAAGAATAATTGTCGTAAATAAACAAATGGTGAATGCACAACGTAATTCATTTTAAAGTTTAAAGTGACATGTCATTTATTGCTTTGAACAAAACTACCGGTTACAATTATCGAAATAAGTTGCCAAAAATGAATTAGTGAGTACACCAAGTACTCAATAAATTATCTTCTGATTTATAAGACAATATCTGATAGAAAAATCATCAAAATTAATGATAATAAGAACAATTCATAACAAATTATGCGGACTACCCACAATTTGTAATGATAACCATCTCCGACATATGAAATACTCCCTGTATTTCAATCCGGACTTCAAAAATATTTTTGTTATATCTGTCTATCTAAAGTTATCGTAGCTGGCTGCTGGGTTTAGACCGCTCCCAACTTCGAAGCGGTCCCAGTCCAAAGTTTTAAGAATTTAGCATTACTATTGTTACCACTGCTGGGTAACGGGGCTCCACACTAGGAGGGAGTGGGCCGTAATTCACCACGCTGGCAGAGTGCGGATTGGTGGACGTCCTGTTTTCCTTTTCGATCTAGGTTTTTTCACCCGTTTTCTACACATCATTAAAACGTCCTAAAGGAACTGTGGATGTAGTGTTGTGTGTTTCTTCTGATTTTGTTAAAAAACAGAAGTTATTCATTACAGCCATATAAAATGATTAATATACGTACACATTTATTGGCATCCCCAGCATTTTATTTAATATATTTTTTAGTCTCACTACATAATGTAATGTCACTGACAATAAATTTAGGCTTTTCATCATTTTCATACACAAGACACTTGTTTTATTCACTGAATCGCTTTCTCAGTTTTATCAGTCAATAACCTACTAAATACAAAGTTTAACAACATTGTTGTCCCTGTAGGGTGGCTACGCAACAGTCGGTCGCGCGCCGCGCGGGCCGCTCGCGTCGGCCGGCGCGCCCACTGTCATCGACCCTCCTCCCCCGGACACCTCCGAGCAACAGCTTCGCTACGAGAATGACAGGCTCAAGCTGGCGCTCGCACAGAGGTAAGTTGCCACACAGTTGCCCGACTGTGGACGGGTGTTCGAACTTTTTTTGTCAGTTGCTCTACACTTATAGTGGCTTAAAGATCGCTTGACCGTGCTCAACAGTTCCACCACAGTTGTAACTTAATTGCGCAACAGCTGTGAGAACTCGTTCGGAGAACCTTTTCTTTCACTGTTGCCATACAGCGTTGCTATGTTCCAGTTTAAAGAGTTATATTACAGGCACACCAGATATTTCAGCTGTCTCTACAACCACTTACCTGCTAGGTCCCTGTTATAGCAGACGTCCATAGCCAGGGACCACCTACCATCAGGTGGACGGTCGTTTCTTTTGCCATTCTTAAATTTATCGTGACAGATAGTGATAGTAGGTCCTGTTTAGAATGGAAAGTGGGTACGCGACAGTGGGGCGAGCTCCACGTGGTGCTCTGGCCGGCGGAGCGCCGCCCGCCGTGCTGGAGCCGCCGCCGCCCGAGTCCATCGAACAACAACTGCGCTATGAAAATGACAGGCTCAAGCTCGCGCTCGCACAAAGGTTAGTTGCGCAACAGTAGCGCGGTAGTTGCCCGACTTTTTGTCGCTGGTTCCGAAGCTTAGGCGCTTTGATGATGCCGTTCTAGCAGATTATCTTTTTGGGTTTTTGTTTTCTGCGTTTTTTTTTGTTGAGCAGTTTTATAGAGATCTGCGTAAAACTACGGTTTCGTAGGTTTCAGCTTGCTTTTTTTACCTTTCTTAAATTAAAGGTAAGGTTTTCTGTTGTTTTTAATTTATGAATTACATTTTGTACTTTATGCTTACGCCGCACGCTTTCACGCCGACGGTTTTGTATTTTTACAGGATTTGTGTGACAAAAAAGGTACAATATTTACAACAATAAAAAGTTTTATTCAATCGCAAGAGTTTTGTACAACACTTAAAACTACAAAACAGAACAATATACAGTCAGACCTTAACAATAACGAAACGTAACTCCCTGTCCGCGTCACTAATAAATAATTATTATAATTCGATAGCCACTCATTACAACACACTATTAATTAATTATATTCTTAATGAGTATGCTACGAATATCACACATTATTTTTGTGCGTATAAATTGACATGCGTGAGACGTGTATTTTTTTTGTGTTAAATCCGTGTAACTTAATTTTAACGTAGATTAACTTTTTGTTAAAGTCGAGAAACTTTGTTAAAGATAAGTAACTTTGTTAACGTCCCGATAATCTGTGTTAAATGTGAATAACTTTATGTTAAAGTCGAGTAACTCTGTGTTAAAGTTGAGTAGCTCTCTGTTAAAGTTTAGTAACTTTATGTTAAAGTAGAGTTTTTTTTTTTCTGAGTTTCCTTAAAAATCACATGTCTTATACGCAATCACTTATACATTTAGCACATTTTTGTGATTAAATTCTTAATCAAATAAGTCCGGAATACATTGTCATGGTTTAAACTTTTGAAATCACACTCATACATACCCTGCAATGTATTTTGACGATAAGTCAGTTTTTAATGCAGGTAATATATAAAAAAACTTAACAGAATTATTTAACTTATTGGTAAAGCTATATTAAAGCATTTAAAAATCTTAGTTTTGATATTGCAAAGCTATTTGGATTACAATAAACTGTTTGTCAGTCCGTCATTGCATTTAGAACCATATTTAGGGTACTCAAGGGCCATATTAGCTTTGAAAAGAAGATGTAACATGTCCTTAATGAGCTACAGGTAAATTCTTGGAACTAACTGTGTACGAATGTATGTCACTGAAATTCATGTTTGCCTTTGTGAATATGTAGGGCAATTATTTAGGTAAATAAATGTTTCAAATATTTCCTGAATGCTGGAAAAGATTCTGGGAAATGCTTGTACATATTTTCAGAACTCGTTTCATTAAAAACATAAACCATTTTTTACCTACCCAACTGTTTCGACATTTGGAAATAGTTCCATATTTTTTGTCCACGATACACTTTGGTGATAATAATGTTCACATACAATTTCCTAGTTACCCGCTAAAAGGCTATTCAGATAAATAAACCCCTTAAAACACTGCCTTCAAAGTTTAAAAAAAATCAACATCCATACATTCTTACACATTTACCTGCAGCACCCTGGCCAATTTGTCATTTAATGTTCATAGCCCCCAGCGATCGGCACGAACCCTTCATCAAAATGGCCGAAGTCGTGCTGATAATGCACGGGCTCATGCGCCGGCTTCGCTTCGTACTCGTGCGCCGGCTTTTCGTACTCTTCATGATGTTTCGGCGTACCGATCTTGTGCACGACTGCATTGAATCCGTTCTTGTCGTCGGCTTCGTATTCCACTACGCGTTTTGTTCCGTCGGTCTCGACGAGGGTGTATGTGCCTGCAATGAATAGGGTTTTAGTTAATAAAACGGTGGAACAAAGGAGAGAAAAAATACGATGTTTGGAATCTTTAAAAGATGTAGTGTCTTAAAAGGGGTAAATACTAAGAGGACGACTAATAGAGAAGTGTGGAGAAATAAGCAGCGCGGTCCCAAATAAACTGGGGTAGGGACGTGGAAAAAGAGTAGGGAGGCCTTTGCCCAGCAGTGGGACCTTAATGATTAATAGTAATAATAATGAGACCAAGAGTATGATGATGGGACAAAGCAGATATTTCTAACAGTTTTCGGCAACCTTAATCCCCCGAATTCTCGAATGACACTATCATTTGTGATGTCTTTCTTGGTTTCTCTACGATATAAGAAATGGCAGTGTGAGTATTAGACGGAAGGAAATTTAGTTCCATTTGAGGCTTAGTGATTGTTCATTCAGATCAACACTTCTAAACCGCGTTCAAGAGCTATCAGGGTCACCATTGAATCAAAGCACTGGGAAGTCGTGAAGCGCGGGCATTTTGGAGGACTGTCTTAAGTAATTTTGACCTTAAAAAGGGTTGACTCTCAACTTAGTTTGAATAAATGTCTGGGGAATATTGATATTCACTCATAGACCTTAAGAGCTATATTACACTGCAGGAACGCCATGACACCGCAACCAAGGTTGTGCATAACTTCATAAACTCACGAGAGTGGCCTATTTTCGCCGCAACTCAAATAATTGTATTTGTGCAGAATTTCCTGTCTTCCTTATCGAATAATAAAATACGATTTAAAAATAACCTGCACTGCCGCTCCTATTTCCGTCAAGTTTCCGGTAGGGGTGCTGTATACAGGGTTTATGGGGAATCGATGCGCAGACTGCTACCAAAATTTGACACACAAACGTTGACATTTTTCGTCGGTTATTAAAAATCCACCACCCCATTTCTTCCCGTGGGTGTCGTAAAAGGCGACTAAGCAACTTACTAGAGAATGGGCAGCAGCGTTCTCATGCATTTTACCACCATACTGCGATTGCCAACCCGCCTGCCAAGCGTGACGATTATGGCAAAGCCCCCTAAATTGGGGGAGGCCTAAGTCCAGCAGTGGACGTCTTACGGCTGTCATGATGATGATTAAAAATCCTACGTTTCATACATTTTGGCCGTGTAGGTATTGCACTTTTTTATAAAACAATCACGTGCTAACTTCATGGTAACAGTTGACGTGTTGTTATCCCTTACAAGTTACACCCTGCATATTTAGATTTAAAACAACGACGCTTGTTAACTATATAGGAGAAATTGACTGACAGAGTGACAACAACGCATAGCCGCAACTACTGGAACCAGGAACGAGATATTTTCCATTCCGCTTACTTTTGTAATGAGCACTAAGAAGGGATTTTTTGAAAATTGATCTTTAAAGGGGTTAAAAGAGGTATTTGTCTAATTAAATCATAAACTTAGCATTTAACTCCCTCTTTACTTGGTAATTTAAATGTAACTTGGAACTTAACTGGGTTGGCTGTTGAATTGACTTGACTGTTAAAGTTTGTAGGAATAAAAATGTAATCTAATTGGAAGAAATCTGGGACGACTAGTCATTTATATAAAAACTACCATCGATACCATGATCAGCCTATAATGTTCCACTTCTGACACAGGCCTCCACTCTGTGAGAGGGACTTGGTTGTAATCAACCACTCGGGCCCAGTGACGGCTGGTATCATCTATACTTATAACCTCATATGACCATAATTTATTAAGTTACAAGCCGTGTGCCCGACGGAATTTTCCAACAGCAAACCTACGAACTTCCATAAAAAATTCAACCCTCCAAAGGAGGTGAATTTTCAAAAATCCTCCTTTAGTGCTCACTTTCGTTGCATTAAAAAGCCTTATGCCAAATTTCTTGTTTCTGGACACAGCTGCTTAGGCTCACCACTGTCTAGTTGGGAACTTACATACGTCTTTTATTACGTAGCTATATAAAGCCACATCCATTTATGGCCATAGTTCATTTAAATATTCATGTATGCATAGTTATCTACGTCATAACAAGTTCAAACCATAAAATAATCGTTAACCCGTTCATGTATGTGCGTAATTGATCGCCATAGCGAGACAGTACTCAATTAGTGGCATACATAAGTATGAGCTTCCCGACCAGCATACTAAGTCGTGATTCGTTTGTCATCTTTATTGAGTTAGAGGCGGTAATAGCTTCGACATATAAAATTATAATCACATTAGCCTATGATAATCTACTACATATTAAACTTGGATCCGAATACTTACCTACGTTGTACGTTTATGAAAAATATTATAAGCGCACTGTGGAAGGGTATTCATTCAGAAATCGCCATATTTAATGGTTATTCGTTGAAATTATTTCACCTACCACTAATGTCTCTTGCCATCTTGGCTACAAAAGCTTTAAGTCTAAATAATGCGGCTGACTTAGAAACTATGAAGCTATATTTACATTACTACAATAATTATAATCATGAATTCAATTCTCTTAGTTCATATTGCCCTATTGAAATACTGTTGTATACAAGATGTGATAGAATAAACGCAAGACCTGAAACAACTTTGTTCCTAATTGGTATTTTTATTTAAACAATTATGCATTTTGCCTTACTTACCGCCGACTGATCCAAAAATAATAATTCAATCTTATATCAGGGTTTTAAGACTCATTTTTAAATGCGCAAAGTAATGCTAGGGTCAACACCTTTTTTCCTTAATAAGAATAACAACAATTTGCTATAAAAAACTTTTTGTCATTGTACTATGGATTTAACTCAATAAGTACTCTAATTGAGCTGTATGAGGTCTTGCGTTAATTATGTTAAACGTTGTATACATACTGACCTGTAAATTGAAAAAAAAAAACATAAGACAATTGGAATTTTGCAGGACACACTGGCGCTTTCGCCTTAATGGATCTTTATAATTCAAAAAACTGTTCCCTACATTTCGTCGAGTTATGTGAATTGTGATTGTAAAAGTTGCTCATTACGATGAGTACTAACACCCCTTAAGAGATTTTCAGTTATTTAAATTAGACTTTGTGTAAAGTTTTGGTGCTTACCTTTGACCTTGTCTCCATCTCTGGTTTCCCAATGCTCTTTCTGGTCACCAGTGTGGGGGTCCTTTACTGAGTAGTCGAACGAGTATTTAGGATGCGCCTGGAACGTAAAGAAGTACGGCCATTGAAATAGTTGTGTGTACAGAAATGAAACTTATCAAAACGAATGCCGTATGAACGTGAATGAGGCAAAAAGTGAATGTAAAGATCGTAGAACTTGCGTTCTGTAATTACTGCCTTTATTAAAGTTCCCACTATCGGCCCTGTGTGGATTGGTTGATGTCCCATGTAGTTGATTCTTTGGTTCTAGAAATTGCCAATTTCGTGACGATGTTTTCCTTCACGTTTTGAAGCATTGAGATAATGAAACTAGTGGTTTTCTGAAGCTCTTTAGAATACAACGCTATATGGTTTTTGGGCAACTGGAGGAACACGGGTGGGTTTTAGTCAGTAAAAGTCTGACACGCCCTTCCGCTCCACCGAGAGCGGGAGACGTCATTTGATGATTTCCCATAAAAAAAAGCCTTTACGAACATGGTCAACCATCCCTTCATGGTGGCTATAAGGGTAATAATTATGGATAAACTTTGTGAAAGACGATATGGCTAGAAAGGCGTTGACTACCGAGATGACGACATATAGAGAAGAATGGAAGAGAAGGAAATGTTGCTCTGACTCCAAATGATTGGGGTAAGAGGAAGAGAATGATGATGACTTACATGGTAATCCAAGTCGTACTCCTCTCCATGGTGATCGTCCAGGCTCTGATGGTGTTGGTGCAACTGTACAGGCGCCTTGTGGTAGTTCTCGTAGCCGCCATATTCATCGCCGAACTGCGCCACCACCGATGCGACCACGAGAAGGAGGGGTAGTGCTTTCTGGAAAAAGAAGAGCATTTTCAGACGAGTAATATCGATTTGTGATATTATTTGCTCGGGTTCATCGAGGCTATGCTAGAATTGCTGCGGTTAGCCCATGTTTGGGTGACCATGTTTACATACCAAGACTCCTCTGTGCCTCGAAAAGCACGTTAATCCGTTGGTCCTGGCCGTCATTAGTGGCTTTTTGAAAGTCCTTATAGGTTGTCAGAAGCTCGACGTTCGCTTTTTATTTTGATGTGTCTTGAATATGGACACCTACTTTGATACCGATATAATTTCATTGCTGATTGATTCGCTCATTCACACACACATAAAATCACGTTTTCTCTTTCTCCGCCGTTCATTCAATTTTCTCACATTGAAGTTTCCAAGTGAGATGAAATTGTGCAGTCATTCACTCTCCCATCATTCATACTATATCAGATACAGATGGGTAGCAAAATAGCATGCCTGTCGGTTGAGCTCGGTGAAACGTGTGTGAAAGTGTTGTTATCTCGAGTGAGCAGATAGGTCTCTTGACAGGCGCCTAGTGGAGAATGAATGAAATGAGACGAATTTTGTTCGATGTTTAAAGTAAACTGAAATTTTTAAATGATTGAGTGACGTCTGGGATTTCGAGACTAGTAATACCGAGAAAAGCAACGTCCTTTTTGAATTGAGAACCTCAATATGTATGGAAATGAAGTTCTTTTTTACAAAACGGCAAATTAGTCCGGTAATTAGTTTTTATTTTTGAATATAGAAAAAAAAAACAAATAAATTTGGAAATGCAGAATGTGGTTCAGAGCTTTAGGCTAGAACACCATAATCGCCACACTTGGCAGGCGGGTTGGCGATCCAGTATGGTGGTAAAATGCATAGGGAACGTTACTGCCCGTTCTCTCGTAAGTCCCGTAGTCGCCTCCTTCGACACCCATGGAAAGAAACGGAATTGAAAAATACTATGTAATACTTTTTCTTAATTCACTAGCATTTAAATTTAATGGCAACCTGCAATGGTTATCTTGAGTATATTTTCCTTTTTAATTGGCAACCTCAATTGAGGACATGCTGGGATCTGAAATTCTTTAGCAATTATCTACTCTTTAGTTCGGCTTACCAGCTGGTCCTCAACAAAATCAATCAAAACTTATTCCCGTTATTTGTTTCGCCAAATATCTGCCGTAATTTTATTAAGCTGAAATAACAACTCGATAATCTTCAGCCTTGATGTCTAAACGCGAAACGCATTACCGTGATTTAGCGTTAGAATAATCGGGTAAACAATACCGGTAGGGATGTAAACATAGATAGTATAGTTCGGTTGAAAAATTAAGCGTTGGTTATAAGGGCGTTTATCCAGCGCGGGCTGGCAACACTGGATTTCAAAAAAATATTCGTAATCATCTTATTAAGTTTAAATAAAAGTTTGTTTTTCAGCCAAGTACTCATCTTTGGTATTTATAAGTTTATATGTTATTTTTATAGCTATTTATAGTCCGATTTGAGTACGGTTTTTTTTATTTCATAGTGGTTCTTAAACATGTTTTTTCAAAATCGGTTGAGCCTTTCGACACGACAATCCTTACAAAGCCTAAAATACCTACGACTTCTTATTATACATAAAGGGCCAATAACTATATTTTGAATTACTAACAAAAGTCGACATTATTATCAATTATTTGCAATACCCATTAGACAGTAAATGTTAAAAATAATTATAAATACTATATTTTAGTGCTTGGCTGAAATAAAATTGTACAATGATTTGTTAGTAGTAAAATAATCACGAAAAATCACTAGAAATGCGATGTTGCCAGCCCGCGCGGGATGAATGTTCTAAAAGGAGCGGCGAAGAAAGCCTTGTTTGAGTTAGTGGGTAGTGTGGATTTGTCTTTTTCTTTCATATGATGAAGGTAATTGGATTCGTATATTGACTAGGTTCAGGCAATACCTGACCTTTTTAGGTGGTTGGTTTGATTCCCACAAGAAAAGCCTACAAATAGTGATCTATCAATCACCATACAGAAGAAATAAAAAAAAAACTTAAATGTCAATTCTGTGTTCTGTACAAAACGTACCTACGCTTGTCATTATCTTCGTAGCCTTTTCTGACTTTTGTTTGGGTCGGCCTCCAGTCTAACTGAATGCAGCTGAATATCAGTATTTTACCTGGAACGACTGTTTACCTAACCTCTACAACCTAGTTACTGGGTAACGCGATATCCCTTGTTAAGGTGGGATTCCAGATTTTTCGTTTTCGGACTACTCGTAACGACTATTTAAGACCTACAAATGACAGCCGGGACCTACGGCTTTACGTGCTTTCCGAAGCACGCAGGGATCTCATTATTGAACAGATGGTGACCCATCCAAGGACCGACGATAGCAAGCGTTGCTTAACCTTCACAATCAACCCATGTAGCTCTTTTTTATAATTTAGCTTTTTAGTTTTTTTTCTTTTTTATTGCAGACTAGCTTCCGCCAGCGGCTTCGCCCGCGTGAAATTTCAACCCCCCAATTCACCCTCTTAGGGATGGAATTTCAAAAAACCCTTTCTTAGTGGATACCTACTCTTCACAAAGAATACACCCTCCAAATTTCATGTCTCTAGGACCAGCGGTTTAGGCTGTGCGTTGATATATCAGTCAGTCAGTCAGTCAGTCAGTCACTCAGGACTTTGAATTTTATATATATAGATATAATGAACGTGGATGCAACCGTAAAGATCAAAATAACGGTAGTTTCGACCTACCCTCAAATATTGAAAGAACGAAATAAACAATTTGGTTTAACACTGAAGGTGTCCTCACCAAAATTTTTAAGTACAAATCTACTAATGAGTTTCCCCATTTAATCATTACCATCATTTCAGCCTTAAGATGTCCATTGCTGGACATAGGCCTCCCTCCTCCATGCCATAATCGCCACGCTTGGCAGGCGGGTTGGCGATTCCCCATTTCTCCCCGTGGGTGTCGTAAAAGGCGACTAAGGGACTTACTAGAGAATAGGGAGCAGCGTTCTCTATGCATTTTACTACCATTCTGCGATCGCCAACCCATTTAACACTAGCTCAAAACTATATCACCATATTAAATAGTAGGTACATGCACGTAAACACAGTGTGCGCTCTGCGTACGGGAGATGATCTCATTAATACGTTGGCGCTACGCTATAGATATTTTACATCAATAAACTCTGGAGTTTACAACTACTATGTTACGAAGCAATGGACGATTCCAGACTGAAATTAGTTTCAACTAGGTTCTAAACTGAAATTGGTTTTCACTGTAATAGTCTCGCTTCGTTACGAGTGAAGTGGGAATTGATTGTCTTTCACAATATTGAAAGAAAGAAAAATAGGTTTTGTATTTGTAGAAGTAACAAGTGCATACAAAAAAGATACGTGCTTTAGTTTAATGCAAGATCGAAATACATCATCTGCCTTTTCCAAATATTTTTAGGGTTGGCTTCCAGTATAACTAAGTTTAATACCGGTATTTTACGTGAAAAGACTGCCTATCTGACCTACACAACTCAGTTATTTGGTAACACAATACCCCTTGGTAAGTGGTTGTCAGACTTTTGGGCGTCTGACGTCTCGTAACTACTATCGACGAATGACAGGCGGGACCGACAGACATGCAAGATCGCAAAACATAACATAGAAATCGTCACTACTCTCGAGCACATCTTGAATAGTTAAAGTTACAAGCGTCAATCAAAATATAACGAAGACGGGAAGTTTAATGCGGCCTTCAATGACAGGAAATTTGATATCTGACATACGTAAGATGAATCAGTTGGGGAAAGAAATCAATGGCCCAAGTAAAATGAAGAATTATATTGCTGAATAGTTAGAATTGTGTATTATGATACGGTACTCAGTGTAACAGTTGTTGCTAGGAAAGTATTGAGTATAAATGTGGATGGCAGGGGAAGACTAGAAACGATGGATGAACTGTGTTAAAGGATGCTATGGCTAAAGAATAAACTACTAAGGTATGAAATAAGACCAGTTGCGCCGACCACGAATAATTTGGGACTTGCCAGAGAACTAAGAAAGAAATCATTGAGCCAAGCAAAATGAAGAATTATGTTGCTAAATACTATTAGGTACCTAGCGTAGCCAAAGTCGTGAAGATGAATGGGGATGGCTATAAGACTAGGACAAGACCAAAGAAACGAACGCTAAACTGTGTGAAAGATGAAATAGATGACTACCAATAAAACGACTTTAATAGAGAGCCAAGCAAAATGAAGAATTATGTTGCTAAATACTATTAGGTACCTAGCGTAGCCAAAGTCGTGAAGATGAATGGGGATGGCTATAAGACTAGGACAAGACCAAAGAAACGAACGCTAAACTGTGTGAAAGATGAAATAGATGACTACCAATAAAACGACTTTAATAGAGAAGTAGTGAAGAAGACAAATCTTGTGTTGACAATAAATAAATTGGGATATTATTATCAAGAGAATGATAAATGAAATTAGTGCAGCAAGTTAAATGAAAAATTATATTGCTAAATAGAGTTACAACGAGTGTTGTAGCAGATGCCCAAAATGACCTTCACATATATCCCGAAAGTATGAAAGCGAAAGGTTTTACGATGTTTACGTATTGGTTAATCCATCACGCACAAACGGTTGGACAGATATTCATAAAAGGGTTGTAGGCTATGTGACTTTATCTGTACTTTACCGTTTGTGTCCCGAAATAAAATATGGGTAAGGTTTGCCGAGATTTAGATGTACAAAGCTGGGAAAGGCTAAGTCTTGAATAAATATTAACGAGATAGTCGCACAGTTGGCCTAATTCTGTTAGACAAAGACTACACTAAAGTTTATCTATCTTTAGAAGAAATTGAATAGATTTTAGATGAGTACATAAAATATTCTGTTTAAAATCACTTTCCAGATAAAATTTAATATCCAATTTATAGCTTTTTATTACTAGATATTAAATTAACTCTTGATTTTGCCTAGTAACATAATATAACATTAAGCTTGTTACCCGCGAAGGGTTAGGCAGAGTTGAACCTATAGGTGTATCTTCCTCATTTTGCTAATTATATTTAAGTCCAACGTAATAGTGCTATTTCATCCAAATCCGTTCAGACGAGGAGTTGCGGACACCAGCCCGTTCTACCTACTATCTTCTTTCGCATTTATAATATTAGTGGTGAATTTAGTCTTATATAATTTCTAACGTGACGAAATTGTCGTGGTAGGGTAGTCCACGTCCAGAAAATATGTATAAGAAAATACGTGCACGTTAGAACGTTATCGTGGAATTTTTTTTTAAACCGTTTTCATATATTTCCATACGTTTTTCTTCCCTGAGCTATCATGATGCCGTGCCATGTTAGAAATTACAAAAGCGCATAGATTCTTTACATAAATGCTTAAACAGCAATAAGCCGTGTCCTCATTTTTCTCCACAATCTTAAATTGATACAGGCGCACGGGTTTCCTACGCAATTTTCTGCCATATAGAACATTTTTAATCAATACAATGTCTACCAGTCCTTGTTAGTACTGCAAGAGCTTATTAAATG
This sequence comes from Aporophyla nigra, assembly GCA_947507805.1. NCBI lineage: Eukaryota > Metazoa > Arthropoda > Insecta > Lepidoptera > Noctuidae > Aporophyla > Aporophyla nigra. The sequence goes on from OX382315.1 coordinate 19,106,302, forward strand.
TCGACCCACTTACTTGTTAGCGAAACAGAACTAACGGTTGTCTTACTTTCTTTTTTGTGGGTGGGAAATCAGCAAATGACGTCTCCCGCTCTGGGCGGAGTGGGATGGCGTGTCAGACTTTTACTGACTAAAACCCACCTGTGTTCCTTCAGTTGCCTATATTCGGCTTACGGTATTCGAAGAAATCTCGCGACCCTGGGAGGCATCGGTCCTCGTGGACCTCTTCACGGTTGTCTAATTTAAACTTAGTTAAACTGTTATTGAACGCTTATTAGCTTATGTAACTTGTGGTTAGCGACATAGTTGCTAGTTTATCGATTCTCTCGTTAAATGTTAACGAGCGATGATTGTTATTATGACACTGTTGATTAGTTTTTTTGTTCTTGTCTTGTTGGTCTAGTGGTTGCAAGGGATACTCACAGAGCATGAAGTCCTGGGTTCTAGCTAGGGGAATAGCGTTATTTGGTTTTTCTTAGTAAGAACTCAGAGCTCAATAAGAGATTGAGGGGGGTTGCCATATTCGCCACGCTTGGCAGGCGAGGTGACGATCGCAGTATGGTGGTAAAATACAAAGAGAACGTTGCTGCCAAAGTCATTTATTCATTTGTTTAACATAGTTAATGATGATATATAATGCCCATTCTAGTAAGTCCCTTAGTCACCTCTTATGACACCCACGGGAAGAAATGAAATGGAAGAAAAGGTGGTATTCTTTACGTCCGACACTACACGGAGTCTGTATTGTCCCCCTATTACATGGGACATTAATATAAGTGTCGAAATGTGGGTGTACTATAGGTACACGTCTGCTTAACCCTTGGAGATTACAGTCGTGATGTTACGCTTACAAATTTTTAATCGACGAAAAAACGGAGGAGGTTATCAATTCGACGCGTATATATATTTTTTTGTTTGTTTTTTTTTTATGTATGACCACGCATAACTTTTTACATAGTAGTCCGATTGTGATAATTCTTTTTTTATTGGAAAGGGTATACTCCGAGGGTGGTCCCATATAAATTTGAAAAACAAAATCGAACCCTAAGGGTCGGAAAACAGGAGATGATTGATTGTTCATTCATTGATTGTAATGTATAACCACGCATAACTTTGTACAGAGTAGTCCGATTTTGATAATTCTTTTTTCATTGGATAGGGTATACCTTGCCAAGTATTATTAGTACATTAAAGCCACAAAAAATTGCAAAATAAAAACTTTTTAACAAAAAATTAAACCGCCGAAAAAACAGAAAAGCAAAAAATAATAAACCTTAAAATTTTGAGTCGGCGCTGAAAAATCAATGAACTAAGATCACTCAAAGCGCCGACTCATAATTTTAAGGTTTATTATTTTTTGCTTTTCTGTTTTTTCGGCGGTTTAATTTTTTGTTAAAAAGTTTTATCTTTAGACGTTGTACTAGTTAAGGCCTGAAATTGCGTTAAGTGGACGCCCGCACGGTTCCATACAAAAGTGGTCTATCACGGGGAACCGCGCGGGCGTCCGCGCCTACCAACGGGGCTCGCCAACGTACGACGAATTTCGTCGCGGGGGCTCTATGAATAATATTAATATCCCGTCGTGGTGGGGCTTGCACGCTCCGAACTTTAGGTCTGTGCCGATAGAGATTAATTTGCTGGATACTACGTTAAATAAAAATGTTGTGTCCACGCGTGTAGACACGGGACGGGTGAACGTCGCGGGCGCCCGCTTAACGCAGTTTCAGCCCTAAGTTATAATCAAAAAGCTATGTCAATTACACTGTTAACAAAATTAAACCACTGACCCAATTTTGTCTTTTAAAAAGCTAACGAAATTTTACCGCATAATTCGCAAAATTTTCCGTGAGGTCGTAAAGCCAGTCTGTGTTATAATATTGTTGTTCCAGGAATACATTTCACAAAGGTGCTCTTAGGAACTCGATATGAGCGCCAATAATCCCCTTTGAGACATGATGGATTCATCGAAGCAAGATTATGTGCGTTACTAAGAATTGGTACGGAAAGGTCACATAAGATATTGGTATTGAATAAAAATCTTTACAGGCATTCATAAGTACATCTGAAAGTGGCACCGGTAACTGAAAAGTTGTGCGAAAATCCGCTGTCATGGACGGGCATGTGATATGGAGGAAAGCGAAAAGTTTTGAGTATGAATGTCGATGGATATAATAGTAGGAGAAGACCGAAGAAACGATGGATGGACTGTGTGAATGATGATATGGATAGAAAGGGAGAGACTACCGAATTGATAACTAATAGAGATGTGTGGAATACAAAGCATATTGCGCTGAGTTCAAATAAATTGGAATAAGGGCAGGAGAATGATGGAAGTCATCAGACAAAACGGCTGGGTCTACAAGCATGACGTTTTGCCCAAGGGCTTTTTATATACCGATGGTAATCACTAAGGATTTTTGAACATTTACCGTCTAAAGGCTTGAAAGAGGAAATGAAACGTTGTATGGAAGTTCGTCATTTATGCTGATGGGAGATCCCATTAAAAACAACTTTTTTTTTTCTTTATTTATTTATAGGGTCTTTTACGCATAGCGTATGTCAGTCCCATCGTATCCTAAACAATGCTACTTTCATAAGACGTGGCCCATGAATTTGAACAACCTCTTCGCATCGTCGCCATTTGGTTGGGATAGAATTATATGGAACATGCCTACATCAGCTCTGTTAAAATTCAAGGATCTCACTAAATTATTTCTACTGGACTCATATTGGACACATTCCATCAATAAATGTTGTAGGTCCTCGACAACTCCACATTCGTCACAATAAAAACACCTTGTGAATCAATAAGATTGGAGTCTAAAACTGTTATAGAAAAGGTTAAGGCACAAATGCTATGAAATTACAAAGCAATTAAGCAACTCAGCAGAATCCAATCAGAGTTAGGCTTGTTACGATGTAGCTCTGCTCAGTCATGTATTATCAAATTTTCATTTAGCTATTAACTAACTTCACGCCTGTTATGTCTGAAAGGTTAGGCAGAGGGATACTTATAGTGCACCCACATTTTTCCAGTTCCTATGTAATGCGAGTCTATTGCCATCGGTTGATGGAAATAAGCTCGCCTCCTCCTGAAAAAAGAAAAATCTAGGAAATTTCACAATCCAGTAACGCTTTACTTGACCTGGGACGTCCCCAAGACCTCATTTTAGAAGCACTTGTAACCACTGGAATATCATCATTCTGCTACCTTTATCACAATTTATTTGGGGTCTTTTTCTTCCACACTTCTCTATTAGTCGTCATCTCCATATCATCTTCACTCAGTCCATTCATCGTTTCTTTGGTCTCGGGATCTTTACCTACTAGAATTACGACGCAATCATTGTTTGTAAATTTTTAATAGCCGATAGTTTTGTAAAACTACCTATTTAATATAAAGTACAGACGTGACCACATTAAGCTACTACAATCTGTCAAATTTCTTTAATAGATTTTTAACTTTATCGCTAAAGCATTGGGTTCAAGGTTCATTGGCAGAATTTGTCAGTTTCGGGTAGCTTGATGTGCTGGCGTCTGTACAAAACAAAGAATAAACTCAAATAAACAAAACCAAACTTGCCGATTCACCATAAGCTTATAAAACTCAAATCCAACCGGCATTACATATTCACGTCCGAGAAAGCTCTGAACAATAACGTAACGCAAAATTAAATAACATAATCAAATACCACTTTGTTACACAATAACGTCATTGAAAGCGTATGTTATTTGTGTGTTACAACGTTATTTGCGAGTCATCGCCGTTAATTAGCGCGCTAAGTATCGCGCTTTCGCTTAGCGCGTGGATATTGCGGTCAGTTCACATCAGTGGCTTGTGATTCTTTCGCTAAGAATAGGTTTATCCTTTCAAATGATGTGGAAGGTTTACATGTGTAACATGGGGTTGGGTTTATATTTTCTCGTAGAAAAATGCGTTGGACTAGTTATAATAAAGATTGGAGCAATACCGTGCTATTTGCGAATCAAGGTAAATTTGCCCAACAGTGGTATATCACAGGCTGATAGACAGATAGTTAAGCTCACTGAATTGATTAGATATTTCATGATAGAATACCAAGAAGCACTTCGGAAAAACCTGCTAAAAGAAAAGAAAGATTTGGTATTTTCCGTAACAGCCCGGAGTACTCCCCCCCGATTACATAGGACTTAAACATAACTGACTAGATTTGAGTATACATAACACCCCAGCCTAGCCCCCCGGGGAATGTAGGCGTGATATTATATGAGAGACCTGTACAGGAACATTGATCCTCCCTGTTGCAATATAGCATCAGTTTCCCAGAACTATATCAATGCTTGGCTCAAAGCTTCAAAGGTAATTCGGTCAACGTAGGTCGAGATATATGTAGTGTTCCATCCAGTTCGCTTTGAGTATAAGAGGATTTATCAATGTATTGAAACAAGGCAGCAGCCATGAATGTTCGCCTTTGAAGAGTAGTTCTATAGGGAAACCTTCTGTCGTCAAACTCAGGGCTTTGATTTCAATCAAACTGAATATTTTTGTATATAATTTTCAGATAGTGGTTAAGCAGATGCCCGTTCCATGCTGTAGATTAATATGTAGGTTTTTTTTAAAAAAAACACGCTTTCATAGAATACTAAACTAAAAAGTACAAAATAATTGAAAAAAAAAGGCGTGGGCTGCTTGATATCAATGAAAAATGTGTTAAAAAGCACCCCACGCTTTTTAAACTATTATTTATTTTCAAGTTTTTAGTTCGGCTAGCTTTAAAATCGTGTTTTTTTATGTTTTTTTGTTCGTATCCTGGTGATCCTGGCCAGTAAAATGGCACAAATTTATGAAATTATTGTATTGTCATCGGTCCTTGAAAAGTGTGCAAAGATTCAAATAATCCGACGTTTTTGAGTGGGGTGAAAATCACGTTTGAAGATTCCGTTACATAGATGCGTACCAAGCTAATAACAGCGTGTTAAAAATAGGATCATCATTTTTACTGGGTGTGATTCTTCCATTTTGAAAACCGTTGTCTCCCATAGACCATAAAACGTTTAAATGGATCCGCAAGTTTCTGTTGTGAGTCGCAGATCAAGTTTCTACTTCTTTCTTAAAATGGCAGATCAAGTTTCCACAAAACTTGTTAAAAATGCCTTCTCGCATTACCTTTGTGTTCATACTTTCCAGGGTCATGCCAAAACCTCTATTTATTTATTTACGTTTCTTTCATCTACAACTCCGGAACTGTACCCAATACGGATATCTAATAAATTCATTAGAACTCGGTCATATGACTTGCTAATCTGTTCCTTCTTCGCTCGCTGGCCATGCGATGTTTTTTGTCCGGCTATCACAATTACCAATTGCCACGCTATTGGCGGATGTATCTTCGCTTCCTATAAGTTGGTGCGTTTTGTTATGTGTCGTTTTCGTAGCAAGAAATATTGTTTTTATGTTATAAACAACGTTAGAAAAAATTTTTAGGATTACGTAAGTACTGATCGCATCGACTGACTCAACAGTTTGCCTGTTGTTGAAGTTTTTTTGTTTCAAATACCGGTTTTTTTAAAGCTGTCAAATTAAAAAAAGAGAAATGATAATAAATGTCAATAATTAGCACGGTTTTTTTTATCTATTACGGTCTAGTTTCACTATTTCTCGTTGGTGCACTTTAGCCAGAGACACTGTAAATGATATAGTACAAGTCCGTGTTAAAAAATATTATCAAGTCTACAAAATACTATCATGTAAACCTAAATGGCTGTGAGTCTCTGATGTCTAATGGAGGTTTTATTTTTTAAAGTTTGTTTATTTTAAAGGGATGAAAAGGTGAAATTCTACGCCTTTAGGAATTTTGTATTTTCCTTCAGATGTTAACAGGTTGATATTCCTAGAGGTTTCTTGAAAAGGTCAGGAAAAATATATTCAGTTGTCTGAGAAAGGGGGTAACTTGAGCCAGTGAAGGCAACAGTCGCTTTTATGTTACTTAAGTTTCGGTTTCAGGATACCATTAGGTCTTTTTTTTGTGGGTGGGAAATCACCAAATGACGTGCCCGCTCTGGGTGGAGCAGAAGGGCGTCTCAGACTTTTACTGACTAAAACCTATCCGGGTTCCTTCAGTTGCCTATATGCCAGGGCCACGTTATCTCTTTCGAACAAATCTGGCGACCCTAGCAGGCATCGGTCCCAGCGGACCCCTTCAATATGCTGACATCTCTTTGAGGCGCGCGTGGAACACAACGCGCCGTCGTCACGGGCCTGATCCTTACAGGGCGGCGAGCTACCCATTGCTTGCCGCCCGCAAGCCCGCGCCTATAGTGGCCGGGAGTCCGCAATCGACTCCCGACGCCCGGGGCGTCTCCGCCTGCGGCGGCTAGGGGCGTGAGGGCGCATAGCTTGCCTCACCCAAACGCGCTCCGCCTCCTAACCATTAGGTCTCATGTCCTACTTCTATGTTGTAATTGGGATATAAAACGCTATATCCCCATGCAATTATTACGCAGTTTGCAGCTGTTATTGGTTTTGATGACTCCTCAAACTTGAAAGTTTGATTAAGTGGGATGCCCTATGGTAGTCCACGAAATAATTATATTTTCCGTTTTTTGCAATTTGAAGGTCATCATCAGGTTGTATGTTGATTAAAATTTGATTCGCGATCGTAACAAATATGGCTATACATAATTATAATCAGCAAAGGCATCAATACAACTCTCTCTTTAGTACATTTTCTTTTTGTATTTCATTTTTTTTTGTAAGTCCTAAAATAATTCAATAATACAGCTGAACACGTCCACTGCTGCCCATTAGTGTAGTGCTGGGTTGGTTCCGCATAATCGCCACGCTTGGCAGACGGTTTGGCGACCGCAGTACCTGTGGTGGTAAAATGCAGAGAGAACGCTGTTGCCCATTCTTTAATAAGTCCCTTAGTCGCTTTTAACGCACCTATTGAAAGAAATGGGATGGTGGTATTCGTTACGTCCGCCACCACACGGAACCAAGATCAGATTTCAAAGTAAAAATGTCGTAATCTGAATCGAATCTTTGTCCATTATCTATTTTTTTTTATAGAAGATAGATTCTATACCTCAGTGTGTAATTTTGAAACCTCTTCCAACTTTCCTTTAAAAGACTTCCCAAGTAAAAAAATCACGTATGGCGTAGATCTTTCTATTGCATAAAACTGGGTTGGCAGTGGCGTGCTTTGCATATAGGCAAATAAACAGTGCCTACCTCAAAAATCACCATACGTCTGTAAGTTACATTTAATGTGTCCCGAAATTATTAAGAAAGTAACTAAACTATCATACCTAAAAGAAACCCGCGTTTGTCTACCTAGATAAGAACAGGCGGCCTAGTACCTAAGTCTACAGAAAAGTAATGAACGACACTGTGGGTAGGCCCATGTAATAACCACTTTAGAGGATCGATGTTTAGCAGGTGATGATTTACTACCATCGCTGCTTACCCCCTTTGCCCATGTACCATCGCGTGCCAGTGGCGTGTTGGTATCACACGCACACGCGATATTTTCACTTGTACATTGTAAGATGTCGACGCTACTAGAGCGATCTGCATCCTTTTACTTTTCTTCAGATTGTGAATCTAAGAGAAGAATGTAGATGCGTTGATATTGCGATGAGGGACCTGTGGTTTGGCTTGAGCCTACGCCATGGATTGGTGGCGTGCCTTTTATTTAGTTTAGCAAAATGTTCAATGTAAGAGCCAGGTGAAACAAAAAATTCCATCTCTGATAGATGGAATTTTTTGTTTCATCTGGCACTTACATTCACAACCAGACAAAAAAGTCACGATAGTTTTTAAAAATGTCTAAATCTTTCCAAGCCTTATTGTTTTTAATCAACTTTTTGAGCACGTAGTTTTGGGTTCAAAAATTGGTAATGTCTTTCAATGTTCCTTAAATTTTCGTAACTGATCAGCAGCGAAGAAAGATGTCTGAGAAATTAAATTTAGAATGATCTAACTTAACATGCAGAATTCAAAATTAATTAGGTATATGCTCGGGTCGGCTTAATAAACATAAAAAGATTGTTCTTTTCGGAAGTCAACCCACTTCATAAACTGCCATAGCTGGGCATTAACTCGTTAATCCGTTAATCGTTAATTAACGAAGTTAACATTTTGATTAACGGATTAACTTGTAAGTTAAGTTTTAAAAATATTAACGGACACATTAACTTCCGTTAATATGCAGAAGTCCGTTAATCGTTAATCCAATGCCTACTATTTACCGCACAGCACCGCGGCGCGGCTCGAAAAACTGGCTTAGACAAGTATGAAACGAGGAAGATATTTTAACACCAAAACGAGCCTCGCTTTCAGACGAGAACTTCAACATGTAATGTTCATGAACGGGATAATGCACCTTATGCCCGACGATTAAATCACACATTTGAATTATAAAAGTATTTTGTTTTGTTCCTAGCCTGTTAACTTCCAGACCCTAAACCAACAGGTTTTATTAGTTTACTAACGCAACGATATAAAATGCAATTTTACACTTATTAACGGATTAACGATTAACGTTAACTTGCGTTAATTCTTCCGAAATGTAACGCTTTAACGTTTAACGAAGCTAACTGTTTTTGTAGCGGATTAACGATTGACGAAGTTAACTATTCGATTAACGGTGCCCAGCTATGTAAACTGCTCTAATTAAATATTAATTCACGGACATATATACAACTCACAACCTAAAGCATAAATTTTTGCACGGGGGTTCCTTATTTGAAGAAAGTGAACATTAAGGAAGGATTTCCTAAATTAACCCCTAAATGGGGTCAAACAGAGACGAAAGTTTTAAGAATCCATTTTACCGATGGCGAGACAATCCCGGCACACCGGCTAGAAAAATATAGAAGTTTCTCTTATACATGGATAGTACTATCCATGTATAAGAGAAACTTCTATATTTTTGACATATTTTTGACTAACCGACATTACAAATACGGAAGATATTACTATGATTGAAGCGACATTAATGAGCCTACCGACTGAACAGTATGAAAATTAGCGCTCATTGAATTAATGTAAATATGACGGAAAGCGTTCAGGAAGGACGGACGATGGTCGGTTGTGACGTTGACCGATTTATAGCGGCGGTGCTAACACTTGTTGGTAATTCCTAGTTACCAGAACCAATTCCACATTGACACGGATAGTCTGACACCTTCTGCTCCGCTGGAGAGGTAATTTGATGATTTCCCACCCACAAAAAAAGGGCGTTAAAAGAAGAGGAAGAGAGGTATATAAAAAAAATGTATTATAATTAAAACCGCCGTATTATTGTCCCACTGCTGGGCAAAGGTCTTTTCTCATCCATACGAGGCCAGAGCATTGATTACAACCGGTTTGTGATTTCAGACTTATATAACTTAAAGTTCTAGTTTCCTCACGAGGAAAGAGAATTGAACTGCTAAATTGTCGTCACAATTCACGGTTCCTGTCAAATCTCGAATACATCTGTTTAGTGCGCCTTTGTCTTAAAAGCTACTTGACCGAATTTGATTCAAACTATTAATCATTTTCTTGCACAGACACTCGAGGTGAGTAATACATTATTCCTCCAAGATTAGTGTTAGTTATTGGGATTTTTCTATAAGGAGTTTTTCAGTAGCAACCCGGAGAGTTTGTGCTCGGTTGATGGCAGTACACAAACTACCGTATAATGTACCATATTCTACCAATAAATGATTATGTTTTTGAATAGGGAGCGACCCTGGGACTTAAACATAGCTGGCGAAATGTGGTTGTTCCATGTGTACATCTCTGCCTATCCTATCGGGCAATACAGGTGTGATGTAATGTTATAAAAGGTTCAAATGTCGTTTATTTCATCTAGACAAATAAATAAAATTGGAGTGTCTGCTTGTAACATTAAAATAACCGTTTTTTACTAAGTGTATATGGATGTATACACGGTTCATATAACAAAACATTTTTTTTTTAAATTTTTGTCTGTCTGTTTGTTTCGGCTAATCTCTGAAATGGCTGGACCGATTTTGACGGGACTTTCACTTGCAGATAGCTGATGTAACAAGGAGTAACTTAGGTTACTTTTATTTTAGAAAAAAAAAAACTGGAATCTCACGAAAAAAAAAACTAACGAAAAACTTGTTTGTTAAATATACCACGCGGACGAAGTCGCGGGTAACAGCTAGTAAAGAAATAAAAATACATTTTTATTGAAATAAACAACTATCGTCGAAGCGCGGAAATGAAAGAAAATACCTCCAGGAAATTGAAAGTTAATCAAAGATAAATAGGTTGAATGAAAGCTAGGCTTACAAATGGACGATATTTTCTTAGTTTTCATTCTTGTATTTTCTATGTAGGTTAAGTCTCAATCATAGTCTAACTAGGCTAGGGTGAAAAAGAAAATGAAGTTTGTAGAAAATCTTGTCTTGGGGATAATTAATTTATTGTCTTATTATTTTCGAGTTAGTAGTTTATATGTTTGCTTGGAAGAAATGTTAGGGAACATTTTAATAAGACAGTTTACTGTTAATGTATAAGTGGTTTAAGAAGGGAAATATTAGAATAATTACGCACTTATGACATTTCAAAACCCTGATGTCTCTTACTCAAAAACTCAAAGTATTTATTTCAATTAAACCATTTAAAGGCACTTTTGAATTGTCAAGGAGTCGGTCACTCAGAAATATATAATTTGTTGCCCATTCCAAAAGTAGTAAGTATATGAAACTCCATGGAGGCTCCTTTAAATAAAATAAAAAACTTTTTTTGCAAAATAAAACAACATCCAAATACCAAAAAAAAAAAAAAAATACTACGAAATGAAAAACAATTTCGGATTTCACATTTTAGTTATGGTACCTAAATAATATAATATCACGCCTTCTTTCCTCGAAGGGTTGGGCAGCGGTGTACCTATAGTACACCCACTAAGTTATGGTATCTATCCCGCGCTAATTCGTATACCACTATTAGCAGTGATAGGATTATTGAACATCATCACGATAGTCAAAGTGGATTAAATACGTATTATGGAAGCTAACGTAAAAACTGCCAAAGCAAAGTCAATAAAATTTACATGTTTGGGCCCATCTATCGAGAACGCTGCTGCCCATTTTCTAGTAAGTCCCTTCGTCGTCTCTTACAACACCCACGGGATGAAATGTGATTGAGATGTATGACTTCCAAAATCAAGATGAGAAGTGGTACCTAAACAACTAAGCTAACAACTTAATTTTCACTATTCCTACTCGTACCATCAATTTTCATGTGAAACCCAGTAATTTTCTCACGAAACGAGGCACGCCCTCTACTGGAGCGTTACCAAGTACTGTAATATACAGTTATTAGATCCAACTAAACTATAATTATTTGTTTTTGCTCCAATCACGGAAACAGGGAAACGCTTGCGTCACATCTTCGTAATATTAGATTGAGTTGAAAACAGTTATGTTTAATGATATGCAATTTAACTGAAGCGGTCATAATTTAGTTAGATTCTTGCATAATTTTGTTTATTTGATCTACTTTGGATTAAGTACAATGCAGAAAGTAGGAAAACTAATATTTTTCGGAATTGCATGCGTATAGATTTTGGGACTTATTACTTACTAGCTTTTGCCAACGGTTCGCCCGCGTATTATACGTATAAACCTTCCTCTTGAATTACTCTATCTATTAAAAAAAACCCCATGAAAATCCGTTGCAGCGTTTTAAATATCTAAGCGTACATAGGGACAGACAGAGGGAAGCGACTTTGTTTTATACTATGTAGTGATTACAAACATCACTTAACGTTACTTTATAATTAACTAGCTTTTGCCAGCGTCTTCGCCCGCGTATTATACATATAACCCTTCCTCTTGAATCACTCTGTCTTTTGACGAAAAACCGCATTGAAATTCGATGCGTACTTTAAAAGATCTAAGCGTGTAAACGCGGGAAGCGACTTTGTTTTATACTATGTAAAAATGACGGCTTAGCCATAAATTTTTTCGTTTAGACAAATTCTTATACTTATTTACGTTAAACGTCTCTTAACTTGAAGTAACGTTTATAAATCAATCCGTTGGAAATTATACTGTTTATTCCAAAAATTCAGAAAAATAATGAACACAGAACCACGTGACTACAAATTATTTCGAACTTACGAGAAATTTACGTTTCGCTAAAGTCATGAATGAAAACTACGAAAGTTACGCAGTTTACTGCCAGTTGTTATTACATGAATAAGCATTGTGATTTATTTTTGCGTGTTCCCGATGGGAGAAATGACAAACTTCCACCCCCCATTTAACCCTTTTAGGGCATTTCGATACATGTTATTGGAGATCACCTTTAAAGCATGGAATTGCTTGTTTTAGGAGAGTCCGCGCTTACATTTATGATTATCAATTTATCAAATGTTAGGATGTGATTTTAAAACATCCTAGTGCTAGATTTCATACTTCTCGACCCAGCAATTTGCGTTGTCTGTCAGTTCACGAATTCACGATTTTAAATATGTGGATATACACAGTCGAAAGACTTGAAAATGACTAGTTGTACCAGCCATATCTCAAAAGCAAACGAAAAATAAAGTACCTACTACATGATTTTCACTAAGTAGGCTATCTTCTAGCAAAATTTCATCAAAATCCCTCCAACAGTTGGTTAGTTACGCACCAAACAAACAGACAGACTCACTTTCACACCGTCAAAAAATCCGCCATCTTGAAAAACAAACGAACACCACACACACTTTTGCAAACAATTTTAAAAATAGAATCACCACCACCATTGAACGTTACTCACAAGTTTGTAATCCATTTTAACTGTATGACTCGATGTCTTGCGAACAAATGTAGCCGGGTCTGTGCTGTCGGCAACTTATAGCACGCATTGTTGATGACCATCCCCAGGTGGTAGTCGGAGAAGATGCTAAGAGGGGATGGCTGTTACACAGTGTGATGTTTCGAGCCAATGACTGAAGTTACATGTCCTGTTGATTGTGAAAAGGACCTTTTGGAGCTGATTTAAAGTTAGAGTTTTCTAAGAAAATAGGGCCGGTATGTTCGATAGCAAAATTATAATAACTTTTTTTTTGGTTAGGAAGTTTTCTAATGACTTTTCCCACTCCGGGCTGAGCGGGAGGGCGTGTCAGACTTTTACTGACTAAAACTTCGTTTTCCTTCAGTTGCTTTAGCCAGAGCCACGGTAACTCTTTCCAATAAATCCGCGACCCTAGTACCGTGTGGTGTCGGACGTAAAGAATAACACCACCCCATTTCTTCCCGTGGGTGTCGTAAAAGGCGACTAAGGGACTTACTAGAGAATGGGCAGCAGCGTTCTCTATGCATTTTACCACCATACTGCGATCGCCAACCCGCCTGCCAAGCGTGGCGATTATGGCAAAGCCCCCCAAATTTGGGGGAGGCCTAAGTCCAGCAGTGGACGTCTTACGGCTGAAATGATGATGATGATGAGTAAGCATCGGCCCTGGTGGACCCCTTTGGTTGCTGCGGACATCTTTTTAAAACCCATTTATTTTGAGTAAATTTATGCATGTCATCAAAATAAGTGAGGTTTAATCATGTAAGTATCAGTAAAAGCTCTTTATTTGTGACTCTTCATTACCGTACCGGCCGTTATATGACAATACCGGTTTTGTTCGAAAATTTTGGCATATAGGCGCAATATACCGGCCGCAAAAGTCCAAGGACGTCGCTAAGTATCACGACCCGTATGTTGCTTATAGTATTCATATCCATACGATTAATACTTCATTGTCCTGATATTGTAAATGCAATAGTAACTCTGCCTATCTATCTACCCTATTATATCTATGCATTCCACGACTAAACGGTTAAAAGACATTCGATGATATTGTAAAAACAGATACATTATGACATTTGATTCTGGTAGTACGTTACCGTGGGATTATTTGTGACTTCCACGTCTGTGAAGCCGCCAACTGAATCTAGACGCTGGGCGGGAGTCTGGATTTCAGCCTGAAAATGTACGGAAACCGTAGCCTAATCGAAATCGAATAATCTAGGGAGTCGGGCGGGCCTGGGGTAAACGATAAATGATTTATACGTGTCAGCTCTTTTACTAGAATATAATTTTCATTGCTAGCATTACTGTACATTGTCTTTTACATAATCTGACGCTTTATGAAATGTCTGAGCTTGAAAGAGACCTTAACCTTTCGAGTTTTCGTCGGTGTTTCTTTTGTGCGAACGGTATTTTGATTAAAAACACCGGTCTCATTCTGACTACACAGGGAACGCTTTTCTCTGATTCTGAAAATGTTTTTGATAAAGTGACACATTTATTTACCGAAATATTAGTTTTGACTAAGTAGGTATGCCATAAATAGTTATGATAAATGCTATTTAATTATGTTAATACACATACATACATACATACAATCACGCCTTTTCCTATGGTGGTAGGCAGAAACCACGGAACGCCACCTGCTACGATCTCTACACACTCCTTTTGCCTCGTTTAGGTTCATACAATTGGTCATACACACACGCCGGTGCACCAATAAGGTCACTATATGTCCTCCTAGGGCGTCCCCTCCCGGTGTTCCCACTCACAACTGCTTTGTAGATACCTTTTGTGAGCCGCCCTTCATTCATCCTCTCAACATGACTAAACCATCTAAGAATACTTTTTTCAATTTTTGCCACTACATCATCTTTTAAACCACACCGTTCATTATGTTAATATGTTCAATAAAAACTTTTTTGCAAAAAAAAAAAAAACAACCGACTTCCTTAAAAACACTACAAAGTGAAAAATAACTTTAATTTCGGTAGTCGGTGTCTTAGGATCTGTATTTATGGTTTTTTTGCCACCGACTTCCGAAATTAAAGTTATTTTTCACTTTGTTTTTAAGGAAGTCGGTTGTTTTTTTTTGCAAAAAAAAAATTATTTTTAAATTTTTAGTTGTGGTATTCACCCTGCACTAATTCCAAACAAACAATGCATATTTATGCGATAGTAGAAATCGCGGTTGATTTCCTGTCATTTTTTAAAGAGTTCCGGTGTCTGTCTCCCGAACTCATCATCAGATCTATATGAAAATTATATGGGACCATTTCGGAATAAACCTGGAAATCCGTCTATATATGACGGAGTTATGGCCGAACATACATAAAAAAAAAAAAAACATAAACATCCGAATTGATAACCTCCTCCTTTTTGAAGTCGGTTAAAAATACACTTTAACACGTCAAAAATAAATGAAAGTTTAAAACTAAATTAGTTGACTGTTCGTTGGCCTAGTGGTCTCAAGCGTTAGTGCAAGCGCGATGTGTTGGGTTCAGTACCCGGGTCGGGCAAAGTGTTATTGGGTTTTCGGTCTGGATTTCTCAGTAGCAGCCCGGAGTCTGGATTTGTGCCCGGTTGATGGCACTAGGCTCGGCCACCTATTACATGGGTGCTATAGGTACTCCTCTACCCAACTCTTCGGAGCCACAAGGCTTAATGTTACGTCTTTGGTTTTCTCCCAGCAGGAATTCGATGATAAAACAAATTGATTTCCACAATGCTTAACTGTTGAAGGTCTACATGAATAAAATATATCTTAAGTAACACTCTGCTTCCAGCCCCAAACAACTGTAATTGGTTTTCTGTTAAAACTTCTAGATTAAATAAAAGCCCTTGATTGGAACTGTGTGCTAAAATATAATCACGCCTTTATTTCCCGATGGGTTAGGCAGAGGTGTATTACTTAGTTCCGTGTGGTGCAGGACGTAAAGAATAGCACCATCTGATTTCTTCCCGTGCGTGTCGTAGAAGGCCACTAAGGGACTTACTAGAGATTAAGCAGCAGCGTTCTCTATGCATTTTACCAACATATTGCGATCGCCAACCCGCTGCCAAGCGTAGCGATTACGACTTACAACCCACTTTGGGGGAGGCCTATGTCCGGTAGTGGACGTCTTTCGGCTGGGATCATGATGATGAATGATGTATTACCTATTTTATACCCAAATTTGTTATGTTGTAATACGACGAGGGGCCAGCCTATTGCCACCAATCTGGCACCAATCCAGGCTAAAGACACAGAAGAACAGAATTAGAAATTCCATATGGAAAAACCCAATAACATCATGCAGTAGCACTTGCGACTACTAGACCATCGAGGCGATCAATGATTCGACAATAAGTTAGCAATTCGAGTTAGTGAGTACTTATCTTCCTATAAAACTGGTATTGGTTCTACACGAATAAGAAACTATCTTAAGTATTCTCTTTGCTCTAGCTAGCTTCTAAATAAACTGTAATTGGTTTTCTGTTAGAAGTTCCAGATTAAAAGCCCTTGATTGGACCTGTGCGAAAATGTACCTAATTCAAGTTTGGTGAGGTGCTCAAAGTGTTCTTAATTATAACTTAATGATTACTAGCTTGTTCGGTACTAAGAGAGCCATAGTGTGCTTAGATGGTTTGGTCACGTTGAGAGGCTGAATGAAAGACGACTATAAAAAGGTATTTGCTGGACATATAGTGACCTTATTAGTGACGTTCTTCAGAAAGGTCAGGTGCGTATTATTCGGTACGCGCGTGCGTGTATGAAAGTAAACGCCGCAAAAGAAGTATGAAAGAATCGTAGCAGGTGGCGTTCTGCAGTTTCTACTCCCATGGGAAGACGGCATGAGTTTATCTATGAGCAGTCATTGGCTAACTCTGATCTTAAGCCAATGAACCGTGAGTATCGAAATACACTTATCACATCCTTCAGAAAACGTTTTTGTAGTACATTTTACGGCTGTTGCTGATTTTACTTATTGAATTGGTAATACGATTTTACTTACTGTATGTGAAGCAACTTTTCTAAGTTGCAGCTTATCTTACAACTTTTACACTCGTGTTACTGCTAAAAATTAAATGAGCCCAGAAAAAATATTATGTGACGTTTCCTTTTTGCCTGGTTGGTATGGTACTCCTTTACCCTTGTCCACGTTCATGTAGGGCGTTGAGAATACCCGACTTAAGGAGTTGTCTAACAACAACTTGAGGAGGACCAACGATGAGTGATAATGGTGATGGAGAGTGTTCTCCTCTTTCATATGTATGTCCTCAAATAAATGTTCAAAAGCGGGAACCCCAAAAAGGACATTCACTGACGTATTCCGGCTATTCCACAAACCCATTTAATCCTTTAAACCGCATTTGAACATCAACTTGTCCACTGCAATACGAACATGCAATTCCTTTCATAATATCCAGTTTACCGAAAGCTCTTATGATTCTAAATAAACATGGCCGGCTTTTGTCCTGTAATGCTCTGCTTAATTCAGGAGCACTGGCTTTCCGTTAAGCTGAATAATTTGTAAATTCATAAACGCTGTTTATTGGTCGATTCAACGTAGTAGAATTAATTTGTTTGCCTTATGAAATCTGGCTGAAAATGTTCTGAATTGTAATGATCGAGGTATGATCTTGCTCTTTGTCAGAGTGAAACACAAGCACTAAACAAGCTCAACTCAAAGTATTCATTTCAGTTAAAGAAAGTACAGGTATTTTTGAACTGGTAAGGGGTCGGTCAGTCAGAAACAAGTGAAGTTAGTTGCTCATTGCCCATGCAGGGGGCATAGAAGGAATTCCTATGGAGAAGAATGGTCAAGAAACCATACCATACACCACATAACCATAATGGTTACTTATATTATTCATGTTGAAATAATACGTGTGAGAACGATCAAAAACGGCGTGCACATTAAAAGAGTCCGTAATAAAACCGTAACGTAAAAATTCCAACATTTAAATAAGCAGTGGGAGCTGATAGATGCTAACCGCGAAAAAATGGATTATGAGGAGCTGAGCTGTTCGTTCCTACGGAGTTACCCTAACCGGAGTTTCTTGGTGGGTCAATAGAAGTCGCTATTAATTATGTGGGCATTTTTGGGGCTCAAACCGTGACATAATTGTCAGTCCTAGCTCTTTTTTTGAACAGGTTGTGTGCCCCATGGGAGCTCGCACTTCCTATTTAATCCCTTGAAGGGACAGTTTATCAAAAAGAGTTGAAATGAATTAAGATCAAATCTCAACCACAAGGCCACCACCTGTTTTTATTAAATAGATACATTGAACTTATGACCTACTACTACTACTACTACTACCAGCAGCTATTTCATAAAAAAATGGGTTTAATTGTCCATCCTGTCCGCTCAGAAACCCACCTTGTTTAGTTTGCCTGTCGCCTCGGTCTCTTTGGGCCAGCATTTCGTTCTCACAGAAGCTCGAGCATGTACAAATTTGTATCATTTGCATATTTATTAAAGAATTATCTCCGACACTACTAAGTTTGTGTACTCCTGCATTTAAAGTTACGAAATGTATGTTAATGTTTTCGGCATCTGCATAAAAATGGTATTATTTCAGCTTAGCTAGTAAAATGCGGTCATCGGTTTCATGAATATTAATTTTTAAGATGAATTGAGGGTTTTTGAGATATGATGACACATACATACAATTTTAGTTTGATATTTTGTAGGGCACTTCTTTGCAGCTATCTCAAGGTTTACCTGATTAGAGATGCACAAAAGACTGTCGGAAAAGCTTATCTTCAAACATTTTTTACTTATTGCTACAGTAGGATTCTCGAATAGTATTTAATAGGAGGAGCTGTGCCTAAAGCATGTTGGACAATAACCTAACCAATATCTTCACCGTCCTCCGTTTTCAAACTCACTCAAATAATTTCTGTCTGGGTCGCGAGATTTGTACACGGGTGGGTTTTTAGTCAGTAAAAGTCTTAGACGTCCTCTTGCTCCGCCTAGAGCGGGAGACGTCATTTGATGATTTCCACAAAAAAAGGACTCAAGGCATTTATTTCAAATAAACCAATTACAGGCACTTTTGAATTGTCAGGCGGTCAGAAATATTAAGCTATACTCCATTTGTTTAGGTAGTTAACTAAATGTAAACAATCTTAACATGTCTTTTATCTAAAAAACTGTCTAAAAATTGAATCTAAAAATGTTTACAATTAGGTATTTACTTAAACCGATGTTAGGTAAGTAACTTAATTTAAATAATATTTGTTGGTCTTTTATACGATTTATTTTATATAAAAAGACATATCAAGATTGTTTACCTTTAGTTAACTACCTAAACAAATGGAGTATAGTTGCCCATTCAAAAGTGTACTAGGTTCCTATGAAGAAGAACGGCCAAGAAACTCCATAGACAGTCTTTCAGCAGGAAATGAAGCTTATGCCAACACATAAACCGTACGGAAATAAAAATAATACAAGGATAAGTATTGCTTTATCGATCCCTCTTAACCCACATAATAATGATCTCATTACAGACAGTTATAGATGTTGACGTACGGCCTCATATTTATGTAATAACAACATGACTTGTCTTTCTGTACGTACGAAACGGAGCTGATTTCTACGAAGAGCACCGTAATTGTCATGGTCGGGTTACGTGAATTTGAGAATGGCTGTAGAATTATTTAGTAGGCAGACATTTCGGAGCTTCTAAGCTCGGTTGTCTCTACCTAAAAACTCTTGAGAAGGCTTTTTCACTTCCTTATCTTCGTTCTTCTTCTCTTGTCGTCTCTCATCATACTTGTCTCTCTCGTCATACTTTATCATTAAGCAAACACATCGATGGTTGCAGTGCAGAGATTTCTAATCACGATGACTGGTACATAGTTGCCGTCTGTTGGGACAGGTCAGCTCAAAGCAGCAATGGCTCTTTCTTCAAAAGGCTCTTTTAGACATTATCCTGCATTGTTAGACTCACATAATATTCTAATAATATAATGTTTGAACTTTAAAAGGGACCGTGAGCTCTGAGTTTGTTTCGGCGTTTCTTCTCAGGGAACAGTCAGCTAGGAAATGCCGGCGCCATCTAGTTTTTAACAAACATTGACCAAAAAATGTTGACGTGTAAAAGTGTCTTATAAGATCTACTTACAGAAATTGACATTTCATTTCATTATCATTTTATTCATTATTTTGCCCGTATCCCAATTTATTTGCGGTCAGCGCAGCTTTACATCACGGGTTTCTATCATATATGCTCTGATATTCGTATAGGCCTTACAAGTCTGCCCATAACAATATATCACTAGAATTTCGTATTGAATGTGGACTAATAGTTTAACGTTCTCTCTCTCTTAACTTTTCTGATCACCCATATACGAATCAACTGTATCTATCAGCTACCTAATCGATCAACTCATTATCAAGTATATTACCACCCACAATATTAAATTTACAAATGATACGGTTTCAATCAATCGCGTGTCTCACACCACCGTGTAGATCAGTTGTTATGTCGTAATTATAGGCGACTATCATTTGCAAGTGTGCACTTAGTATTGTTCGTACGATAATTAGATAGTCAATTTCGTATGTGGCGAAGTTGTTGACGTCTTCGAACACGATATGTTCGTAGAATTTCCTTGCTGGGATTTCCATCATAGGGGAAGCAACCTTCTACCAGTGGCGGAAGGTCTATCACGATTTGTTGCTAACGGTTTCAATTACTAGTGTCAGTAAATGTTTACAGATTTTTGAACGGGTGTAAACTTTAAGCCCTCCTCAGTAGTATCTTTATCAGTTTGTAGTTCTCTAAGATAGAATCTCTTTTATCGGGTGATGATTCTCTCCTTATGAGTTAGCTTGGCCATCTGTTACGACCCGTAATCATAAATTTATCTAGCTTATATGATGAAATTGGCTTTACTCTAAACCCCATCAGTGTTGCTGTATTGATAAATGATTTTGTTTCTATAACTGAGTTTATTCAAAATCTTTTCACGTCAATTAAATTTTAAAAACTCATCTAGAGTTCGGTGTTTTCTATCTGACTATTCTGAGCAGAAACACCGATACAAACTCAAAGGTCTCTATTAAAGTTCGGACATAATCTTTGTCAGATCATGAAGACCAGGTAAAGTCTTTTGAGTAGTTTTACTAGTAAGGGCTTGTGTTCAATAACAAGGCACATTAATTTCAGCTTTGTCTTCGGTTAATAAGGCACTAGCGATGCGACATCTATCAAAATCTCGTGGGAAGTGATCTTTATTCGATCACACAGCGATCGTTATTAATTCTCGAGTGTCAATACCTCGTCACGGCTTACAGCTCACATGAATTGTGGAGCTACTTATCATTCTCGTGTTACACGTTGTTGATCCGTCAGCGTAGGCACAGTATACGTGCCGAGATCAGAAGTTAATGATTTATTATGTAGTCTGTTAGATACGTAAAACGACCCTACTCTTCTTTCGTGAGTAATTAAGCATCGAGAGGACGAAGGTACAGGTTGGGTCATCCATCAAATGCACAACTTTAATGCAGTGCCACTGACGCTTAAAATTCGCAAACATTTTCTTGGGTGTGTGAGTCCAGCTGATGGCAATCCCTCCACTAAAAGATGTGGCCTGTGGCAAGAACTGCTTAACTAACTGCTACTGATTTCTTTATTGAACTATCAGAGAGCGTCCCGTCCGGACACAATTTACCGTGAGCTACTTGGAAAACCTTAAACAGACTTCGTACCCAACTAGGTCATGGACGGCTCAGACCTCCGGCGTGTCGGCGTCTCTTCACAGACAGTGGCTTGCTTCCTATCTTGCACTGCATGCCCTGTCATTTGTACACGTGAGAACCTAATGTCTGCGTCAACAAACAGTATTCGCGTTGCTGAATTTTTGGCCAAATTAATTTAGATAATTCCATATTTTTTTTCGTGTTATTTATTGCTATCGACACGCTAAAAAGAAGATTAGTAGTTACAGACATACGAGTTGTTTTAACTCCGTGTCTATGATGGCTACCTTCGAGGATTTTGGGTTTTCTATAGGCAGCAGTGGTGGCTTGAGCTAGATCAGGTAGGCCGCTTGTTAGTGTGAACAAAAACATTTCAAAAATAATCAGGTTCAAACATTTCAAAAGGCTAGGCTTTTCCCAGCTATGTTGTATTGGGCTTCCAGTGCAGCTAAATACCAGTATTGTGTCAAGGAGTGACTATCATACTAAAGAGGTCTATTATACCAAATCTGATTGTCACACTTTTGGATTTGTAACTACCCGCAACGACTGTCAGAGATCTACGAATGACGACCGGTACCAAAGACTTAACGTGCTTCCCAGGGCAAGGAGAGGGTCACAATATGTAATGTATCCTGTCCCATCCGCAAACGGACCGCAGCAATCATGGCTTTACTTTTATCGATCCGTGCGCCTCCGCGAAATTCACTTCGGATTAAACCCAAAATTCCTAACAATCTTTTTCTCACTTATACACCTCATCAAGAGTAAAAGCGGCCATACTCTTTCAGAATCATTTCATGTATCTAAATTGGACTCTAATTTAATGATACTGGGTTGATATTACATGCGCTGTTTTCAGAAACATTATTTTCGTCACTTATTTTCTCTACATACAATTTATTTCACAAAAAACATTGAAAGCCGCAATGAAAACCCGAATCGTTTATTCATATTCTATTCTCTATATAAGGTTTCCCGATGTTTTCATCGTCAGTACATACACAGACCGCATCCATTGACATTTTAGAATCAATATACGCCTCACAAATATTTGTTTCAGTGCTGAATAAAGCAGGGGCACAAAACATATATGTCAAGTGGCGCTCCTCTGCAATATGAGCCAATCAAATTACAGATTGGAGGCGTATGATTGAAAAATTCTAAATTGGAATGCAACTAGTTTCATGGATATTATTTGCGGCTGGTTTCACTTTACATAAATTCTCATCGGTTTCGTTTCGAACTTTTTTTGTTGTTATTAGTTTGTACTGGTAAAAACTGTTGTTTAATTTAATATACATTATTTATGTGACGATTCGTTTAATCAGATGCTTTTAACGTGCACGTCTTTTTACATCGTATCCCAAATGTTTTTTGTAACTATCATCGTCTTCATAATCAGCCATAACACGTCCACAGCTAGCAAAGGCCTCCTTCAATTTGGGGGGTTTTGGATAATCGCCACGGTTGGCTGGCGGGTTGGCGATCGCAGTAAAATGCATAGAGAAGGCTGCTGCCCATTCTTTAGTGAGTCCCTTAGTCGTCTTCTACGACACCTACGGGAAGAAATTGGGGGATTCTATTCTTTACCTCCGACAGACACCTCACGGATGGTAACAATATTTTGATTTAAAAGAGTGTCCGTAGAGTTACTTGCCCATTTTTCTCTTTTTGGGCAACTAGCTTCATCTGTCTGACTGGCCGACCACTTTACAAAAGTGCCTGTAATTGGTTTATTTGAAATAAATGCTTTGAGTTTAAGTGGTTTGGTTTTGCCAGGAAACGTGAGAACAACGAGAAATAAGCGTTATTAAATTCATCCTCTTTATTCATAAAACCATGCAAATAAAACGTTTTAATTCAGTCTTTTACTCCATGATATTTCGGGGCGATTCCCACGCGGCTTGGCTACGTAAATTATTTTGTTTTTCCGGGATAAAAACACCATCTCTCCTCTCAGCCTTGAATCATTAAATGGAGCTCATCAATCGTGTATCTAGTTAAGAGGAAACGCGGTCACGTTGTTGGCGTTTATTCCTGACCAACATATTCCTTGTTTTCTCCCTGTTTATTAATACTTGCTGACATAGAACTATTTAACTGTTCATTTCACTCCAAGGGTAGTTTAATATTTGTGACTGCCAGTCACAGCTATATGAACATAATGCAGCTTTGCACATGTAAGCGGGCACGCCCTTTATGTCTGAAAGCTTTTTAGTTTTAAGTTCTATTTAAGTTTATATTATTTATTTCTGCTTGAGTATTGTTTTCAATGTTTCGCTGGTATATTGGCGTGTGCTAGCTGCTGGCATAAGGCACATGATTGAAATTGATGTTTCGTGTTTCATAATGTTAATTATTTATCATTGTATAGAATCAAGTTTTTCAAGCTGAATAGACAGCTGTGCTGTTGGGGAGTTTGTTGCGCCATTTCTTCCTAACTAAACCAGGACCAATACCAATACCAGTGTTTCTTGGCGAAAAGCTTCTTTTCGGAAAAGTAATTTTTTGCGTCTAAACTCTAAATATATGATTTATAGGTTTTAAAAGTCCATTATGTACTATTTATTTCCTAATTTAAGTTATAATTATTTCGTACAGACCTTTTTTGTTTCTAATTTTAGCATTTATCAGTGGATACTTGCAAATAGCCTTCGATTTCATATCGTTTAAGATGTAATGTATATCTACCACAACCATATTTTGTTAACTGACATACCACAAACAAGACAGGGGTTGTAAACACAACAGCGTCGCGTAACGTTATTCATCATCATCATTTCAGCCGTAAGACGTCCACTGCTGAACTTAGGCCTCCCCCAATTTGGGGGGCTTTGCCATAATCGCCACGCTTGGCAGGCGGGTTGGCGATCGCAGTAGGGTGGTAAAAAGCATAGAGAACGCTGCTGCCCATTCTCTAGTAAGTCCCTTAGTCGCCTTTTACGACACCCACGGGAAGAAATGGGGTGGTGTTATTCTTTACGTCCGGCACCACACGGTACCGT
Organism: Aporophyla nigra; assembly: GCA_947507805.1. Classification (NCBI taxonomy): domain Eukaryota; kingdom Metazoa; phylum Arthropoda; class Insecta; order Lepidoptera; family Noctuidae; genus Aporophyla; species Aporophyla nigra. The sequence goes on from OX382315.1 coordinate 19,130,790, forward strand.
AACGTTATTATTCAGTGGTATTGTTACGTAGATCGTAAAGTCTAGAAACATCGTGCTAACTCCATCTCAGAAAGGGACAACATTACGTAGATCGAAAAGTCTAGAAACGTCACGCTAATTCCATCTAAGGATTGGGCAGTGTTGAAACTTCTAGATACGACACGCTAACGCCATCTGTTATCAAGTAGCAAGTACTACGAACAATTTTACGTAGACGCCACCGCCATCTATTGTTGAGTAGCGGGATTAAACAGTAAATAGATGTCTGTGGAAGGTTCTCGAAGTTTCGAATCTACTTGTAAACTGTGGAAAAGTGTTGAATGTTCGCGAATGTTCTGCTCGGGATATAAATAGCGGATTGTCGGGCCGATGGGCAGTTCGATTTCGGAAGCGAGCGAATACGAATCAAGCGATACATTACAAGCGAAACAAGTGACTCTGTTTGACTATGGCGATATTGTGATTGTTTAATTAAACTGTGGTGTGTTTCGATAATTTTGGCTTAAATTAATTTATCCCGAACCCCAGCTCGTAACATTTGGTGTCAGAAGTGGGATAAATTATGCCAGTTTTACCGAAGGAGGACACGGAAGGTATTCGTACCAGGAGTCAGCGCCAGCAGGAGGTGGATCAGAGGCGATTTGAAGGACCTTCAAGACAGACATCTGGGGGTAATCAGCCGACGACGGAGCCAGTTTCCCAAGCGTCTGGTGTTCCTACAGCATCACCAGCCATGGATCTTTCTGCTCTAATGGCAATGCTGCAGGAACAGAACCGCCAACTGCAAGAACAGCTGCAGCAGGACAAAGAGGAACAGGCCCGCCGACAGGAAGAACAGACCCGCCGACTGCTAGAACAGCTGCAGCAGTACAAAGAGGAACAAGCTCGCCGGCAAGATGAGCAGGTTCTCCGCTTGAAAGATCTTCACGCCACTTTTTGCAAAGAGATCAAAGCCATGAAGGAGAAGGTTCAGCTACACGAAAATCGTATCTCCGAGGTCGAAATCCAGGTTGCAGATATAAAAAAAGCGTTTGAAAATCTGAAGACAGGAGAAAGGACTGAGGCTTCTGTAGTTGCTGCACCTTCCGCGCGTGGATTTAAAGTGCCAACCTTCGATGGAACATCTTCTTGGTCGGCATACAAAATCCAGTTTGAAGCAGTTATGGATGCAAATGGTTGGACAAAAGGGCAGGCCATGATCGCGCTTACTTTGGCCCTCCGCGAACAGGCTTTAACCGTGTTAGAGGCTCTTGGCAAAAATGTTACCTACGAGCAGCTGGTTGAGGCGTTAGAATCCAGATACGGTGACGCACACCTGGAACACGTGTTTCGCGCCCAGTTGAGGGATCGTGTGCAGCGCAATGGTGAAAATCTGCAGCAGTGGGCCCTGGAAATTGAAAAGTTGGTCCGAAAAGCGTATCGGTCTGCGCCTGCGCTCATCGAAGGGATTCTGACTCAAACATTTATAGATGGCATACGGGACTTGGAAGTAAGGGCTGCCGTGAGACTTGGGCACCATGAGAAGCTGAAGGACGCCTTGGCCCACGCGTTGGAGGTGGAGGCAGTGAGGCATGATCATCGAGCCCATCGCTTCAGGGAGGTTGTGGAGTCACCTGTTCGTGACCGTATTAGGCACAGCCCTAAATGTTACACTTGCGGAGGAAAGGGCCACCTCCGGTCGAATTGCCCGAAGCGAAACACTGCCACCGAATATCACACCCAGGTTAGAAGGGTGTCTGATAGCACAGTGCAGCAGCAAGAGAAATTCGTAAGCGATAAGATTACAGGGCGAGTATTGGCTAGTGTGAATAGAACCCCAAGGATTTCGATGTCGCAGGCCAATGACGGCATATCCCACGGTAACGCGGACACTTTATCAAGAAGAACTTCTCCTGAAGAGTACAAACAATGTGTCAGACAGGAAGCTAAGGAAGTAGTTCCTGTCAGGGTGCTAAGAACGGACCTTCATGACAAATGGAAGGAAACGCTACGGCATGCCCAGCAGCGTGATACAGATATCAGGCCAATTCTCGAGTGGATTAAAGCTGATGCTCCCAAACCGAAATGGTGTGATGTTGCAGCGATGAGTACCACCACAAAGAATTATTGGGCACAGTGGGAGAGCTTGACGCTCCAGGATGGTGTCTTGTGCCGTAAAAAAGAAAATGGTCGAGGGGATAGCTGTCACCTGCAAATGGTCGTCACGAAAGCAAAGGTGCCAGATGTTTTACAGCACTACCACAACGGTTGTTCAGGAGGACATAGGAGTGTAAAAAGGACTCTATTGAAGATCAGGGAACGTTTCTACTGGATCCACTGTCGACAGGATGTTGAGGATTGGTGTCGCAAATGCACCAGCTGTGCGGCGGTAAAAGGGTATGCGCACTGCGTCTAGAGTTGTTCATGTGGATGGATTGGCGCGATGTTGCGGGAATGATGATGCTCGGGACGAGCATGTCTAAGGAGGGGGCAGTGTTACGTAGATCGTAAAGTCTAGAAACATCGTGCTAACTCCATCTCAGAAAGGGACAACATTACGTAGATCGAAAAGTCTAGAAACGTCACGCTAATTCCATCTAAGGATTGGGCAGTGTTGAAACTTCTAGATACGACACGCTAACGCCATCTGTTATCAAGTAGCAAGTACTACGAACAATTTTACGTAGACGCCACCGCCATCTATTGTTGAGTAGCGGGATTAAACAGTAAATAGATGTCTGTGGAAGGTTCTCGAAGTTTCGAATCTACTTGTAAACTGTGGAAAAGTGTTGAATGTTCGCGAATGTTCTGCTCGGGATATAAATAGCGGATTGTCGGGCCGACGGGCAGTTCGATTTCGGAAGCGAGCGAATACGAATCAAGCGATACATTACAAGCGAAACAAGTGACTCTGTTTGACTATGGCGATATTGTGATTGTTTAATTAAACTGTGGTGTGTTTCGATAATTTTGGCTTAAATTAATTTATCCCGAACCCCAGCTCGTAACAGTATTTACGAAATCCGAGCCTTCTTCTTTGTCCAGCCTTTAATGCAGTACCTGTCATAACCGAATGAATCTGTCCTCGTAAACAAAAGCATTTTGTTGTCCTTTTAACAATTTGATTTTCTTAGCAGTTCAGTGTGGAAGATAGATTGGATTTTCTGAAGGATTTTGTTACGTAAATCTTTTGTTGAACTGTCTTTGTGCTAACTAGAATCTTGGGACATTCTAGACCAGTCAAATTCAGACATAATCTGCCTAGCCTAGCCCTTTTCAATTCGGAGCAGAAGTTCCTGAGATTACCGCATTCAATTAAACAAACAAACTCTTCAGCTTTATAATATTAGTATAGATACAAAAGTAACTCTGTCTATCTGTCGGTATGTTTGTGTAACAGGTGCTACCTTCTCACGATTTATCAGGTTTGAAGATAGGATACCTTTAGTAGTAACGTCTATGGGATGACTCGAATTCCACAACAAAAGCTATGAAAAATAAGAAAAAGTAAAAACCAAACACCATGAAATAATTACCATAGCCCCAGTTTCTTCATTCGCCGCTAATGACTTAATTCACTCAATTCTCTTCCACGACGGAAGTGCACAAGATCATATTTCATCGCTGACTAATTCCGTAAAGAGGAACAAGATTGATGATAATAACTTAACTTCATTTTATTAGCGTGCCGGAAACGTGGATCGGGCGATTTCAGTGCGTATACGATTATCGACCGACTTGTGTGGAAATGTACGGTGGGGCGGTTGGTACGGGTGCGGAAATTGACAGTCGTAATGTTATGTAGTAGATGAATCCTGGTTTTGTGCGACTCTTGAGAGGCTGGAGGTCCGTAGAGAAGTGTTTCTAGTAATCATCGCAAGGTTCTAGTTTGATAGGAAAAAGTTGACCTTCTATTTTCAAAAAAAAAAAAAAAAAAATATATAAGTACTCAAACTTTGTCATCATCTTCCTGCTCTTGTCCCATGTTACTTGGGGTCGGTGCAACACGTTTTCATCTTCCATTTTCCCCTATCATTCATCTCACACTCCACTCGTCTTACACTCCATCCATCAATATTTATACCGTGACTGGAATCTAATTTGAGAGAAATTTGTGGTCGCGAGTTGGACCCAACCAGGCGCTTTACTTTTTTGAAAATTATTTCATCACCACTGCTCTCAAAACGGTGAAGGAAAACATCGTAAGGAAACCGGCATGTCCAAGAACCAAAAATTCGAAGACGTGACATCTACCAACCCGCACTGGGCCCACGTGGTGGAAGTGGCCCAGCAGTGAGAACATTAGGTATAGGCTGATGATGATGATGATGATGAGGAGGAAGAGAACGATGGCCATAATATTCAGCGCTTTCGTATTTAGGGAACCAAAGCTTTCGTAATATTTTTCCGTCTTTTGCATGCACGTTCTAACTTCAACATCCCGTAACGTTTCAACCTCATTCCACAGGCCACTTCCTAGTTTTATATTGCGTACATTATTCCACTACGTTCTACACATTTTAGCAAGATAATTATATTACTATCTATTCCTACACATCGGCCGATTTGTAATGTAAACATACTCCACTAACTTGATATAATTTATAGTTGAATAATTGGACCGAATGTTTTTCCTTTCTGTGTTCCGCTTTGTAGCTTTTTTCTTCTTTTTTCCTTGGTTTTTCATTCTCAGCGGTTATTTTGCTTATATCAGCTTTACTTCTATCAGTCGATGGTTATTTTCTGCAAGACTATTCAATATAATCTTGCCAAATGTTATGTTTGGTTATTTATGTTTTCCAACAATGGCATTAGCTATTGTTATTTCTGACACTATATCCGAACATATAGTATTATATCTATCAGATGTGGATGGCTCTAAGAGCAGGGGAAGACCAGAAAATCGATGGATGGACTGTGTGAAAGATGATATAGGTATAAAGGGAGTGACTACCCAGATGATGACTAATAGAGAAAAAAGTATGGAAGAAAATTGGTTGCCTGTAAAGTCGGTATACGGGCGAAAGTTTTACGTGACAACGACTTTGAGTGGTAATATGTCTGTCTCTCTCGCTCTTAGGCGGGCTAACCATGCCCGAGTGGAAGGGACGCGTGCCTCTCACTCGCTCTCATTGTGAGCGCATAACGTGAGCGGAGCGTAACGCAGTTTCTTGAAGTGTCACCCGGCAAACCAATTTATAAGACGTTGTCACGTCAAAAAGTTATGTTGCGCCGACCACAAATAAATTCGGGTAAGAGGGCATGAGAATAATGAGACTTGTTCAGGCTTTCAACAGTCGGGGATAAGATTCAGACTAAAATTGAAAAGACAGCATCATTATGCCAGTTGAAAGACGTCAACTGTTGGACATAGGGCTTCTCCAATTGCATTGGTTTTGCCATAATCTCCACGCTTGGCAGGCGGGATGGTGCTCGCAGTGTGGTGGTAAAATCAATAGAGAACGCTGCTGCCCATTCTCTAGTAAGTTCCTTAGTCGCCTTCTACGATTCCCACGGGACGAAATGGGAAGGTGCTTATTATTCGTTACGTTCGTCACCACACGGACAAAAGTACAGAATGTTTTTTCCTTGCAATCTATACTATACTAATATTATAAAGCTGAAGAGTTTGTTTGTTTGTATGTTTGTTTGACTGAACGCGCTAATCTCAGGAACTACTGGTTCGAATTGAAAAATTATTTTTGTGTTGGGTAGCCTATTTATCGAGGAAGGCTATAGGTTAGGTAACATCTCGCTACAACCAAGAGGAGCGGAGCAGTAATGAAAAATGTTGCAAAAACGGGAAAAATCGCACGGGTAGGCGATTCAACGCGACGGGAAGGGTCGGAAGAACAAGAAATTTAACGCGGACGAAGTCGCGGGCAGAAGCTAGTTACTAGATAAAATCTTACCTATGTATCTTGATTGTTTTATCTACTCTCTTAACTGGTGCAAACGACTGAAGATTTGCACCAACAAGATAGGCATGGGTATTCTGCAGTAATGACTGTAGTTACTCATAGATCATTAAGCCGTCAATCTCTTCATACGGTAATGGTAGTTTCACTGTAAGTGCAATAATTGTAGGCTACGTATTCATTTAGAGATTCAATCATTAATAGCAGCTTACGAAGTAATTACTATTCATACGTAAACACGGCTACACATCTAGCTATATATTTCCAGTTTAAGCTGACGTCACACTAGATAGGATTTTCGTACAATTAGAAGTCAGCTTATAAGAAGAAGGGCTTGTGTCTAAGTAATAACAGCCGCACGGATTTATCGTTTAAATTAAGCTACCATTCAGTGCCTCGGAAAGCACGTTAAGCCGTTGGTCCAGGCTGTCTTTCATAAATCTTAGACAGTTGTTACGGGTCGTCAGAAGCCCGAAAGTCTGACAACCAGTGTCTTACCAGGGGGTATCGTATTACCTAGTAACTGGGTTGTGGAGGTCAGATAGGCAGTCGCTCCATGTAAAATACTGGTACTCAGCTGCACCCAGTATGACTGGAAGCCGACCCCAGCATAGTTGGGAAAAGGCTAGGCAGATGATGATGAGAAGTCAGCTTATACTGAAAACGTATAACTTAATTTGTCGCCGTGTGTACAAGTTTCTTACAATTCTTAAGTAGGTATCATTTAGTTTTAAGTGTGCGTACACACGAGTGACACGCGTCATCCGCAGAGAGAGCGGTCGCTCGTGTGCGTGCACCCTAGGATAACCACTAACTAATTCATAATCCTAGCCTGCCTAGCTTTTTTCCAACTATGTTGGGATCGGCTTACAAACTAATCGGTTGCAGCTGAGCTACGTAGCTGAATAGCTGATATCTGGTATATGTCGTGGCGCGACTTCCTGATCTACTAAACTTAGTTACTCGGTATCGATACCTCTTGGTAAGACTGGGTTTTAGACTTTCTGGCTACTCCCGACGAAACAAATCAAAATTTAATCAAATGTCATTTATTGAAACTAGGCTAAGAGTCAGCACTTTTTGAACGTCAAAACTACATAAGACAGTCCTCCAATACGCCCCCCCATCAACACTTCCTGCCTGATGATCGTAACGACGATCTACCAAATGGCAACCACTATTTTCGACTGACCTTTGTCAACCAAATAAATCGAATTAAAGAAAGCACCAACTTGACCAAAATGCAAGTCCTGTGTTTCTTCGCATAAAAGTTGGCCTGGTTCCAATGTTCAGGACAAATGATTAATTTAGCATCGCTTTGCCCAAGCTCTTGTAATTAATCCGGCAAGCTTGCTGTATGGCCACTTTTTCTACGCCGTAAAACTGCTGAGTTTGTTCATATACGGAGCTTTTAAGACGGTGGTAGTTGCTGCCTTTACTCTGAGTAATAAACGATTTTTGCTACGTAGTAGTTTTCGGCAAAAAATATATCAGACGGGGTTTTCCAGAAGAAAATTCTTAGCAGCAGCTTGGAATCTAGATTTATGCTCGGTCACTGGCAAAAAGCTATCCTTTTATTACATTTGACTTATAACTGGTGACATGTGGGCGTACTGAACGCGTCTATTTACACGTTAGGGGACTAAATACATTATTATTTTAACCCCCGACGCGCAAAGAGGGATGTTATAAGATTGACCACTATATGTGTTTGTCTGTAGCACCGTAGCTCTTAAACGGGTGATCCGATTGGGGTACGGTTTTTTTTTATTTTACTGATTTACTTTTGGCTTTCTGTTTTATGAAAATCTGTTCAGCCGTTACGTCACGACGATCCGTATATTTTTTACTTTCGGGGGTTTTTAAATTCTACTTTTGTTCATGTTTATAGATTAAAATGATATCAGGCACCCCACGCTTTTTTTCCATTATTTTGTACTTTTTAGTTTGGTTTTCAATGGAAGTGTTTTTTAGTTTTTTTAAACTATTATTTATTTTCTATTTTTTAGGGTATTTCGAATTTTGAGACGTATGTCAGCGTAGTATGTGACAGTTTTTTTTGCTGTCCTGGTAACCCTGGCAAGGATAATGGCACAAATTTATGAAATTATTGCATTGTCATCGGTCCTTGACAGGTGTGCAAAGTTTGAATGAAATCTGGTCGTTTAAAGTGGATCAAAATCGCGCTATAAAGAGTCGGTTACAAACAAACATACAAATATACAAACATACAAATATACAAACATACAAGTGAAGCTAATATAAAGCGTGTAAAAAGGTTACCCAACTCCTAAGAAGTGTTCCTTTGATTTCAAACGGAACGATTACGAATTAAATTCCCTCTTACTACTTCAAGTTATGCACAAATAATTGCGCAGTTATGAAAAAGATACTCACGTGTTAACGTAATTTGCAAATATTACAGAAATGAGAAAAATCACAAGTGAAAAGACACGTAACTGTGATTTTTTGCATTTGTGTATCAGTGTATCTATTCATGACTTAATACATACTTAGACTGATTGATCTACCGCTACAGCTATGCATTCCGAACGCAACTAATTTCACACTACGCTGACAACCCCTCCATAATCATTTATATTTACTGTTACTCTCACTGTCCCACATAGTAATCAATCACGGCCTTTTTACATAACGCATGCGATTTGTACCGATGCAGACCGATGCACTGGGAAATCGTACAATCTTCACGCTCGTTAATGATATGGGCGGAAAATTAGCTCTAGTAGAGCAGCGCACCATTACACAGGGAACATAGAAGTTCTAGGAACGTTTTAGACAAGGGTTTTAATAATAATACAGAACTATTATTGACACACTTCAGGGCAAAGGCTTACCACTACTTCGTGTCGTTCTATTGATCAATTTAAGTAAGTGCTGTTATGAAACATGCTTGCTTTCGATTTAATTGGTGTGTCCGACAAGGCTACTTCTTAAGTAACTTACATATTTGCTGATGGGCTTTTTCATTGTTAGAACCAGTTTTGCCTTTTGTCAAAGTGACCAGTAATCGTAGATTAAGTGTCCAAAACTTGACACGTGAGACCTGTGTTATCTCGTGGTGTCTAGACCCTTGACGGAATGGACTATACATAAAAAAACCTACCCAAACCAATAGTATCACATTAATATTAATATTCCTTCTCTGGGCATTGTATGCAACACAGAATATGTCTGAGAACGAATTTCGTGAACAAACGAAAATAATGAAAAACTGTTTATAATTTTTAACAATTAAAACTTAACAACTAGTGATTGGAGGAGCCTCATTTTAAGCAGATAATCCTGTGTTAGGAGACTCCGCTCTTCCATAACTTAAATAATTATATTTTAATTCTAGTTATACTTCTGTCATTTCTTTCAGCAGTAACAAATCTCCACGGTACGCTTGCACGTTAAGCAATAAATAAATAGGCTCAATTATATTATAGTAATAGGTACAGTTATGTACATCGAGTGCAGTAGTATGTGTACATATATGATGTAATATCACTTACAGGAAGCGTGGCGAGCAATAATGGAGTTTATTCTCTAAGAATTACGGAATTTATTGATTGCGATAGATTTGCTCTGAAAAGTTTCGCGTATTTTTATTATAAGAGCTTCTGCGTAATTATGAAGGTATTTTTTATAAAAATATTTGTAATGTTTCTCACTAAAATATTTTTCTGCTTCGGTGGTTGAAATTTTCATGAGTGAATAATTTTTACTGTGGAAATTAATTGAATCAGCTGTTTTAATAGTTGTTCTCTCGGAATCTATCTTTATGGATTTCCGAGGAGGGCTTTGTCCAAAAAATATTGTTTTTAGCTGAAATAAAGATATGCTTCAGTTGAAAACATGCGCTTTTACTTTAAAAATAGTTAACACGTTGTTGTCATCAATATTTACAATTAATAAAAATAAAAAAATACAATTATATAAAAAAGGGAGGGAACACAAAGAGTCAACTGGCCAATTCTCGTAGCTAAAAACGTTCAAAATCTAGTCACAGTCACATCTCGGCGGCGATCAAATGTCAAAAACGTGTCCAAAATTATATGAAAACTCGCGGTATTTTTGACAGATTGAAACTGAGATCAGACTGTGAACGTTCTTATAATTACGAGAACAGGCCCACAGATATCGTGAATTATCCCTCAGATGGGTCATGGCCCTGCCAGGGTCACCGATTTGTTCGAAAGAGTTACCGTAACCCTGGCATTGGCAACTGAAGGAACACGGGTGGGTTTCAGTCAGTTAAAAGTCTAACACGCCCTCCGCCCAGAGCGGGAGACGCCAATTGATGATTTCTTCCCACCCAGAAAAAAAGATGTCATGAATAAATGATATCTACTTAAATCGATTTTCAAACTAAGTCGGTACAAGAAAAAGTAGAAAAATACAACAGTTATTAAATGACACGCATAAACCACAGAACTAATGACACATAACATGTTATGCATTTTTACCGCGTAAAGACTAGTGATGTAACCGTTAAGACGCTTACTCGAGATAGCCATGCATGCATAATCGATACCTCGTCACCGCACTATTACGCCATAACTGTGCTTTATGATCGAAAGTGGTGCGAGAATGACGCTGCGTGTGAAAATACCGATACCACGACCTAACGTCACCATACGTTACCAAAGAGATTTGTATTACAATGCTGGTTTTGTTAGTAACATTAGTTTAGGACTTAAGAGTATCGAGGAATGGATGACGATCAATTTTCAGCTGTCGATGTATTTGTGGGATGTGCGTGTTTTTAGACAGATTGATAAAACGAGATGCGAATTTATGTATATCACTTGCAACTGATATGGTTTACAGTTTTTTCGTGACAATAAAGTTTACATTTCTTACCGGTCGGCGAACTCTTCAGCATATATGTATCATGAAGGTTTTAGGGAGTGATACGGATCATTAACCTCACCAACTTTCTTAATACTCAATACTTTATTGCATTCCACAATGTACATATTATTATATGCTTAGGTGGTAAACATTTGATTTAGACACAATTGTGGACCTTGGAGGACCCTGTGGGTTCTCTATCGAAGCAACATCGAAATTGCAAAAATATCAACTCCAAAGAGCAGTGCTGGCCCAGCAAGAGTAGTTCGGCACCGACTTACAAATTGTAGATCGTGATTTCGAATCCAGCCTGGCACTTTACTTCACCATTTCAACCGCATGACGTCCACTGCTGGATATGGCCTCCCTCAATTTGGGGGGCTTTGCCATAATTGCCACGCTTGGCAGGCGGGTTAGTGATAGTAGAGAGTAGTATGGTGGTAAAATGCGTAGAGAATGCTACTGCCCATCCTCTGATAAGTCCCCTAGTCTTACACCACCCTAGGGAAGAAATAGGACACTTTATTTACACTTTAGATAGTGTATTTAATTCTATCACCACTGCTCTCGGTGAAGGAAAACATCTTGCGGAAATCGGCATGTCCTAGAACCAAAAATTCGAAGACTGTTTCCCAGCAGCGGGAACACTATAGGCCGATTATTCTATGATATTCAGAACTTTAAGACCGAAATGTAAGGGAAGTTGTTTTTTTTTTATAATAACGATGTTGGTCAAAATAGAAACTTTTATGTTTGATGGTCTGTACTACACCCTTAAATATGATCACATCTTTCTGATACTTGCTGTATAGAGGCTCCCATAGACAGGGGCGACGAGACACCGCAACGCAACTCACATCGAACAATTTATATGAAAACTTCATTGAAATTTCTTTGGTCGAGATACTAAAGAGTGTCGCGTCGCGCCGGTCTACGGAAACCTTAAACTGTTGTCTCGTTTAACGAAGTGTTTTATTCTGTGTAAACTTCAGTTTAATCTAGAAGTGCATACTTGGACTAAGTTCGTCGCAAGCGCTCAAGCAAATAAAGCCTCGGGAACTTTGTAATGCAACTTTGGTTAAGTGCCAAAATATACAGCAACAAAAAAACTTTATGACCAAAAGGAGAATAGTTTGTTTTGTTTTCACCTTAGAGCTGTTTCAACTGATTTATTATTTGTATCTATTGTGCATCTACATACATACATAAACTGACGCCTTCTTCGTATGGGGATAGCAGAAACTAAACGCCACCAGCTATGATTCTTTCAATCTTCTTTTTCTTCGTTTACACAGACATGTAAAGATAGTGCATGCTTTCTCTTAGAATAGATAATTAGTCCATTACACTTGCTTTTAATTACTTTAAAAAAACTGCCAGTTCCTGGAGCCCTGCATCAGTCTTCTGATCATTATGTCTGGTGGACTTCATTTTTTAAAATGATTGCAAAAAATACATTTCATGATTTGAGGACAGGTTTTCAGAAATGAAGCTATGTCTGCAAATCAGACAGTTCTTTATTCAGTATTCCCGAAGGGTTAGGCAAAGTTGTACTATAGGTACACCTCTGCTCTCACTTTTGCCAGTTTTGTTTAAGTCCCATGTAATAGAGGGCCAGTCTATTGCCATCAACCAAATCCAGACTCTGAGCCTGGCTGATACCGAAAAATACCAGATAAAAAATCCTAATAACACTTTTTCCAACCCGGGAATTTAACCCAGGACGTCATGCTCAGGCGTATGACGTATTATTATTTGTATGTCAAATTATGTCATATGTTCTGATGCTTTCCCCAATGACATTAGGCAATAGCGTGCAATATTACGTCGAAAGTCGCATGACGCTGCCTTTTTTGCCAATCTTCTCTATGTTCAACATCCTCTCTCTTTTTTCTTAATAATTGTCGATACCTCATTATTATTTAGAGATATTGGATATTGAGGGGATTGTAGGTAAATAGAAACGGCTGCACGGGTCGATCGAAGGTTAGATACGCGTGCTGCGGTCAGTTGGTCTATCGGTGACCATCGTTAATATACTCGAGACCCCTCCGTGCCTCGGAAAGCAAGTTAACCAGTCTTTGACAGTCAGGACGGGTAGACCGAAAGCCTGAAAATGAAGTCTTGTCATGAGGTATCATGTAACCCAGTAATTGAGTTGTAAAGCTCATGACTCAATCCATGCACAAAACAGGGTACTTACTCTCGAATATATAATTCCAATAGATCGACATTGGAATTGTTACTCAAACTTCAGTGATTGGCTGGACTCACTGAGTCTAGCCAATCCCTGACGTTTAACTCAACCAACTGACGTTTGACCAATGTCGATCTATTGGAATTATATTCGAGAGTAAGCACCCAGGTATTAAGCAATATTGTTGGACTGGAAGCCGTCCCCTACATAGTTACGAAAAAACCTAGGCAGATTGAGTAACCTAATTATAGTCTTTTCGCCATAAGATGAGTTCCCTGACAGTTCATTTTTTTCCGTGGCAGGCAATCTAATTTAGACGAATAAAAAATAAACTGGCAAAAAAATTAAAAAGAAATGATAAAAAAAATATTGCCTTTCGTAAATTACTAAGTAAATTATTGTAGTTATAATTAACTGTTAATAAATTAAGTAAATAAAAAAAAAAGTATAAATCTTAAAAATGTCTAATGCGTTGAACGGAACGTCGGCCAATAGAGATTGCCACTACTCAATACACTAATCGACAAAAAAATAGATGAATCGGAGCGGCCATTTTGTAACCATTTTGTAATACAGTACTTTATGCGTGAAAAAGTAAGAAACATCCACACACACACACACACATACTAACTTTCACATTTATAATATTAGTAGGAAGTAGGATAACCAGTTTATTAAAAAAATATTTTGAAAATCTAAAATCGATAATCCGATTCCATTTTCTTTGCCAACTGAATCGATATTATGCCTCAGTCTTGAATATTTTTTTTATTTTATTGCGTTTATTCACCATTTTTGTGACTAAAGTATCAGTTTACACTTCAATGTTTGCTTGAGTAGCCAACGACAACGGGCGTAATAAAGTTGTACACGGGTGCTCTCTAAGCCGCGCTGCGGCCGACTGACAAGGTGCGGGAGCGGAGGGATGTGCAATATCATTGCACGTTTTTTATAAATATTGCTTTTTAAAATTCTATTTGCTCTGTTTCATTAAAATAAACCCATAATCCCCTAATGTCTTTGATAGTGCACGTATAGACGAAATATTATTGAAATTGCTTTAATTACAGTCGAATAAAACCGTTTTTTTCTAATAAAAACGCTATTTTTGAGGAAACTGCGATTTTTTTGTATCGAGCCAAATTATGTCAATCGTGTATTGGCCCTCATAATTCACTAAAAATATCTTCAATTTTAATAATCATGAAAAAAAGAACGCACATTTGTAGTTTTTGAGGATAAAAATTGATTTTGCGTGCATCCGAAATGCGTCAAAACATCTTTGAGACCCATTTCGTCTTAACTAGTATTTCTAATAGAATATGTTAATATATCATTATTAATAATAATAATTAAATAATACCTCTTGAACTTCAAACTCTTGAATCTTAAAAGCGACTGGGGGTGGATTGGATCCTTTTCGCTTAACTGTGCCCATTTTCTCGGGCGCTGTCGATAAAGACAATAATAGCTTGTATTGTGGCTGGTGAAAAAATAAATTCCAACTCAAAATTTTTCTTTTGTTCGGCCCAAAATTCAGCATCGTGCTAATGCTAAGTTCTTCGGCCAAACAAAAGAAAAATTGGAGTTTCCTACAAAAAATTAAATTTGGGTAAAATGTTGTAATTATTGAAATTTGGACAGGACAAGGACTGTCCGCTCAGCGTGTTAATTAATCCGGCTGACATAGAACGAACTTAATAAGAATCATAATGATTATTTTACAGATTTTGGAATCCATGCCTGTTTTGTTCATTAATTTGAACAATTATGTGAAAATTGTAACAGTTGTGTATTTCTGTAGAATGATATATTTTTAAAGAAGCTTTGTAGATAGGGATCTAGGGATGCACGTAAGAAGCTTAATCTCTCCATTTTTATGCTAGTAATTAATTATATTAAATTCTCCCATTTTCTGCGTGAACATAATAATTAAGCCAAATGAAAACGTTCCGAAACACTACTCCCTACATAAAAATGTTATAATTGATTAGCCTCATACGAAAGTGACTTTCAGCCACCCCGGCCAATGGCAATGAAGAGGGCTTTGCTTGGAGTTTCCCTCATTATCATTCTCCTGCTCTTATCCCAATTTAGGGTCGGTGGGGTCAATTGGGGTCGGCGCAACACGTCTTTTTCTTCCAGACTTCTCTATTAGTCGTTATCTCAGAAGTCACCCCCTTTCTATCCATATCATAATTCACACAGTCCATCCATTGTTTCTTTTGTCCCCCTCTACTCTTATAGCCATCGACATTCATACTCATTACTTTCTTCACCACATTGTCCTCATTTCTCCGTATCACATGACCATACCATGACAACCGATTCTCACACAAATTTTCACGTTTCGGTGCCACTTTCATAGAATCAAGGATGAAGCGATCCGTAACCGACATAGCCCGAAAAATTACCAAACATAAGTGGCAGTGGGTAGGGCGCATTGCTCGCAGTACAGAAGGCCGATGGGGCGATGGAAAAGGTTCTGGAGTGGCAAGCGCGTACTGGAAGACGTAGCGTTGGAAGGCCTCCTACAAGATAGACTGATAACATGTTGTATCCGCTCAATGCGAGAAACCCAAAACCGATCCCCTGGGGGTGGACTATGTCCATCTGTGCTGTGGAGTGGACGTTTTTCGGCTGAAATGATGATGATCACTTAAGGATTATATTTCCACTTTCCACATTCGATCATAAAAGATTTTGTCTAGTACCAGAGCACGCGATATATCTCACGAAACTCCCGCTAACGAGAAATACATTTGAGCGCCCACAACAAAGATTAACGACCCATCTCTCGGAAAAGAATTGGACGACACGTATTTTTTGCACTAAAGCCGCATATTCCCACCACTGCTGAATTACAGATTCTCGTAGTAAATGTCAGACATAAATTCCTCAAAAGAAATGAAATTGTTTATTCTGTATATACGATATCAGAATCACTTTTTGTACGTCATAGATACATATATCAAGAAAGAAAGAAGAGCTGCTACTGAGTATGAGGGTGCGATTCTCAAGTCGGGCGTGTTATTAGGTTTTTCTATCTGGAATTTCTCAGTAGCAGCTCGGAGTCTGGAGTTGTGTTCGGTTGATGGCAATGGGCTCGTCCCCTGTTACATGATCATCATCATTTCAGCCGTAAGACGTCCACTGCCGGACTTAGGCCTCCTCCAATTTGGGGGGCTTTGCCATAATCGCCACGCTTGGCAGGCGGGTTGGCGATCGCAGTATGGTGGTAAAATGCATAGAGAACGCTGCTGCCCATTCTCTAGTAAGTCCCTTAGTCGCCTTTTACGACACCTACGGGAAGAAATGGGGTGGTGTTATTCTTTACGTCCGGCACCACACGGTACGTGATACTTAAACATAACTGCGAAATGTGAGTGTACTATAGGTGCTTTTCTTTTGAAGTCCAGACATAATCTTTGCCAGATCATATGAGGACTATGTAGATTGAGAGTCTGAACTGGTCTTTTGAGGAAAGAACCACACAGATTTGAGTGGACCTGTGAGTAAAACCATTTGCCAGTAATCGTGTAGCACTACTCAGAACTTAAGGATGCAAACTCAGGACTCTTGACTCAAATAATATGTTCTGAGCACAGGAATATAAACACACACACATTGAAGGGGTCCGCCAGGACCGATGCCTGCCAGGGTTGCGGATTTGTACGAGAGTCACAGTGGCTCTGGCAAAGGCAACTGAAGGAACACGGGTGGGTTTAGTCAGAAAAAGTATGACTCGCCCTTCCACTCCACCTATAGCGGGACCTAAAAAAAGGAATATAAAGTCATGTATAGTTTGGTTCAGGTATTGTCAAAATTGGGTCGAACTTTTGCTTATACTCGATCAAATTCAAACCCTTTCCTATGCCATCCATCACTGATTTTGTTTGCTTCTGCGCTTTAAAGATTGATCTTGCAGTCAAACTGCTTTCGTATTACTTTTGTTTATATTCACAAGTTCTTATAAATTAATAATTGATTTATGCTAGGGAGTTTGTAGCGTCACTTTAATTCAGGAGCTTTTATTTGTATGACTTGTGACTCGCGTTCGCGTAGATGTTTACGGCTTTATAGTTGGTGAAATATTTACATTTCTATTGAAGTAGTTAGTTCTTTAGTGATTAAGCTGTTGTTATAGCGAAAACTTACATGGAACTGTATTTAGACACTATGTTTTTTTTTTGTTGCCCTGTAGAAAACGCCTTCCCCTTTTTCTTCCAAACGTCCCAGTTTCGTGCGTTCTCTGGCTATGTTGGCTCTACAAACCTTATCAGATCGCCACTCCACTTTCGCCGTGGCGTACCTCGATAGTTGGCCTTCCCCAGGCGTCCAGTGAGTGGCGATCTTTGCCTATCTCTCCTGATGTATGCGCACGAACTGTCCAGCTCTGGCTAAAGTGGGAGTGGACCATACGAATAAAAAAAGAAACAAAAAAAAATTACCTTTAATAAGATGATTCTTATTAACCTTATTCGAATATCGTCAATCTTGGGCTTTCAGTATTACAGCTCAATAAAAGCCGTATTTAATTGGCTCCCAACGGAGTTACACAAAACCTCAAAAGACCTTATTAAAAAAACTATAATTAACATCGCCTTTCTCCCGCCCACAGCTCAGCAAACGCGAAGAAGTGGGAAGTCGAGCTCGCGACCTTGAAGAGCAACAACCTGCGACTGACGGCCGCCCTTCAGGAGAGCACTGCTAACGTTGACGAGTGGAAGCGGCAGCTGCACCAGTACCGCGAGGAGGTGGCCCGCGCCAGGCACTACGCTGGTAAAGGTAGGGTAGATATAGACTTGTAGTCTACCAACAGATCTACCAGAGACTCCTCATAACATAAACAGCCTATCATGATGTTCCCACTGCTAGGACATAGGTCTCCACTCTTCAAGAAGGAGTGGGGTGTCATCTACCACGTCCAGTCAGGGTTGGTAGATACCTCATGTCTTCGAGTTTTAGTTTTCTCATGATGTTTTATTCACCGTTTTGGGACTAGTGGTGATGAAATTATTTACACAAAGTAACAACCCACAACTCGTCAGATGGGGCCGTTACTACTGCGCTACCATTGCTCAATCAAATCAATCAAAACATGCTGCGCCGACCTCAAATAGAGGACTACTGATTCATCGCCTTTCAAGCCATATGTTGCACATAATCTGAACATCGTTTTTCTGGTATTACTCCACTCTTGTATAACTTCTGGTTCCCTTCACTATAATTTCCCGATAAACCATCATATTTTCATCTCGTTTCAGGCGCCGAAGCCAATGAGGTAGAACAGCTCCGTCAGCGCGTTGCCCAACTAGAGGCTGAGCTGGCACAGAAGAATGAGGAACTGGCGCAGATCACAAAGTCGAAGAAGAGCGAGCAGGTGGGTCATAGTTACAACCTTTATTACACGGGCACGGCCATCTGACGGCATTGGGTAGGTGTGGCATGGAGTAGTGAGCGAATGGAGTGTTATATTCTATAGGTTAGTTTAAAAATCGCACGGTGATCTCAAAAGATATATTCAAAGAAGAAAATAAAACAATTGAGTTCGCTTTCAAATTGAGTGCGCTCACTTTAGTGATGTTCCATGTGAACTGAACAGTATAGGTATGCAGGGATACTGCCAGGGTCGCGGTTCGAAAGAGTTACCGTGGCCCTGACATAGGCAACTGAAGGAACTCGGGTGGGTTTTAGTCTGTAAAAGTCTGACACGAAGAGATTTCATTTGATGATTTCCCATAAAAAAAAATAAAGTTATGTAGGGATCTAATGTTCAATATTTCGGAAGCGATCGGTTGGATTCTGATAAAATCATTTGTTGGAGGTTAATATAATTTATTTCTTGTTGATTGATGGACGCTGGTTAAAGTTCTAAGTTCGTAGACAAATTCTAGACTTACTGTTTCGTGTCAGATTGTTGTCGACACGCTTAGAAGAATAATTTGCTTAATATCTTCATCCCTCTTTCCTATTTCTTCCTGTGGGTGTCGTAAGAGGTGACTAAGTGTGTTACTAAACAATGGACAGCAGCGTTCTCTATGCATTTTACCACCATACTGTGATCGTTAACCCTCCTGCCAAGCAGGGCGATTATGGTCGGCCCCCCAAATTAGGAAAGGCCTTTGTCCAGTGGTGGACGTCTTTCGGCTGAAATTATGATGATGATGAATGTCATCATACCCTCCCTCCATAATTGCTGCTTGTACTCCATTCGTTCACTACTCCATGTTTCTTAGTATCGTAGTATTCACAAAAGGGAATCGTTTTGGGTTTGTAGTTAGTCATAAAAGAAAAAAAACACATTCAAACAAAACCAACCATTGCTACAATTTATACACTTTTTAACCGACTTTACAAAATGAAGGAGGTTCTAAATTTGGTTATATGTTTTTTTTAATGTGTGTTACCTACCTCAGAACTCCGTAATTTTTAAAACGATTTGAAGAAATCCTCTTTGGTTTGAAAGCGTATACTTACCGAGTGGTCCAATATAAATTGGGTAAAGTTCTGAATAGTGGTTTTTGGGTACGCTTCAATAATGAGTTTTTTTTAGCCACTTAGTTTTTGGATGATGTAATAATTAATTCCTATCACTATTATTTACTAAGCTAGAGAAGATATACAAATTTATGTGGAGTAGGTACCACAACTGAAAAATAAAAATATTATAATAAAAAAGAAAATGACTTCCAAAGATAAAAAATAAATACAAGGTGAAAAATAACTGTAATTTTGGAAGTCGGTGGCAAAAATCGAAAAAACAAAGCCAAAACACCGACTTCCGAAAATACATTTATTTTCCAGTTTGTAGTGTTCTGAGGTTGTAACTATACACTTTTTATTCACTTACTTCTTTCCAATCTTTCAAATATCTGTAACTTAGTAATACTATCATAACTTTTTAATTTATTAATTCATTAATTTTAATGCATGTTTGTAAATAATAATGTAAATAATTTATAATCTTTATGTATTTGTTTACTTTGTTAACTTAATACTAACAAATAAACTCTATTTTACTTTCCTTTCTTTCTTTTATTTTTGTTTCAATCCTTATTGCTGTTCTTTCTGTTCTCCTTCTCTTTTTTATTTAAAGGTCACGTGGTCTTTGGCGTTCATTCTGTTCTAACGTATTCCTCTATTTTCTCTCTGATTAGTTATATAAGTCCAAATATTTTTACGATGTAAGGCTGGCATTTCATTTGGTGTATTTGCCCAAATATTCATGCAACTGCATCATCTCCCTAGCCTTTTCTCAACATTGTTGGGACTAGCTTCCAGTCTATCCGGATGCAGCTGAATTTTTTACATGGAGCGACTGCCTATCTGAACTCCGCAACACAGTTACTGGATGAATACGATACCGCTTGGTAAAACTGGTTGTCAGACTTTCGGACTTCTGACGACCCGTAAAAACTGTCAGATCCACAAATGACAACCGGGACGGTTAAACGTGTTTTCCGAGGCACGGAGGGATCGTGAAATTTAAAGATGGTCACCCATCTAAGAACCAACCGCGGCAAGCGTAGCTTAACCTGATTGATCGATCCCTGCGGCTGTTATTATTTAGCAACAAGCCCGGCAAGCCACGCAACTTGATCAATTTAAAATATACTCCTAATAGATTGAGATAAAGCTGTTTTGCTGATGAATTAACGCGAATATTTGGCCAAGTCAAGTGGGAGAGAGATCAGGCCCAGGACCAACGGCGGAACAACTACTTTCATAATGTCTATTAATTCATTTGCACATTGTATAGTTACACCAAATAACAAAAAATAGGGACATGGCTGTTATAGATACGACCGCCATTGGGACCGCTTTTCCTCTTAAATGGTGATTCTAAGCATAATTTCAAGGTACTGGTTCTATTCCAACTTTTAAGTAACCAGAGAAGACAATGGTGCCGATTCTGTTGTACAAAATTCTCTAAACTAAACTAAAAATCACTAAAATTTGGTTTATTCCTGTCAAACGACGATTTCCTATTCTGAAATAGACTAAAGTGACACAACTTAACTATATTTTAGTTTGATAGCACTGAGATTGCACTGAGTTATTAGTTTAGTGAAAATGACAATTTTGTTATTCTGAGTTTGCCGGTTTTCACCAAAAATTTTGAGTATAATAATTTATTTTGACTAAATCTGACTATTTTTAATCGCGATTAAAAAGGTGTGGAATAAAACTAGTTGGTCATGAACAAAAATTCACACCAACGCCTCGCCTTCACGTGCAAAAACAGTGCTGTATTTTTTATTTTTTCTTTTGCTTATATCTCGAAAATGGCGTGTCCTATCGCAAAAATAATGAAATTTTCGACCCCCTTTATGAAACACCGGAACATATAAATCTCAACACGTGGGTAATTTTTTTTTTTAAATCAAAAAGTGAAAAATTCCATATAAAACACGTCCAGGCTGCCCCCATACGCGCGCCTTCGTCTCTAAAGAATTCATTGCGTAGCGCACACAAGTACCACGTTGCGAAACCAAAAGAAAAAAACACCACGTTGATTGTCAAATTCGTTTTAGTCATGTCAAAATAATTTTTAAATTTAGAGATTTTTTCTTGCAGAATAGCGTTAAAATTCTCATAGCCAAAAGTAAGGAATTTTAGAGATAGTTTAGTTAGTTTAGTTCGGTGTATAACAGAATCGGCACCAATAATTGTTTCTAAAATTACTTATTGATTTTCTAGTACTCGTGTACTTTTTTACAGTGAATATGGTGTCTGAAATTAAAAACTATGATTACTTACACAAAAAGTTATAAAAAATCTGTTAGATCTAGCTAAAAATGTATGGAAACCTAAAGCTAGAATTTAGATTAGAGCTAAATGACATATTATTCTAATTTAACTCTAGTGAATGCATGCCTGCAAGTGCATTTTATGCAGATGGCCATAAGGTTCAAATTGACGTGTGCTCCTGAAATAAAATGAGTATTCCTATGTTTCTGCTTCACTTCTTTTGTTTTTGCTCTCAGTTTTTGTGACGTGGCCTTTTTCTTGTCTGTTCCGCTGAAAACGGTTAATCTTAACTGACAACGATTTAGCAAACGACTTTCAACTTTAACCGGCAGGACGCAGAGGCTAAACTCGCTCAAAGCCAGCTGGAGTTGGCCCTGGCTGCTCAAGATGGTCAGCGGCAGGTCATACAGGCGCTCAACGATCAACTGGCGAGGCAGCTTGATGAGCTGGTGAGTTTACTGTTTTTATACATTTCTAGCATAATATGTAGCTGATATGAAGGTCAAGATGGTGCATTGGCAAGAGATACTGCTGTGGTGGTGTATCTTCGGAGAGGTTTGATGTCTTGGATTTTTTTACGTTACATTAATTTTTATGTAAATGGGAGACAATTATGTACCTGATTGTAGAATAGACGTAGAATGGACGAAGGGAGGGACACAAGTCACATTTAATGTAAGGTTGTCTTGAAAGACTAAGGACTTTCATGATCTTTTGCACAACCAGGGTTGATAAAAACAATGATTAGAAAAATGTTTTAAGACTTAAATCTTTTCTTTGACTTGTTTATTTAAATCATTTTTTAAATTTAAATAATATCTTTTAGTTTGTTATTCAATTTTTAGATGTTCAGCTTAAGAAATAATACCATCAGAGCGATTTATAAATAGTAATATAATTATAACTAAACTCATTTTGGATCAGTATTTGTGAGAAAGGATTTTTTTTGTTGTAAACATAAGAGACGAGTTCTAATTGAGTGTGACTGCAAGAGATAACTGGTTTCTGTTATCGTTGCGGTGTTCAAAATAATTAATTAAATTAATTGATTCTTTTGTAAAATAGTTTTAATTATAGCCTTCAGATATGAGCTGACACATTCCATATCCGAAAACTTTCTAACAACACTTATTACTATTTTGTACGTCATGACATTCTAAATTGAGTACTTGAACAGAAAGTCAGACATCTTGTATATACACATATAAACTCACGCCATTTTCACGGGGAAATGGCGTGAGTGGCGTGCCTAAGCGCCCATGGGCTACAGAACGCCACCTGATACGATCCTTACAGCCTCCTTTTTCCTCGTTTAAATTCATACATCCGTTCTTACACGCACGCCAGTTATACCAGTAATACGTTCCTGACCTTTCTGAAGAACTTGTATTGCCCCCAAAGCGGTATAATCCCGGATTAATCAATATACCTCATATCGTTCGACAGAGCACGATCCACCGCGAGATCAACTCAGCGCTGCACACATGAGACGCGGCCCCCGCGCCGCCGCAGTACGCGGCGCAGGCGCAGCAGGCGCAGGCGCAGCTGGCGCAGCACGCGCAGCTGGCCCAACAAGCCCAACAATCCCGACGCCTGCCGCTACTGTTGCGCGGCCCGGAGCCTGCCTACGTCACAGTGAAGGCCAAGAAATGAAGAGTGCTCTCGGTATTTCGCAAGGTGCACGAGTTTTTTTAAACTTATGAAGGGAGTCGGTTGTGTTTTGTCTTTTTTGAGTTTGGGGTCAATGTGTGGGGTATTGGTACTTGATCGAACATGTCTTTTTGTATTTCTCTTCAGGTTTCAGATATCATTGTAGCTCTGGCTCTTGTACAGACGCCAGCACAAAAGCTACTTCAATCTGTCAATGTTCTTTACTTGGTTTGCAACTTTATCGCTAAAGTATAAGGTTCAAGGTTGATTGGCAGAAATTGTCAGTTTCGGTTAACTTGATGTGCTGGCGTCTGCATTAAGAATTCCTGTATCACAAGAGCCAAAAAATAAATCCTACTAATATTATACATGTGAAAGTTATTGAGTATGGATGTATGTTTTTTACTCTTTAGCGCAGAAACTACTGATCGGATTTAGATTAAATTTGGCACACAGATATTTTATAACCTGGATTAACACAGAGAGTACTTTTTATCGCGGTAATACGTTCCCGCGGGTTAATTTCCGACCCTCATGCGGGCGAAGCCGCTGGCAAAAGCTAGTAAGTAATAAGTATAAATCTCTCAATAACAGTATATGCTTCGGCAATCATCGTTTATTTTCGGAAAAACAAATGCACGGTTTTGAGATCTAATAAAGAGTTGTTATAACCATGATAGGTACACTACGATATTGTGCGGCAGTACAAAGTTTAGCGAGAGCAGTGGTGGCCTACTGCGACTTACTAGTTGTAGGTCGTGGGTTCGAACCCAAGCAGGCACTGAAGTAAATTATTTCATCACCACTGCTTTCAAAACGGTGAAGGAAAACATCATGATAAAACCGGCATGTGTTAAAACCAAACATTCGAAGACATGTGACAGCTACCAACGCGTACTGGGCCCGCGTGGTGTGGAGTGGAGACCTGTTTTCCAGCAGTGGGAAAATTATAGACTACTGACAATGATGACAAAGCTTAAAAACTTTGCCTCTGGGGGTTACTCGGCGTAACGTTCGTACTGATTTCGTGAACCCAAGGATTGCCGAAGCGTATGCGTTTTCTGGTTTACCTGTATTTAAAATGCTTTTTTATTCGAAAATGTTTCGGTACTATTTCTTTTATAGTGTAAAACGATAGTGCTGCCATCTGCGTGTTTGTCATTTCCATGTATGCCTGGAGAGTGAAAGGAATGGTTATAAAGTATGCCTTTTTCTGTCTAATGACATGTAAACAAGCGTTGCAAACAATATATGCGTGACGTTGATAAAATAATACACATAGTCAAGTATCTATATCTTTTAAATTCTTCTGTATGAAAGATGTAGCGTCAAGCAGATACCTTGCACGCACGGTCACACATTAGGCTATACATTTCCAGTATAAGCTGACATCTCATTGTACGAAAAGCTTATAGAATGCGAGGTCAGCCAAAACTGGAAATGTATAGCTTGACCTGTAGCCGTGTGTACGACAAAAATCACATTTTATTTTCGATTAAATAAAATTGTGTCTTTTTTCTAATAATTATTTGTTTGAAATGCGTGTTCTGTATAGTAACATTCCACACACATTGACATCATTACAAAATTATTTCTTAGGGTATATCAGCTTATTTTAGTTGGGTTTTCAAATGTTATGATAATTCCGTTGTCAAAAATATACTTAATGAATTTTCAAGTTAAATCTATGTGGAAATAGACATAAAGTAAAAATTTACTGACATTATTCTGAAATCTTCTGTTCAAGTATTTGAATACTTCCTCCATGAATTGTAACTCTGTGAAAGATCTTTTGTATTTTATCACGAAGTAGGCGGTACAGAATATACACCGTGACATTTTAGTCGTCAAAGGTTGTCCACTCAATGTATCCGACATAATATACCTCTAGGCGTGATAAAAAATTTGTTACCATTAATTAAGATAATAGGTACGAAGAAAAAACAAATAATGCTTTAGGATTATGAAACATCCTGTTAATAATATTTACGTATCAGACGGTATAGAACATACCTACCCAGCACACGAGTCGACTAGATGATTCCATCTCCATTTTCCATGAGACAAAATATCAATTACAAACTACGTCATGCGTCATCATATTGAATAATAAATAATATATTTTTTGTTATTCAAATATTCATTTTGTTTTTTCATGGATGTGTAGTAGTCACTAGATACATGAAGTGGGCTGTCGTTGTAAGACGGTTAAAATGTCACGGTGTATACTCCATGATTGTTTCCCTATGATAATAGCTAATCAGAAAGGAGCTTTATGACGCAACGACATTGATTGTCCAATGGCAGATGATTCCTTGTCCATGATGACACCAGTTGAATGTAAATGTACGTGTATACTTTTCATATTGACTACTTCGTATAGATAAAAAGAAGATCTTAAATTTAAAATATCTTCGGCTTAGAATGCAATAAAATTGCAATCTTTACAAGCAATGGTGCGAACAACCGACATACTCTTTTCGATGTTTATAAATTCATCGATAATTTATTTTTAACTAGGGCACATCACTATTATTGGTTCCACTGATAATGTATCGATAACAGAGTGATTTAATTTTACCATAGTGTTGTCATTTGTAAAACGGTGTCGTCACAGTAATTTTTATTAACTGATATGAAAAAGATTCTGAACTATGTTTAAATAAATTAGCTTCAATAGAAAGAGAACCAAATTCGCTTTCGATAAAACGAATTATTATTTCAACAGTATTCTGAGGTTCCTTTGGTTACCTTGTTGAATGAAATTTACTAAAATTGCAAAAGAAAATCAATTTTATGCCTGTACGTTAAGGTTTATAATCGATTGCACGGTTTAAATCAGTGGAGCCTCCGACATGAATCAATATTCGCAAATATCGAGTTTTATTTAAAAGCTAGGTACGCTAAGTATTAGTTATCTAGCGGTTCTCTTTAATTTTTGTATTATCAGATCTCACTATTAACTGTAGTATTTAAATTCACTGTTTCATGTTTCGAGGAAGATTTCACGACATTTTGTTTAGCGGCAATAACGTTCGGATCTCATACCATTTGCGCTCATCGCGTTTGTAAATTATATCGATAGTGTCTTAAGTCTATTATATCGAAACGATTACATCGATATTAGAGCTATGTTCGTATTGACGTTTATGTCCAAATTGTACACCACTATGGGTGTTTTAAAACCCAATAAATTGTATGCATTACACTAATCGATATCATAGGAAAATCGACCATCAATTCATTAAAAACGGTAATTTTCACTAAAAATTTCCTATGACGAACGATCATTTTCTTTTCAAACTAAATATAAACTCCAATGCGAAGTTTGAGCGCTGGATAAAGCGGTCTGTTTGAAATGAGTGCTTGAAGCGAAAAGCTAACGATGTATGAAATTGAACGACATCTCCTAATATTATCTTTGTGGAAACTTCACGGTTTGATGCACGGTACCTCTTAAGTTAATATGTCACATATGAGGGCGCAAGTTCAAGTGTTCTTTGTTAAGATATTTCATTACTATAAGTTCTAGTTCTTCCAGAGCGTTTACAGATATCTGGCTGTTATTTTCCTGGAAATTTCAGACCTGAAACGGTAACAGTGTATATCTGAATCGGAAACTGAGTATTAGTTTCATGTATAAAATAAAATATTACGGCGGCTCTTTTTTTGCAAATCATTTTATCTAATCAACCGGCTTTTAAAAATAATGAAATCAATCTCCTCCAAAATAAAGACTATATTCCGTTAACACTGATCAATTTACCAACTAACAAAAGTATGGGAAACGACAACATTCGGTGCGAACCGATGGTTATAGAAATAACTAATTCATTTAGCTTTATTGTGAAGTCTACCCATTTTGTAAACAGATGACGCATCTAGGCTGTTAAATAACCCACTAAATCGATGTATTAAAAATATAGAAAATGACTACATTGAGTGCGAATCCTGATATAGGCACAGAGATCGTCAAAGGTTATTTATGTTACCGCCCAAACCTAATTTTAGGATGAACTAGTTTTGTCTAGGCCAAACCAGTTCTCCCTTCTCAGCAACATAACGCCTCTACATGTTTATGTGTAACAGCTTACAACGGTTAAAGTTTCACATTGGAATGATACCGTGACACTACATCACTACCTTTTTTTACTGTTTGTCCTATCGCGTGTAGGGAGAACTGGTTTGGTCTAGTTGCTCCTAAAATCGGGTTTGGCCGGTAACATATACAGGGTGTCCCAAAAATCAACTTCAAGCCGAAAACGGTTGATAGGCCAGGTGGTGACAGTTATCAGAAAAAATAGTAAAAAAAATCTAAGTTAAGCATTTTTTTTTTCAGTACAGTCAGTTAAAGTTGGGCGATGTAATAATTTTTAGTACATCCTGGAGCAAAAAGTGATATTTTCTTTAAAACTGAGATAGTTGTGTTTTAATTTTGGACTGTAGTTTACAGAAGGGTTATTCAGGGTTACAACACTCATAAAAAAATATGAAAAGTAATGTCAATAATTCGAAATGTACTTAACTTAGATTTTTTAAATTATTTTTGTGATAACTGTCACCACCTGGCCTATCAACCGTTTTCGGCTTGACGTTGATTTTTGGGACACCCGTATACGTTTCGCCCTTCCCGCATTTCACAGTGAACCAAACATACGTGTGGCACCTCCTTTGTTCAATACTCTCTGTTTTGTATAAACGTAATGATCATTCTCTCGTCTCTTAGATTAATATAATATGACATTTATCAACCTCGTTTATGTCCATCATAAATGTTTATTGATAGTTTTTGAGTCAATTCGAGTCAGTGATGTCGACCCACCCTTATCTAAATGTAAATACGTTCGAAAATCGTGTAACCCCACGATTCAATGCCAAAAATAACTAATTTTTATTATTAAAATTAATGTATATTTTAAAAGTAGATTTTTAATATTATATTATTGTGTAAGAAAACTGGTTGCACGGTGAAATACCGAATTAAAAATATATATATATTTAAATTTAAAAAAAAAAACTATGTAACTCTTGATTTCGATATTCGCCTGAAATATTATGATGATATAGTCGACAGGCCGTGCCATGTCTTAGTGTATGTGTGTATATTGAAATATTCTCTAATTAATATATTAAAATATAAAACAATCGGTTAATAATACGCCTCGTCAGTCCCTTTCTCCTGTACTCCAGGCCGATGCGCATAGGCATACGGGGAGGGATTTTAAAACAATGAAAATTAAAGCTTCGATTAAAAAGTTTTTTGAAAGCGTTACATTTAAAAATATTGCGTAGTATGTAAGTGTATGTAATATACAGATGAGTGTGAAGTTTTCCGACGAACTGTTCCGTTTTGAACTTTTGTGTTTCATGTACTGTGCATTTCTTTTTTGTCTCGAATACATTCTTCAATATTGTAATAAATGTTAAGGTTGAAAATCGTGTGTATGTTTTGACTGAGGATCACATAGAGAACAGTATCACCCTAAAGGTTTAAAATAGGGTTGCTTGAGCTTCCATAAATACGTTTAAATGATTGTTAAAATATACTTGCGACTGACCTAATATATGCATATGCAATTGCCATCTTCCACCTACCCCAGTACCAAACTTAAATTGTTTAAAAAAAAATGTGTATGTCAGCCCCGACCCACGACTGTAGTTTACTCCTTACGAATGATTATACAATATATAGATTAATAAACATAACATTACGCAACGTAACACATAACGTAATGTAACGCATACCATAACGTAACGTATAACGTAAGGTAACGGAGAAAGTTGGATTTTATTTCACATCAATTTTCATACCCCGGGCTTAAATATGAAAAACGATTCTTAAAGAGTAAACTCCATAAAAAAGGTCAATATTCTGTGGTTCTGACTCTGTCTTCCGAGGCTTGCATATCTCTAAATTATTCGAATATATTGTGATCCTCAGTGAGAACATTATCTTCAACATAAATATTCCTATGTTACATTAGACTTATAAAAACACTTCCGTTTAACTTTCCTACTGTGTAGGTGTATTCTATTAATATAATATTAAATGATAATTATTAAATTGTAACGTAAAATTCCAATCTCGATGATTTTTAATTAATATATTAAATATATTCATCCTTAGGTATAAGATGTTTAGTGAGTCGCGCAAAATTATTTTGTTAGAAATAAATTTATTTTTTAATAAATACTAGAAATCGGTAGATTATTATTTGTCAAATAGAAAATGCCAATTCATAATAGTTCATTATTATCAAAATTTCTAGATAAAAATATAAAATAATTACTAAATGTAAATAATAAAATAATTTTGTGCGAAAAAAATTATGTATGAAAAAATTAAAAGATAAAAATCGTCACCAGTATCCGTCTAACTCCCAAACGTTGACGTAGAAGTTAATTTCGACTTTATTTTCATTTGTCTAAGTTTAACATTCGTTTAAAAACCCTGTAATTCATAGATCCCTTAGCAAATTAGTGATTACACTTTGACAGATAATATCGTCGGTGATTTTTTTTGAGAAGTTAAATCGTTTTATTTAAAATACATTTTTTTTTTTGTTAAATAAGTATTTATATTTTTTAATGTTCGTATTTTTTATATTTGTGTTCAATGATTGTATATATATATATATTTTAAGTTAAAAAATATCTAGTTTTTACATTCATTGCAAACGATCATTATCTGTCAAAAACCTTGAAAAAAAAAAATTGAAAACAAAATGATATCATTAAAAAGGCTGAGGACACAATTTTTAAGATATACAATGTCTTCTAAACAGGGTAACTTTCATTTACTGTTGCGTGGATTTTTAAATAGTGGTCGTTGTTATTCGATTTTTACTCTTTGTCATACAACATACACTTTCCGTAGCTCTTTACAATTTGTTCTCGAAAACGTGCGGCGAATATACACGTCAAACGTCGCGTGGTGTGACGTCACAATGTATCAGTAGTTTTATCGAACAATATTATATACTCTCTAAACTTCAAACAATTTACCTTTCCTTTTGTATAAAACTACATGAACAATTTTAATTTTGTAGTTAAATAAATACATAGATACATACATACATACATATGGACGTAACCGAAACAAAAGCAGTATATAAGGATATTAGCAGGTGGCGTTCTGTAGTTTCTGCCTACCCCGATAGGAAGAAGGCGTGAGCTTATGTATGTATGTATAAATACATAGCTATAGTAGTAAATAATGTTTTTAATTATAGATACAGTATTTATTTGTACATGTAAAAAAAAACTGTTTATCAAATAGATAAAAATTAGTAGAAGAAACCGAAGGATCTGTTGGATTATAAGAAATGTAATATAAAATTAGATAATGTTTAAGTGTTATTCCCGTTTCATTTGTAAACCGAAGATGTTGAATGTGACTACATATAAATAACATTTATAGTATAGATAGTTATATGTATTATATCATAGTCGTTACAATAGATGAGATTATAATTTTAAATGTATCTTGGCTGGGAGATGACATTTTTTGTTTTTTAGTGGCCAATAATTTCGGCCCGATGTGTACTGCCCACCGATTACCACACAGTGTGCCAATAATTTTGCCAGAAAGTGTAGTATGTGTAGTATCAACTTTGACTTTGATCTCAGAGTAAAATAAATGAGTTTAGTTTCATTTAACGCCATCTAGTGGTCAGAAGGAGAAGTTTTGTGTTTCTCTCGAGCCGTAACTATTGGCCACTTGATATTGTTGTATTGTAATCGCATTATAGTTTTAATTGTAATTTATTCAATATAAATTGTTATAGTCTGCGTTGCATTTGTTATTGATACACTTTGATAAAAAGATGTTAGTATTTTGATGAAGTTTGAGGATGGAGAAATTGACAAGGGTTTTATTTATTTTGATATTTTAAAGGAGCTTGAATGAGATTAAAATGGACGTAAATGTGTTAAATTTTTTATAAATTATTTATTTTCAATAATAGTTGGTCTCGAATTTATTTATGATCTTCCAAAAAGTGTAGTTATTTATTTAGAAGGAAAAAGAAACAATTTAATTTATTTTAAAATTCGCGAATAAATTTTCTTTCGTATTGGCTGATCTTTATGGATCCCCAATACTAAGATGTATTTTGGTTTATTTACAAATAACTTATTTTAGAACAACAGAGGGCGTTATAAGCTTAGGTTGATGGCTGACGTCATAAGACTTTACTAGTAGATCTCAAAAACTATGGGATTTATGACCCGTGGTATTGCAATTTCGTTAAATTAATATTTAACTTGAGTCAGTATGAAAATAGGAAGAAACATTGAAATTATTGTTAAGTAAATGTAATCTTTATAGTCACCGTATAAGATTTATCGACAAAAGTTTCGGCAGCCACGAAGTTATTAACGATGAAAAATGAACTGTATGGAGTTTTCTTTTGGTTTATTTTCAAGTGCAGCGCAGACTAAGTATGTGTACTACGTTATATCTTCCATTAGAGCAGTAGTCGCTGTGAGCTGAGTATGCATATTAAACAATAAATAAATACAATATGGATTTCAAAATTGAGTTTTATTTAAATAATCCTTAATTCGCCAAAATCACAATTCATCTCACGAAGTGACGCGTGCTTTGCTTGTAGTTACTAAGTCCACAAACGCGCTGTGTATGTATGGGTAAGGTTGAAGCCCTCGGTACCGTCAGAGATATTGGTGAAGTCGGAAGTGTGTATGTGCATGTGGCGCTGCTGCTACTTATCTTCACGCACACATTTACAGCGCATTTGTACACTTGGTTACCAAAAGTAAAGCGTGCGTCGTTTTGAGATAAATTACAATACCAACGTGACTTTTTCCAGTCGTTTGTACGTTCTGAGTTTTTCTTGGACATTCATCGTTTAGACATTACATCAGTGAACGAATCATCATCATTCATCGTAATCTGGACTTAATACTCTAAGTCTGAAATCGCCAACCTTTCTTGAGCAAGTGTGGTTAATTATGCTTGTGCCTTCTCTGTATCAGAAGCGTTTTCCGAGCTTTGAGACCATAATAGGCTGCTTTTTCAATCCAAATAGTGCAAAAAGATGCATAAAACACCAAAGAAGATTTCGTTCTAAACTTTCGCCTACAACAAGCCAGTTTCACAAACTCATTCGTAAATTGACTCGGTACACAGATTTAGTGAGTGAATTTGATGACTTTTAGATGTAACTGTATGTATTCTGCTAGCAAGCAAGCGTGCAAAACATACAGGGTGGCAGATACATCAACGCGCAACCTGCCATCATGGATTCAGTACTGAACTGATTTTGAACCCCCCCTCCCCCCGTTGAAAGTTTTCTTCGGCTCATCATCTGCCTAGCCTTTTTCCATGTTGAGGTCGGCTTCCAGTCTAACTGGATGCAGCTGAATACTTTTATTTTACATGGAGCGACTGCCTATCTGACCTTCACAACTCAGTTACTGGGTAATACGATACCCCTTGGTAAGATTGGTTGTCAGACTCAGGTTTCTGACGACCCGTTACGATTGTCTAAGATCCACAAATGACAGCCGGGACCTTCTTGGTATGTGAAGATGATCACCCATCCACGAACCAACCGCGGCAAGCGTAGCTTAACCCGATCGATCCGTGCGGCTGTTAATAGTTAGCCACAAGCCCCTCGTATTAATATTGGTTATAATATAAACTATTACCATGCAAGTTTTTCACTTTTTTTATTTATTTATCTTGTAGCTTGTGAAAATACCTACTTTGAATCATCTACTCGTATGAATTGATTTAGGTAATACAATAATAGAAAGATAGAAAACCCATCACACAAACTGACACTAATTTCAGTTCAGAAAGGCACATTTGATAGAATAATGTACTTTCTAAATCATTAAAAAAAAATCAACTGAGACATAAAATATACACGGCTATAAATAAATAAAAGAAAGTATTTCAGTAATCCGAATCAAGTCATGTACTCTCAATTCATTCAGTTTTACAAATCCCGAACGAGAAAAAGCTCGCAACAATACCATGAAAATAAGAAAATCCCCAGCGAAGTGTGAAAAATTTCTACCGCACTAAACCGACTGGCTTGCATTTTTTATCATCGTTTTATTCCATCTGCTTCGCCAAACAAATCCTAATCCCTTAAGCAAACAGAGAGAACGTGACAAAAAATTTGGAAAAACAGCTGAACTCACGAAAAATTTTGAAACGCGGTAAGGGACCACAGATAACGCATGAATTTCGGGTATTCGGCATCGATTTCCCAGGGCGCATGACAGGATTCCCGCCATTTCGCCAGTACCGTGCCAGGGCTCACGCGACACGAACGCGTCCCGCGATCGCGACATTCAAAATAATAAAATGAATTAAATCTAGTGACTCTAACAGAAATTTGACAGTGGTTGCCCTTAATTTTACGTGTAAATTCGAAATTGGTTATTTTTCGAAGGTGTCCGGTCGAAAAAGGATCGCAGCCACATTGTTTTCGGTGAGTTTTCCATTTATTACAAATCGATATATTCGGGAATATAAATTGTCTACAATGAACGTAATATTTTCCAGAGATTCCTTTATTATTTTGTAGACTGCCGATCTATTCAGCTCTAGTAAATAATTTTGGCTTTCATTGTGTTTTATTTCTTTAGAGAAATTGAATCGGAATTTCTGATATTATTTTGTAGTATTTTGCTTAAAGATTGTGTACGCGTTTTTGGTTCATAGCTGTCTTATTAGCAAAAGTATTTTCATTTTTCTCTCAATATTTTCATACTACATTCAAATATTTTTAAATTCCAATAATTTCTTTAGCTACGTCACTGACCCGGGCAATCACTCCGATCTTACTACGATCGGAAACAAAAGATTCTTTACCATAACCTTTCGCTTTTCTTCTCGACTGTTGAGAAAGACTTTGTTTTTTCTCTCATATTTGGGTCACGATGGAAAAATTACGCAAACTCATTCATACATTATGTACCTATTTAGACTTAGTCCCGCGATGTTTTAACTCGTTTTGTTTTATCTGTATGAATGGAAACGTACTTACTCAGTGCCTACGGGGAGAATTTTTGAATGACTGAATTCGGAAATGTAATTTTTGTTTTGTCAAGAAGTTTTTTTGATCTTCAGCTTCTAAATCTCTTGAATACTGTACAATGTTTGGAAGGCCAAAATGTCATGTAATCAATAGGAAAACCGAAGGCAATTACGTCAAATCAACTCGTAAAGTTCTCATGCTAGAATGGCTCTATTTACGACCGCGCCAATATCGAATGCTTGAGAAAAGACTTGAATGCAAAGTATCGTATTAGTGATGCATCATATATTATGTTCTGTCGTTTTGAAGCTAAGTAAATAATTGTTTGAAGATGCCATGGCTGATCTAGGCGACGACTAATACAAGGTGTTCCTTTTGATATTCCAAAACTCTAGTATTTTAATGAGACCATGTCAATGAGTCAACTGGCATATAAATAATTGTTTTCGATTTAATTTTTCATACAAAACAATTCGAAGTCACGATTATTTATTTAAAATACCCTTACGTGAAATAAGAAAACGTCGCATTTTCATAATTTTTGAATTATTGGTTTGAATGAAAATGATTGACTTGTACTTATCAATGACTTACACCCGTTCTTCCGTCCTAACATCCGTTCGTTCATAAACCCGTTCATAGCTTTAAATTTGAATTATTGGTTTGAATGAATGTTGAGAGGATGAATGAAGGACGGCTTACAAGAGGTATTTACAAAGAAGATGTGAGTGGAAACGCCCTCGGAGGACGTATAGTGACCTTATTGGTGATGTTCTTCAGAAAGGTTAGTTGCTAAGTACTCGCAACCGACGTGTGTGTATGACCAGATGTATGAACCTAAATGAGGCAAAAAGAGTTTGTAAAGATCGTAGCAGGTGGCGTTTCGTAGTTTTTGCCATGGGACAAAGCGTGAATTTATGTATGTATGACAATTACTAAGGTACTCATACTTATCAATGAAACTTACACCCTTATTCAAGAACAAAATAGCTCATTACTAAATAAAAAAAAAAAACATGTGCCAGTTGATTCTTTGCCATGGTCTCATTAAAACCCTAGAGTTATGGGATATTAAAATAGAATCACGTTGTAGAAGACTTTGGTAGAAAAAACATAAA
Source organism: Aporophyla nigra (assembly GCA_947507805.1). NCBI lineage: Eukaryota > Metazoa > Arthropoda > Insecta > Lepidoptera > Noctuidae > Aporophyla > Aporophyla nigra. The sequence continues at coordinate 19,166,281 of OX382315.1, forward strand.
TTGCGCCGCCAACCCCAAGTAAATTGGGATAAGGGCAAATATTGATGAATTATGGTGATTTACTTCTGAAAGAGAGAGCTTCCCAAACCCTCAAAAATATGAAATGGTAAATAAAAACTTTTTTACAAAAAAAAACAACCGACTTCCTTAAAAACACTACAAAGTGAAAAATAACTTTAATTTCGGAAGTCGATGTCTTAGGATTTGTATTTATGGTTTTTTTGCCACCGACTTCCGAAATTAAAGTTATTTTCACTTTGTAGTGTTTTTAAGGAAGTCGGTTGTTTTTTTTTGTAAAAAAGTTTTTATTTTTAAATTTTTAGTTGTGGTATTCACCCTGCACTAATTCCAAACAAACAATGCATATTTATGCGATAGCAGAAATCGCGGTTGATTTCCTGTCATTTTTTAAAGAGTTCCGGTGTCTGTCTCCCGAACTCATCATCAGATCTATATGAAAATTATATGGGACCATTTCGGAATAAACCCCTTTCGAACAAAAAAAGAATTTTGCAAATCCGTCTATATATGACGGAGTTATGGCCGAACATACATAAAAAAAAAAAAAACATAAACATCCGAATTGAGAACCTCCTCCTTTTTGAAGTCGGTTAAAAAACGTCATTGCCATCCAATTAAACAATTTCATAAACGTAAAAACAAGCTTGTAGGTGAAGTTTTCGTGAAGGGAAACCGCTCATTATCTCGTTCGGTGTTTTCCCCTAATGAGTTTGCAACGAGACTGTAAACCACAAACAGTGTTCTTTACCGTGACTTGTTAATCGGATGCTGATTAAAAGAACTAACTAAGTATACCTACCTACCTACGTAGCCATTAACATCCATTTGGCACGTTGTCTAATCGAAAATGTCATTTTTAACCGCCTTCAAAAAAGGAGTTGGTTCTATGTTCCATCCACCCTATATATATTTTTTTAATGTATGTTCACCGATTTTTTATTTATTGACTTTAATTTGGTAGTATTTGCGTTAGCTTCGATACTAATAACACAGCCCGACGTGACTCTTGCTCCTTGAATTAGAGTATTCATTCCCCGTAGATTTTGGGTCACTAAATTCAAATTAGGCCTCGGAATTGCTCCATCACATCACATTTTTTAGGTATCTTAACCTAAAAGTGCAATAAACACGATTTTAGCATTTTTTTTCACGGTTATGTAGCATCGCGACAAATTAAGCTATCGAAAAAATACAGACAATGCTTCCAATTTAAACATCACATTTTTTAGATATCCTAACCTAAAAGTGCAAAAAACACGATTTTAGTATTTTTTTCACGGTTATGTAGCATCGCGACAAATTAAGCTATCGAAAAAATGCAGACAATGCTTTCAATTTAAAGTATAAGCATTGCTCTTCCAAATGGCGTTGAGTTTGCGCGAATATCTTTTTTCATCATCGAGAACTTTGATTTTGAAAATTTTTATAAACATGCGATATACAATTTTTCATACAATTCATGTTTATAAAAAAAACAACCGACTTCCTTAAAAGCACTACAAAGTGAAAAATAACTTTAATTTCGGAAGTCGGTGTCTTAGGATCTGTATTTATGTTTTTTTTTGCCACCGACTTCCGAAATTAAAGTTATTTTTCACTTTGTAGTGCTTTTAAGGAAGTCGGTTGTTTTTTTTTTGTAAAAAAGTTTTTATTTTTAAATTTTTAGTTGTGGTATTCACCCCGCACTCATTCCAAACAAAAAATGCATATTTATGCGATAGCAGAAATCGCGGTTGATTTGCTATCATTTTTTAAAGAGTTCCGGTGTCTGTCTCCGGAACTCATCATCAGATCTATATGAAAATTATATGGGACCATTTCGGAATAAACCCCTTTCGAACAAAAAATATTCAAAGAATTATCCCCTAACCTTCTAACCTTTCACTGTAAGTTCCTATATGTACTGTTCACCGATGAGGAGTTCCATGCGGTATCTTCGAAGACTATAATTAGTTCACCACGGATGGATAGATAGAACCAGCAATTATTTTTGATCTTTAGTACAATATCCAAATCACATTACGTGTACTGTTTGTTTTTGAGGAGTTCCTTCGTTTATCTCCCAAAGTATACATCAAATCTTCACAAAATTAATATGGGACCACCTCAGGAGTATACCCTTACGAATAAAAAAAGAATTTTCAAAATCGGTTGACAATTGGCGGAGAAATCGGTGAACATACATAAAAAAAAAAAAAAAAAAAAATACATACAGTCGAACATATAACCTCCTCCTTTTTTTGAAGTCGGTTAAAAATTAGAAATTAGCTAGCTTCATTTGTCGCGATGCTACATAACCGTGAAAAAAATGCTAAAATCGTGTTTTTTGCACTTTCAAGTTAGAATATCTAAAAGATGTGATGTGATGGAGCAATTCCGAGGCCGAATTTGAATTCAGTGACCCAAAATGTACGGGGAATGAATACTCTCATTCAAGGAGCAAGAGTCACGTCGGGCTGTGTTATTGAATCCATTTTGTTTATCGTGATGATATCCGAATACTTTCTGTCACTGGTATTGAGCTGGCCAGTAGTGGTATATGAATTAGTGCGAGGTAGATTTTATCATTTCCTCATTTGCATTGCCCTTGACAGCAAATATGTGTCGAGAAAATGGCGGTCGTGTATTTGATTTAAACTGACCTCATTTTCGGGTTTTGCATTCGTGAACTGCCTTTAGAGGACTCTTTCGATTCGGCACGGAAGCGTATCAATCGGTTGTGGACTCTGCAGACTTACCTTGTAACGAACAGACAAAGGAATGTCGACTATATAATATTCAGTCTTTTATAAATAATACGTTGGTATTATGAGCATAGCCTAGCGCTTAAGCATAGCCTGTGTAGCAGAACCAGTAAATGTTCCCACTGCTGGGACACACACAGGCCTCCTCTTTGTGAGGCAGACTGGGCCGTAATCCACCACGCGGGCCCAGTGCGGGTAGCTAGATGTAGAGTCAGCGTTAAACATATCGGAACGATGTTCGTCCTGATATTTTTACTACTGTTCAAAATAATCTCAACAACTAAGAAAATTAAACTTTAATAATATCTCAATTGAATAAAGTTCTTGTCAGAATGACAGTTGCCGTGTCTTTATTCTGAAACTCTCATTGTGTTCATATTTAATTTTCATAGTTGTTTGGATCATTATGAAGAGTCTCTAGTCTGTGCGTCCGTCCCGATATTATTGACGCTGACTGGTACGTCTTTGAATTTTAGATTCTAGTACATAATGTCGGTTTTCTGAAGATGTTACGGTGATGTTTACTCTTAAAAATTACGATAAAAGTGAAATAACTTCAATAAAAAATTTAGACTTAAACTTGTTTATGATTGAACAATTCTTGCCACAGAACAGATATGTCTGCAGAATTCCTAGTAACTTTCTATCCCTTTGTCGAGTTTGTAATAGCTCCGACGCGAAGATAAAATCACACATCGTCGCGTTTACAGTTTATAGCTTTCGCTGAAGATTTAGGTAAGTACTTGCGAGGCTCGCAGGGCGATTTATGTAGGTATACATAATCCATAGTAATATATCAGAAACGGCTTACTTTACGTACAACCATCACGCCTGTATCGCGCGAAAAGTCTGGCAGTGTTGTGTAGTAGAACCACATTTCGCTAGTAAGGTTTAAGTGTTTTGTAAAATTTGGATTTACATATGTCTCGTATACCCCCACCCCCCGGACATAAGGACATAAATTCAAATTACGAGCTAGTACTGAAAATCTATCATTCATTCAATCAATCATCTCAGCCTACCGCAGTCCACGGACATAGGCCTATCTCATGATGCGCCACAACACCCTGTCTTCCACCTTCCGTCTTCCTTCCTTTCTGAAAATCTATACAAATTAAATAATGCAGTTCATTGGTAAGCCGTTTTGGTACTATTACAAAATATTATATTTTTAAAAAAGGCGACTATTATTACATAATGTTATAATAGTCGCAATTTCTTTTTCATGGAAACAAAAATTTAAAATTTGCATTAAATTCGTTGGGTCAGTTAGTGTATTAATGAAAAATAGTCACGTTTCGTTTCTCGGATCGGGAGGTGTTCCTGAACACCGTGAACGGCCGTAGCACTAGCTAATTAAGACACGAACATACTAGAACAACAAGACAGTGTAAATAACCTTAATTAAAAACGTTCCTACCGCTGAATTATTTCACAAAATCTCGCAAAGACACGCAGCTTAACTTGAAGAGCTGTCTCATAAAAATAAAAGTTAGCTAAGTAACGAAGATTTAAGGCGAAGTGCAGGAAATGTAGCCGGTCACTCTAATTAATGAGAATTTAAGAGAAAAGAGAGGAGACGCCAGATATTTGTTTTTTTAGGGGTTCAGGAAGGTCGTTTATCCTTCCGAGTTGTAATAAGTGTCTTCATAGAGACGAGTTGAAGAATTATGAGATTTTCGGAGCAATATTAAAAGAGTTCGGGAACGATAAGGATATATGCGATGATTTCCCAGGAGGTTGCAGATGGCACTCGTTTTTGTCAAACCGAAAATTGTGAAATTGTTTCACGTATTTTGCGTTGATGAAAGCTTTTCAGAAGTGGATTTATAGTAGCTGTTTCTTTGCAAAGCTAAAATCATGGCACTTCCTTCCAAAGTTTTCAGAAGACGGTCAAAGGAATATCTTCATCTTAATCATTTTCTTGGTCTTATCCTAATTTATTGGGGTCTTGGGGTACGTGTTTATCAACCTTTGTAGGTATGTACTTTGTTCCTTCATGGTCCTCTCTTTAGAGTAAGGCGGCCCACGCGTTTGGTGTCTACCAAACGCGTGGGCCGCCGGCGAGTGTCACTAAAGACATGACAGTAATCAAAATTCAAAATGGCGACAACAAGACGTCATGTTGTGAAATAAAATAAAAAATACAGTTGACGAACTATGTCAGTTGGAGTATCACTGCATAGGTTTTTGGAAATGATCTAGATTTAGTAGTTCTATCTCTTCTTTATCTTTCCATAAACAAAGTCGGGTCCCGCGACTCTACGCTTATATTTTTAAAATTACGCAACTGATTTTAATGCGATTTTCATCATTAGACAGAATGATTCAAGATTAAGGTTTCTACGTATAATACACGGGCAAAGCCGCTGGCAAAAGCTATAATACGATAAGCAATCTCTCCTTTATTGCCTCCGATTCACGAATTGTGTGTGTATGTGTGTGTGTATGTTGTACGTTTGATGTGTGTGTATGTGTTGCACGTAGTATAAATTTTATTTAAATAAAATAGTATTAAATGTAATAACATTTAATACTATTTTATTTAAAATAAAATTTTCATGTTTCCATCTTTAACTTCACTTTTTACGAAGTCAGGTTTTCATCATACTTCTCTTCTAAAGATTCCAGAAGATGGTCAAGGGACTATATCTGAAGGATAAGCAGTTCCGTTTTCCTGAATCGGTATCTAATGAAAACAAATAGTGACGTTATGGAATTTCCCTTCGGAACCATGGGGGCCATATAAAGCAATGGACGTTTACGATCCGAGAAATGTAATAAACAATGTTCGGCTCCGTGTAGCTATTGAATTAAATGAAACGGTTTTGTTGGAATTCGTCGAGATGGATTCACATAGATACGTACATAATCTCATGCGTTTTCCCATTCCCTAAAGAACGCTACCTGCTGCGATCCTTACATACTCGTTTTGCTTCGTTCACGTTCATACAGGGTGTCCAGTAAATAGCACGACATACTGCAGGGGGTGATAGCTTGGGTCACTACCTATCAATACAACACAATATATGTTTAGCAAAATCTTACGGATTTACAGTTTTACAAAATTTTCCGAAATACCGAAAAATCTCTACCTTGAAACAGATTTTTAAGCATCTCGTAAGCAAAAAATCCTTTTCTAGTACTTTTTTTACATCAAATTATTCGTGAATAGTTACTTTACTCATTGATAAGTCTTTTTTCTATCAAAGACAAGAATGTTTTCAAGAAATACTATATTTTGTTTAAATTTGCACAGAACTATTTTCTTATCACTTAAGTTTAACCTATAGTGGTGAAAAAAAAAATGCGTAAGATTTTGCTGAACATAATATGTTCAGCAAAATCTTACGCAATATTGTGTTGTATTGATAGGTAGTGACCCAAGCTATCACCCCCTGCAGTATGTCGTGTTATTTACTGGACACCCTGTATATTTTGGTTATACATGCACATTGGTAGCGAATAGGTACTACGCACCTGATCTTTCTGAAGAAAATTTATACTTTTTGTACTATTATAATTAAGTTTAAGAGTTTGTTTGTTTGAATGCACTAATGTCTGGAACTACCAATTCTTTTTGTATTTGATAGTCCAATTCTTGAAAAGGTTAGCCATATGTAACATTCGGAGCCAAGGAAAGAAGAAAAATCGGAAAGGAAGCTAAGTGAAAACAAAATAAAAACGCGGGCGGACGTTGCGATGCGACCAGGGAGGCACCGAGGGAGCTTTATAAGAATGTGGCTGTTATTTCAGTAGGACTTCCACGCGAACAAAGACGCAGGCAGAAGTAAGTCTGCCAGGATTGCGCATTTGTTTGAAATAGTTACCGTGACCCTGGCACAGGAAAATGAAGGAACACGGTGGGGTTTTAGTCAGTAAAAGTCTTAGACGCCTTCCCACTCCGCCCAGAGCGGGAGGTGACATTTGATGATTTCCCACCCAAAAAAAAGGCAGAAGTAACTCACCAATAAGTAAAGATTATCGTGATAGATTCGTCTTCTAAGCCTTCTTGTTATTGTGTTTTACTTATTTTCATTTAATTTCGTAATTTACGTATTCTATTTCTTGATTATTTTTCGGACTATGAGAGTGAGGGAAGAGAGAGTGCACCTGTGTCTACGCACACACTTGTGTACTATAGTATCTCCCGCGCCGAAAGCTGGTGTCCGCTGAAACAGTCGTCATTCAGTCTAGAAACCTATTATTTCTTGAGAATTTTAAGTCTATATCAGAAATTTCCTTTGCCAATCTTCCCATGACCCTGACTTGAGGAAGTGGAGATAAATAAAATGCTAATGGTTTGCAATGGCAAGCGTCCAATTCGCTTTTACCATGAATCTTATGCGGTCCGTTTCATATTACCACAGTGATCGTTTTTAGATGTTTCCGTAAATGTATCGGCATTGAATAGCTTTCATTAGAAGTGGTCATCATATTAGTGGTGTAGCAGATTCAATGTCATCAGGAATATGCTGGAAAATAGCAGTTCGTTTTGGAAACGGTACCGCTGACGACTGCCAATCTCAATGGCGCCATCGGCGCGGGAGATATCACAGTGCACATGTGTGTGCGCAGACACAGGAGCACTCGCTCTTCCCTCACTCTCGTAGTCCGATGGGATGGCAATCCAACACGACAGGAGAGAGATCAGGCGCAGGACCAACGGCTCAAAGTGTTTTCCGAGGCGCAGGGGTATTACACCGTCAACTTACAAAATCTGGGCTGTTAATAAAAAGATCCTAAAGGCAAAACCCAATAACAGTTTACCCGACCTGGGAATCGAGCCCAGGACCCCACACTTAGCAATCGCCCTTAAGACAACGAGACCAACGAGGCAGAGCTGACATATGAAGATGGCCGCCACGCAACCATAAATGCGACGCTCTGCTAGAGTGATAGTAACCAGCCAGTGTCATTCTTATCCGACTTCTTCGGTGGTTTCATTAACTTCGTAATATAACGAGTCGGCACCACATGCTGCGCCGTCAAATCCGTAAAATATTTGCTTTAAAAAATTACAAAAAATATATATTTAACTAGCTGTGCCCGCGGCTACGCCCGCGTGGTTATCGGAAACAATCACACAGGGACGTGATAACACGTTGTTTATAGAATGTTTGAATCTGAAGCGCGTGTCAGTATATCGTCGACACTCAATCAAAATTCCGGACTAGATCGTCTGCAAAAAATGGACGATGTTGAGTGCCAAAGTATACGGTTTGGCATGTGAATCTTCTATCAAAACTAAGTATAAAAACAAGCATGTACTATATAACTTTTTCCCTCACCACAAAAACATAGGAATCACTTTTTTACTAACAAATCAGATAAAAAGAAAACTTCGCCCGAAAGACAGGAAAAATCTTTCGTATAATTTTATTGGCAGACTAGTTCTGGGACATAGACAAGTCAGCAACTATGGAAAAGTTTTTAAAAATCGAGTGATCAAACACGAATATCTTAGAAATTCTTTTGTAGGTTAACTGACAGTGACTTTGTATGTTTTGTGGGAAAAACATGTTTATCATGGGACGTCACGACGCGTTATGTCGCTGGTTCCTGATTGGCGGATGTCTTGGTGTTATACGCATTGCTGTTCACCTTTTTTGTGCATATAGTCTGTTACAAAAATATCACACGAAAATGTATACAAATAAAGAAAACGTACCGAAATTCGAATTTTAAATCATCTTATCGAGTTTTTGCACCTGACAATTGAAGTTGTTTTTTGAACCTCAACTTTCTTCGATGATTTTTCAGTGTCTATTTAATAATACAGACAATAATTGTTTGCAGAAGTGGTGAGATATAAAGCGAAAACCTTAAAAAAACACCGAGTTCAAAAAAATGCAGCACAGTAAAAAATAACTTTAATTTAAAAGTCGATGGCATAAACAGATACTTGAAATCTATTGAAATTACAGTAATTTTCCACGATGTAGTTTTTTAGGAAGTTGGTTATTCTTTTAAATTTTATTTTTTTAATTTTCACTTTTAGTTCGTAATTCAAATTCGTATACCTTCACTTGCTAAGCCAACAGTGTCAAGAAGTTATTATAACATCAACAAACACTAACTGCAAATAATACGTATTATTGAAGCTATCTCAAAAACCACTAGTCAGAATTTGACCAAATTTAAATAGAATCAGTCGGTAATTAAACCTTTTCATACAAAAGAAGATTTTTCCAAATCGGTTAATAAATGACTGAGTTCTGGCGTTAAAACCATTAAAAAAAAACTTACTACCGAATTCAAAACTTCCTCCTTTTTTAGGTCGGTTAAAAATACAGGTGAATATTTTATAAATTTCCTATAGTGATTGTATAAGAAAGTAGCGTAAAAAGGGTTTGTTTACAGCTCCAGATAGTTCTTGAACATCAGTTCATGCTATAACAATATCTAATAATATCTTAGGTGGTTGCCCTAAGATACACACCATTATCTGATCCCAAACTAGGCAGAGCCTGTACTATGGCAGCCAGACAACTGAAAAATATACTTATATATTTATAAATACATGCATATTATAGATAAATTACACCCAAACACTGAAAAAATAATTGCGGTCATCACACAAAGATTTATCCTGGATGGGAATTGAATCCACGACCTCCGTCTTAGCAGTCAGGGTCACTAACCACTAGACTAACAGGCCAGTCAAATGCTATGCGTCGAATATTGAAGAGTCACGCTGCGGCAAAAACTATAGTCTACGGACAAATATAACAAATTTCTGATTGATTCTATGACTCAGCACTGTCAGCATTTTGTTTATTATCTACGAACGAACGAAGCTATTTGCTTTCGGTATTTTCTATTTGCAAATTAAATTCCTTTTGGCGGGAGCTCCTTCATAGATTGGTATCGTCTTCGTTGGTAAGGGTGCATCCATTAATTACGTAAGGCATTATTAGCGATTTTTTCTGTCGTAAAATTTGTCTCGACCCCCATAATCTCACGTGAGGTTATTCAAAAAGCGCAATTTAGTGTAAATACGTTATTTTTGGGCTTATTTGTGTTGAATTTATCCGTTACATTTGGCTTTATTTTATTGGATTTAGTTATACTTTCGTGAAAAAATATGTTTCAATTATTTTATTTAATCCGGCTTACTCGCAATTTAAAATTGTTATTTGCAGAAAATAAATACAATAATTACGTGATCTTTGCCAAAACTCCCCACGTGCAATAAAGTGAGATTCGGCTTGACCCTCGGACCATCAAGACATCAAGATAAGAACGCTTGGAAACATGTTGGTCTCACTCCATAGGACAGTCTGAGAGATTATCAAACTAGTTGCTAACTTAATTGTGTAGATAATATTTATTTTTTCTTCTATGACACTGTTTTACATTCTGTAATTACTGTAACTCACACACTGACAGTTTATATGGGTAGTTCATATAATTGTTTTTTTTTTATTTATTTTTTTATTAACTGCTTTTGTTAATTTATTTTTATTTTCTTTTAATTTCATTTGTTGTGTCTATGTATCATTTGCATCGTTGTATATGTAAGCGGGCACGCCCTTTATGCCTGGAGGCTTTAGTAAGGTTTTAAGTTATGTTTACGATTTTTGTTTCATTATTCATTTCAGCTTGAGTTTAGTTTTCAATGTTTTGTTGGTATAATGGCGTGTGCTAGCTGACATATGGCGAATAATGTATGTTTTGTTTTATTATATTAATAACTTAATTGACCTGTGTCAGCTGCCACTTATAAACGGTAAGATATTTACCTACGCGGACGATACGGCATTAGTATTTCATGGGGGGACTTGGGACGAAGTTCGACGAAGCGCCGAATTGGGATTACATAAAGTAAGCTATTGGCTAAGGTCTAACCGCCTCACCTTGAACCTCTCTAAATCTTCATATCTCCAATTCTCCTTTTCGAAACTTAAAAACATCAACTTAGATATTAGATTACATGATTGCAACTTGGCTTCTTCGTCAACTACATGTAATTGCACAGCTATCACTAAGTCTACACACGTGAAATATCTTGGTGTGACTATAGATGATAGGCTTGGCTGGCGACAACACATGGATCTCACCACAGCACGTGTACGGAAGCTTGTCTGGGCATTTAAAAAACTTAGACACGTGGCCGACTTCCAACTCCTTCGTACTGTGTACTATGCGCTCGTGCAATCAGTCGTGGGATATTGTGTTACTGTGTGGGGTGGTGCATGTAAGACTTTCACGATTCGCTTGGAAAGGGCCCAAAGATCACTTCTTAAAGTAATGACTTTCAGACCCTTCAGATTTCCCACCAGCGTCCTATACGAGAAGTGCCAAGTTCTGACAGTGAGACAGATTTATATACTGCAAGCTGTTACCAAACAGCATAGAATTACACCATTTAATACAGATTACAATAAGAAACGCACCAGAACAAATGTTTGCCAACCGTTGCGTTGTCATACGGCGTCAGCCAGGAGACAGCGAATATATCTTGCACCTTTTCTATACAATAAATTGAACAAAATTCTGGACATCAATCCCCTTACGATTCGTGAAACACAAAAGAAGGTAAAGATCTGGCTACTGACACAGGACTACAGCGAAACTGAAAATTTATTGCAATAAAATTATTGGAACATAAGTAATTGGTATTCACAATTATCACACACACACGTACACCCACAGATACACACACTCACACAACACACTTTCACACACAAGTACACACACCCCCTAACACACATTTACACTCATATCAGCACACCCAAATTAAAATCAGTGTTGTTTTACTATTTAATCTTTCTTTATTGTAATTGTGTTTTTGCCCTAATTTTATTTTGTTTTTATCTTGATTTTATTATTAATATTGTTTTTAATTTTCAATTCAAATTATTTTTTTATCAATATTTGTCATAATTCTAATAATATATAATTGTTTTCATTTTATTTTATTGAGATTGTCAAATTTTCTTTAATGTTAATTTGCTTGTACGATTCTATTTTAGTAATTTATTTAAATGATTAGTATTGAATGTAATTTTAAGTAATATAAATTTGTCACACAACCTAAATGGAAGAAGTCACTGGCTCCTGAAATACAGGTACTTAAACCTAGCTCTGGAGCCAGGGTCTCAAGTTTTTTGTAACCTGTTTTTTATGGCAATAAAGAAATTATTAATTATTAAATTATTAACTTATACAATATTGTATAGAATCAAGTTCTTCTAACTTAACAGACAGCAGTGCTGCTGGGGAGTTTGTTCCGCCACTTCTTCTTCCCAGCCAAAGCACTAGTAAGTGTCGAAGGGCGGGCGTTTTGGGGGGACTGTCTTATGTGACTTTGACGTTCAAAAAGTGCTGACTCTCAGCCTAGTTTGAATAAATGACTTTTGATTTTGATTTTGACCCCCCCTAAACGCCTCACGTAATTTATGGACGCCCTCTTATATTGTGCGACTGGATAGAAATTAAAAAAGAAATAGTAGGGATTATGATGTATTACGTCGGTGGAAGGTATTTATTTTGCAAGCCGATTTATTAAGTTTGAAAACCGTTTAACGGTTCGCTGTGGGATTCGTTAGTTAAGGGTCGTTTAAGGGGAACGCATCTAAATGATAACGTTTATAATAATAATAGCGTAACACGCAATTAATCAGAATCTGTATAATTTTTTATAGCAACGTAAACAACTCCATGAATGTTGTGGTACTGTAAAAAATAAAAAGCGATTCTTACTGATTGTCGCGATATGCCCATGGGATCGACATAAAGCTGGTAAAACCGCGAGCCGCGGCTAGTCTGGAATATTTTACTAACACAACAGACATATTTTAAGAATGACAGTTTCTGTGAAACTGTAACCGTAATATAGAATTGAGAAATAAGAATTTCAACATTTTAGTGATAGCCAGCCAATTGCTACTGATTCTTATTAACTATGCTTTGTGCAATCGTGAAATTCTTCCAATACTTACGTGTCATAAATGGAGAAATTCTTTTGTCACAATCTAACCCGTATGATTTCAATTACAACTACTTGTATTCAATCTGTCTAGCCATTTCTCAACTGATTATGTTTGGGTTCAACTTCGAGTCTAACCGATTGCAGTTGAATGAGTGCTAGCATGTTACATAGAGCGACTTATCTAACTTACAAGTCCAGTTACTGATTTTACACCACACAATGACATCACGAGACGATTTGTTTCATGGTGAACCATCCCCCATGAGCTCAACCAAACTATATTTGTTTTAAAACCCAAACCAACGTAATAACAATATTTATTATAAATCATTCAGCATAGTTCGTACACAATTTTACTAACCTTACAACTCTGGTGCCTCCCTCAAGACTGAATCATGTCGGTTAAGCTAACAATTAACTTCAATGTCAAAATAATTTGATAACTGGCAGTGACTTCTAACAAAATGACACAAACGTAACTCGACTATAGCAAGTCTCATCCATAGACAGTTCACTATAAGATTACTAATATAAATCTACTCTCACATGGATAGTTCTTGTTACAAAGACAATACACCGTGGTAAGACTGGTTGTCAGGCTTTTGTGCTACTGACAACCCGTAACAAACTGTCTAATATCTAAGAATGACAGAAGGGACCAACAGCTTAAGGCGAGGTTGCAGTACTTTTTAACTTTTTAAACCTCTGTAAATCTAGCAAAATGGCTAGTTTCCGTAAAAAAAAAATATTTAGGAGAATTGAACATAGGTACTGTTAAGCGCTGTGTGAAGATAGAAACGTGAATTAAAACAATTGGCTCGATAAAAAATAATCATAAAGATGACACTAAATCGCCATTTAAAACGTGTACCTTGAAGAGATTCCATCATTAAACCATGTAAAACTTATACCAAAAGATAGGTTTTATTGTTTTTTAGGGCATGCTGAGAAAATATTTTATAATTTCCTTATCATTTTGTCTCCACGAAACAATTATACACAAAATCTAGCAGCTCAAGCGCTCGCAACGACCGGCCAGTGTTCGCCGAAACGTCTTCAACTACAAGAAGGCCTTAGGTGCTTTTCGAGGCACAGTCTCGATATGTAGGAAATGGTTACCCATCCACGAACCAACTGCGGTAAGCGTAGCTTAACCGTCGATCGTCTCATGCGGCTGTTATCAATTATCCACGAGCCCCACAATTAATTACAAATGCTTACTTCAAGGTAGTGGTCGTTTGGTGCCGGATTTAAAGAATAACACCATCGTATTTCTTCCCGTGGGTGTCGAAAAAGGTGACTAAGGGACTTACTAGGGAATGGGCAGCAGCGTTCTGTATGAATTTTACCACCATACTAGGATCGCCAACCCGCCTGCCTAGGGTAGCGATTATGGGAAAACCCCTCAAATTGGGGGAGTATGTCCAGCAGTGAGCATCTTGCGGCTGAAATGATGATGATGAGTTCAAGAAAACTCATTATTTTTTGTGCAATCGTCGTATTATGAACGTTAGTAAGTAAGTTTTTCATGCAACTGGTTGCTATCTTGAATTACTTATACCATTCACAATTACTTTGGGACTCTTAACAATTCCATGTTTAACTGAGCATAAAAATAGCCATTTATGCTTCACTTTTCGAAAACATTTTCTTTTTACCAAAGCCCTTTTTTCTCCAATTTGCCCCTAATTTATTCAGTTTCAACTTTCTGTCCCTCGTGTTCTGTGAAAGCCGAGGACCCTTAGTAATTAGGTAGGTACCTGCCTTCTATTGCACGATTACCGTCTAATTGTGACAATTTACCTACAAAAGCTTCACGAATTTCGTTTGTGGTCGCGCAGCTAAAAATATTTAACTACAAAACGAGTTTTATCTATGTATATGAGGGTTTTGCAAAACAAAAGCCGTAATATTTAATAGGGCTCTGTAAAGGTTTTTGTGTTGTTTAGTGAAATTGCGAATGTGTTTTGTTTTTATTTTGATTCGTCTGGTTGAAGACGTGAAGATAGATATTTGAAATTATGATTTTTGGAAGGCATTTTTGCTGTCCTATAAAATAGTTGGTTTTTAACAGATGTAAAAAGGAAGACTTTCTCAATACGTTTGTATTTTTTTTAAATCCATACTAATATAATAAAACTGAAGAGTTTGTTTGCTTGATTGAACGCGGTAATCTCGGGGACTGGTCCGAATTGAAAAAATATTTTTATTTTGGGTTGCTTATTTATTGAGGAAGGCTATAGGGAATTCGATGCGACGGGAAAGGTCAGGGGAGCAAAAATTTGACGTAGACTAGAAGCCAGTTTATGATAACCTCAGAATTCTGTCAATTATAAACCGACTAGCTTTTACCCGCGACTTTGTCCGCATAAATGTCTGCAATCAGGTAATCACGGACGCAGAATAAAAATTAGCCCTTTTTTGGGGTGCAAACTTACTCCGTACAAAACTTCATCAAAATCGGTTCAGTGGGTGTATTCGTGAAAGCATAAAGACAGACAGAGTTATTTTCACATTTATAATATCAGTATAGATTTGAACATTCTGCTTTGGTTTTAAAGGGAATACTTACCGAAGGGGTATCTATAAATTTGGTCAAGAACTACACCCCAATTACGACATACTGACAATCAGAACCTGAATCATTTTGAAGTATATTACTAATACACTGCTGCATATGTTTGAAAAATATGTCTGCTCAACAACGTAAATAACGCAATGAATGTTGTTGAGCCGTCAAAATTTAAACCATTCCTAATGTACTTACGTGTGTTACGCAATTACCACGCTGGTTTCAAACGACGTCACTATTGTGAAGGCTACTTCAATGAAGCATCATATTGCCATAGACTGCCTCGTTGGTCTAGTAGTCGCAAGCGCTACTGAGCATGAGGTCTAGGTCCTGGGATCAATTCCTAGGTATGCCTAAGTGTTATTGGGTTTTTCTATCTGGAATTTCTCTGTAGCAGCCCAGAGTCGGGTGTTTGTGCCCGGTTGATAATAATAATAATATCTTAGGACAACCAACACACCGTTATCTGATCCCAAACCAGGCCGAGCCCCAGACAACTGATAAACATACTTATATATTTCTAAATACATACATATTATAGATAAATTACACCCAGACACAGAAAAAATAATTGTGCTCATCACACAAAGATTTGTCCTGGGTGTGAATCGAACCCATGACCTCAGTTTTAGCAGTCTGGGTCACTAACCACTAGACTAACAGGCCAGTCAAATGATGTGATGGCAATAGACTCTCCCAATATTGCATGTGACTTAAGGCTCGTACAGACAGGCGCGACATGTCGCGCGACCTGTCGCGGAGGCGATTCTGCGATATATCGCGACGCAACACCTTTCACACTGGCGCGACCACTCGTGCGCGAATCGCCCGCGTTTCGCGCGCGACGTCCTTGTAGCGGCGCGACAGCTTTTAGTACATTTTGTATGGCGCAGCCGCGTCGCAGCGAATTCGCGGCGAAATCGCCGCGACGCAGACGCCATACAAAATGTACTAATAAGCTGTCGCGCTACTCGACGCGGCGCGACCGTGTCGCGGCGCGACAGGTCGCCCCTGTGTGAAGTGTCGCGCGCGTTTTCATAGAAATTGTTCTACGGATATAAATCGCCGATTCGCGCGCGACCGTCGCGTCGCGCTAGTTTGAACGAGCCTTTAAATATAAGTGGTGAAATGTGGGTGAACTATAGATTTATCTCTGCCTAACCTTTCGGGGGAAAACAGGCGTGATACTGTGTGTTTGGGAATCTAATCTAGGACTCCATACTCGGCAGTCGCCCTTGCGACCACGAAACCAACGGGGCAGTTATTTTTGATGGAATCTATGTGTCAATAATAATGATCACATAGCAGACGTGGTCGCAAGCGCGGCCGCCGAGTGTGGGGTACTAAACTAGATTCCCAAGTAAAAGTGGGGTAAGTCTAAGTGGGAGGGTAAAGTGTTATTGGGATTTTTCAGTAAGTAAGAATATCTTAGTAACAGCCCAGAGTTCGGTAGTTGACGGTGTGATACCTCGTGCCTCGGAAAGCACGTAAAGCTGTTGGTCTTGCGCCTGATCTGTCTCCGGTCGTGTCAGATTGCCGTCCCATCGGACTATGAGAGTGAGGGCAGTATCGCCATGATCGAAATACGGTCTGGAGGCCTATAGTATAATAAATATCAGAGCCTCAAAGGGGTTTATATTGTTAAATTATTTATTTTATTTGATGGCATTGTGACGTCTCCGTTTAAACAGCATGGGGAGTAATACTTCATTCATCCCCCGAATAACATCGTCCCGTGGGTAATTCGCTCACATTTACATGCAAATGGAATGTTATTAAAATTATAGGTACTTTTTATCCCTTCGGGGCAAAGAGTTTATTTCGGGATCGCTTACTGAAATAACTTATTTTATTCGGGCTTTTATTTTAATAAATGACAAGCCGTGCCTCCGGTGGGATTTCCCATCTGCAAAAATGACAAACTTTCATACAAACTTTCATCCCCAATATATTTATAACCGTCTTCAAAAAAGGAATAGGTTCTATGTTGGCGTATCTTGTTCGACCATATTTTTTCTTTTTTTATGTAAGTTGCCTGATATCTTCACCAAATGTGGATCGATTTTCAACAATTTTTTTTTATTGCAATGGTTATTATGCTTCTAGGGTGGTTCCACATTGACGTTATTGACTTCATTTGAGTAGGGGAGAGTGGGGTAATTACGAACACTTAAGAGGACACTGAAATTGAAAAAAAAAAACAGATTATGTTACGAATGTCATTTATTACTAAAAGTTTACTTTAACTAATCAACCTTAAGTTCTGATAAACAACATAGATAAATTTTTAATATAAAATCAAAAATGAATAAGAAAACAAAACATTGAGGTTCGTGATTACCCCACAGCACATGAGGTAATCACGGACATAATCTAATCATCAGATAAATCACAGATAAATCCTTTTGACAAACTTTTACCACTCGTACACTTTTCATGGGCCCTAATGTTCGATTTGTCTAATCTTCATGTGGCAGATCTTCATATTTTTCATGAAGGTATAGGGCTGAAAGCAGAGAAACATACAAACAAACTTCCACAAATGTATTTCATCTAAATTTAACATCATTATCATCAGCCCAACGCAGTCGACTGCTGGAAATAAATGATAAAATAAAAGACAATAATTTGATTGTTTAGGGGTCATTACGAACGGTCGGGATTACTCCACTGAAATCGTCCGTCATTACCGAACACAACAGTAACACAGAAGTATATGTTTTTTTTTTAGGTTGGAATCGCGTGATGCACGCGGCAAGTCCTTAAACACATTCTTAAATTAGACGTTAATTCATAAAAAGGATACCGAATATCTCTGTTACACCGAAAATATTATATATGTATTCAATTTTACTCGAAAATGATATGAAATTGTTGAAAAAATTAAAACTTAACATACCTTGTACGCCGAGTGCGTCGTTGCTTCACCACTCTTTATTCAGCACTACGTTCCGGATCAACTCACGATTGCATCACTCGGAATATCTTCTATCGTTTTCTAACATAGCCAAACGAACGTATCCGCGATTACCCCGCGTCCGTGATTCCCCCACTCTCCCCTAGTTGTTGCGATAGCTTCAAGAACGCGTATTTAATCTACTTAATATATCATTTCTATTACTTCCTGTCACTGTTATGAACCTGGCCCGTATACGAATTAGTATGAGTAGGTACAATCACTAAATATTAAAAAATAAAATAAAAAATTGCTAAAAAAACGTACAAAGAGAAAATTAACTTTAATTTCGGAAGTTTCCGAAACATGAAAGTCTGACAACCAGTCTTACCAAGTATTGTGTAACCGATAGGCAGTCGCTCCACATAAAATACTGGTATTCAGTTGCATCTGGTTAGACTGGAAGCCGACCTAAATGTAAGTAGGAACAGGTTAGGCAGATTTACAAAGGAGACAACCCATGTGCCCGATGGGGATGTATTAAATAACCTAAAACCTTTCTCAAAAATTGGGCTATCATTTGATAGCACAATTTTTTTTACCGACTTCACAAAAAGGAGGAAGTTCTCAATTAAACTGTATTTTTTATGTTTGTTATCTCAGAACTTTTACGTACCGTAACGTAAAACGGATGATATTATCATCCGTTTTACTTTATCCGCGTTTGGGGGTATTACCGTATTACGTGGGTGGACATGTTTAAATCGGCGGCAAATATAGGAATCACGGGTTAGCATTAGGTGATAGAGTTTGAAAATAGATATACATGTTCACACGATATGAATTTTTGAAAGTAGACCGACATACGTCGATATGAAAGGGTTGTTTTTGCTGTAGATTCTTGCATAGAATTTATGCACAAGTCTAGGAATTTGATGGCATGGCAATTGAAGCAGAAAAAAATATAGCGGTGCAAAATCTATAGGCCTCCTACAAGGTCGACCGATGACCTTGTGAAGTCTACAGGAAACCACTGGATGCGGGAAGCACGGAACCGGTCGAAGTGCTGGAGTTAGGGCGATGTCATGTACAGTAGTGGACATTTTTTGGCTGAAATGATGATCATGATGAAATATAAAGGAATGATTTGAGAGTAAGTCGATTAACCACGACGACATCAACATTTAACGAGAAAATTATTTTCTGAATGGACTGCACGAGTATACATGACGACAAAGATGCAAAAAGGGGCAGTGAAAACGATGAAGCACATGTGGTCACTGTAGAGCAAAAGGCTCATTTTCTTCTTTCAACTCCTCTCTTTCTCTCCAGCTAGTGTACTTTTCCTGTCTTTAGTTATCAAGTTCGTCTTACCATCTTCTCTCCGGTCTGCCTCGATGTTACCGGATGTTTTCTAGGACCTACATGGTGTTAGCTTTGGCCCATGACTCGTTCGAGAAGAAATTCATATTCATCTGCTTGCATCGTCTGCCTAGTCTCATCCCAACTACGTTGGGTTTGGCTTCCAGTCCACCCGAATGCAGCTGAATATCGGTCATAGAGCGACTGCCCACCTGACCTGCACAACCCAGTTACTGAGTAATACGATACCCCTTATTAAGACTGTTGATATTCATCTTTCTGCCGTGGTTGAAAATTGGAGAAAACTTTAGAAATCTTCTCTGGTGACAGGCTTCGTAACCAGCTAGATAATAATAGTAAACGCACCATACAGATAAGCCAATGATAAGATTACCATAATGAGCCCATTGTTTATCTTCTCAAGACAGTTTGTATCTGATTAGAAAATAACGCACGTCTCTTTGCTATGAGTTACATCAGTATACAGAAGTGCACGCTTAAATGGATGTCATAGACCTTGGATATGTGTCCGTGGAATTTCTTGTCCGTTCTCCATAGGAACCTTCTTCTTCTTTTCGTGTCGATGGTACTCGTACACTTTATACTATATTGTTTGAGCCCAGTAGGTGGCCACGTTTATTGCGGCATCAGTGGCATTTTTAAGATCATCTGAGGTGCAGGTGAACGGGCACATGGGACACTCCAGCACGTGGGGTATAGGCTGATCAGACGTACCGCACTCGCACTGGGTATGGACCCTTTGGAATGGCCAACTAGTTTCATCTTTCTGTCTGTCCCACCCTTTGACAGTGAAAAAGTGCCTATAATTGGTTCATTTGAAATAACTGGTTTGAATGTGCTTTGTTTTAGGCGATTAACACACGGCACCGCGCACCGCCGCGGTAGGCGGTGAAGCGGATCTCATGTCGCATTGCCCTCTATTAAATCCGTTGATGCCTAACACACGTACACCGCCCGACCGCGCGGTCAATTCGCTTTACCGCAACTGCCCTCCGCGGCGATGCGCGGTGCCGTGTGATAATCGCCTTACTGCCTCGTTGGTGTCAAGAGTGCTTGACACCAACGAGGAAGTAAAACAAAGCAGTAGTGACTGCTGAACATGATGCTCTGGGTACGATTCCTTATGACCGGTGAGTTTAGATGTGTGCCCGGTTGAGGGCTATAAGGTCACCCCATAATACGTCGGACTACGACTACAACATAAATGGCGAAGTGTGGGTACTCTATAGGTGCACCTCTGCCCAACCCCTTAGGAAAACAAGGCCTGATGTTATATTTGAGTTTGTTGTGGACACGCCATTTAGAGTCATCTGAAAAGTTTCAGTTGAAAATTTTCAACGTGGGTTTTCAGTATCAGGGTTTAAAACGGTATATTTACTGAGTGGTCCCGTTTAAATTTGGTCAAGTTCTGAATAGTGCTTTTTGAGATAGCTTCAATCATTAGTATTTTTTTCACATAGTTGATATTGATGATTTAGTATGAGGTAAATACTACAGCTTTAAAACACTCGAAAATATGGGAGGCCCTCACCAAACAAGGAGTCCATAATAAATATATACGTATAATACAAAACATATACGAAAATATGACGGCTAAAATACGCACAGAAAGGGAAGGAGAATGTTTTTCCATCAGACGTGGAGTTAGACAGGGAGACCCCTTATCACCAAAACTGTTCTCTGCAACCTTAGAACATATATTTCGTCAACTAGAATGGAGTAATTACGGAATTAATGTTAATGGAGTTGTACTAAACCATTTAAGATTCGCGGATGACCTTATCCTGATATGTGAAGACCCAGCGACATTACAGATCATGATTGAGGAACTAGTATATGAAAGCGAAAAGGTGGGATTATCAATAAATACAAGTAAAACCAAGTTGATGACAAACCACACTGACATCCCAATAAAACCGCGTAACGTTACTGATCTGCAGTATGTAAAAGAGTATACTTATCTTGGTCAAATAATATCTCCCACAGATCTTACAACAAAAGAAATTAACAATAGAATAACCTTAGGATGGAAGAAATACTGGGCTTTAAAAGAAGTCATGAAAAACTCAGATATACCGCTAAGAACAAAAAAGAAAGTATTTAATACATGTATTCTGCCGAGTATCACATACGGGTGTCAGACATGGAGTTGCACAAACAAAAATATGAAAGCGCTTGAAACTTGCCAACATAGAATGGAAAGAAGTATACTCAACATAAAATTAAAAGACAGAATAAGATTAACAACAATAAGGAAACAAACCAAAATTATAGATATAAAATACACAATAAAACAATTGAAGTGGAAATGGGCAGGCCATTTAATTAGAAGTCAGATGGGGAAATGGGCCAAAGAAGTGACAGAATGGTGTCCAAAATATAAAATTAGAAGAAAAGGCAGACAGTATCGTAGATGGGAAGACGATATTCAAAAGTTAGCAGGTACGAATTGGATGAGGAAAGCAAGAGATCGTTGCTTGTGGAGATCACTTGGGGAGGCCTATGCTGGAAAGCAAGACAATCGAGGAACCGGTGTCAAATAAGAAAAAAAATATCTAAACATTCCTAGTAAAAAATAAGTTTAGAGATAAGATGAATTATAAATTGTAAGATTGTTAATAAAGGCTTTTATTATTATTATTAAATACTACAGCTAAGAAGTTAATATTTTTTATTTTTAAATAAGCAACTTCCAAAAAAAAGTGCCAGCTGAAAAATTGCTTTCATTTAGGAAGTCAGTGGTAGAAAAATCAAAATCCGACTTACGAAACCAGACATATTACAGTTGGTAGTGTTTTTAAGAAGATGGTTTTTTTTTTTAAATAAGTGAACTTTTTTTACTTTAAAATATTTCAATCATCATTTTGCAATTCCTGACATACTCATTTTAACTTAGAAATTTCAAAATGATGATATAAAAGCATAAATGGAGCTCTAATTACTAAACTATTACCAACTAGAACTAAATGAACTCGTATGTAACTCAAATAAAACAACAGAGCTAGCGTACCTATTCAACGAACATTATAATTAGTATCTACGTAAATACAAGCGCAGTTGCTAAACGTAGCTCTGGCTTTATATCAATCAGCCAACCTAACAAGCCATGTACTAGCTTCGGAGACATTAATTGGCTAGCTATTTACGTCATTGTTCAATGTACATACATAATGACGTGTCTCTGTACAGATTCCTGCACTAATGGGGATCTCTCTTGCATACAAATATCTTTGAAAATGGGGGTAGATACTGTGTATCAGCATAACTATGTATGACTATTAACTGTTACCAAATGACGATGTTTTTTTTAATATACTTCTTTGACATGTTCTATTCATTATTTGACATTATAACCTATTATTCTAATTTCAAATCTTTGTTAGTGGTGTCTATGGCAATAATGTAATTTGATTAAAACAGGTTTTTATATTTTATTTATCTAGTATTTCATATCAGTAGATTCTTGTATAATTTGTGATGGTGAGAAGCCTACAAGGCCTGTAGATTGTAGATTTGTAGAACATTTTCTATTTTTATTAAGTACCTGATACTTGTTGACAGGCCTACACTGTCCTCCCATACCTGGAACCATTGTAAAAGTCAATTATTTTAAAAAGAGTTTCTTCGCGCGTCTCATCGTTCTAATGGCGTAATGCGCTAAGTGTTGACCAGAGCAGCCGCTCTAAACGAACAGTTCCAGGTTCGAGCTCCGCTAGTCGAGATCTCTTTCCAGCCAGGGTCGCGATATTGTTCGAAAGAGATACCGTAACCCTGGCACATGGGCAACTGAAGGAACACGGGTGGGTTTTAGTCAGTAAACGTCTGACACGCCCTCCCGCTCCGCCCGGAGCGGGAGAAGTCATTTAATGACTTCCCATCCAAAAAAAAAGTAGAGCTTCTCCAAAGGAATCAACCACTTGGAACCGTGCAACTACTTTCAGACATTTCATAAGTGCCCTTGTAGGTTTGTTTGAAATAAAATATTTTGATATGAAATATCTATACTTAACTATAATTAGCATAAACACAAAGTTTTGTGTGTTTTACATTGCGCACTGCCATTAACAGCAGATTTTTTTTTTGGACTATGTTACTTTATTAATGTACAGAATGTGTAGATGAGCTATGTGATAGGTTTGTGTACAATTGTACATCCTGTACACTTTATGTACACCTCTTCCCTGCCCACACTTTTAAGAAAAACTGGTGCAATGTTAGGTTTTTATCCTTTTTCGTCAACAGAGGAACATTAATACGTGATAAGTAAAACATACGAAGAAGCTGCGAAAGATTGAAATACACACCTCCATTATGGTTGGCAAAAAAGGTCGACATGAATAAATAAAATCTTTTATGTCAATAACAATCTCGAATGATTCTTGTGATATTTTAATAAAGCACTCAAAGCCACATTATATATAATAGCCTATTTTTCTTATAATAGTCTCTTCTTACGTTAGCTTAAAATAAAAGATATCTTATACGTAGGTACTATTAATGAAGCTGAAGATTTTGTTGTTTGTTAGTTTGGACGCGCTAATCTCTGGAACTAATAGTCGGATTTAAAAAAACCTTAATGTATTTGATAGCCAAATTCTTGAGAAAGCATTTAGGCTTAATAACATCACGCTAAGACTCTTAAAAACCGAACAAAAATAAAAAAGGCAGAAAGAACGCTAAGCGAAAGAAACCCAAGTAAAAGCGCAGGGGCGGGTGCTGAGTTAATTATCAAAAACTGCCTTTTAAAGTGAGTGTAAGAGGTTGTTAAAAAAATAGGAGAAAGTACGAACTCCACGAAAGTCTTTTGAGCCGTAGTGCGTCCTGCCAGGATCGCGAGATTTGTTCGAAAGAGATACCGCGGCCCTGGCATTTGGGTTACTGAAGGAACACGAGTGGGTTTTAGTCAGTAAAAGTCTGACACGCCCTTCTGCTCCGCCCAGGAGCGGGAGACGTCCTATGATGATTTCCCACCCACAAAACAAAAAGCCCTAGTACGTGGCGCAAACGGCGCAGTAATTGCTTAAAACACTTACAGTAGCAATGGCTCTCATTTTGACAGTTCAACAACATTCATTGCGTTATTTGCTTTGATGAGCAGACAAAATTTGCGAACATATGAATCAATTGATTAGCAGTATCCTTCAATTATGATGCTGTTCTATTAGATATCTAGCAGTGATTGATCTAGAGTTCATAATGCTATAAAACCAGCTTATCAGTTACGATTCACAAGCATTAAATAGTAAAACTAAACTAAAAGTAAAGTATTTCCCTTTTCAAATGTCGAGTAAAAGAGCATCCTCATAATTGTCTGTATTTATGTATATATTTACGTTTATTTTTTATATTTTAGCTTTATGTATTTATTTAAGTATATGTTAATTTCTTGCATTATATATGTATAAGTATATTTTAGTTTAAGACTTCACATATTCATATCTCTCTTCTTGTTTTCACACACTATTGTCTACATTTCTTTTTCATTTCTCCTTTCGCAGGTCTGCTGGAAGAAATTTCTTAAGAAATAAGCAGTACCTTTGTACTCAATTGTTTTAATATGCCTTATCACTCTGTTTTTTTACTGTGTGTACATAAATAATAAAATAAATAAATAAAAAGGTACACCAAAACGGGCTCCAATAATTTTAATATAAAGCGGATTTCTGATATACAACATGTAACGTAATTAACACACACCCTCTTTAGGGGTCATTGTACTTATCATTATGAACAAATTTTACCATGGGGCCAAACCTGAAATCGCGAAAAAAAAATCTGCTGTTTCACAATGACCCCTTAAGAGGGTGTGCGTTAATTACGTTACATGTTGGATAAGCATTAATGACTTTAAATTCATTCGTTTGTGAAAATGCAGTTTGTACTTAAGTTGGCGCCCTCGTATCCATATTTTAATATCTTGTTTGTTGGTCGGTAAGTCTGTCTGCTCCGTGTGGTGTCGGATGTAAAGAATAGCACCATCCCATTTCTTCACGTGGGTGCCGTAAGAGGCGACTAAGGGACTTACTAGAGAACGGGCAGCAGAAAATAGAAAAGTACATTTCAACTTTTCTAGGAGTCCCAATTGTTCTCTTCATTTAAATAGATTAATGGAAAGATCAAATAACTTGTAACCAAACTCAAATATTAACAAGAAGAACTTTGTAGAGTAATCTGAACCGCTATAAAATCCCGGAGAGGCTGTCGAGGAATCGTTCTACCGTATTTGAGTCCTCAGATAGTGACGGAAAAGGTTTCGACGAACTAAATCGACGGGGAAGCGATCGAGAGTAAATTTTCTTTGTTACAATTCGGGATTTTTGACGTCAATTCAGGAGATGCGATTTATGTTGCTGGAGGATTTCGGGACGTGAAATTTTCGATAGAGTGCTTCCTAGTGTAGATTGAATCTTCTTTCCACTTGCTGTTAGTATTGTTAGAAGTAGTGATGTGCTGGATATCCGTAAACGTATCCGCGGATATCCGAGGGAGAAGAAAGGTCTATATCCGTATCTGTTACCTTTATGGCGGATCTTTTACCTTATTAATTTTCTATACATAGATGCAATTCTATATATAGGTGATTAGGTAGCAATGAAAGACGATAAAATTCCATTCAGATGTTTTTTTTTTTTTTTGTTTAGCCTATACTGTCCCACTGCTGGAAAAAGGCCTCCCCCAATTTCTTCCAGGAACTCTTGTCCCAGATGATTTTTAATTTCTTAAAATAAAATATTTAGTGACTAAACTATAAACATAACAAAAAAAAAAAAGACCTGCGCTGTGCAAGTCGGTACATGTGTTGTCAAGCAATGTGGACCTTTTACCTTATTTATTTTCAATACATATATGAAATTCTATATACTTACTAGCTGACCGTACAGACGTTGTCTTGTGTTCTACAACTCGATAGCAGCGCCATCTGTCGGGCTGATTTGTGAATCTAAACCATCCAGGGTGCCACCCAAACGCTTACAAAAAAATTCATTCAAATCGGTCCAGCCGTTTAGGAGGATTTCATTGACATACACACGTACAGTAGAATTATATATATTAAGATAGGTGATTAGGTAGCTATAAAATTCCATTCGATTATTTCTTAAAATTGAATAAAAACAAAATAAAGACCCGCGCTATGCAAGTCAAAACATGTCTTGTCAAGCAAAGCGTGAAGTGGCGTCAACTATAGTTTCAAAGCCCCGCGCATCGAAACCGATTGAGTAAGAAAGTTAAGATCTGTATCCGTATCCGCGGATCTTGACACCAAACATCCGTATTCGGATCCATATCCGCGGATATAAATTTTTAACGATCTGGCACGTTAAGAGTAAGCTGTATGATTTAGCATAGGTGCATTTTTGTCTGCAAAATAGGAGTACCGACTTAATTTTCAAGAAATAAGCCTTCACTATTTCTGTGAGTAGGTTTGTACAAACACTTTCACACGTCAATCATATTTTAAAAACTGGATGAGGTCGGCGTTTACTATCTGACTACCTACTCTGAGAAGAAAGACCGGCTCTTTTAAAGTCCAGCCAATCTTGGGCAGATCATGTGAAGACCATGTAGTCAGTATCTTTGTACTTGAACAATACACATCAAATTATGTGGCTATTAAGGTAACCAAACGATTGTTATATTTTGGTTTTTGGAAATTAGAAATATCTGTTCCAAAAAAAAGAGAAATTACAAAAAAGCTGACATGCGACAACGATGGATGAATTTTTTTTGTTCCATTTTTTTGTTACATCGACTCCGAACACGTGGATAACGGATAGGCAGGTAATTAAATTTGATCTTGTATATCGTATCCCTGCGTCCTAAAAAGCACAAATACGCGATTACGCGACCGTTTACCTGAAAAATGACGTATAAGTATTCGCGACTTGATTGATCACGACATTATGTCAAATTCATATAAACGAGCTCGGCGATGGCGTACTCGTTGACAATCGGTTTTCGTTAGGATCATCATTCATCGTCATCATTTCAGCCGAAAGACGTCCACTGCTGGACATAGGCCTCGCCCAAACACCGCCACTTCGACCTGTTCTGTGCTTCTCGCATCCAACGTATTCCTGCGGCCTTCACCAGGTCATCGGTCCATCTTGTGGGAAGCCTTCCAATGCTACGTCTTTCAGTACGCGGTCGCTACTCCAAAACCTACCAACCCCATCGGCCATCCGTTCTGTGAGCAATGTGCCCTGCCAACTGCCACTTAAGTTTGGCAATTCTTCGGGCTATGTCGGTTACCTTGGTTTTCCTACGGATCTCTTCGTATTTCATCGCGTAGGGAAACTCCAAGCATAGCCCCCTCCATTGCCCTTTGGGTGACTTTCAGCCTTCTTATGATGCCCATCGTTTGGTTAGAATGCGGCCTATGAATTTTACTATACAGTGTGATTTTTCATATCATCATCCTGCCCTTTTTCTTTTTTGGATGGGAAATCATCAAATGACTTCTCCCGCTCTGGGCGGAGCGGGAGGGCGTGTCAGACTTTTACTGACTAAAACCCACCCGTGTTCCTTCAGCTGCCCATGTGCCAGGGTCACGGTATCTCTTTCGAACAATCTCGCGACCCTGACAGGCATCGGTCCTAGCAGACCCCTTCAGTGCTGCTGACATCTCTTTAAGGCGCGCGTGGAACACTACGCGCCGTCGACCCAAGCCTGGTCCTTACCGGGCGGCGAGCTACCCATTGCTCGCCACCCGCAAGCTCGATCATCCTGCCCACATGCAACATGTCTTCTTCGACACTTCTCTATTAGTCGTCATTACGGTAGTCACCCCTTTTCTATCCATATCATCATACTCACAGTCTATCCATCGTTTCTTTGGTCTTTCCTTACTATAATAGCCATCCACCATACATTCTATTCTATTTCGCTTGTTCCTTGTCATTCATTGTATTTACAGAAAGCTCTTAGGGTTTTCCCCTTCGTTCCGATCTAGCCTTACCTATAACTTTCTTATTATATAGCTGCTCGCTCCACTTTTAAGGTGTATAGTATCCTCGTTAACCTTGAGCATATGGGCGGAGCTAAGCTCCATACTCCCGCACACACGTAACGAGTGGCGGCGGCGCGCTAAACTAAAACGACGACCAAAGATTATGCAGAGACGGACGAAAGTCGGTATTTTTGCCTACGGCTGTAAAAGGTACCGAATGGTGGATCAATGGCTGATACTTTAGAAAGACGCAACTATTTGATGTTTATACTGGACATATTTCTTTAAACATGCAGGTATGTGATTGATTAAAGAAAGACAACTTTTCGGGTTAGAGATATCTTTATTTCCCATAAAAAACAAATTTCACTTACATGAGAAATATTAACATAATTAAAAAAAAAAAGATTGTTTTTGTAACGCACAGTTTTGGTAAAGAAACACTAAAAGTTTAAAAATACAACAAAACAGAAATAGTCAATAACTGTAGGATAATCGCTAATAAATTAAACACTTTCTTTGCCTGGACATTTTTATTTAAATACAAACTATGTTACAGTTCACACAATGAAATATATACACAAAAAAGTATTTAGAAATGCCACCACTAATAAAGCGTCCACGCGCGTCGCGCTCAAACAAATCGACTCCTCTGCAAGGAGCTAGTCTATAAACACACACTGTTACAATACGTTCGTAAGTATTTACACTAACACACACGTCGCGCGTAGTCGGTCAATAGCTGGAGCGGAGCAGCGAGCGACACAGCCCTCCCGTCTGAGTGCTAATGCACGACTGCAGCCCGCGCCTGCGCAGAGCCCCTCTACCCTTGACGGCTTAAAATGGGGGTATTTCTTTGCAAAATTTTGATTAATTTACAATATTTTATTGTAAAATCGTAGTGCCTATAACCGTTTATTTTTATGTGTAAAAATATTTCCAAATAACAGAGCTGTTTAGTAGGAGTATGAAATATAAGCCAAAAAATTGGGTTGTCGTAAATATTTTTTTACAGCAAAGGTTTTAACCCTACGAAAAAAGTGCTCTTGTAAAAATTATGTATATGAATCTATAGCAAAAATATATTTTTTTCAAATCTTCAAACCAAGTCGTTAATGAGAAGATAGGTTCATAAAGTGACCGTTTTACGGCACTAAACCGGACCAAGGCCCTTAAGCCGACTTTAATGGCGCGAGGAAATTATTGGAAAAGGTCAGGGAAGCCTCTGCCCTGCACTGGGTAAATAAAATGTAATAACAAATTGCTTTTGCTAGTTACTACGGTCTCCGGTGTTTCACAAAGGTTTATTAACTGTTTTATAAGAGACTAAGCCTTGTGCCAGATGGGATTCTTCATTGGCAAAAACATACAAAATTTCATACCTTATTTAGGAGGTGAATTCTCAAAAATCCTGTCATAGTGCTCACCTCTATGCTCTAATAAATTTTGTGTACGCATTTATTGTCTATGTAAATGATGCACCACTGCCTACTTGCACGCGTAGCATGATCACAATAGAAAGAACTTTGTCTATTCTTGGTAGAATAGAGATAGAATTGTCATGCTACGCCAGCATAAAACGGTACAAATCTTTCTATCACTTCTGTCTTTAATCTTTCTAAAAATCTGTAATTTTGTCTATTCTTCCGTCGACAAAACCCATTTCTACGGTGGTCATGCTACGCGTGCTGCAGTATTGTGTCCCTCTCGCTTTAATCCATTCAAAAGTTGTCTGTAAAAGATCGCTTTTAGCAATAAGACAAACATCCATCAAACCATACAAACTTTCACGTTTATAATATTAGTACCTAATTTCAGTAGGCAAAGAATTAAAAAACCAACATATTAACGAATACTCTATAATTAATTTGATTATTTCTCATTCACATTTATTAATTAATTCAATAATATAGGTATGCAATTTTTAATAATTACTTGATTGTATTTCAACTCAAAAGTCTTGGAAAATACTTTCCTAAGAACGTGACTCCGTTAAAAATATACCGTTGTGTTAAAAGTATTCAAGCATTTGATTCGGCCAAACTCCAGCTTCGTTACACATGTCTTCTCCGTGATAAACAGTCTGCCCCCCTTATAAATGTATCTCCTCTTTCCTCCGAGCAAAAATCCAATTAGGCGAGTCAAAATTACGACCCTTTCTTCTAATTACTTGTAATGAAGTTAGTCGCACTACAGGGTGCATTAATCGAATCGACTCGACTAATTGAAATCGATTGTCATACCGATATGTTTGTCCGAGTGGAGTCATTCCGGTAATTGCTGTGTCAATAAAAAGGGAGGTAATTGAAGGGGAGTATCAGCCCACATCGGTGCCAGCGGGGCGTCAATCTAACAATATTGTTTTTACCTTCAATACATAGGTACATAGATGTCTATAGTTCGTACACTGTCATTGATCTATATCACACAATAGGCCTATCTATCATGTAGGTCCTAAGTCGGTCGTGTGCCCTATACATAATGAGTCTATACCGTGCCCACTGCTGGGACACAGGCCTCCTCTCCGTTAGAGGGAGTGGGCCGTAATCTGCCACGCAGGCCCAGTGCGGGTTGGTAGATGTCATATGTCTTCGAATTTTTGGTTCTAAGACATGTCGGTTTCCTTACGATGTTTCCTTCACCGTTTTGAGAGCATTTTGGGTTCGAACCTACGACCTTAACTCGTAAGTCGCGGCCGTTATCACTGACCCAACACTGCTGCAGCTAATAAAGCTAATTCAGCGAAAGACGCCCACTGCTGGACATAGGGCTCCCCAATTTGTCTTTTTTTTTTTGAGCTGCTATATTGGTGTCGCAGTATGGTGGTAAAATGCATTGAGAACGTTATTGTCCATTTTCTAGTTAGTCCCTTAGTCGCCTTCTGTGACACCCACGAGAAGAAATGGGATGGTGCTATGCTTTACGTTCGACACCACACGGAACAATAAACTACTAATTTCCTAAAATCATCGAACGTATGGCGACAAATCAAACTATACATTTCCAGTATAAGCTGACTTCTCATTGAAGGAACAGCCTATACATTGTGAGGTCAGCTAAAACTGGAAGTGTATCGCGTGATATTAAGCCGTGTGTACAATGGCATAGTAATGTAGTTTGGCGTATGAAACTACGCCCTACCCGTTTTCCGTCAAAGATCAACTATGTAATTATTTAAATCTAGCTCCAATAATTACAATATCACGCTCGAAGGAACAGATCCAACACTTGTAAGAAGCCTAAGTACTGTTTCTTATGTAACGAGGAACTTGGAAGTTAGCCAGCAAGACCTGACGACGATGAGCCTCATAAGTTGATCATTAGAGGCAGTCTTATGGTTGCAAAACAGAATTGTAAAACTATTTAGTGTTCTCCTTAGTTATAGGAGTATTTCCCTGGTATAGTGGTCTCGAGGCCGGCTGCTGAACTTTTGGGATCGATACTTGGGTCGCGCTAAGTGTTATTTTGGTGTTTCCATTAGATAAATCTTTTAGGCGACTGTGAGCTTGATTGAACAAACTGCTTGCCTTCAGTAGACATCGGTCCATCTTGTGTGAGTTCTTCCAACGCTACGTTTTCCAGTACGCAGTCGCTACTCCAGAACGTCCCATCTGTTCTGCGAGCTTTGTGCCCTGCCCATTTAACTTACATAAAGTCAGTACACGCTTATATAGGTTCAATATAATTGTTTCCTTATTTTTTTTCCTGTTTATGCCAATTTTATTTTATTAGTATTGCATAATGTGGTTAGCTAGCGACCTCGACAAGTAATCATTCAATTCTTGCTTGAGCAACCGGCAGCAAGTTCGTCATGCTCCCTTAGATGTCAATGCTTGCGGTAGCGTCGGGGGTCGGGTTGCCCCCTTCCCTCAAATATGGCGAGGGGGGCAATGGCTGATCTTTGCGTTATGCTCGTGAACGGGTGCTGCTTGTGGTGACTGGTCGTCTTGCTGACTTTGGTGTTGATATTATTATTAATATTACTTACCTGTTTAATTTATTTTACATCGATGGTCCTAGTTTATCATTTGTGGCCTCGAGTTGTAACTCAGGTCGTAACAGCTATGTGAACATTCAGCATTGCATATGTAAGCTGTCACGCCCTTTATGCCAGTTTTTTATTTTTGCAGCCATGTTTCTATATACATATTTTTATTTTTGCTTATGCTTGAGTATAGTTTTCATTTAATTTGTTGGTATATTGGGTTGGCTAGCTGGCATATAGCAAATCATTTAATTTAATTTGTGTCTCTTAATGTTTTACTATATACCATTGTATAGAATCAAGTTCTTCTAACTGGACAGACAGCTGTGCTGCTGGGGAGTTTGTTGGCCACTTCTTCTTCCCAGCTAAAGCACTAGGAAGTGCGCGACGGGTGGGCGTTTTGGGGGGACTGTCTTTTGTAATTTTGACGTTCGAAAAGTGCTGATCCTCAGCCTAATTTGAATAAATGACTTTTGATTTTGATTTTGATTTTGATTTTATAAATTGATTGACAGTTAGAAAACAAACAAAAAAATGCTTCTTCATACAAATGTGCAACACCTTTACGGTCAGAATATGTGGAACAGCAGATTTTTTTTTTAAACAGACCCATTATTTTTGGGTTTTGGGTGGGAAATCATCAAATGAATTCTCCCGCTATGGGTGGATCGGGAGGGCGGGCGTGTCAGACTTTTACTTACTAAAACTCACCCGTGTTCCTTCAGTTGCCAGAGGCTATTATGCTATCATGTATTGGATTGATGAAATGTTTGTTTATGCGTTGATGTCCCTTACATCTTGTAAATACATGGGATCTTATTTCTTAGCACTAATTTGTATTTTTAGATATCGATAAGATGATGTATTCAGTAGGCTACGGTAGTAGGGACGCTAGGATGCAGAGATTTCTAAGCATCCTTACGTTTTTAATAGTCAGTGAACGGTCTATAAACATTCAGGTCTACAAAATGGTACACTCTAAAAATAAGCTAACTACCACAGCACTAAACTGAGCACACTCAATCTCCAAGTTTTAAACGTCAAACACTTCCTTCAAGTAGCTAACACAAAGTATTACTTTCTTTAGAACAATGTATAAGATGATAGCGTCTTTTTAACGCAGATGAGAGTGGGGTGGGTCCGTCACGTAGTATGACGTCAGCGGGATTGGAGTGACAATCTGACGATGTAACGTGACTGATAGGAAGCTCCACTTTGTAACGTTATGACGGTGACAAGTTACGTAGAGGAACTGCGGTGAATACTAATGGGAGATTGATGTTTGTTTAAGAATCTCCTGGATTATGTTAACTAATTTGTGGGTTCGGCGAATTATCTGAGGATTATGGGTGAAGCAGTAATCTTTGTCAGTATGTAAATTTTGCGTACAAATTTCAGAATTGGTTATGACGTGTTTTAATGATATTACAGGACAACTTTGCTAAACATTATTTAAAAAAGTTAAAAGTCATGTTATAAGGGACAGCGTACTGTGGCACGTGCCTACGTCTGTCACGGGTACATTTTTTTTTTGTTACTAACATCCTTTTTAAGTCCTTGTTACTAATAGTATATGGTTTGTAAGAACCAACTTGTAAACTTGTTGTGTCTGAAATACAGAAAGAAAGAAAAATGACTACTCTGAGAAGAAAGGCCGAAATGAACTCAGTTGTCTGTCTCGTCTAAAGTCCAGACATAAACATTCTCTTGTATTTATCCCAATTTATATGAAGTTGGCGTAGCATGTCTTTTTAGGGTTCAGTTGCCAAATGGCAAAAAACGGAACCCTTATAGATTCGTCATGTCTGTCTGTCTGTCCGAGTATGTCACAGCCACTTTTCTCCGAAACTATAAGAGCTGTGCTATTGAAACTTGGTAAGTGGATGTATTCAGTGAACCGCATTAAGATTTTCACACAAAAATAGAAAAAAAGCAATAATATTTGGGGTTCCCCATACATAGAATTGAAACTCAAAAATTTTTTTTTCATCAAACCCATACGTGTGGGGTATCTATGGATAGGTCTTCAAAAATGATATTGAGGTTTCTAATATCATTTTTTTTTTAAACTGAATAGTTTGCGCGAGAAATACTTCCAAAGTGGTAAAATGTGTGACCCCCCGTAACTTCTAAAATAAGGGAATGATAAAACTAAAAAAAATATATGATATACATTACCATGTAAACTACCACCGAAAATTGGTTTGAACGAGATCTAGTAAGTAGTTTTTTTTAATACGTCATAAATCGTAAACCACAATTTACCTTTCATTCAGTCAACTCAAATATAAAAATTTAAAAAAGAAACATTTAATTTCATAAACATAAACCTTATGCATAAATCGTGAATACTTGCAGGTTTGTACGAAACCCTCGGTGCGCGAGTCCGACTCGCACTTGGCCGGTTTTTATTCTTTCACACTTCTCTATTAGTTGTCATCTCGGTAGTCACACCCTTTCTAACCACATCATCATTCACACCGTCCATCCATCGTTTATTTGGTCTCTCCCTACTCTTATAGCCATCGACATTCAAACTCAAAACTTTCTTCAAGACATTTTTCTGATTCTTCCGTATAACATGACCATACCACTTTCCATACAACTTTTCAGCTACTGGGGCCACTTTCAAACTTCCTCTTATGAACTCATTTCTTATTCTATCCATTCGTGTAACACCACACTTACCTTTTACCATTCTCATCTCAGCTGCATGCAATTACGTTTTATTCATACCGTTGTGAATATGTGAGCACCATGTATCTATCATATAATTAATTTATTAGGTTGGCTAAAAAGTTTTGTCCAATAATTAAAAAAAGAGTTTATTTCAAATAATATCTTTAATAAGCAATTTCAATTAAAAATATAATTGCCACAATTAGCAACGACACTAGCCCATCTATCGGGTAGGTCTTTAATGCCTTTGACCCAAAACTCTGGCGGTTGCATCTCAAAAAATGTAGCAACAGCGATTTTAAGGTCTTCATAGTGTTTGAATGATTTTCCGCTCAAATAGTGTTTCAAATGACGAAAAAGGTGGTAATCTGAAGGTGCGATGTCCGGTGAATATGGAGGATGTGGAACTGTTTCCCAGCCAAGAGATTCTAATTTCTGTCGAGTTTCGTTTGCTACGTGAGGGCGTGCATTGTCATGTAACAAATAAACCGAGACTCGTTTCCGCCGTTTTTCTGAGATAGCTTGGGTTAATTTTTGGAGTTGTTCCACATACGTCGAAGCAGTGACTGTTTTGCCTTGTGGGAGCAGCTCGAAATATAACATCCCCTTCGCATCTCACCAGCAACACAACATGATTTTTTTCGCCTTACAATTTGCTTTTGGCTGGGTTGGTGGTTCTTCTCCACGAAAAATCCAGACTACACGACGGGAAATGTTTTCGTAGAGGATCCAACTTTCGTCTCCCGTTACCAAATTCTCGAGAAATTCTTTACGATGTGAACGAGAAAGGAGTGACTGACAAATAGTTACACGACACTGCTTGCTGTATTCGGTGAGACGATGTGGAATCCATCGGCTGAGAACTTTGTGATAACCGAGTGAGTCCAGATGATTTAGGAAAGTCTGATGATTGCAACCGAGCTTTGTCGCTAAATCGTGGCTACTAGCTTCGGGATTCTTTTTGAGACAGGCGAGCAAAGCGTTATCATCGATGGTCCGTGGACGTCCGGATCTCTCTTTTTCTTCGAGGCTCGAATCTTCACCTTCGAAGCGATCAAACCAGCGTTTAACTGTGCGCCGAGAAACTACGTTCTCTTTACATGCATGGTTGA
This sequence comes from Aporophyla nigra, assembly GCA_947507805.1. Classification (NCBI taxonomy): domain Eukaryota; kingdom Metazoa; phylum Arthropoda; class Insecta; order Lepidoptera; family Noctuidae; genus Aporophyla; species Aporophyla nigra. The sequence continues at coordinate 19,202,557 of OX382315.1, forward strand.
TGTTAGCTGCTGCTATGCTTGCTCTATTGCCCTGTAGCCACTCGTAATAGATGAATGTTCGGATACGATGTCTGTCCATTTTAGCTAATATTCTGGAATAAAGCACTCACGTTGCCTTATATACTTCTGCCGTAGAAGTTTCGAGAATTTTCTATATGTTTGTCATAACCAATACACGACATGTTACTTCGCTAGAATTTTCTGGAGTTTTTAAAAAAGTTGGACCAAACTTTTTAGCCAACCTAATATATATGGTATTGCTCCTTTCTTTTTTTTTCAAATTCTTTTTACTTACTATGATATAGTAATTTTATTCTAGGTGCATCGTATTCACATAATAATGATTTAATTAAAGTTTTCAAAATATTGTTTTTTTTTTTAAGAGTAACAGTGGAGTTTCTTGCTCATTCTCGTCCATACGAAACTAGTTTTTGAAGTAGGAGACTAAAATCAATTCTATTGTAATGTAAATGGTGACGTTTAACGTGATTATTTGAAATAAATGCATTGACTTTGACGTTTGGTGGCCGAACATTATGACCAAAAAATATCAAGAAAATTATTAAAAAATATCAACATTACAGTGGCACCTACGCAAAAACCTCCCCGTTCAAATCTTTTCAACCCTGCTAAGTACACGGAGATAAGTTCATCGGAAGCGATACGCGTCTGCCTTCCATTGGCGTGCCCCTCAAGAAGTGGGTCATCGCGGCGCCGCCGGGCGCTGGCGACCTTTCAGTTCGTGAGCAGGCTTCTTTAGAAACGATACTTTACTGAAATGTTCAGAACTTGAGGTCTTTTTGTTAGGGCGTTGCGTAATAGGCTAGGGTACCTAACTGGTTGCTAGGAAAAAGTTGCCATCGTCTGTATATTATATTAATACTTAAAGCAAAAACTTTGTATCCCTTTTAAGTGGACGGAGGAGTATGAAATTTGGCACAGTTAATCTCAATGTGGAGGAGTACAGGACTCTAATATTTTTTATTAAAATTTAATTGAATTATGGTCGAATTTGGCCACTGGGCAGCTCCTAGTAGTTTTAAAATGAACACAGTTTTTCCACACTATAAATATTTCTGTATTTAAATTCTTGCACATATACAAACCTGCTATATAGCAATATTTATAAAAAAAGGTTTTCAACATAATGTCAATACAGACTTCGTGAACTCAACTTTTTGTTTTCATAGCTCGAAAAGAACTAACGCAGAAACTGCTCTAAACGTCATATTTCCATTCCGATAATTTAATATCCAATACTTTTACGGTAGCTGTCAAATGAGATCATTTTAAACTTCATGTCACATTTTTTTTTGTGCATATCATAATATTTTCAATTTTATTTTTAGTATTTAAAAGTGCAACATTTTTTTTAAATATATTTGTAAATCACGACAGATTTCACCAACCTTTTGAAAACAGTTTACATGAAGATAAAACAAGTGATCAGGCTCTGAGGGGTTATTCCGTAATACATTCTCCAAAGAAATCGCTTTCAGTTTGACAGTACCACAACATTCATGGCGTTGTTTACGTTGCTAAACAGACCATTTTCACGAACATATGAAAGAATGCATTAGCAATAACCTTCAAACGATTCGGATTCTGATTAAAAGTGTACTAAATTTGGGTGCTGGTCTGGTGTGGTCGGTCAGATAAAATAAAAATCAAAAGTCATTTATTCAAACTAGGCTGAGAGTCAGCACTTTTTGAACGTCAAAGTTACATAAGACAGTCCCCCCAAAACGCCTGCCCTTCGACACTTCCTAGTGCTTTAGCTGGGAAGAAGAAGTGGCGGAACAAACTCCCCAGCAGCACAGCTGTCTGTTAAGTAAGAAGAACTTGATTCTATACAATATTGTGTAGGTTATTAATATTATAAAACAAAACATACATTATTCGCCATATGTCAGCTAGCACACGCCAGTATACCAATAACACATTGAAAACTAAACTCAAGCTGAAATAAATACGAGTAATAAAACAAAATCGTAAACAGAACTTAAAAACCTTAATAAAGCCTCCAGGCATAAAGGGCGTGCCCGCTTACATATACCACGATGCACATGATACATATACACAATAAATGAAATTAAAAGAAAATAAAAATAAGTTAACAAAAGCAGTTATTTATTTAACTGCTTTTATTAATTTTCTTTTACAAACAAAAAAAAACAATTATATGAACTACCCATATAAACTGTCAGTAGGAAGGCTAATTCTGGATTGAAAGAACATAAACATTGTTTTGAGTCGATCACAGCGACCAACTATAATTTGGATACGTATTTGTGCCCGGTTATGGCAATAGGCTGGCCCCTTATTTCGTGAGACTTAATCGAATCGTGGGTATACTATGTACACCTTTGTCTAACTCTTGGCGAAAAACGACACCCATTCACGGACCAAATACAAGCGTAGCAGACACAAGCAGCTGCTGATAAATTAATGCTAAAGTGTGTAATAAAACGATAAAGTTAAACTTCTATTAAAAGCAATAACATCACGGAACAATTTCTCTAAAGCTCCACTCGTCTGTTATTGTTCCATCAGTTCTCACAACACATCATAACACGGTACTCGAGCGCGCCTGTATTTCGGCCGCGTATTTCTGGCTCAGTTTACAAACTCGCTCTGTTTGGGCTACGCCACGTGCCGGTTGCGTTGTGTTGGCATGTTTTGTTGACGGTACTGTGGCGTGTGGTCTAAGGAATTTAGATAAATGTAAATAATGTACATGTTTTTACGAAGGAGAGTGAGAGAGAGATAGATGCTTTTAAGAATAAATTGTATGTATGGTTAAATGATAACAACTTCTACAGTATAAAGCAATTCCTCGAGCGAAAATAGTATTGTTGTAATGTTCTAGTAGTAGTAGTAATAATTATGCTTAGGAAATTGTTACTATAATTATAATGTTGAATATTTGGCTGCTATGTTTAATCTTGGCAAAACATGTCTGCTCTATTTTGTTACCATAAGACCCTTTTATACCATGTTTTACGCAAATAAATGAATAAATAAATAAGGTATATTTTACAGTCGGAGAACTTGTTTGTTTAATATATGTTTACTACATTTAGCTATGTTATCATCGTCATCATTCATCATCTCTCTTTTGTACCATGCTTCTAGCGTCTGTACCGGGTCGTATTACATAAAAAATTAATGCACAATCCGTCCCGACTATTGCTCAAGTTAGCTAGTGCCGCTGAGTCTGTAAATTCGTCTCTTTGCTCGACCCAACTAGCACCGCTAAGCCTGTAAATTCGACCCTTAATAATAATAATTTCGATCCAGCCCGTCCCTTGCTGCCCTCTACCAGCGATGCTCTAAGCCAAAGTCTGAACCCCACAGCGGGTGCCCTTAGCGTGTAATCGCTCGAGTTATAAGTTTTTAAACCCTGGCCTTGTCGGCTGATTAACCGGACTTGCCTGTGACTCATAGGTTAAAAAGCGAGACGTCATCTCAGAAATAAAAAAGCTTGAATGCACACCTAATATTTGAGTCGTCAGTACATTTACTCCTGGACCATCCGCTTCCCTTACTGTGGGCACATGCACATTTCTACAGTCACGTTTTTAGTCATTTGTAGTTAATGTTATATGTCGGGCTCATGAAAATTCTCTTTGACGTGCAGTGTTTTAATTGTAAAACACTTGTGACCTGAAATTTCGTAGTAATACTTATTGAGTGTACGGCAGTTTACTAGATGACTTTGATATTTTAACATTGTTATGGGTACTGTACAGTGTTGAAAGTGTCTATTTTATAACATGTATGGAATTCGTGGATGTATTGAAAGTGCCATTACTTTTATACACGTTGATATTTTTCAAAAACTATGTGTCATACCTTCAGTATGGCACATCAATCTTCAGAGCAAAAAATTTGAATAAAAACCTAACAAAAACTCTTTCTTTGTTTCAGCGTCCTTCATACAACGAATCAACAGTTCAAAAAAGTCCATAAACTAGTGCAAAGTGAATTAAAATAATGTGCGACCCAGCAGTACGATCCTCGGTCCCCGAAGCGCGCTCGGTAACTTTCGGCTGTTTCCGTGACAGCTGTCAATGAGATTACAAGATGGCGGAGAAGGTCAGCTGATCGGAAAGTCGCCCGCGCCAGCCTCGCAGCAAGAGGCGAATTAAGCGCATCATGGTGAGATAGTAAATTAAATTAACTGTAACTAATGATCTCATATGGCGTCGATATTTAATGACGTCATGTAGTGATGAAGATTCCAAAACCCATCACAGACGTAGCTAATTAGAGCTAGGTATAAGCAGTGGTGGAGTTGTCGGGCTTGGGATTGAACCCAGGCAGGCGGTTTACTTTGTGAAAATAATAGCATCACCACTGTTCTCAAAACGATGAAGGAAAACATTCGTGTCCTAGAACTAAAAATTCTAAGACATGTGACATCTACCAACCCGTACTGGGCCCACATCTTAGTTTACAGCCCACTCCCTGATAAAGAAAGGACACTTAGGACATGGGGTCTATGGGTGAAAGACAGCACATGACTCACCCAATCCCCCAAAAATCTTTATGGTGGACCATGCGCCAAATACCCTGTATATTTCTATGACGTTACAAACCTATGCCGTAATTTATAATACATATACATATAATAATTATTATGTTAAAGCAAGACGCTAGGCTGACCATTAATGACATGGAGTCAATATATTGTACATACATATGTTATAGCTACGTCTAAGATGGGCTTAAGACACCTTGACCCAATTTTCTCCGGAAAAAAGTTTAAGTGGCCGGCCCAAGATGTCGGCTGGAAGTTGTTAAAGTTCTAAGTAGCTAATGGACAGACTATCTTTAAACACATGTGTTTCTTGGCAAAAGATTAAGACGTAATCTAACATAAGCCAAGTTGGTAATATTAGCTTTAAGTAGGCCCAAACTTCAGAGATCTCTTAGTCGAAAATGCTACTAATATTATAAATGAGAAAGTTTGTGAGTATGGATGTATGTTTGTTACTCTTTCACGCAAAAACTACTTATCGGATTTAGATGAAATTTGTCACAAAGATAGTTTATAACTTGGATTAACACATGGGGTACTTTTTATCTCGGTAGTACGTTCACGCGGGATTATTTCCGACCTCCACGCTGGCGAAGCCTCTGGCAAAAGCTAGTATTCGATATTTTAGACTTGTCCCAAATGATAACATAACAACGCTTGTAATTCCCTAACGGTTCGGCAAAGGTCTACCTGTAGTACACCCACATATTGCCACTTATGCTTAAATCCCATGTAATAAGGGACAACCCTATTGCTATCAACCGGGTACAAATGCAGACTCCGGGCTGCTACTGAAATGATAGCCAAATTACGTCTTTTTGGTGCATCTACATATACTACACTATATGCGAACTACGCATCACACTGACGTCAAGCAAAATCCTGCACCGCGCAAGCAGAGTTTACCGTGCAACTATCATACCAGCAAATAACAACATCCCGACGTAGGGCGATAGTAGGAGCGTCAGGTCCTGACTGGAGGATTTAATTTATTGAGGCAGCCACAGGCAAGTCCGGTTCAGCAGCCGACAACCTAATTTTTTTAACTCTCGGGGTGGAAATACTCGTGGATGTCCCCCACCCTGGGATGGGCGGAGGGGTCTGTAAGACTCTTACTGACTAAAACCACCCCAGTGTTCCGTCCCACACCTACGTTGGGGACCCAATGCGACTTCCGCGATCCCCGACTGGTGCCGGCCCGCCTCTGCGGGCTCCCTCACGTTTAGGAGGGGAGTGAGGTGTTAAAATCCCCCTAGCCTACAACCTACTAGGTTGACGAGACATAAAAAAAAAAACAATCGTGGTGCAGATAAGACAAAACACCCGTCTCCGGATCCTCCCTGTTCCATCGAGGTTGAGTGAACTTTATATCCTGGCCCCCGTCCTCTATATCTCTGAGGAAATTGCATCGAAATCAACTTGAATAGTAAAATTAATCTTCAGCAACGAAGCTCTGCAGTATTTCCACTAGAGCAACCATGCACGAAGTGTTATTTCCCCGAGGGTTCCCGCTATTTGGGCCTCCAAATAATATTGTAGCTGGATTGTTTTCATTTATAATAGAATATGAACAATCTGTTTTTGGGGTTGGCTATCTTAAAAGTCAGAATCTGCAGAGTTCTTATTATCCAACTAGACATATGATCTATATTCAGGTAAAATGTTGGTGTATCTCGAAAGATTTCTACGATGAGATGTCAATAAAAACTTTTTACCAAAAAATTTAACCGCCGAAAAACTGAAAAGCAAAAAATAATAAACCTTAAAATTATGAGTCGGCGCTTTGAGTGATCTTTGTTCATTGATTTTCCAACGCCGACTCATAATTTTAAGGTTTATTATTTTTTGCTTTTCAGGTTTTTTCGGTGGTTAAATTTTTTGGTACAAAGTTTTTATTTTATAATTTTTTGTGGCTTTAATGTATTTATAATACTTGGCAAGATATACCCTATCCAATGAATAAAGAATTATCAAAATCATACTTTTCTGTATAAAGTTATGCGTGGTTAAACATTACAATCAGTGAGTGAACAATCAATCATCCCCTGTTTTCTGACCCTTAGGGTTTGATTTTGTTTTCCAAATTTATATGGGACCACTCTCGGAGTATACCCTTTCCAATAAAAAAAGAATTATCACAATCGGACTACTATGTAAAAAGTTATGCGTGGTCATACATAAAAAAAAAACAAAACAAAAAAAATATATACGCGTCGAATTGATAACCTCCTCCGTTTTTTTTCGTCGGTTAAAAATAAAGAAACAAAATGTCACTTTGCATGAAAACAGCTGTGTCTATTCTACGTAGAAATAGAAAGCGTCATACTACGCCTGCAGTGATTCTTAGCGTTTCTTCACTGCATAGTATTAAACAAAGTCACTTCCGTCTGCCTGTCCACAAGTATGCTTAGATCTTTAAAACTACGCAACGGATTTAGATGCGGTTTTTTAATAGATAGAGTGATTCAAGATGAAGGTTTATACGTATAATACGCGGGCGAAGCCGCTGACAAAAGCTAAAGCTAGTATATAACAAACAATTATGTTGGGGGGGTCATCTTTCAGTTTAACCGAATGCAGCTGTGCCTGTATTTTACGTGAAACGACGGTCTATCTGACCTCCACAACCCGGTTATTGAATAACATGATACCCCTTGGTAAGACTTATCTGCTTTTTGGACTTGTAAGGACTGTCAAAGATCTTCGAATAACAGTCGAGACCAACGGCTTTATGTGCTTTCCGAAGCGCTGAGGGTCTCGATATGTAATTGATAGCCACCCATCCGCCAAATTTTACAAGTTTAGGCATACTTACAGTGCCAAGCCTTTATGTACTGGTACTTTTAAGTAATTTGGCCAAATACATACAAGACTATGAGACAATAGAAGAACGGCAGATAAGGGAAAGCACCCGTAGACTGGATTTGAAAAATAAAAAAATAACTGGTCATAACCTAAAAATTGTTAAACACTGTCCGCGATACCAGTCTGTTAAATTATTTACCGGCCTTTAGACATAAAAAGTGCTGTCTATAGTAGCGCTTTCAAAACAAATCTAAAAAAATTCCTATTGAATAAATGTCTGTATGCTGTAGATGAACTGTAATTTTATTGAATAGTAATCACCATGGATTGTTTATTTTTGTTCATTCTGATTTATTAATGAGACTATAAATTTTTATATTATTATTTTTTACTGATTTTCTTACATAATCTATGCTAATTTGTCTTTAATTAATTAATTGTTATTATTTTAAATTTTAAGGTGTTGTCCATATTGTTTAATTTACATGTCGATTGAATAACAGTTAATTTATTTTTTTAAATGGTTGATGAAATTTATTAAACTCAAATGCATTTTAGTCTATAATGTACTGTAATTGTGTAATTTTGTATGTAAATTCAGATACAAGGTACTTGTTTATGAATAAATGACTATGACTATGACTAATGACAGCGGCAAACGTAGCTTAGGGAACCTTCAATCGACCCGTGCGGCTGTTAATATTTAGCCACGAGCCCCTCGAAAGCTGGATGCAACTTTACAAAAAAAAATTGTTAAACAAAAGCTCCCAACTGTCTCCAATCCTATAGGTTTAATCTTGCCTGACCATCCTCCTTTACCTTCTTGTTTTGAGAATCATGTGTAAAAGACTAGTTAGTAATAAAGATGCGTTTAGTAAACCGCAACTACTATAAAGTCAAACTCCAATGATGCTGTCTTCACAGCCATTCCTTCTCGGAGACTTCAGTTTTTATTACATTCCTGCGACTGGAACTTTGCAATGTAAAATGCTCGAAGATTCCTCAGAGTATTTGATTGCATGCAGAGGGCAAACGCTTACTCTAATTTACTCCTTTTTTCCATCAGGGTAGAACACAAAATCAAAAAAAAAAAAAAAAAACAAAAGTCATTTATTCAAACTAGGCTGAGAGTCAGCACTTTTTGAACGTCAAAGTTACATGAGACACACACACAATTCGCTATATGCTACTACGATCCTTGTACCCAAAGGTACCAATGGAAATGGTTTGTCCGTCCGTCCATCCGTCCATACGTCCGTCTATCTCTCAGTGGGCTGTATCTCATGTACCGTTACAGGTAGACAGTACTAATTTTCACAGTGTGTATAACAAGTTAAAAATTAAAGGGGGTCTCACTTATATGAAATGTGTTTTTTTGGCGTTTTGTGGTACGAATCACTTCGTTTGCCAGGCCAAGTCGAACTTGGCCGGAGTTTTTACTTTTTAGGGTTCCGTAGCCAAATGACAAAAAACGGAACCCTTATGGATTCCTCATGTCTGTCTGTCCGTCCGTATGTCACAGCCACTTTATTCCGAAACTGAGTTATGCTGTTGAAACTTGGTAAATAGATGTATTCTATGAACCGTACGCGTTCCCCATACTTAGAACTGAAACTCAATTTTTTTTTTCATCAACCCCATGCGTGTGGATCTATGGATAGGTCTTAAAGATATTAAGGGTTCTAATTTCATTTTTTTTTTAAACTGAATAGTTTACGCGAGAGACACTTCCAAAGTGGTAAAAAGTGTCCCCGTAACTTTTAAAATAAGAGAATGATAAAACTAAAAAAAAATATTTGATGTACATTACCATGTAAACTTCCACCGAAAATTGGTTTGAACGAGATCTAGTAAGAAGTTTTTTTTGATACGTCATAAATCGTAAAACGCAATTTACCTTTCATTCAATCAACTCAAATATATATTTAAAAAAAAACATTTAATTTCATAAACATAAAGCTTATGCATAAACCGTGAATACCTACAGGTTTGTACGGAACCCTCTGTGCGCGAGTCCGACTCAACACTTGGCCGGTTTTTTTGCTATACAATTGTGCATAGGATGATATCACAAATTTTTGAACTTAATTGCCCACGTAGGTGTTTGGTCTGACAAATCTTCTATCAGCATTCTTCCCTTGCCTTTATCTTCATTTATTTGAAGTCGGCCTGTTTGGTACTTGTTTTCTTCTTTTATTCTTCTCTGATAGTAGTAACCCCCTTTCTAGCTAAATTCCTAACTCTACAATTTCTTCCACAGCAGGTGTTTGGCGAATGGGCACAGGTAGAAGTGGTGGAGCTGGTGAACGATGGCTCGGGGCTCGCGTTTGGCATCGTGGGCGGGCGATCGTCCGGAGTGGTGGTCAAGAGCGTGTTGCCAGGCGGCGTGGCGGACAGGGTGAGTACTAGAAAATACTGATATGGAGTGTAGCAAGGATCTTTTGGCTTCTAAGTGACATTGACAGGGGGCGTTGTTGGCAAGCATTTTGTGACATTGACAAAATAAGATGGCGTCGTTACGTCTAGTAATAGACAGGCACCAAAAGAACTTTGTAGCGTTGTAAGTTTGGTTTTGAGGTCTTGACATTTTTGCCAGTTCAACATGTTTAATTTCATTGTTACAACTAGATGCCGCTTGTTTTATGTTTATAGTAATACGTGAAGCAAAAACTGTTACGTCAAGCTAAAACGTTGTACCCCTTTTTACGTAAATAACGCGTACGGAGGTGTATGTTTGGCATAGTTACAAGTTTATATGGAGAAAGAGTGCAGAAAGCTAATATTTAAATATAATAATGCATGAGCATTTTGACATTCACTCAATCTGCAGTTTCGTTCAAGATCATCTTCTTCGTCTCTAGCATACATCGGCAGTGTAGAGTAGACCATGTCGTAAACTTATTCGCTAGTCAGTATAATGGGGCGGGTTTACTCCCTAAGAGTAACTCCTGGAGTTTTTCTTTTTTTTGTATTTAGCTAATGGAATGCCACTGGCTTGATATAAGAAGGTATTTCAGTTTCCACAGCAATATGAATAAATCCTAGAGAAAACGTAATAGGGTAGTTATTTCCTTTGACGAGTGTCGTAACACTTTTTCTGGCCAGACAACGATTTAAAGAACCTTGACAGAATTTATCACGTAACTTATTTTACATAAGATCTTTTATTATAATTTTCAGTCTAGATGGCGGGCGTTACAAGTAACACGTAGAGCACGTCTTATGTAGACGTGATAAATATGTATGTACAATATAAAATAATAAAAATTAATATGTTCTGACTTTATTAACCAACTTCAAAAAAGGAGGAGGTTCTTAATTCAACTGTATTCTTTTTTTATGTTTGTTACCTCAGAACTTGACTGGGTGAACCAATTTTGATGATTCTTTTTTATTTGAAAGATGATGCTTTCCGCGTGCTCCCATTTCAATTCTGACAGTGGCATCCATGATAAAACCATATAAGTTTTAAATTTGCATTAAGTATGTGCGCGACAAATGGACGAATAACACGGTTACATTAGTGCGGGGTACATAACTAAAATGTTTAAAAATAAAAACTTTTTTCAGAAAAATAATAAACGACTTCCTTAAACACTAAAAAGTGAAAAATAACTGTTATTTCGGAAGTCGGTGGCAAAAACTTAAATACAGATTCTAAGACACTGACTTCCGAAATTAAAGTTATTTTTCACTGTGTAGTGTAGTCAGTCAGTTTTGTGAGAATGAGAGAATGGGCAGCAGCGTTCTCTATGCGTTTTACCATCATAATGCGATCACCAACCTGCCTGGCAAACGTGGCGATTATGGCAAGCCCTTGGGGGAGGCCTATGTTCAATCACTTCTATAACTTTACAAGACACATCATTTTTCGTTACCTCGTTCTTACATTTCTCTCATCTCTTTTTAAACAAAAGTGTTATTTTTACGTGCTATTCCGTCCAGTCGATTTCACGCCACTGTAGGCTAAATTCTTTTCCTTTATGTGACATTCCAAGCTGCTGATTCCATGCCAGTGCTTCCTACATTTTCTCGCTCACGGAAAACGTAAGGCTTGCAGAAAATTTCACGCTCCGTGAAGCATTCTAGATTAATATGGTAATTCCGTCAACGTCCCCGCCTGGCATGCATCTGAATGAGCCACGTTGCATTTTTATCAGGTCTCCGAAAACTGGACATTTGCTGCTGAAAAATTTGACTACCTTTTGCCCAAAGTTAGCGTAGGGGCTGAATTTTCCACAGACATAACATGACCCCTGTAATTTCTGAAAGTTTTGGCACAGGTTTATCTTTTGCCAGACATGTTTAAGTCCCATGTTATAAGGGGCGAAGCTATTGCCAAAATGGCACAATTATAGATTGCTGGCTGCCACTGAACAATCCTTCATGGGAAAACCTTACGAAAACCCACGAGAAGAAATGAGATGGTGCTATTCTCCGTCCGGCAACACACGGAACCATATTGCAGGCATATTTTGATCAACCTTTCACAACTGCAGAGATTAGATAGGATATTTTGTAATCACGCTTTTGAGTACCTAAAACAACACTATTATCATCACCACGATAATGTTCCCCCATTTTCAGATCCAAACATAGTGTTTGTAGAACAAGAACAAAAGTTTCACGCTCCGTAGTATTTCAGATTAAAATGGTAATGTAGTCGACGTCAAAGCGTCCCTTGCATTGTAATGCATGCCTGTGCCGAAAAATTTCAATTTTGAAGCCAAATACTACATCAAACTAGTGTTTGAGTTTCATATTAGTTTATTCCGTTCCGTTTTTATTAGGGATGGGCCGAGTGTTTTTTGAACCGAATAAAGAACTTCGGCGGAACATTTGATTATTTTTACTATCAAATATATCCGAAATAAACGTATCAGACTTTGCCTGATAGATAACACAGAATCCTTGGTAAATTTTAAATACTACTGGTATTTAAAATTTAAGGTACTACTAGATTTTATTAAACACTTTTAGGGAAACTTAATATCGGAATTTTGGCGATAATTTTTTTACAACGTTTAAAATGAAATGAGTCTAGTTTGAAGGCGAGAAGCGCATGTTAATAAATGCATTTTTTTATTATAAAAACTCAATCAATTTATCAATTTATTTATTTTCTCACCACTATATTAAAAAGTTTACAGGTCCATATTATTTAGTCTTAAGCTATTAATACACATTACAATATTGTGGAAGACTGGTGCCTAAGCTAGGCCAAAACCTGTGTTTCAGGACACCAGGTCTCAACCAACTACCGACAAATTAACTCCATGCTATTTTTTATTTTATTTAATAAGATAACACAATGTACGGAAATCACACCTAATAAGTAATAAATTAATTAACTAACTATGTTAATACAATGAGGTGTGAGTTTATTTCTTAGTAATGACTGAATCTTCGTGATCGAGAAATAAATTCCTTACAATTTTTTTTTGTTTCATTTCAACCGAATTATGGCCGAATGTTGGAGGTCGGTTAAACCGAATTTGAAACTAATTTCGCTCCATCCCTTGCTTTTATTCGAGTTGGAATTTTCATTTGTTAAGTCAATGGTAACTATTTGCTTTTCAAATGACCGTGTTTTTACAGTGGTTTGTTATGCGTTTTACTATTTTTCATCTTACTAGTGTTTTTTTTTGGCTCATTGCCAGGTCTACGTAGCTTCAGTTTACTACGTTTAAGGAAACTTGAGACGTCTACCTTATCGTTCCTTGGTTTTTTTGGAGAATTAACAAAATAATGGCTATTTAGCAGAGTTAAGAAATAACCAAAGTTTAGTATTTCTTGTCCTATAGAAGGAAAAAAAAATTTGGATATGTGGTATTGGTAGATGGGCTGGTGTCCGCAACGCACGTCAAAGCGTGTATTTTGCGTACGGGTAGGAAAATCGATTATTCGAGCCACCTCAGCTCCTCGAGGAAGACCAGCATGCCTTGGTGTTACTGACAATCTCACTGCCCTTCTCAACTGCCCTGTTTGCGATGATCACCAGGCAGTTTTCGAAGCACAATAGCTGCTGTCTTGTTGTCCTGCATTCAGGCCCTTCACAGTGGCCTGTCTGTGACTCTTATATCAAAGAGATGTTAACAAAAGGGTGAGTGGCCAATTATGGCTGCTGAAACTACTCGCTACTGTAGACTTTGGATATACAACAAGCTTCGTTTACTTTGTCGATAGTGTAATGTTTTGTTGTTGCTGTAAATTATATGTAAATACAGAAATCAAACGGGCTATGTTGCCTGCAAGGGTCGCGAGATTGTTCGAAAGAGATACCGTGACCCTGGCACATGGGCAACTGAAGGAACACGGGTGGGTTTTAGTCACTAAAATTCTGACATGCCCGTCCCTCCCAGAGCGGGAGAAGTCATTTGATGATTTCCCATCCAAATAAAAAAAAAACGGGCTATGTTGATCTCAAATACATTTGGAAAAGGGCGGGAGGATGTTTTGGTAGGAATCCTACCCGATGTGGTTGAGGCCTCGCCAGGCTTGCTTGCAAAGCACTGAGTCATCATTCAAATCATTCATCAATCATTATTCAAAAGACGTCCTCTGCTGGACGTCAGCCTCCACCAAAGAGAGGTTTATCCATATTCGCCACGCTTGGTAGGCGGGTTGGCGATAGCAGAGTAGTGGTAAGATGCATAGAGAACGCTGCTGCTCATTCTTTAGTAAATTTCTAAGTCGTCTTCCACGACACCCATGGGAAGAAATAGGATGGTGTTATTGTTTACGTCCGGAACCACACGGAACAACTATGTGAGAGGCACGGAGTACGTGTTTGGTAAATGTTCATCATCATTATTACAGCCAAAAGACTGTCCACTGCTGGCCGTAGGCCTCCGCAAAACACTGAAACTTTAATCGGTTGTGTGCTACGCTCATCCAACGAATTCTTGTGGCCTTCACCAGGTCATTGGTCCGCTTTTGGGAGTTCTTCCAACGCTACATCTTCCGGTACGCAGTCACCACGGCAGAACCATTCGGCCCTATCAGCTATATGTTCTACGAGCGAACTCTTTGGTACTTAAATTTTAAAATGCTATGAGTTTTACTCTGACGTATTTGAACACCGCAAATAAACTCCACTCGCACAAATAGTTGACGGATACTAATTAAAAATATACACGTGAGCGAAACAAAAATAGAGTTACTGAACTTTCAAGTAATCAGGTTTGCATGTTGAATGTGCTGTCAATTTCAACGGTTTGAGTTCGAATGTTGCGTGACGCAATTCGCTCGAAATTTACGAGTTCTTATAGTCGGATTGGATATTCGTTCGACTCAATTTCGGGCGTGAAAATATGAATTCATTTAAAACAAAAATACTAGCTGACTTGGCTGAAGTAGTCTTGCCCAAATGTAATTAATTCATACAAAAACTGCGTGCGGTTTCTCTTCTTTTTATTCAATTTTCTTTTTATTAAATCGGACGTTCATTTTAAAACAAAAAATACCCAAATCGGTCCAACGTATGTCAAATAATGCCTTTACCAAAGAAGAGCAATTTATTTTTATCATATGTATATGTAGATCATGCAACGGCGAAGAAAAACATCGTGAGGACACCGGCATGTCTTATAAAGTTATAATCGAAAATACAAAGACATGAGACATCTATCAACTATTATTTTTATGTGCATTTTTTTCAATTATGCACATAAAAATAATAATAATATCTAAGTAGGCTATAGTACTGGCTTCTCGTCCAACAATTGTACCCTATGTAAATACACACAATAATAAAGTTTTATCACAACGCTCAGATAAGTAAACAGTGATAACAAAACTTCTATAACTCCAAACCACAGCATCTGTTTAAGTTTCATCTTCTGATCTTGGACAACAATCTGTTAATTGACCACAAACTAGTTTGTGATGCTTCCGAGATGCGACGAGACGTTTGAATACTGTTGTTAATAGAATAAACTGGAGTTTGACATTACCATGAAGGGGCAAGTTTGTACTTACATTTTGAGGGTGCTTAGAACTGTGAACTATAGAACTACTTCGTCATCATCTGCATCATTTCAGCCGACTTTCACTGCTGGACGTAGGCTCCCCTCAAGCATCGCCACGTCAACCGGTTCTGTGCTTCTCTGGTTCCAGTTCTGCATTCAGCGAATGCCTGCGGCCTTCACCAAGACATTGCTCCATCATGTGGGTGGCCTTCCAACGCTATGTCTTCTAGTACGCGGTTGCCACTCCAGAACCTTCCAGCCCCATCGGCCATCTGTTCTGCGAGCATTGTATGCCTACTGTCACTTAGGTTTGCCAATTCTTTGGGCTATGTCGGTTATCTTGGTTCTCCTTAATACTGGTACTCAGCTGCATCTAGTTAAACCAGATGGTGACTTCAAAATTGTTGGAAAAAGGCAGATAATGATGACTCTCATTTATTAGGACGAGCTAAGTTTTAAAAGGATAATATTTTTGTGTTCACCAAAAATCTTAAGGTACATCTATGTATGCATTTCTAAAATATTGATCTTAAACCCGTTTAATTGTTTTACTATAATTAAACTAATCGGCCAACAAAATATGTTACATCAAACAAATTCCAAATTAACACCAAGATATAACACTTTTTTTATTGTAGTGCGCTGCAAACATTCTATTGTAACAATAACTATTTTATTCTTCCCCGAAAAATACTGATCGTGCACCAAATATTCCTGAATGTACTACGTGAGCTCGACAAATGAGTGTGGGAATGCACGCTTGTGCGACATACTCGAGCTCACATAGTACACTAGGTTAGGTTAGGTTAAAACTGTGACCTCCTACGCACGAGCCGAGCGAGCGAAACGAGCGGTGCCGCGGCAGCGGCCGGCGAGTGCTAGAAACGACTGTGTGCCGCACAATGCAGTGCATTATCTGAAGTAAAACTAAAAAATAAATGCTTGTTTTTAAAATTAGGTGTATTACTATTTTTACAAATTTGCAACAGTTGTTAAATAGATGCTCGTTATGACATATTTTAATTAACATATTTTGGTGCACATTCAGTATATTTGGTGGAACTGGTTACAAAATAATAATTTGATTATAAATCTTGATAAAACAGTTTTAATGAATTTTCAACAAAGAGTGAAACATAACCTGGACTTAAATATTAAATACAAGGACAAAATTATTAATGAAACCAATGTGACTAAATTTCTTGGACTAAACATTGAAAACACTTTAAAATGGAATTCACATATTGACAAAGTATGCACTAAGCTAAACCAACACTCATATGCTTTGCACATGTTAAATAAAACGGCCAATCGAGCAACAGTCTTGACGGCGTATCATGGTCTAGTAGCCTCAACATTGAGATATGGGATTATATTTTGGGGCAATGCCACGGGTAAAGATAGGGTATTTAAGTGCCAAAAAAGGTGCATAAGAGCTATATGTAATTTGAAGATAACAGACAGCTGCAAACCCTTTTTTAAAAACATGAAATTATTAACAATGCCGTCGTTGTATATCTATGAAACGTGTATGTTCGTCAGAAATAATTTTCATAAATTTGCTCGAGTAGCTAGTCAGCGCCGTTGTGATCGATTACAAACAGTTGGATCTAGTACTGCACTATACAGAAACAGTATTTTTGTGATGGCTCCAAAGATCTATAATAAATTACCAAAATGTATAAGGAGGAGTGAAGATAGTGTCAGCAAATTCAAAAGTCAACTGTATTTATTCCTAATAGATAAGACGTGTTACTGTATCGAAGAATTTTTAAATGATAAAATATGACATTACCAGTCCATAGAATTATTACCAGTCCTTTAATATAATTTACCATTGACATGCATGTGAAAGATAAATTTTATTTGATTAATTATGTACTACAAATAATACATTTAATTGACATTATTTTTAATATGACATTAGTAGCCCTTTTATATACTTTACTATTAACATGCATGTAAAAATAAATTATAATTGATTATTATCTATTCACATACATAAAATTGGCATTATTAACACGAACGTGACATTGCATTGTATAAATTCAGATTTATTACTACTAACTTAATATATTTGTACACCAATTTTCATTGGTAGGGCATAGAGCTCAACTAGAATGTATACATAAGATCTTTATTACCTGTGTTCACAAATAAAGACTGATTGATTGATTGATTGATTAACACAGGCAAAATTAGGTAAATGAAATGGGAATAAATTGAAGTACTTTTAAATACCATCCGTTTTAAAATAACGCTTCCAGGCGGAAAATCCGCTATTTTCCTTCTCAAATAACATCGACATCTGAAAAACACACTTTATTACCGTCTGTAAAAGCCAAAGCGTTAAGAGCACTTAATGATCTGTTTAATGGTCTTTATAAATATCGCTTTATCTCCTTCTCTCATATAAACTTTTGCGATGTGATCTATATCTGTCTCTTTTTTAAAGTACTTTTTAAATCGCTTTAATGTAAGTGTAAATCCGATTGATGGGTGTTCAAACGGGCCGGAAGAGAGAGTACATTTCGTCTCCCTTAATGTGTGGAAATGTCGTTAGGAATGAGATCTGGGTCAAATACTCTCGCAGGGAATTACATCGGCGGATTTATACCGATCTGTCTGTGATAAGGAGTTTGAGAAATATTATCTTTGTTTAAAGTAGGTGGTACTTGTGGGGTAAATGTTGCTAGTTTAATTGAAAACCAAACTAGTCCTTTATTTTTCACAAATACCTTTGTCTCTTGTCGACTCACGTCCAACCATTCTAATCGCATCTAATGTAACAGGATGCAGCTGAATACCAGAACATGGAGCGAAAAGCTTGGGACGGGATGGTCACCCATCTACGGACCGACCTCGTCATGCGTTGCTTAACCTTAAACATGCGGCTATTATTATTTAGCTACAAGTCACTCTTTCAGCCAGCTCTCTCTTATCAACTCATAGGGTCCTGAAATGCTGCATCACTTTTTATAAGGCAGTGCTTTTTGTCCTCAAACATAATTATTAGAATTTCCAACATCCACGCAGGTGAAGCCGCGAGCAAAAGCTAGCGTATTTATAAAACCTTGGGACAAACTCATATGGCATCACAAAATATGTTAGCAACGCTATGGTCAGGTAAAGTTCTGGGCACAGAAGACTGGCAGCATTGATATGTTGTATGGCATTGCTGATTATTTTGCCAAAAGAGTTCTACTTAGGTAGATATGACTATTTGTCCAGCTATAAAGTCGCAGAGTAGTTACAACAGTAAAGTAATTTTCAAAATTAGCGCACTTATTTTAGCACAAGAAATAATGAAAGTAGAATAAACAACAACGCAAGGTTCTCTATGTGCTCACGTTTGCTTTGTGGTCATGCTAATGAAAACCAGCAGGGTTTCAGTTGATTAGATTTCTAGAGTGAGCTGTGGTGTACGGACCAATTATGTATGAAATGAGAAAACGTGTCGTCTTTTGAAGTAACTGGGCTTTTCGCAATTAATATTTAAACTGTCTACTCATAACACTTTGTGTACTGAAGAAGGCTGAAATTCCCCCGAAGGGCAAGGAGAGAGCTTTGTCTAGAGTTTCCCAACGCGATCGAAACAGAAATAGAGGGATCCGTAGGAAAACCAAGGTATCCGACATAGCCCGAAGAATTGTGGCAGAATTAAGTGGCAGTGAGCAGGGGCACATTGCTCGCAAAACAGATGGCCGATGGAGCCGAAAGGCATTGGAGTGGCGAACGCGTACTAGAAGACGTAGCGTTGGAAGGCCTCCCACAAGGTGGACCGATGATCGTAAGAATTAGCTGGATGCAAGAAGCACAGAACAGGTAGAACTAGCGGTGCTTGAGCCCAGCAATATTTCGGTTAAAACGACGAACACACACACCAGGTCAGAGAGTAGCTCAGGTGCTGGTAAATTGCCCGTTGGTCGCCATGGACAGGGCAAAGTACTTCGGCAACCCAGGTACCCTACGTAAGATCGTCAGTAATACCAAGGTGTTTCTGGCCTTCCTTGAGGAGCTGAAGTGGATCGAACAGCCGAGTTACCCACCCGTACGCAAAATACGTGCATTCACGTGGTATTGCAGATACCAGCACGTATCTATACTATAATATTAATAAATAATAGTTTAAAAAACTAAAAAACACGCTTCCATTGAAAACCAAACTAAAAAGTACAAAATAATGGAAAAAAAGCGTGGGGTGCTTTTTAAGGTATTTTTTTAATGATATCAGGCACCCACGCTTTTTTTCCATTATTTTGTACTTTTTAGTTTGGTTTTCAATGGAAGCGTGTTTTTTAGTTTTTTAAACTATTATTTATTTTCTATTTTTTAGGGTACCTATTTCGAATTTTGAGACGTATGTCAGCGTAGTTTGTGACAGTTTTTTTGCTGTCCTGGTAACCCTGGCAAGGATAATGGCACAAATTTATGAAATTATTGTATTGTCATCGGTCCTTGACAGGTGTGCAAAGTTTGACTGAAATCTGGTCGTTTAAAGTGGGTCAAAATCGCGCTATAAGGAGTCGGTTACAAACAAACATACAAATATAAAAACATACAAACATACAAGTGAAGCTAATATAAAGCGTGTAAAAAATTGAAGAGTTTGTTTGTTTGGTTGAACGCGGTAATCTCAGGAACTACTGGTCCGAATCAAAAAACATCTGTTTGTGTTGGGTAGCCTAATTATTGAGGGAGGCTATAGGCTATATACCAACACGCTACGGTTAAAAAGAGCGGAGCAGCAACGAAAAATGGACAAAAACTGGCAGGCAGTTCGATGCGATGGGAAGGGTCAGGGGAGCAAAAATTTGACGAAGACGAAGTCGCGGGCAGAAGCTAGTCTATTATATAAGTTACCACACAATTCGCACAAACTTACAAAATGTAACATTCTCTCATAGTATATTAGTTAGCACCCCAGTGACCCACACAACAACATAGTAGTCGCTGTGAGTGAACTTGTAAGTGGAACGATTATGTTAAACGTGTGGCGTAAGTTTACTACTAAACTTGTATGGGGTGTTTGTGGGAGTATATGGTTCTGAAACTTTATGTGGAGTGATTTTTGAAGTGGCGGTATAGGGCTGAAAACTTGCCTGATGCATTTTTTAAATTAATTAATTAATATGCCTCTTTATTCTTATTATTCCCTTTATTACATTTGAACATTCTTATAAATTATATTTTTAAATATTAGTTAAAAAAAAAATAACATTTAAAAATATAAAAAATAGTAGCCCACCGGTATCGGGAACAGGGTCCAAGCTACCGGCGGTCAGGGCTCCAGAGGGAGGAACCTCCTGACAATACGAGCCGTGTCCAGAAGTACCGCTTTCTGAATCAAGCCCTTGATCCAACCGTTCAACGAGAGCCTCTTCAGGTGTTGGTCGAGGCTCTTGGCTATCAAACCATTGGCTGTAATGACTATCGGCACAATGATTGCTGAGTCCACATCCCACATGTCGACAACCTCGCGAGCCAAGTCAAGATACTTGATCTGTTTATCTTTCTCAGCTTTCACGAGGTTCTCGTCATGCGGGACCGTAATGTCAACAATCATTGTGCGCCATTCTAGTCGATCCACCACCACTATATCAGGCTTATTGGCAACAACAGTCCTGTCAGTGATGATGGATCGATCCCAGTACAATGTGATATGGCCATTTTCAAAAACTGGGTCGGGCACATACCTGTATTACGGCACCTCTGATTCCACAAGGCAGTATTTCAGAGCAAGTTGCTGGTGGATAATCCTGGCTACAAGATTGTGTCTATGCAAGTACTCCTCGTTAGCTAGACGAGAACACCCGGAGATAATGTGTCTAATTGATTCTCCCGGACGGTGGCATGCCCGACAGATGTCCACCGTACCGTCTTTCACTATAAATCTCCGGTAATTGTTCGTCATCATAACTTCGTCCATAATTGCACAGACAAAACCTTCGGTTTCCCCAAAGAGATCACCGAAACGCAGCCAGGCTACGGACGCTTGGAAATCTACGTCGGGTCCGTGTAGGGCCCGGAAAAAGCGTCCGTGAAGCTCCTTACTCTGCCATACTTCCAAGCGGTCATTAGTGTCAAGTACTACAGGCTTGCGCCAGTTCTCGTTAGCCAAGGAGAGCGAGGTGAAGCCCTTGTCCACCGCGACTACATCTCGATGCATCCCCACGTTGGCTTCCAGGAAATATTCCCTGAGACTGCATATCTCGCGATTGTGGAGAGTCTTAGCGTTTAAAAAGCCTCGACCTCCACACTTTCGCGGGATATACAGCCTCATAACCGATGACCGTGGGTGATGTATTCGATATGCAGTCAGAAGCGTACGGACCCTCCTATCCAGGGCGTCGAGTTCGGTCTGAGTCCATTTGAGTATGCCGAAAGAGTACATCAAAACCGGCATGACCCAACCGTTGAAGGCGCGCACCTTGTTTCCACCTGATAGAAGACTATTAAATACTTTCTTCAGGCGGCCAAAGAAGCGCTCCTTCAACGTTTGCTTCATGACAGTAACATTGATTCCCAACGCTTCCGACATACCCAAATACTTATAGGTTTCGGATGTGGAGAGGGTTCGAAGGTTTATGGAATCCGAGAGTTGGGTTCCCACGGATTCCACAATCTCCCCTCGCTTTACATGCATGACCGCATTTGTCCACATCAAATTCCATCCTGATGGCGCTACTGAAGGTTTCAGTTACTTTCAGTAGTTCCATCAGTTGCAAATTGTTGTGGGCAAAGAGTTTAAGATCATCCATATACAGGAGGTGAGATATAACCTGACCACCTCTCCTCAGCCGATAGCCTATACCTGAATCCTTAAGCAGTGTGCTCAGAGGATTCAGAGCTAGGCAGAACCAAAGCGGACTCAAACTATCGCCCTGAAATATGCCTCGCTCGATCCTTATCGGTTCGCTATTCCTCTGGATATTTCGACAACCTGGATAGCGAAGGACCGTCCTCCATTGCCCCATACATGACATCAGGAAGGCGCGCAGAGTTGCATCTACTTTATACAACTCCAGCACCCTCATGAGCCATGTATGTGGCACCGAGTCATAGGCCTTCTTATAATCTATCCAACATGTCGACAGATCCTTTCGGGAACGACGAACCTATTGGCTAATGGCCATATCAATGAGGAGCAACTCCTTAGTACCGCGGGACCCGTTCCTACATCCATTTTGAGAGACAGACATGATGGAGTTAGTGTCTATATGATTGTAAATTTTAGCTCTCAAAATGGATGTGAGGACTTTATAGACCGTCGGTAAACACGTGATCGGCCTATAATTTTTGGGTTCCGCGGTGCTACCTGATTTATGGAGCAGGTGGGTAACTCCTGTTGTAAGGAACTGGGGTAGCGAACCAGACTCCAAAGCAGTCTGGTACTGAGCCGCCAAGCGAGCGTGCGATCTTACAAACCATTTTATCCAGAAGTTGTGCAGCCCGTCCGGCCCTGGAGACTTCCAGTTGGGCAACGGACGGACTGCACGAGCTACATCTTGGGGGCAGATAGTAATAGCCCCCATTTCTGGTATAAGATCACAGGTTCGCTCGACTTCTCTAGTCCAATCACCTTCGGTGTGACTGACAGGCACCGACCAGATACTGCGCCAAAAGGAACACATAGCGTCATTATCCGGCAGATGCGTGTCAGCCACACCATGGATCGGTCGCTCCCAAGCTCTATAAACCCACCTTTCATCACTCTGGAAGGTGCGATTCTGAGTGTATCGGTCCACTCGCCGCTTATACCTACGAATACGGCTTGCCCATGCATATACTTTCTGCTTCAGGAAGTCTATGCGCTCTGTAACACGAGACATATAATCCTGAGGGCTGGTATCAGTCCCTGAGAACGCCCGTCTCACAAAGCGCATCACTCTAGGGCGAGTGTTGCCCTCCCTGAAGCAGATTAGTTTGCCGATGAGTGCTCTGGCCCCACTAATACGTCGTTCAATTCTGCACTGCCAAGCTGGTACGGCTGGTTTTGGTCGTGTAGCTCTAGAGTCACTAGCAAATTTGACGTGAGCTACACGACATGCCGCTACAGCCGCGAGGTACAGAACCGCATGAGTATCAGTTTCTTATTATTATTCTTATTATTTTTAGTTTTTATTGTTATATAAGTTAAAGTATGTCTCTTAATTCAGCATGCCTCTTGGCAAAGGCCTCCTCTAGCAATTTCCATTGAATTCTGTCACGAGCCACCCTCCTCCAGACCCGCTGTAAGTTTGAGCTCATCGTCCCATCTCCTTTTCTGTTTTCCTCTGTTCCATTTGTTGGTCCTGGGGTACCAATTGGTTACGATTTTACACCATTTCTTTCTTTGTTCTCTCATCATGTGGCCTGTCCATCTCCACTTTAGCTGGTCAATTCTGGACAAGACATCGGTCACTTTCGTTCTAGCTCTCAATACCTCGTTTCTTATTCGGTCCACTTTCCTAGTTCCTGTCGTACTTCGTTCCATGAATCTTTGGCAGTATTCGAGTTTGGTTCTATGTTCTTTTGTAAGCGCCCATGTTTCGCATTCGTAAGTAATACAATGTAGTATGCAGGTGTTAAAACCTTTGCTTTTTGTAGCAATGCCTCCATAATTCCTTTGATTTCATTACTTCTTTTAGTGACCAATATCTCTTCCGGCCGTTGGCAATTCTGGTGTTTATTTTCTTGGTTGTTTGATCTTTTGGAGAAAGATCTTTTCTTTTTGATGCATAATCAGTCTATAATGTTCCCTCTGCTGAGACACAGGCCTCGTATCTTCGAGAGGGAGTGGGCACTAATTCACAAATAAGGTCCAGTGCGGGTTGGTAGATGCCACTTGTATTCGAATTTTTGGTACTATACTCCATTTGTTTAGGTAGATAACTAAATGTAAACAATCTTAACATGTCTTTTATCTAAAAAACTGTCTAAAAATGTTTACAATTAGGTATTTACTTAAACCGATGTTAGGTAAGTAACTTAATTTAAATAATATTTGTTGGTCTTTTATACGATTTATTTTATATAAAAAGACATATCAAGATTGTTTACCTTTAGTTAACTACCTAAACAAATGGAGTATAGAACATGTCGGTTTCTGCACGATGTTTTCTTTCACTGTTTTGTGAGCAGTGAAGATGAAATAATTTACACAAAGTAATCCAGGGTGCCAAGGTGGCAGGGACATTGATGTACAACCTGAAACAACTCACTGAAATTTTTCGTCTGTTATTTTAAAAAAAATAGTCTGTCATTTCAATCGCATAGGTATTGCACTGTTCTCTAAAACAGCGTATTTTTTCTGATAATCGACGAAAAATGTCTACACAACTTCTGAAATAATGATTTCAGTATGCGCGTCGATGTGCTGACTACTGTACACGTTCGTATGACATCAAGTACCTCTCAACGAAGGCGAGCTCTACGTCTACATACAATTATGTACATATACAATGTACAACCTAATTATAATATAATGTATTTAACATAGAACGGTAATGTACGTGCAATATACGTATAGTTAATTAGACGTAAGTGGCGTTCTAACCGAGTTACATACATTTATGTCAGTGGTGTATGTTTGCGGCGAACAAACTGATGTTGTCAACGTACGTATATTGCGACAACGCCGACCCTTCAAATACTGTTGTCACTAAGCCGATTAATTTATATTGGTTTACTTACTAACATTATAGGGTTACGATTAATATGCGGGCTGAAGCTCAGTTTAGAATGTTTGGCTGACTGTATTTTTGTCATTACTTTTTTATCCTAGAACTCACGTAGTTAATAAAGACGGAAGCTACAGCTAATTAAAATGGCTGAAATCGAGTAAATACAAAAGATACATAAAACTATAACAGAAATCTGGTTTTTACAACTTAGTGGAAGGTGCAAACACAACTGAGTATTGACCGTAGTTACTCACGTAACTTGAACTGCCAAATAATGATAAATCATTTCTTTGTTAGATTCACTACGGCGGATAGAAAATTATATTAAAAAAAGAATCATCAAAATCGACCTATTAATTTGGCAATGCGTGCTCACTACAGGCGCTCCCCATTTAAATTCAAATAAAGAGCATTTTTTTCTTATATTTAATGGCCAGGCATATTCGTATGTAACATGCAGTACGTATGTTACCTCACGTGTCAAACGCAAAGAGGTTACAATTAAGATTTTCATGCCCGCCCTTGTACAACGAGATTAATGTAGAATTGTAGGATTTCTTTTAATACTACTTTCGTTTCAATAATTATAAACTTAAGTTTCTATCATGGATCCGATATATTCTCTCGACTCAACGCATTTATTTCACTGTTGAATTGTCAAAGGAGCCAGTCATTCAGAAACATGAAGCCAATTGAGCATTTCAAACCGAAATAGATTCCTATGGAGAAGAACGCGCAAGAAACTCCATGGGTATTCATGGAATTTCCGAACCCGTTTTTCCTTTAAATTATTTTGCAAAATATCAGTTACATAATTAATGTAGAATTTATAATTGTATGTCAGACTTATGAGGCCATCTATGTGAAGGGCAGGCTTTTTGGGGACTATCTTATGTAACTTTGCCGTTCAAAAAAAGTGTTGCCTATTAGCCTAGTTTGAATAAATTACTTTTGATTTGGTATGGAAAAACGTGTACGTTAAAAGCGACTAGAGTAAGTACAGTAAAAGAAAAACCAAACCCAATTGGAAAATATAATAATTATATTAAGCCGTAGCAACTAAGAGATGACCAGTCCTAACCGCCGCGCCGGCGCGGCGCCTCAATAGTTCACGATAGAGACTTTCATAAGTTTCTGTAAACAATGACGAATGTTTCACAGGAAATCAGTTGAGTGGGGACTATAGTGAATGGAAAACTGAAGTCAGCTGTGACCCGGATAAGTTTATAGAGAGCGTTGGGATCAATCCGTGCGCTGTGTTTAAACGTCGCTAAACAATCCGGGCGGTTTACCAATCAGTTCGGTACTGCTGATGTTTTGTTTTATTTTGATGTCAAGTTTATTTTGTTTTTAGTGGATTTTATTTTGCCACAATATCTTTTGTAATAGAACACTGTACAGTGGTGAATGACAGTCGTTCATTGCTTTTTTTTGTGAAAGTGTCTCTAAGTCAGTTATTTTTAACGGACGCACATTTCATTAAGTGTTTATTATTCTAGCGTATGCAGTCGTGGGTTGCAGTTGAAAATCAGTGTCTGGACCTTGTATTGTCATCTGACATTATGCAGAAAGCTGTGGCATTTTTGGCATTCAAAGTGGAGTTGTGTGTAGTGAGAATTTACTACTCGACTGCCCAGAAGGAGGATAATGTTTTTTAATGAATTAATATCTACCTAATCATATTCAGAAAGTCTTTATTCAAATTAGGTACATCATAGTACGTTACCGATTAAGTTTACTTTGTATTATCAACATAGTAAACTTTACTCGTAATCAAAATTAGGAAGACGCAAATAATCTATCTTTTGACATTCCCTCTCCTACCCGCTTGCTCGCTGCAGAAACACAATTCTGACCATTTCGTACACAAGACTCAACCACGCTGCACCGCGACACTCAGCCTCGCTACTCGCTCGTTGACGTAACGCAAACAGACCTCCGTTGTAACTCCGCAAAAATCTTACGATACGGAGGTACGATTTCTTGCGGAAGGACTCGCAGTGACGGAGGCGAGGTTCCGTTATAACATTAATTAAAACCATTGCTTCTCGTTATTTTTTTCATAGTTTTAATAAATTCTTCTTTCTTTCTTTTAATCAAAGATACACTAAAACTTGAGAATACAATGTTTTATATCGGTGTTTTATCTACTAAACCTGCACCTGAATTTCCGTGCGAAGTTTAAACTTCGTGGCACAGTCCGTCAGTCTACGTCACCGTCGTACGATATAAACGCCTAATTTCACCAAAACTCTAAAGATTGTATGAAACCCAAGGTGTTTTATTGCTTGACCACTAACGCACCTTTCTGTTTATCTCAGGATGGCCGTCTCCGCAGCGGGGACATGCTCCTCCGAATCGGCGCAGTATCTGTGGTGGGGATGTGCGCACGGCAGGCGGCGGCAGTACTGCGGCAGTGCGGGGCATGCGTGCGACTGCTGGTGGCCAGGCCTGCGGCCTCCAGCGGCATGCCCATGCCCGACACGCGGCAGTCCATGCAGGTATAGTAACATTATGTGTTAATGGGATTGGGCGGGTCACATTAGCCGTATGCAAGATGACCGCTGGGCAAAGGTCTGCACACAATGGAAGCCTGAAGATGGACGATGCCACCGCGGTCGGCCCAGAAAGCGGTGGCGAGACGACCTATATGAGTACCGCGACGACTGGTTTGAAGTGGCGCGGGACAAGAGTTTCTGGAAGAAATGGGGGGAAACCTTTGCCCAGCAGTGGGACAGAATAGGCTAAACAAAAAAAAAATATCTGTTAATAGCACGGCGGTTCAGTGGAGGCCCAGTGGTATCGGCCCCAGGCACTTTACTTTGTGTAAATAATTTCACCACCACTGCTCTCAAAACGGTGAAGGAAAACATCATCGTGAGGAAACCGGCAAGTCCTAGAACCAACAATTCGAAGACATGTGACATCTACCAACCCGCGATGGGCCCGCGTGGTAGATTACTGCCGAGGAGGTCAGTGTCCCAGCAGTGGGAACTATATAGGCTGAGCATCATTACAGTCGAAATATGTCCACTTGCTAGACATGGGCCTCCCCCAAGCACTGGCACTTCGGCTGGCTCTGTACTTCTCGCATCCAGCAGATTCCTGCGGCTTTTACAAGGTTATAGGTCCACCTTGTCTAGACCGAACGCTATGTCTTCCAGTACGCGGTCATCACTCCAGAACTATGTGAGCCCATCGGTCATGCTGTTGTTGCAAGCACGGCACAAGTAGTGCCCTACCTAGTGCCATTTAAGTTTGGTAATCCTTCGGGTTATGTCGATATACATATAGGTTACGTTGGCTTAGTGCTCAGTGTACATAGGTATATTTTATAGATCTAATCGGTCTCTCCAGGGATGTGCCCTAACAGGCGGTGCGCATTGAGTTCTAGAGCTGGTCTCATAAAAACATCCGTAGCCACCATGTGTTAATGACTGACACTAATTCCACACTCCCTGGTCAACCGGGTGTGTCTTCATGGTTTCCCCCGGAACAAACAAAAACAGACATTGTTTGCTATGTTAAAACAGATGCGAAAAGTTCAACTTGAGACTTAGGGAGATATTATAATGCTGTGAGTCTGTATCACACGTCCGGTCACTTTTATCGTCATTAAGGTTTGCGTGTACCCACCTAAGCTTCATTACTGATACTTGACCGCTATTTCACAGCAAGCAACATAATTAACGCGTCAATATATAAAGCAACTTGCTCACATTCCATCACATAACTCACAGTTCGCAGGCGCGGGCGCCTCGCCCTTTGCGCTAATTGGCGAGCCAGGCACAAAAGCTAAGAAACTGCCGACTCCAATTAAAGTAACTGGGTCGAACTTAAGTGACGTTTAAAATAGAACAGGTGTGAGCTAGAGAGGTCTCGTTTTAATGCAAAGAGCTGGTGTTTAGAAGTATTTATGAGGTAACTGCCGGTTTTTTTTCAAGCGTTTTTGTTTAAAGTCTCATGTTAATTTGTATAATGGAGGAAGGCTGAGGGGAGAGGAATTTTATGTGCTGAAAGAGTTATGTCGTCATCATTATTTCAGCCAAAAGACGTCCACTGCTGGACACAATTCTCCCCATAAGGGTTGCCATAATCGCCACGCCATGGGTTGGCGATGACGGTATGGTGGTAAAATGCATAGAGAACGCTGCTGCCCATTCTCTAGTAAGTCCCTTAGTCGTCTTCTACGACACCCACGAGAAGAAATGGGATGGTGATATTCTTTACGTCCGGCACCGCGGGGACAAAGAGTTATGTATATAAATGTTAATGGTTAGAGAAGAAGAGGAAGTGGAAAGAAAAGATGGATGGATTGTGTGAGGAATGATAAGAAAAAGAAGGGAGTGGATGTTAGCGTGACGGTTGATAGTGGAGAATGGAAGAAAAAATATAGTTTTGCCAACTCCCAGTAACAAGGAATAAATGCAATAAGATACACACAGACACAGGACTTGAACTGGGACCATTATTCACTTACACAACGATTCACATCCTTCCAAGGGCTGTCTTCTGTATTTTTGAGGTTAAATAGACAGTCTTTCCATGTATGCAGTTGCATCCAGATAGAGATGGACTGTAAGCCAGACCCAACATAATTGAGAAAACGCTAGGAAGGTGATTCTAAAGGCTAAGGGTGGTGTTCTCACATTGATAATATCAACTTATTGTTACAAATTTTGAATGAAAAGAGAGTCCTTGGAGTTTCTTGTCTGTTCTTCTCCATAGGTAACTACTACGCTTTGAATTGGGAACTGGCTTCATCTTTCTGACTCACTGACAATTCAAAAGTGTCTGTAATTGGTTTATTTGAAACTGGCTTCTGCCCGCCATTTCGTCCGCGTCAAATTTCTTGCTCCCCAGACTCATCCCGTCGATCGCATCGCCAGCAAGTGCAAGTATATGCTCTTCGTATTCGTGACTTTTTTTCTTTTTACTCGGCTCCTAAGAGTCTTAGCGTAATGTTATATAGTTTATTGCCTTCCTCATTAAAAGGGCTATCCAACAGTAAACTCAGTTCCCGATATTAGGACGTTCAACCAAAAAAACTCTTCAGCTTTATAATATTAGTATAGATAAACGGTTTGAGTTTGTGTAAAGAGTAGACGTGTTTCATATCAAGAATGAATTACATTCTTGCCATAGCCAACTGAAAACGCAAAGATGTATATTATTCCTTTATCTTTCAACTCGGAATTGAAACATTGTGGGCGTCGCCCCACCATTCCTCATAAAAGATTTAATAACATGTCGGAATAATCAAATCATGATATATGTGTTTTTAAATATTATTTAAATAAACAGGATGTGTGTACGGAGAGGGGAAACAGCTGGAAATTGCGTCAATAGGCGTTTATTAATGTAGAGATACATTTTAATAAAATAGACATTATAAATGTGAATAACAACACCTATAGTTGGGAAATATAAATTAAAAATCGCGACGCCATTGTTGGCCCAGGCGAAAATAGCGAGACGAGCTTGACTCCTACCGCAAGGACTCGCCAGCACTAGCAAAAAAAATTAATGCGTGGAATAGAAAGAAAGAGGGGTTTGCCCGAGGTGGGACAATACAGGCTGGTCATAGGCCTCCAACAATTGGGGGCGAGGGGGATGTGTTTCCATAATCACCACGCTTGGCAGGCGGATTGGCGAACGCAGTTTAGTGGTAAAATGCATAGAGAACAGTGCTGCCCATTTTTCTGTAAGTCCCCCTATTCGCCTTTTACGACATCCATGGGAAGAAATAAATTGGTGCTATTTTTTTATTTTGGCTCCATACGGAACGGAATAAGAAGGTTATTTAATCTTAAAATCTTGTCAAGATATCACTGTTATCTTCATTAGGTACCTATGGCCGGGCTCAAAAGGGAATTAATTTCTTGTAAAACACTGATTTATAATCCCATTTCGTAGGATTGAAAGCCTCTTCCAAGAAAACGTCTTGTATAATTTAGTATCATTATGCCAAATCCCTTTTACAATGCCATTCCTTGTAATTTCGCCTCCTTATTCCAGAAAAATGTTTTCAAAATCGGCAGTTGGCTTTTCAAAGGTAAATTTGACGAATAGAAAAAAAGCGGCCAAGTTCGAGTTGGACTCGCAAAAAAGGGTTTCGTACCATGTTACAATATTTAACAGTAGAATTTTAAAATAATAAAAATACTTTAGTAAAACATACTTCGTATAAAAACAAGATTCTTATAAGGTTCCATAAAACAAAGTTATTTTTATGCAAAGGATGCATGTATGGCCATAGCCCTATGGAAATTTCCAATGTTTACCTGCACCCTAATTGCGAAACGCACAATTTATCAGAATCTGAATGGGATTGGAGATTATTTCTTAACCATTGCGTCATTTGTTCGAATAAATTGTCGGCTCAGCAACGTAAATAACGCAATGTATGTTGTTTAACTATGAATATTAAACCAATTCCTAGCGATAAAAAGTTCCCCAACTACCCCTCTGATATGGTTCAAATTCATGATCATTTGGCTAGTCTTTCCCCGACTATATTGTGGTCAACCGCAATTGAAATATCAGTAATTTACATGGAGAGACTACGACGACTTATTTATTTATTTTGTATACCAGCAGCAGTATACATTATATACTTTTATGTACACAAAGAATTAATAGAAAACGAATTAATATAAAAATGCAGATATGCGTACTTCAAGTACACGGAGCATTTGCAATTTAACAACAACGTAATGATCGCCTCTAATATCGTAAGAATTAAAATACACAGCCCTCTGACTGACAGACGGACGGCATAGCCTAAATAATAAATGGCTTATGTTTAACTTACCAGCAGATATAGTAACATATAACAGACGAAAAGAGTAAATGATCACCAAAATTAAACCCGCATTTTAATGTAAAATTATAACCAAAGTTTTAACATCTCGATATTCTATTTAAGCAAAATGACTCCAAATAAATCATTGTTAATCCAAAAGTAGTAAATGATCATCAAAATTAAACCAGCATTTCAATGTAAAACTATCACCAAAGTTTTTACATCTTGCTATCCTATTTAAGCAAACTGACTCCAAAAAAATCATTGTTAACCCAAAAATAGTTAATGAACACCAAATTATTAAGAGTGTACTACGTGAGCTCGACAAATGGATGTGCGAATAACGCTTGTGCGACAAAACTGTACTGCAACTCACCATAGTTCGAATGTACGCTTGTGCGACACACTGAATCTAGTCGTTTCAAGCACTCGCCGGCCGCTGCCGCGGCACCGCTCGCTTCGCTTGCTCGGCTCGTGCATAGGAGGTCACAGTTTTAACCTAACCTAGTGAGCTTGAGTGTGTCGCACAAGTGTTATTCGCACATTCATTTGTCGAGCTCACGTAGTACACCCAATTATTAAGATTTGGTGATCATTTACTACATTTGGTGTTCGAATACATTTTGAAGTGCAGTCGTGACTAAAATAGCTAGTACTATTGTAATTTTAGACTTTATTTTTCTGGTGTCAAGTATATATTTTTGGTAAAAGAACTAAGGGTATCAAAGCATTTTATGGTGGTCATTATATTTAATCCCATAATAAATTCCGGTTGGTACCGTTTTAATACGGAACCCTAAAAAATCGACTTTTTATAATAAAAGTAGACGCTCCCTTAAT
Source organism: Aporophyla nigra (assembly GCA_947507805.1). Classification (NCBI taxonomy): domain Eukaryota; kingdom Metazoa; phylum Arthropoda; class Insecta; order Lepidoptera; family Noctuidae; genus Aporophyla; species Aporophyla nigra. The sequence goes on from OX382315.1 coordinate 19,235,185, forward strand.
TCGATTGAATATAATATGAAATGTATCCTTTTGATCGGAAAGCGCCATCTTTGTTATTTCATACCTCGAGATAGGAGCGCGAGATAAACCGTACCGTTTTCATAGCCAATCCGGATGAGTGGATCATATTTCATTGGCAGCAGTTTCCCGCTTTCTGGATGATTTTTCCCCGACCTGATTTCGGGAAAAGATGTTTTTTATGTGTTTTATTGGTGACTATGTTTTTGTGTCAAAGATGAATTGTTGGATGTACTTCAATGTTGTGAAACACGAATGGTATATAGGGCCGTAATTTCTGCCTACCCTCATACGAGTAGGGCATAAGCCGATGTATGTATGTGGAAGGTAAATAGCGATGGTTTATGTAGATTTTCTTAGACTCGCCAAACTCATCATCTGCTAAGACAGTTCCCAACTATGATGAGGTTGGGGTAATATGACCCTTGGTTGTCAGACTTTCAGTGTTCTGACGACTCGTAACCACTATCAAAGATTACGAATGACAGCCGGGACCAATAACTTAACGTAGTTTCCGAGGCACAGTGACATTTTGGTGTGTATAGATTACCCATCCAAGAATAAACCGCGGCAAGCGTAGTTTAACCTGATTGGTCGATCCGTGCGGCTGTTACTACTCAGCCACAAGCCCCTCAAAAAAATGGGAATACAAATCATAACACAAAAATAAAACGCACATTTAAAGCGTCCGTAATTAAAACAAAAATAAAATAACTATTACATTAAATTAAAATAAGCCGTGGCACGCCGCAGGAAGAGACGCCCCGGGCGTCGGGAGTCGATAGCGGACTCCCGGCCACCGGCCGCACTTGGGTCTACGGCGCGTAGTGTTCCACGCGCGCCTGCCTCAAAGAGATATCAGCAGAACTTAAGGGGTCTGCTAGGACCGATGCCTGCCAGGGTCGCGAGATTCGTTCGATAGAGTTACCGTGGCCGTGGCATATGGGCAACTGAAGGAACACGGGTGGGTTTTAGTCAGTAAAAGTCTGACACGCCCTCCCGCTCGGCCCAGAGCGGAAGTAGATATTTGATGATTTGTCATTCAAAAAAAAAAAAGCTGTGGCAGCTATGACTTCACCAGTCACTACTGATGGCGCCCGTTCACGAACATGACGTATGGATCAGCACCATTCAGCTCAACCATTTTGAAGGGAACTCAACTGTCTTCAAACTCGAAAATAATACAACAGAAAACAGAGAAGTAGAAAAATAACCATAGTTTTTAACGAAACAGAAGATTACCTAGCTCGCACACTACGCAAAGAACTGTAAACGCAAAGTTTTATTTTGAGGAAAATCCACTCTTAGCTAAGGCACATTCAGTCAAGCCTCACGACTTGCATAAACTAAAATATAATATGTAACATTTTCATGAGTATGCTTCCTTACCCCCACTTGGAGTCGACACGGTCTGGCATAATTGTGTTTCATATCCAGAGGGATTTTCGTGTGCAACTTAAAATAATTTGGCTAACTTTAAAACCAAATGTTCTAGAGCGTGTGCGAAACTAATTTTGTATTAATAGATTTCTCTAGAGCCTCTTTGCTCTTTGGTAAGATTGGTTGTCAGAATTTCGGGCTTCTGACAAGCTGTAACGACTGTCAAATATCCACAAATGTCAGTCAGGACCAACGGCTTAACGTGGCACGAAAGGGTCTTGACATGTACAGATGATCACGCATCCAAGAACCAACCTCGGCAAGCGTAGCTTAACTGGATCGATCGATCCGAGTGACTGTTATTAATTAACCACAAGACACTAAAAAAAAACGTGTTAGCATCATCATCCTCTCTCCTAATTTTTTTTGCGTGCCCGACAGGGTCCATATTTTGATCTTGTACCATTTTTATTTTTTACCATCTTCGTAACATATGGAATGCAATAAAGAATTGAGTATTGAGCATCATTTCAGCCGAAATACATCCACTGCTGGACATAGACCTCCCCAAGCCCCACCACTTAGATCGGTTTTGTGCTTCCCGCATCCAGCGGATTCCTGCAGCCTTCACAAGGTCATCGGTCCACCTTTTGGGAGGCCTTCTAACTCTACGTCTTCCGGTAGCCACTCCAGAACCTTTCGGCCGCATCGGCTATCCGTTCTGCGAGTGCCAATGTCCCCTGCCCACTGCTACTTAAGTTTAGCAATTCTCCGGGATATGTTGATTACACAAAAAAGACGAAAATACAAATAATAACACAAGAAAAAACGATCAGTCTAATTTTGACAGACACGTTCTCTAACGGCGAGTACTCAGATCCGAAAAAAGTAAAAGATACACAGACATCTCATTAACATAAACGTTTTCAGCGCGTAATGAAGATCGGCACCTTAAGAACAGCTCTCAAGGTAGATGCCCTTAATTGAGAAGATGTGGCTATTAGCACGGCATCCGTCTTAGACCGGAGCGCCGCCACTTCCGGCCGGATGTGACGTAATTGCGTCAGACATGTTTCATAGGCTTTCACTTGGATGTTCTGCTTTTGAATTTTGACACGATGAAAGGAGAGCGTTTTAAGTTTTTTTTTTTAATGTCGTTGCTCGTAGCGAAGTCTCTATGGTTTTGACAGTTATTTAAGTGGGAATGTTAGTCATTTTATATCAAACTTACCGTGCCCCGCGGTTTCACCGCATAAGTCTCGATTCCGAGGGAATATAGGGATAAAAATTCTATGTACTAATCCAGGTTTTGATTTGCCTACAAATTTAAATAATTTATAAACGCATACACACATCACATTGCAGTATTGATATGAAATTGATTTACATCCGTCACCTCACGCTTCGGGTCCAGTTGAAAACCAGCGTACACCCAACCAGATACTAGTTGTCTGGCAATTTTCCTGAACTGGGCCTTTTAGGCGCAGCTGCTAGGCACAGTTTAATGCTAGTTTCTGACATCACACCTTACACTTTTTTATCATTTTACTCTTTCCTATTGAATACCTATTGTATGCCCTTTAAACTGCGCTAAATAAATGTATTTTTTTCTTCTTTCTTTACCTATGTGCCAAATTTCATTGAAATCCGTTCAGCCGTTTTTACAAAAAATCAAATACTCTTTAAAATGTTAGTTTAGATTTCAAGCTGATTAGAAGAAACTTTTGTTCGTTTGGGTGTCTCTAAACTAATCAATGTTGTTTTTCTCACAGCCTCTTGGAGCAACTCCAGCACCCGTGGTCCCGTCCCGGCTACTAACAGACCCGATCGAGCTGGAGCGTCGACTGTCAGAGGCAGGACATGATGGCTTCGGAGCGTTATGCGAGGACACGTCTCCGCCTTCCCCGCCGCCCACCATCATTGAGGAGAGGCTGCATCACAGGGTAAGTAGTATAAATGATTTAATTTCTGCAAGTAGGCTTGTAAAAACACTTTTACAGGTCAACCATATTTTTTAAATTAGATGAGATCGGTTCTGACTACTCTGAGAAAAAAAACCGAAACAAACACAGAGGTCACAGTATCTTTTAAAGTTCAGACATAAGCTTGGTCAGATCAGGTGAAGACCATGTGTATTGTTTGTCTTTTGAGGAAAGATCCACACAGATTGAATGGACCTGTCAAGTCAGTGTACGCATTTATCAGTATTCAGGCAGCTCAACTCAGGTCAGCTCAGGGTTGAACATTGGAAAATGACTGGGGCCGTCAGCAAATCTAAATCGCGTTCAAAAGCTGTCAGTGTCAATACTCTACAGCCAGACTGGTCAACCTCAGGCCCGCAGGCCACTAACGCATTTGAATTGTCCCGCCAAGCAGCTGGCGATTCATTTTATTCAATAAAAGAGTAAAGAAAAAGCAGATAAATGCTGTTTAACTAATGTTAGGTACGTTTCCCAGTTGAACTAGATCTGGAAAAAATAGACTTAGTTTCCTTTGATATCGTTCACTTGAGTCCTTCGCCCAATTTTTTTTTCTCGCTCACATTTTCGTTGTCTTGCCAAAACACATTCTGTTATTTATTTATGAATCTCACCGGGAGTAAAGTCAATGAAAAAGCAATGAAAAGTTACAGAAATGTCTCATCGCTTTGTAAAGCTTTAATAATTGCTTTACTTATTACATTTGAAACGCAATTAAATTGCTCGTTGCTCTTAACACAGAGTGGCAACTCTGACTCCATCAAAATAAAAAAGTTTTGCTTCCAAAACGGAAGAAATAAAAAGTTTCTTCTTCCTTTGGATCCTTTGTATAATTTACACTTTAGAATGTCATATTACGACCAAGTTTACATAATAAGATGGCTTATTTGATGCGGTCTCTTTAAAAAGTTGAGGCAGTTAAAGAATTTCGAAGTTTAAATTGCACTTTGGTTGGTACAGTTTCCTATGAACTTTTCTAAACACGGCAATGAAGTAGGTAAGTTGGTTTATCGTCCGAGAAAATATAGATTCTTTTGTTTCAAAATCTTTGGAACTGTGCCCAATAGTTTTAACTTCCTTTTTGTGAACATTGTCACCAAATACTGGGCTTAGGCAAACATGTTCACGTTTTTCTTCCGAATCCATCTTATATTCGGTTTAGCGTTAAAATCCTGCCATCCATGGTACTGTACTAATGTTGTCTACTTTGTGTCTATCGTCGCTAGGTGTCAGACATACTGCAACGTCTCTTGTAGATATAGGTCCTTCATTCCTACTAATATTATAAATGCGAAAGTTTGTGAGGATGGATGATTTGTTACCCTTTCACGAAAAAACTACTAGACGGATTAGGATGAAATTGGCACACAGATAGTTTATAACCTGGAATAACACAGAGGGTACTTCTTATCCCGGTAGTATGTTCCCGCGGGATAATTTCCAACCTCCACGCGGGCGAAGCCGCTGGCAAAAGCTAGTAATATAATAAACATGTCATTTCTGTTGAGATACATTCTGATACATTACAGGCCAAATAATGACAGTTAAGGCTCAGATTTCAACAATCTGTAAGCCCTGGCAGCAACATTTCTGGTACAAGGTTAAAGAATTCAATTAGAGTGTGTGTCAGTGAATTCATGTGCTGACCACCAACGCTGTGACTCTTTTTCACACAGGGTCATAGCATTATGTTGAGCGATAGCTGTTCAACGTGGAGTTTGCGTCATGTTTATGCCACAAAAAAATCCTTTCCTTTTTTTTGTTAGTGCTAATGAACTTTGAAATGCACATAATTTTGCCTAGTGTAATTTTAGAATTGATAGCTGCAGTGTTGTGTTGTTTATTCATTAACAACCAATACACCGGCATTTTCGATCTCGACTAGTGTTCTTAAACAATCATCACGATGCAGATTTGCAGTCGTTAGTCCTTTCACAGTAAATCTTGACCATATATGCAACATGTCTCGGAATAAATACAAGATCCAACAGCCTAATTAGAATAATATGTCATAATCATATTACATACACTGAAATTTTACTATTATGTGTGAAACATTGTTTATTTATTAAATTAGTTATACTGATTGCGGGAGAAAATTGTGGTCACATTATAAATTTACGCACGCACACAGTCACACATGTGTATGAGACTAGCGAAGTAGGTGGTTCGTTCATTTTGGTATGTTTTGCCTGTATAGCAGAAGTGTGACTGTAATTTACGTAGTTTTAAATTTGGGATAAAAAATTAGGTATATTAAAAATGACAGAAATCGATTCAGTAAAACATTCTGTTTATACTATTATCATATATGCGTCAATTTAGTTACACATTGTATACAACGTGTAATATAATTAACACAAGATCTTTTACTGGGTGTATGAGGTCTTGCGTTCAGCGAGTTAGCGTATTGAGTTAAAACCATAATACAATGACCAAAACTTTTTTTAAAAGCATTTTTATATTATTAAGAAAAACGTGTTAACCTTAGCATTAGATACTTTTTTGTATTTAAAATGAGGTCTTATTGCCTTGAAATAAGATTGATTTTTTTCGCTCTATCGGCGGTAGTTTGAGCAAAAATGTAAATTTTTGAAAAAAAAAATGTCCACACTAAATTTTACTGAAATCGATTTAGTACTCAATTAGAAACAAACTTATTTCAGGTCTTGCGTTTATTCTGTTACACCTTGTATACAAAATCTGGGTGGAATTTCGTCCATCTAAGTTTAATTGCCATTTTTTCTTTCCTTAGCCGGTGGCATCAATAGTGGCAGTGGTACCACGAGGAGCTCTGGCGCCTTCTCCCCGACCACCAGCCTTCGTGCAGCCACCATCGCAGCAACCTCCACCTCTTAGGTATGGATATACAGACTCTCATGTTTTAGTCAAATAATAGGAAAGGCGGGAAATCACCAGGACATGATGGGCTCAGCGTCGAACATTTGCGAGTACACATCTCTAGACTTTTAACAATGTTCTTTAATGTGTGCATTGGGCACTTTTATCTGCCTAGTAAACTAACGAAAATAATAGTTACTCCCATAGTAAAAAATAAGACGGAGGACAGTTCAGACAAGCCGAACTATAGACCGATCTCACTAGCCACGGTTTTTGCAAAAGTTTTAAATCATGCACCATAAAATATTGGCAGTAACAGCTAAACTCCGATCTTGGCAAGGCTCCGAACAACATACAAACACAATTCGGTTCCAAAAGTAACTTGAACCTGTCTATACTCCCTTGCATTCAATAGACTGTCTTATTTGTTACAAAAACAAACTACGGACGGTAGTGATATAAGTATCAAAAACTAAATAAAAGATTGCACAGTCATAGATTTGTTTTTCTCAGATAAATCTACTATACACCCAACATACAGGGTAGGTTTCAATAACGTAAACAAACTCTGTTCTTGTTAAATTTTTACGCAATCCTAAAGGGAATTATCAACCTGTTCATCTCTATTTATAGGGATTCAACATTATATCTCGCCACTTTTTCCAATTACGAAAATGTAATTGAAAAATCATCGGTGAAAATTTACCTTAATTGCTTAATGAATAACTTCCTTAAGGTGATTAGAATTGGTTTCATTAATCAAAACAAAGTACTCAATTTGTAAGTGACAGTACAATTTATCTTGTGCGTTTAGGGTTGCCAGGTCTTAAAACCGAAAAGCCGGACAGATCAGCCAGTTTAGCCGGACATTTGGGTAAAAGGCCGGATGCCCTTAATTTTTCTTAGTATGACACGACAGTAAAAAGTAAAACAAAGGTTTTTATCATTTACAATAAAGTCTTCTTAAATTCGAATGACACAACAATAAAATTAAATGAACCGTTCATCATTAAATATTCAATATCCCAAAAAAATACTGAAAGCCTTACAAAAGCCGGACAGGCCGGACACTTCCTAATTCGGCCGGACACGCAACCAAAAAGCCTGACTGTGTCCGGCTTTATCCGGACGCCTGGCAACGCTATGTGCGTTTTCTGATCCATTTGAGGAATATATTGACTATACTCTTTTCCATTCCGTCAAACTACATATCCTCTTCATCCACCAGGTTGCCACTTGACATGGCAGTGCGCGGTACGGGTGAGCCTGAGACCCTCAGTTATGATGTGGAGCTCAGCAAAGACTCCGCGCTGGGCCTCGGCATCACCGTGGCAGGATACGTTTGTGAACAAGGTAGGTCTTAATGATGATGTTGGGGGACTCCCCTTGCCGCCATTTGGTACGTTGTGCGTGGGGGTTCTGGCTAACAAAGCCAGCCTAGCTTCACCCGAATTAAGTACAGAAGCTTCGCGGAGAGACCTTGTTATTCCGAGGATTTCTTCACGATGAGAAGCCATGGTCTCGCAGTCCAGGATGATGTGGGCGGCAGATTCCTCGGCTTTAAAGCAGCCTTGTATGGTAGGTCTTAAATTTAAGTGTTTAATTCTAAGACCATGAACGGAGAAACCAATCAGAACCTCATATACGCGATCCGACCGTTTCGGCTACCATAGGCGATCGAACTCTAGGCCAAAATAGCCACACACGGTATAGATTTCAGTTAGGCTCAGCAGGTTTAAAAGTAGTAGTAATCATGTAGCCTCCAGTTCAGCTAAAACCTGTTATATTGCTTACTTTGTCTTAATCTTTATTTAGCTGAACACTGTGAAAGGTTCAAACTGTAAAGATCTCGCAGATGTTTTGTCGAATCCGATGTTTTACATAACAGCTGGCTGTTTTACAAAATAGGTCCGCTATGTAAAACAGCTCCCCAATGTTCAGCTGGATTAGTTTAACAAATCTGCTACCCACGTGTTGACGTAATGCATAATAATTAATCTGTAGTCACAATAATGCTATGGTGTGGTTTCTAATGCCGAATTGGTAGCAGAACCTAAGTTTAGGCATCCTGATCAATTGTTATAGGTGAAGTTAGAACTACGACCAACAGCGCACGAGCGAAGCGAGTTGCGTTTTCAAGTCGCAGTTACTTGGCTGTTTAGTATGTTTAGCACTGACTAACCTATTCATGATTTTAGGTTAAAATTCTCCTTACCGACAGTAGTTTCAATTGAGTTAGGGTAATTTTCAGTTATATTACTCGTTTTATTTGTTACGGACACCATTATTATTGTTGCACACAGAGCCACGAGCGACAAAATTTAGAACTAAAATCTACAACCATAACCTTTAATTGTTGACTTGCGATTGATAAATACATAAGGTTTATGCGATTCCGCTTGTTGAAGTTACGTTATTGTAAAAAATCGCCAAACTTCGCTCAGCTGTCTGATATAATGGAGATGTTTTGTAAACAGTTACAAGTTATGCAAAACAGCGGATTCGATGGTCCATCTGTGACAGAGACATAAGAACGTTGCAAAGTCAAAAGTGTCACCGTTATGTCCAGACGTTGCTTGGGGTCTGAAGTGTTTATTAAAGTTAGGTTTTTGTTAAGAATCTCTCTCTGAAAATATATTTTGGTAACAAATATCAACTTTATGAAAGATTACGTCTTTGTGTTGAACAGGACAACTGATTCATACTTGAGTTGTTACAATGTTTCTACAGTTAGATCTTGAGTCTTAAGCTTGAGTCTATATTTACTCTTTACAATACTTTTTCTGTTTATCACCTTGTCTATTTAATTAAAATTAGAAATTTCTTCATTAATTATTTTATTGTAGTTAGCTTACTAATACACCACGTACAGTTTAAACTGCTGGGTCTAGAAGCATGAAATTGTAAACATGAGTTCCTTACGTAACGGAAGTGAGCACTAAGTAAGATTTTTTTGAAAATACATCGTCCAAGGGAGTTTACGGTTAAAGTTGGATACGGGTACTCTTATAATGGGCTGGGCTGGGGAGGTTAGATAGGCAGTCACTCCATGTAAAATACCACTATTCAGCTGCATTCGGTTAGACTGGAAGCCAAGATGAACACAGTTAAGATTGGGCTAGGCAGATTGATTTAGATCTTCTAAAAGGGTACCAAGGGATGAAATCTATACTAATATTATAAAGCTGAAGAGTTTGCTTGTTTGGTTGAACGCCGTAATCTCAGGAACTACTGGTCCGAATTGAAACATTATTTTTGTGTTAGGTAGCCTATTCATCACGATATCACGCTACGATCAAAAAGAGCGGAGCAGCAAAAACTGGCAGGCAATTCGATGCGACGTGGAGGGTCAGGGGAGCAAAAATTTAACGCAGACGAAGTCGCAAACAGAAGCTAGTTTTATATAAAGGTTCCTCCAAAATATTCCTCTGTTATTCATGTCGTATGACCTCTACGGGTTCACGGTTACCACAGCTATGGCGCAGATCAATCAGCCAATAACGTCACACATTGTCGCGGTCACGCGTCACTGCTGTTTGCACGACGCGTCTACGCCTCGTTAAGTTGCTGTGTTGGTCCGGATGTCATGGTATATCGATCATCTATGGTGGTTATTTGGGAATATGTGAGAATGTTTTGCCTGAAAATGTAATTTGGCTGCATATTGTTATATGTCCCTCTTTCCAAATCCGCGTACGGATATAATTCCTATATAATCCGTGCAAGCAGAAGTGTTAATAATCTGTCTAACGAACGTGATTTGGATATTAGGTTGGGGAAAAAGTCTTTTCGCATTATAGTATGTATGAACTTGTAATAAAATTTCTTTGGCTATACTATTTGTATCTGGCTGGTTTTGGTATCATTAAAAGTTTAAATTTTAAAGAACATAATTCCAAATTCAAATTAGGAAAATGTGTGATTTTCATTTGTTTTTCGTACCGTCAAGATGAGAGAATCTAATGAAGAAATTCGATACATTTTAAAATTTTACTACAAAAAAGGTAAAAATGCAACGCAAGCCGCGACAAAAATTTGCGATGTTTATGGACCTAGTGTAGTGTCTGTGAGAGTAGCACAAATTTGGTTTAAGCGTTTTCAATCCGGAAATTTTGATGTCAAAGATGCACGTCGCTCTGGTTGCCCTATTACGGATAAAATGGATACCATTTTTGAAAAAGTGGAGCAAGACCGGCATACCAGTAGTTACGACGTAGCTGAAGAACTGGAAATTGACCACAAAACAGTTTTGGCGCATTTGAAAAAAACTGGGTACACAAAAAAGCTCGATATTTGGGTACCTCACGAGCTCACTGAAAGAAACCTAATGAACCGTGTACTCATTTGTGATTCTTTATTACGACGTAATGAAACCGAACCATTTTTGAAGAAGCTGATAACTGGTGATGAAAAGTGGATCACGTATGACAAGAACGTGCGAAAAAGGTCGTGGTCAAAGGCCGGTCAGGCTTCACAGACTGTGGCGAAACCCGGGTTAACTCGCAACAAGGTGATGCTGTGTGTGTGGTGGGATTGGAAGGGCATTATTCATTATGAGCTGTTACCACCAGGCAGGACCATCGATTCTGAACTCTACTGCGAACAACTGATGAGATTAAAGCAAGAAGTTGAGAGAAAGCGGCCAGAATTAATCAACAGAAGGGGTGTGGTTTTTCATCATGATAACGCTAAACCTCACACATCTTTAGCCACCCAACAAAAATTAAGAGAGTTTGGCTGGGAGGTGTTAATGCATCCGCCGTATAGTCCTGACCTTGCACCTTCAGATTTCCACCTGTTTCGGTCTCTTCAGAATTCTTTAGGCAGTGTCAGGTTAACATCACGAGAGGACTGCCAAAACCACTTGTCGCGTTATTTTGACCAGAAGTCCCAAAATTTCTATAGCAATGGGATCATGTCCCTACCTACAAGATGGCAAAAAGTTATCGAACAAAATGGTACCTACATACTTTAGTTAAATGTAAATAAACTTTATTAAAAAATGTTTTGAATTTTCTTAAAAAATGCGAAGAAACTTTGTCCCCAACCTATTATATTCAATATCAATGTGTCACGGCTATAGTTTTTATACGCTTTATATTAGCTTCACTTGTATGTTTGTTTGTAACCGACTCCTTATACCGCGATTTTGACCCACTTTAAACGACCAGATTTCATTTAAACTCTGTTAACTTATCGAAGACCGATGACAATACTATAATTTCATTAATTTGTGCCGTTATCCTTGCCAGGGTTACCAGGACAGCAAACAAAACTGTCTTCGAAAACTACGTTGACATTCGTCACAAACTACGCTGACATACGTCTCAAAATTAGAAACACCTTAAAAAATAGAAAATAAATAATAGTTTAAAAAAACTAAAAATCACGCTTCCATAGAAAACCAAACTAAAAAGTAGAAAATAATGGAATAAAAGCGTGGGGTGCCTGATAAAAAAATACCTTAAAAAGCACCCCACGCTTTTTTCCCATTATTTTCTACTTTTTAGTTTGGTTTTCTATGGAAGCGTGTTTTTTAGTTTTTTTAATTGTTAATGAAAAGCTTCTTCTCGGAAAACCAATTCGTTTGCATCGAAACGATAATAAGTAGCTTGTAGTAATCTGACGTGTATTATTCTATTTATTTTCGAATAGCTTCTGCCCGCGACTTCATTCGCGTGTGTACCCGACCCGTCACCAGCGTTCTCTCCGATTTTTTTTTACTTTGCTCGGCTTTCGAGGGCGTGATGTTAAATAGCCTTCTAACCTTTGAAAGAAAGAAAGAAAATACATTTATTTAGCACAGTTTAAAAGGCACACAATAGGTATACAGCAGGAAAGAGTAAAATAAAAATAAATATAATAAGTATAAGGTGTAAAATCAGAAACTAGTGATATAGTGGTTTCTCAAGAATTGGGCTATCAAATACGAAAATAATTTACTACGTTGAGAATAAACATAAGTAACTAGTGATGGGTTTCTAAATAAAACTATTGACTAGTTTACATTTTGAATGGAGGTGGTTAGAAGAGAGTGCTACATTGTTTTAAAGCTCTAATAAGGCAACTGTTTGTTGTCTCTTTCAATAACAAATAAACAAAAATTTTCTTGCTTAACAGCACGGCTGTAATCGGTAATAGTAATTAATGATGTTAGTTGGGTACTCTATTATACAATAATTGTAGCTCCTACGCTACAAGGTGCGTGATCAAACCCAATTAGTCAGACCGATAGTCAGTAAGTTACTGAATAAAGAATAGAAACTGTCTATCGATTTTCCTGAACGAAGCAACATTTTTAGACCTGTAGTTTTCCCCCAGGCAAAGTTACATTTCGAAATAACTTGTAACTTGATTAGATGGAATTTAAGAGTTCGTTGTAGAGTATCCTGAAATAGAGACTGGAATTAATGATAAAAGATTTTATTTCTGTAAGTAGGTTAGTACAAACACTTTTACAAGTGAATGATATTTTTTAAACTAAATGAGGTCGGTCATAAAGAGAGAAAATGCTACAAAAGATATATAAAATTATACATGGGATCAAATTCTAATTCCTTGACACCTGTACGCTTTGTGAGTGTTCAGAATTTTAAAACAGACCTAAATGAAAAGATCTCAAATGTTTAATAATGATAGATGACACTTCTGATAAAATTATAAATAAATGTAGTTTACAAGTAGACAAATGAGGAATTAGGAGCAGGCATTGGTTGAATATCAACAGCCACGAGAACAAATGTATTGTATATAGTATTTTTATTTACTTAAAAGACCATCTCAGACAATCTGCATGGTCGTCATATCTGCCAAATCAACATTTTGTTTAGACTTTAAAAGTGCTTGTGACCTCTGAATATGTTTCTTCTCAGAGTAGTTGAATAGAAAACCCCGAACTCATCTAGTTTTAAAACTTAAGTTAGTTTTGATGTGTATAAAATATTTTTGAACAAGTTAACAGACATCTCAAATATAATACAGTGCCAACGATGTAGGTACAACCGGTACCTATTATGGATTCAGTAATATGATTCTGTACCCCAAAGGCGACATTTTCCGTCGGTTATTTAAAATTCTGCAGTTTTTTACAAAAGTGCAAAACCTACGCGGTCAAACATATCGAACAGCAATTTTATTAAAATAATCTATGAAAGATGTCAACGCAGGAGGGTCAAGAATCCTATATTAAATCCACGGGCACGGGTCTAACGTCAATGTCTCGTTACACTGTATTACTAAACTTGAGGTGATAACTGGCAAAATGTTGATGTACTATAGGCACAGGTAAGTTCATAGCCAAAATTTGGGCTGAGTATATTTAGATTGATATCGACACGCAAAGAAAGAAGACCAATGTCTAACCCTTTGGGGATTGTAGATGTTATGTTATGTTATGTAAACATGGGGTTTGACACAACACAGACACATTTACTAGTTCACATTCACTAGTCCCATAATTCCGAACGCATTCAACGTACAAATAATTGCTCCTGTCAAGTCTAAGATCGTTGTCATAAATCCTTTGGCTTTGCACGACCCTGAATATTTAATAACCCAAGACAGACAGGCTACTAGAAATAGCTATCCATCTATAGAACCAGACAGCCTGTAAATGGCAGGGGCTGGTATTTTGACTGCTCTAGATACGGAGACAAGCAATATTACTGGAATATATTTTGACGAAAACATTTCTTTTGGAGGTAAAAAGTTACCTGTGTAGAAAAAAAGGTTCTGGTTTTCTATGGAGGCAACTCGCGGTGTACAGATAACAGGTTATGGTGTATGTTTGTTTGTAACAAATAGGGTACAGGGAGGGTATTTAAGGAGAAATGGGCGTTTTTAAGTGGGTCGTTATGTTTTGAATTAAATGTGTAAGGACCAAAGTGGTTCCATTAGAGAGGGCAACGGAATTATTTCATGTAATTTAGCAGTAACGTAGATAAAATTATTGGAATAGAATATAATCGAATACCATTTATTGACATTAAACTTGCCTCTCATGACACTCTTTATCATGTCTTTATGGAGTAGAAAAAACGAGTTACTTTAAATATTACGACAGCTTGAAAATATGTAAGCAATATGGGTGTACGTAATAGCACTTTTATTTGATAACTTTAATAAAATTAAAGAAAATAAATGTTTTCACTGAAAAAGTGAAGACCTTTGTGCTCATACTCATGGTTCTTATTTTCTTCTGAATATTCGATTGCTTACAAGCTTATACTCACAGTAAGTTGTTTTGATCTCCTAATAATATTATTTATTACTTGCTACTGCTCGCGGCTTCACTCGCGTGGATGTGAAAATGGACACTGGTACCGGAACAAAAGTAGCCTAAGTTGTCCCGTCAAAATCGGTCCAGCCGTTTCGGGGTTTAGCCAGAACAAACAGACAGACAGACAAAATTTAAAAAAATGGGTTTTTTTTTGGTGTAAGTACCGTCATTACTTTCATATGCATTTAGTTTGAAATTACAAACATATTTCAATTATAATTATTTGTAGACTATCAAAAATCTTGAAATAAAATCGACTTAATTGGTCCGCTACTCCATCCGCGTAGAAGCTTATTATACCATGAAATATATTCTATGTCACTCGAGAATATCATTCTGTCAGTGAAGATTGCCTTCTATCTACAAACAACAAACGTTACCTCTTTAAAATATTATTATGCTAGTTTTTCCCGCTGCGTGGATTTCGTAAAATAACCCACGGGCTGTTACTTCCGAGATTAAAATTGCATCCAAATCTGTTCTGCCGTCCAGACACATAAACGAACAAGAAATAACTAAATTTTCAGGATTAGTCTCGTTTTTTTTTCACCACTGTAGGTTAAACTTAAGTGATAAGAAAATAGTTCTGTGCAAATTTAAAC
Source organism: Aporophyla nigra (assembly GCA_947507805.1). Taxonomy (NCBI): domain Eukaryota; kingdom Metazoa; phylum Arthropoda; class Insecta; order Lepidoptera; family Noctuidae; genus Aporophyla; species Aporophyla nigra. Next base: position 19,250,283 of record OX382315.1, read on the forward strand.
AAAAAATAGTATTTCTTGAAAACATTCTTGTCTTTGATAGAAAAAAGACTTATCAATGAGTAAAGTAACTATTCACGAATAATTTGATGTAAAAAAAAGTACTAGAAAAGGATTTTTTCATTACGAGATGCTTAAAAATCTGTTTCAAGGTAGAGATTTTTCGGTATTTCGGAAAATTTTGTAAAACTGTAAATCCGTAAGATTTTGCTGAACATCTATTGCGTTGTATTGATAGGTAGTGACCCAAGCTATCACCCCCTGCAGTATGTCGTGCTATTTACTGGACACCCTGTATATAGTTTTGACTTTGTTACTATTCAATAATATGTACAGATTTATAGTATTAAGTGCACAACAAAATTTATTTTTTATAAGTTCTAATGAGTACCAAAATACCCAATTAATAATCACCATGTTTGAGTAACACTAAAACCTTTGAACTCCTTCTAAGGAAAACCCCACCACGATTTCCAAACTCCAGCCCACCCGCTAATAAATTTAGAAAAACAAAGACTTTTCTACCAAAGAAACTTTCACGATTTTCTAATTACGTTCACCTGCAAATGATTTATGGGGGGAAATAAATCTGAAGTATCAATTCCGTCTTTAAGACCACTTCCATGGATGGCTTTGAGGAATTGTATCAAAGGAATTGAAACCTTTTTTTGGCCCATTTGGTCCTTTTATACAGGTTGAATAGGAGTTAAATACCGTTACGGCCTTAGATCTAAAAGGGCGTATGTTTGTACACGTTTTATGCTATTTAGTTTCTTACATATGTATAAAGAAAATTTGCTCAAAAATTGTGAAAGTGCAATGTCTGTGTTTATTCCCGGAGCTGTATTTTGAAAAAGCATGTTCTTTCATTATTGTAAATAAAGCGTGGTAGAGATGTCGACGCTCATACTGAACCAATGAATTCAGCACATGTTTCTGGAACGCCAGAGTATTTTTTTTTTAAGTACTAAGCAAACAATAAATAATAATAAATGAAATTTAACACGTTAACTGCCATGGTGAAAATCAAAAATAGTAAATAAATGTACTTGTTTAGTCTTATTTCACTTTAAATTGATTATTTATTCCAAAAATACATATATCCTATTTTTATAATTTAATTCCTTACTTTTATTTTGACTTCAAACTTTCCACAAAGTGTATGAGAGTAATAGTAAACAGCAGTTATATTGACACAGCGACTTTTGGGTCGCGTGGGTCTCATAATATAGCTGAAAGAGTAATAAACATGGCCGCCAGGCAGCAACGACACGTTTAGATTTGGTATGTGTTGTCGGTCATATAGTCCGACATGGCCCAAATGGAGTAAAAAGTGTCGGACACATAATCCGACAAGGCAGTTAACGTATTAACGCAAAATAATCCTATCCATGGTGACCGAGATTCCGCGTCGTTATCTGTATATTTATGTAGATAAGTATATTTTATTTGTATTAATTGTACATGCATGTAATACAACACAAACTACCCGCAGTATTGTCTCTCCGTATGGGTATCGTATCCAATGGTTGTCTTTGAAAGATCACTGGAAGCGATAAGACCGCCCAGTGTACCATTGTTATTTTGTTATCATTCTTAAGAGTATTACTTTAAAGAAACTTTCATTATCTATGTAAAAATCCAGAAAGTATTCTTCCTCAAACAAAGTTTTACTGTATGGTCGTAACGTCTGCATATATCAAGGAAATGGCCCGAAAGCTTCGCTCCAAATGGCTTTAGCTTAAAAACTTCGGGCTAATGCTAGAAAGAAAGAAACATAGGTTTAAAAAAAAAATAACCAATCCTTGTGCTCATCATCATTAGCCTACAGCAGTCCACTGCTGGTCAGAGGCCTCTCCAACTGCACGCCATTCAGCTCAATTATCGGCAAATCTCATCCATCTAGACTGAGGGAGTTTTACCTTACGTTTCACGTTTCGTGTTCTCCCCTTTTTTTGTGGGTGGGAAATCATCAAATGACGTCTTCCGCTCTGGGTTGAGCGGAAGGGCGTGTCAGACTTTTACTGACTAAAACCCACCCGTGTTCCTTCAGTTGCCCATATGCCAGGGCCTCGGTAATTCTTTCGAACGAATCTCGCGACCCTGCCAGACATCGGTCCATCGTGTTCTCCCCTTGAGTGGAGAACAAGTGACTACCCCAAAGATCATCGGTTCTACGGCTAATATGGCAACATTATGCTATTATGTAACTTGAAGTCACAAAAATGACAAACTAGAACCATCGGAGTCAAATAATTAACAGTAAAAAACGTGTTCGTTGTGAAATTTTAAGTCTAATTTCCTTGTTTTCTCAACTCTCCTGGTTCCTATTTCGAATGAAGCTGTGGCAGAATCAAATCTTTTAGTAACAAACAAATAGCACCATCCCATTTCTTCACGTAGGTTTCGTAAGAGGTGACTAAGGGACTTATTAGAGCATGGGCAGCAGCGTTGTCTATGCATTATACTACCATGCTGCGATCGCCAATCCACCTGCCAAGCGTGGCGATTATGGCAACCTCCCTTCCCCAAATTGGGAGAGGTCCATGTCCAGCAGTGAGACACGTCTTTCGGCTGAAATGATGATGTTGATGAGGAAAACGTTTTGGGTTCCAAATAGTCACCACTCACAATTTTTCAAATATCAAAAGTCCGGCTTAAATAAAAATTGGAAGACATTTTCATGATTGTTCATTTGGCGCAGCTCTGTGATCTGGAAAATCAATTTCATTCGAATTTCAACGAATGAGATTTTTCTTTGAACTTTCTTGATTACAGTTAAAGGTCATTCTTAGTTACGTGTTCAGTTAAAGTAATCAATTTCATACTTCATTGGATGAGTCTGGATTTTTTACATCGTTAAAAGTGTTCATAACTTTATTGAAATCTGAGCTTATTTGATTATTAGAAAAAGAAAAACAGTTGAAAATGAGCATCAGGCACAGTTGAATAACTCAGTGCCTATTTTTCAGTTTTCATGTGGCTTAATAAATAAATGTAATAAATACAATTTATTTCAGAACAGTCCATACTAGAAATTCTTACCTTTTTTTTATAAACACACTCACATACACTAAACAAAAAGATACACTCACACACAATTAAAAATGCAAAAAGAAGTATTTAATATATGAAAAAGACGCACTACGAGTGGTCATCCACGGTCACATCAATGGACTGTCCATTCTATCTGTGTGTGATGTCATTCTTAACCTAGGTCAAACAAATTTATTTTCTTTATTTCTTTCTTTTCTTTTATAAATGTTAACTTTGTGAATGAATTGCTCTAAAATCTATATTTTTGTTAGCGCATCTGTTTACATACGGCTAACAGAAATCTAGAGGCATTTGACTAAACCCACTCCAATCAAAACAGACTGCTTTCGCAAACATAATAGTCACCAAAATCCCACGAGAAAGTAATAACAATACTTGTGTGGCCGAGTGTACGCAAGTGCTGATAAACAATAAGAGCGTGGGTACACCCTGGAGCACAGGTCACGCGTCGCCGAAGTTTCCTAATATAGGAGCGGCCGGACGAAATTAACCCTTATCGCGCTGATGTATTGAAGGGCTTGAGATAAGACGAGGGTATATGAAGGGTGTTGCGAATAAGGGTTGGCCGAAAAACAATGAGCCCTCAGAACAAGCGGTGTTTAGGTTGAAAGGGTCTACCGCAAGTTTTGATTAGGTTCAGCCAATTCAGTGTGTCCTCGGAATATGAATAAGGGACTCTATTCTATGCCAAGGTCAGATGTTTATCAAGCACTTCATATTTTTTTTAATTTTAAATGATGATGATGTGAGCATTATAGCGACGCATACGGGTCAATACTCAATACTTTATTACATTCCACAATGTATAAGCTTAAGTGGGAAACATTGGATTTAGTCACAATCGTGGTTGCTGCTGGGTACAGAAAAAGAAATATAGAAGGTAGAGAGGAGGATTCCGGGGTCCGTTTAAGGTTTAAGCTGAGTTAAATATAGAGCTGCAATTTAACTTAAGTTATCTGTTTTGTGTAAATAATTCGACTATTCAAACTTTGAAGAAAATCTGGAATGACTTCCAGATTTCAGATCCCTACCCGGCCCGTTTCTAAGTCAAACTTAAAACTACTATTACCACCACCACCCCCATTTTAGCCGAAAGACGTCCACAGCTGGATATCAGCCTCCCCCAATGTGGGGAGGTCTGCGATAATCGCCACGCTTAGCCATGTTGGCGATCGCAGTATAGTAGTAAAATGTATAGAGAACGCTGCTGCCCATTCTCTAGTAACTCCTCTAGTCGCTTCTTACCCACGGGAAAAAACGTCATGGTGCTTCTCTTTACGTCCGGCGCCATACAGAACAAATACGCACTATTAATAAACGATATAATTTCAAGTAACGTATATATTTAAACATGTCTGAAAGTTTTAAGTGTCTTCCAAATTCGGAGCCAATTTCTCTAAAACTAGATTCTGAAATCTCAAGAGTACGTACCCCAACTTTAAATAAACCTATTTCAATTAAGAAATGTTTCACCTGTTCGAAAACGTGGATAACGTGAATGGAACGTTAGTAAAAGCTTTTAAATTGATATCCTGCGGGTTTTCCAACACAGTCGGGGTATTAAAATCTAATCAACGAATTATTAACAGGTTTGTTTCGGAAATTCAGCCCCACGAGGAACTAATAGTATCTATTAATGTGTAGCGTGATTCACAGTGTGATGTATATGTCGATTAAAAATGAAAATGATTTTATGTTCACAAAAACAGTTTATTAACTAAAATACAACGACTTCTAAGGTTTTTTTTTGCTACCGACTTCCGACATTAAAGTTATTTTTCAGTTTGAAGGATTTGTATTAGTGTTAAAAAAGTATTTAGTTGTGTAGGTACCACAATTAAACACTTTAGGGTCTGATATAAATAAAATAATTAAAAAAAAACTAAAAAACACGCTTCCATTGAAAACCAAACTAAAAAGTACAAAATAATGGAAAAACAGCGTGGGGTGCTTTTTAAGATATTTTTTTTATTGATATTATCAATAAAAAAAATATCTTAAAAAGCACCCCACGCTTTTTTTCCATTATTTTGTACTTTTTAGTTTGGTTTTCAATGGAAGCGTGTTTTTTAGTTCTTTTAAACTATTATTTATTTTCTATTTTTTCGGGTGTTTCGAATTTTGAGACGTATGTCAGCGTAGTTTGTGACGTATGCCAGCGTTATTTGTGACGTATATCAGCGTAGTTTGTGTCGTATGCCAGCGTAGTTTGTGACGTATGTCAGCGTAGTTTTCGAAGACAGTTTTTTTGCTGTCCTGATAACCCTGGCAAGGATAATGGCACAAATTTATGAAATTATTGCATTGTCATCGGTCCTTGACAGGTGTGCAAAGTTTGAATGAAATCTGGTCGTTTAAAGTGGGTCCAAATCGCGCTATAAGGAGGCGGTTACAAACAAACATACAAGTGAAGCTAATATAAAGCGTGTAAAAAAACAAAATTCTTATAACTTCACTTATTATTAAGTACGTAACATTGAAGCTTACTAAAAATCACTAATCAAAACTTGACCAAATTTATATGGGACCACTCGGTAAGTATAACTTTTCAAACCAAAGACGAATTTTTCAAATCGTTTGTAAATGGCGGAGTACTAAAGTATAAAAAAAACTTTTTAACAAAAAAATAAACCGCCGAAAAAACTGAAAAGCAAAAAATAATAAACCTTAAAATTATGAGTCGGCGCTTTGAGTGATCTTTGTTCATTGATTTTTCAGCGCCGACTCAAAATTTTAAGGTTTATTATTTTTTGCTTTTCAGTTTTTTCGGCGGTTTATTTTCTTGTTAAAAAGTTTTTATTTTACAGTTTTTTGTGGTTTTAATGTACTAATAATACTTGGCAAGGTATACCCTATCTAATGAAAAAAGAATGATCAAAATCGGACTACTCTGTATAAAGTTATGCGTGGTAATACATTACAATCACTGAGTGAACAATCATTCATCCCCTGTTTTCTGACCCTTAGGGTTCGATTTTGTTTTCCAAATTTATATGGGACCACCCTCGGAGTATACCCTTTCCAATAAAAAAAGAATTATCACAATCGGACTACTATGTAAAAAGTTATGCGTGGTCATACATAAAAAAAAAAAAAAAACAAACAAAAAAAAAACAAAAAAATATACGCGTCGAATTGATAACCTCCTCCGTTTTTTTTCGTCGGTTAAAAATAATAATAAGAATAAGATCTGTAACTCAAATCGTGGCTAAGTATCATCAGCCGCACCAGAAGCTCGATTAGGCTATCCTCCGGTTATCGCGGTCGGTCCGTAGATGGGTCGGAAAGCACTTTAAGCTATTGCTCCCGGCTGTTATACATGGACCTTTGACAGTCCTTACAGTTAGACAGAAACCTGAAAATCTGACAACCAGTCATACCAAGGGGTCTCGTATTACCCAGTAAGTGGATTGAAGAGAAAACATAAGCAGTTGCTCAGTGTTAAATACGTGTATTCAGCAGCATCTAGTTAGGTTAGAACCCCAACATAGTTTGTAATAAAAGGCTAGGCCGAAGATGACGATCTGTAATTTACAAATAAAGAACTTTAAGTTTTTCTCGACTGTAGTGCGCATAGAGTAGCACTCTATGCGAGCATCAAAAACTTTTTAATAAAAAATTGAACCGCCGAAAAAACTGAAAAGCAAAAAATAATAAACCTTAAAATTATGAGTCGGCATTTTGAGTGATCTTTGTTCATTGATTTTTCAGCGCAGACTCATAATTTTAAGGTTTATTATTTTTTGCTTTTCAGTTTTTTCAGCGGTTCAATTTTTTTATTAAAAAGTTTTTATTTTATAATTTTTTGTGGCTTTAATGTATCATCAAAATCGGACTACTCTGTATAAAGTTATGCGTAGTTATACATTACAATCAGTGAGTGAACAATCAATCATCCCCTGTTTTCCGAACCTTTTTTTTTTTCTGGATGGGAAATTATCAATTAGGGTTCGATTTTGTTTTCCAAATTTATATGGGATCCCCTTCGGAGTATACCCTTTCCAATAAAAAAAGAATTATCACAATCGAACTAATATGTAAAATGTTATGCGTGGTCATACATTAAAAAAAAACAAAAAAATACGCGTCGAATTGATAACCTCCTCCGTTTTTTTTCGTCGGTTAAAAAAGTACGGTAATTTTCATCTAGGGATTTTAATTTAGGGCAGTATGTATAACGATGAGACTCAATCACAATCAAACCAAACCAAATACGATTACCTCTACCATCGAGCTAATCTCACTCAGATAATACGTCCCTCTAAACACATTAGCGCAATATATTTATCTTTTCAACATAAACTAGTCTGGTATCTATAGTCGTCGATAGATTGCCAATGATGGCCGCCGTCCCCCTATCTAAATAGTCTTAACTTAGCTTTCAGTGACGTCACTAAGCTCTCTCCGATAGTGCTAGTAAATCCTAGTCTTTGGCTGAACTTTGGTCGTATTTTTACTTGAAGTTAGAGCTGTGTATGTGTCAACGATCCAAGAGATAATCCTTTGTTTGAATGTTGGAAAACGAACCTTATTATGTGCCAATAAATTTCCTTTGATAATAGCTACAGTGGGCTTAGAATCGTAAGGTAATAATAACAAAACAACATACCTGTAATCTCTAAGGGATAGACAGACAGAGCCTACCTACCTATAGTTTACTCACATTTCTCCAGCTATGTGTAAATCCTATGCAATAAGGGATAACAGAAAGAACTTAGACGCGCATGCTGTTCCTAAGAAGGTGCACGAAAATGATACCATTTGGGTTTGGTTTGTCAAGTGACAAAATAATAATCACCACCAAATCACATCACACACCCGTAATATCAGAAGGTGTATCTATAGTACAACTACATTTCGCCAGTTATATTTAATTTCCATATAAAAGAAGTCTTTTTTGTGGGTGGGATGGGAACTCAACAAATGATGTCTCCCGCTCTGAGCGGAGTAGGTGGACGTGCCAGACTTTTACTGACTAAACTCCACCCGTGTTTCTTCAGTTACCATATGCCAGGGCCACGGTAACTCTTTCGCACAAATCTCGCGACCCTCGCAGGCATTGATCCTGTCGGACCCCTTAAGTTATGCTGACACCTCTAGGAGGCGCGCTGGAACACAACGCGCCAGCGACATGGACCTCGTCCTTGCCGAGCGGCGAGCTACCCATTGCTCGCCGCCCGCAAGCCCGCGCCTACGGTGTAAAAGGAGCCTAATGTATTAATGGCGTTTATTTGTCAACAGAGGAGCTGAGCGGTATATTCGTGAAGAGTATCAGTGAAGGCAGCTCAGCTGACCTCTGTGGCAAGATACAAGTTAACGACAGGATCGTAGAGGTAAGATTATTGTTTATAACAAAGATTTCTCAATTAGGTCCACCCAGAAAGGAACATCGCAAATTGGATTCACTCAAAATTCGAACAAAAGTAAACTTCAATTTTATTCTAAAATAGAAGCCCGACGATAGTACTTTACATGTATTGGATTTTAAAAAACTTTTTTACAAAAAAAAAAACAACCGATTTCCTTAAAAACACTACAAAGTGAAAAATAACTTTAATTTCGGAAGTCGGTGTCTTAGGATCTGTATTTATGGTTTTTTGCCACCGACTTCCGAAATTAAAGTAATTTTTCACTTTGTAGTGTTTTTAAGGAAGTCGGTTGTTTTTTTTTGTAAAAAAGTTTTTATTTTTAAATTTTTAGTTGTGGTATTCACCCTGCACTAATTCCAAACAAACAATGCATATTTATGCGATAGCAGAAATCGCGGTTGATTTGCTGTCATTTTTTAAAGAGTTCCGGTGTCTGTCTCCCGAACTCATCATCAGATCTATATGAAAATTATATGGGACCATTTCGGAATAAACCCCTTTCGAACAAAAAAAGAATTTTGCAAATCCGTCTATATACGACGGAGTTATGGCCGAACATACATAAAAAAAAAAAAACATATAAACATCCGAATTGATAACCTCCTCCTTTTTGAAGTCGGTTAAAAAAAGAAGTTTTTTAAAATGAATTCTATGTTGGCGCCCAACATTGTACAAATGGCGCCCAACACATAAGTAAATGGTGCCCAACATACATGGGACGTTACAAATGAAAAGTGTCCTCATATGTTACAGAAAAACATGAAGCAGAAAATACACTGCTGCATTCTCTGCACACATTAATAACAGACTACACAGGAAAATTGGATGCTCTCATGTTCCTTGGTAAAGTATGGAGCATCTTTCAGGAATGTAAACAATGAATATGTGGGTAGATTGATAAAGTAAGCTAGTTAAGAATATTTTATTTGCAAATAATATAGGTGAAACATAAAGATGTTATTGTCTTGTCCTTAAACTAGTAGGAGCTACTCTTCAATGGCCATTGTCAACACATTTAGTAGACGCATTGATCATCTATTTTATATTTTTTGGCAAAACGAGGGTATGTGACTACTATACAGTACTTTTGACATCTTTTAGACATAAAAGGTCAAAGGAAATAAGATAACGCTCATCGCGAGAGACAGTAAAAGTGATCTCTCTTTACCAGGATCTAAATCCATTTGGAAACATCACCCTACCAAAATAATAAAGATAATTAATTGAAACAGCTCCGTCTTTTGTTTCACTATAAGTTAGTTCCATGTTTACAAGCTCCTCCATTTCAATCCATAACAAGTGACAAAGTTCTACCCTCGTTATGTAGTTAACAACAGAACTATGTTTATGACGCTGGAGAGAAGGCAATAGAAACACTACACTGTAGTTAAATTAGATATAGCTCTATTAAACAGTGAGCTATTTTTATGTGTTCCTCGCAACTACTTTGACCCGAATGTTCTTTACCGATTTAGGTATGTTGCATCATCACCATCGCCTTATCTAAACTACTATGTACAGACGCCAGCACACAAAGCCACTACAATCTGTCAAATTTCTTTAATAGGTTTTCAACGTTATTGCTAAAATATTTGGTTCAAGATTCATTGGAAAAAATGTACAGTTTCGGCTACCTTTATGTGCTGGCATCTGTACCCATGAGACGGCTTTCAGAGAAACATGATGGTATCATTTTTGCAAGGCGCTGCTCAAATGTCTTAAATTTCCGTAGAACGCTCATTTTTAGTCGTATAGTTATATATGCGAGCAGAACTGAGTTATATGCGTAGTAAATAATGTTTACTGTGAAATGTTCAAATAAAAGACTTATTCAGAATAATCTCATAAACGAGAAAACATGATTAAACAATCATAAAACAGAGCTCGAAAAATAATGTCTGATAATTATAAAAAAATTGGGTGTAAACAATTGTGGTTTATGTAATGATAATAAAGGGAATTCAATAAACTAATGAAAAACGTACGAAAACTAATTCTACTGAGTGGTACATTTATTTTTTAATTTAATTAAAACTGAAAACGTACTTTAATTTTGGTCAAATGCATCGTTACTGTACTTTATTTTTTGCCGCGATATACTATTGTAAAGTCTGCTTCTTACCGGGCCCTAAACAACGAAAATAAAGGAGGAAGTTTTCAAACGTAGCACGTAACATCTTTTATTTTATCTATGACCAGGTATTAATCACATATCACATACAATCAATTACATACACAATCAATAAGCCATTACAACCCTACAACTGGTTTTTAATAATAATATTTATGTCCATGAATAACTTTTACATGGATTCACCCCGATCACTCGTTCTTTGTTACCTTATGATGAGGAGATTCCAATATCGTCAGCATACGGTATTTGAATTGGACACATGATAAAATGTTTACTTAATGACTGGCCTGTCAGTCTAGTGGTTAGTGACCCTGACTACCAAGACTGAGGTCGTGGGTTCGATTCCCACACAGGACAAATGTTTGTGTGATGAGCACAATTATTTGTTCTGTGTCTGGGTGTCTTTTATATATAATATGTATGTATTTAGAAATATATAAGTATATTTATCAGTTATCCGGTTGCCATAGTATAACAGGCTCTGCCTATTTTGGGATCAGATAACGGTGTGTTGGTTGTCCTAAGATATTATTATTACTTAATTAGCATGCAAATCCAGAGTATTTTGTTCTGAGCTTACAACCTATTAGCTTTTTCAGCGGCTTCGCCCGCATAACAGGGATATTGAGTATTATGTGTCCAAACTCAGATAATTTTATACTAATTTACCAAATTTCATCGCAATCCGTTCAGTTATCAAGGCGCGAAAAGGGCAAACAGTGCTACTTCTACTTCTATACTATTGAGACCTCGCACGGGCAGGCGATTCGATGCGACGGGATGGGTCGGGGGAGCAAGAAATTTGATGCGGACGAAGTCGCGGGCAAAAGCTAGTTTACAATAATATTATTAAAGTATGGATTGTGTCAAAAGCGCTTAAATACCGTCAGTATTAAAGGTGCTTAAAAAAATACCCTGACGCATCAAAGTAGAGAAACTCCCAAAATGCAAGAGATTCCTAATTTCTTTATTCCTGCTAGTCCATAAACTTGCAGATATTTCATAAACCACCACAACTTCCCACTGCAACTCGGCTAACGAGACCTCTGTCATCGAGACGTCAAATAGTACGGTCATGTTAATTCTGTTCCGTAATATAAATTCTAAAATACTAGTAAAAAGTTATTTTACAACTATGTGTTGTCTAGATACTCAAACACTGAAACCTATGGACTGAAATCACGTATTTTTCTAAACGATTAAAGTGTTTTTAAATGTGTTAATAGTGAAAACCAAAGTGTACTGTGGCGGTGATCTAACAAAACTTATTAGTTTTATCGTAAGTTGTCATATTTTATTTTCGAACTACCGCCATGTTGTGCTTACTTCGTGTGGTCACCACATACTATCCTTAATTTCGTGTGCCACACTTAAGTCTTGGTGGCTCTGACCGTTAACGTCGACCATCGGTACGTAAGCTGTCGTGAGTTCGAGCCCAGCAAATCGCAACTTGTCTTTTTGGATTTATTGTATTGTTTGGGAGATAGATTGTGTAATTCGAAAATGTCTAGCTGTGATACTTGTGGATTACCAGTTAAACAAAATGAAAAAATTAATATGTTCGAATTGCGATAAATTCTATCATTATCTGTGCGTTAACCTGAATGCTACCGCATTTAAAAGGCTCAGTAAAACCGCACGTTCTAAGTGGAATTGTCCGAGCTGTTTATCTCAACATGAACCTGATAAATCGCCGTCTGGGACAATTGAAGATAGCTCTGAAGGCGAGGATGATAAGGTGAGTGATATAAGACTTGTTATACGGGAGGAAATTCGGAATACATTTCGTATTGAGGTGCGCGGTGAGCGTGCTTAGATCCGAAATGGATGATTTAAGGAAACAGATTGATGAGTTGAAGTTATCGGGATCCTTTGACATTTCTCAAGTTAACGACTTAAAAACTGAACTTAAGAGTGTTCAACGTGAGAACACTCAACTTCGTATACAGAACTCCGATTTGCAAAAGAATATGGCTCAGCTGAAAACGCAAATAAACACCCTAGATCAGAATATGCGTGAGGCGAATCTAGAAATACACGGCTTACCTGAAAATAAGAATGAAGTGTTACCGACTATCGTTACACAGTTAGCTAATGTTGTGTCAGATGCGCTAAATGACTGCGATATTATGGAGTGCGTTAGAGTGGCCAGTATGAACAATAACAAGTCGCGCCCGCGCTCTGTAATAGTGAAGCTGCGTAGTCCTAGATGTCGCGACGAATTGTATTCTGCAGTATCTAGATACAATAAATCTCACGTTGATGATAAATTGAACGCAAGTCTTTTGGGCTATGGCAGTAAAGAGCCAGTTTATGTATCCGAGCACCTTTCTCCGACATATAAATCTCTACATGCTGCTGCTCGTCTTAAGGCCAAAGAAAAATCTTATAAGTTTGTCTGGGTTCGCTATGGTAAAATTTTTGTATGCAAAAGTGAAAATTCGGGTACTATTCTAATTAAGGATGAGCAAAGTTTAGAAAAGATTGTGTAATTAACTGTTAATTTTATTTCTTACTAGCTTTTGCCCGCGGCTTCGCCCGCGTGGATGTCGGAAATTAATGCAAGAGGACGTATAACCGCGATAAGAATGTGTTATTCCAGGTTATATAGGTAATATAGACTCTGTGTGCTATTTTCGATCCAGATCCATTCAGCCATTTTTGTGTGATTGAGAAACAACAACCCAATCATACATATTTTCACATTTATAATATTATTTGCCCGCGGCTTCGCCCGCGTGGATGTCGGAAATTAATGCAAGAGGACGTACTACTACCGCGATAAGAATGTGTTATTCCAGGTTCTATAGGTAATATAGACTCTGTGTGCTATTTTCGATCCAGATCCATTCAGCCATTTTTGCGTGATTGAGAAACAAACACCCAATCATACATATTTTCACATATATAATATTATTAGTAGTAGGATTATAACTCATATTACTTAGGATTCATAGTTTATGAGAACATCATGTGTGTTGGTGTTTTTAAAATAAAAGCAATAGTATTCAGAGTAAGAAGACTGCGACATAAAGCTTGGTTTAGTTGAATATAAGTCTTCCTGGTTTTTCTTAACGCTCCTATTTTACCTATACAGACACTCAATCATTTACCAGACACCGAACATAATTATAGGAATAGTACTTTTGCCAGTGGCTTGGCCCGTATAGCTGTCGGAAAATATCACCCGGGAACCTACTACCGGGATAAAGTAGGTATCCTATCTGTTACGTATCCATGATATAATATATCTTTGTGCCAAATTCGATCTAAATCCGTTTCGCCGTCTTTGCATCATTGAGAAACAAACATCCAAAAATCTAAACATCTAAGCAATTTCGCGGTCTCTTACTTGAAATAATACTATTAGGTTTATTTTGAGTATAATGAACACACATGATATTCGTAATTACTTTGAAGCCAAAGTAATATGAATTACAATCCTACTTATCCTGTACTACCCGGCCCCTGCCAACGCGCTCTGCGCCCACTTTTTAAATCTCTAATATCTTCTAAGATATTCATTTAAATTACATGCTGTAAAGGGCCATATTGATCTATATTAAATGCACAATGTATTTAAGGTACTTAATTGGATAAGGATTAATGCTGTATTGCTTAAAATCGCTTCGTAAATAAGCCCTTATTTCTCGTAAAAAGTAAAAGATAAAAAATGGTTATTGTGGGTTATCCCTAAGAGATAGACATATACCATTGAGGACATTTTTGTAGGCCTTTTTAAGGTGTACAATACTATAGTACATTATTTTGATCTATTTCGTAGGATTCAGCCAGGGTTTTTCGAATTTTGAGACGTATGTCAGCGTAGTTTTCGAAGATAGTTATTTTTTTCTAAAATAAAAGAATCTTTCTAAAATAAAAATAGCCTAAATTACTCCTTGTTACATCAGCTATCTGCCAGTGAAAGTCCCGTCAAAATCGGTCCAGCCATTTCAGAGATTAGCGGGAACGAACAGACAGACAGACAGACAGACAGACAAAAATTGTAAAAAATGTTGTTTTGGTATATGTATCGTGTATACATCCATATACACTTAGTAAAAAGTGGTTATCTTAATATTAAAAACAGACACTCCAATTTTATTTATTTGTATAGATGTATAGATTAGTCATGTTTACTTTTTTAAATTTAGTTTAATGGGTAGTATTTCGATTTTTTATCAGAACGTGAGGGGCATGAAAACGAAGTCACATGAAATTCTAAAGTCAATTTTAAGTTCTGCCTACGACATAATATGTTTGACTGAAACTTGGTTGGATGACTCGTTCTTATCCTCTGAATATTTTGATCAAAGATATACTGTTGTGCGCCGTGATCGGAGTGCACAGTTTAAGAACTTGTACTCTAAAAGTTATGGTGGTGGGATATTGGTAGCTATTAGTAATAAGTTTAATTTTGTTAACAAAACTGAGTGGCAAACCTCTGTTGAGGATATGTGGTTAAGTATAAGTGCTGGTGGCGTCTGTATGAATATTTGTGTTGTTTACTGACCGTCTTATATACCTTGCTATATTTTTGTTAATTTCTTGGCTAGGGCTGAAGAAATTTGCTTGCGTTATATGGATTGCACCACATTGATTCTTGGCGATTTTAATCTACCAAATGTGAAATGGCCTCAGTCGGATGACTCTTTTCTAGGAATTAGTGACCCAAAGTCTTTAGCGTTGAGGGACTTCCTAAACATCACTGGTTATGTTCAAATGAATAATGTCTGCAATGAGAATGATAATATCCTAGACCTCATCTTGGTGGATGAGAACTCTAGTCTCTCTGTTTGTTCAGCGCCCCCTATTAGTAAACCTGATATACATCATCCGCCACTAGAGTTAACCCTTACTAAGACCTCAATTTCTAATTTGAATTATAATATTTCACAGTCTAAATATATCTTCATTAAAACAGACTATGAGGCTTGTGTTCGTGATTTATGTAAAGTAAATTGGGAGGATTATTGTCATTTGAGTAGTAATAATTATGTTCTGGCTTTTTATAACATACTGTGGGAGCATATAGATAAATACACACCGAAGGGTAAACCTAAGAATAATTGTTATCCAGTTTGGTTCTCTGTATCGCTGATAAAACTCCTTAAAGAAAAGCATAAATACAGGACTCTGTTCAAACGGTATAAAAACCCTCGGGACTATGATACTTTTGTTTCACTGCAAATACGAGCTGGGAGAGTTATGGATAACTGCTTTAATTAAAAACAAATGTTAAAGCTTTTTGGCGTTATACTAAGTCTAAAAGATCTTATAGAGGTGTACCTGACCAGGTATCGTGGGGTGATCGTGTTGGTGAGGGTGGTAGTGGTGTGGCTGATCTATTTGCAGACTATTTTGCGTCTGTGTACGGAGTTAATCAACAGCCTGGTAACGTGTCCCCAGGTTGCTCCTCGTCTAACTACAGTATTTCGTTCATCGGATTTACCGAAAATGACGTTAGAGATAGCATCAAAAAGTTAGACCTTAATAAGGGAGCTGGTCCGGATGGACTTCCTCCTATTTTTATTCGTCTGTGCATTGATGCTCTTACTATACCACTGCAGATAATATACAATAAATCCCTTAAGGAGGGTACATTTCCCGATTTATGGAAAATCTCACAAATTATCCCCATACATAAGTCTGGTAATATGAATGACGTAACCAACTATCGACCAATCTCTATTATATCACAATTTGCAAAAATGTTCGAGGGTCTCATATACAATGTAGTTTATTCCCACCTCCGTCATGTGGTTAGCTCGAAGCAACATGGTTTTGTGTCTAACCGTTCAACTTTGTCTAACTAACTTATATACACGACTTTCATTAGTAACACCTTTGAAGCTAGGGGTCAGGTTGACGCTGTATACACAGATTTTGCAAAAGCCTTCGATCGCGTTAATCACTCAATTCTTATTATGAAATTGAATTGCGCTGGTATTCATGGCTCTCTGTTGCGTTGGTTCGAGAGTTATTTAATTAATCGTTCTCAAATTGTTGCCTTGGTGGGTTATGAATCTGGACCTTTTTCTTCTGGCTCTGGTGTTCCGCAGGGCTCAAAGTTGGGCCCTTTGCTTTTTTTGATATTTTTGAATGATCTGTTAGATTTAATAAATTGCCATTGTTTGGCCTACGCTGATGATTTAAAAATATACTGTAGGATATCGGACCTGAGTGACTGTTTAAAGCTTCAAGCAGATTTTGATGTCCTTCAACAATGGTGTTTAAACAACAGAATGACGCTTAATGTTAAAAAATGCCAGACTATTACGTTCACGAATAAAGTGAATTACACTAAATTTAATTATTATATTGATGGATCAGTACTGAGCAGAGTTTCGGTCATCCGTGACCTAGGGGTCCTCTTTGATACATCCCTATCTTTCCGCGAACATATAGATAGCAAGGTGTCAAAGGCAAAAAAATGCTTGGCTTTATAATCCGTATGTCAAAACCTTTTCGTAATAATAGTAGCATTATTTTACTTTATAATGCACTTGTAAGGAGCACCTTGGAATATTGTTCCACTATTTGGTCTCCTTATTATTCCACTTACACCAATAATGTTGAATCTGTTCAGGCCCGTTTTGTTAGATATTTATGTATAAAGAATGGGATTCGAAAAGCTATACCTGATTATAATGACAGGTTAAGGCACTTTAAAATGATTAGCTTAAAAGAAAGACGTAACCATTCTGACTTACTAATACTCTATAAAATAATAAACGGTTCCATTGACGCACAATTGGTAAACTATTTTAACTTTAGGTGTTGCCAACGTAGTAAGCGTCATCATCATATTTTTGAATTGCCTACATCCACACTGAATACCACATTTAATAGCCCCTTAACACGTATGGCAAGGGAATATAATGATAGGTCCAATTTGACAGATTACCCCATTGATATATTCTCCATGACTTTCGCTTCATACAGGCGTTCCCTTTTTAAACAATGTGACGACTGCACGTCTGTGTAGCGTGTAAATTAGTATTTTGTAGTGCTCTAGATTTGGGTCTCTGGATACACTTTTTACTTTTAAGTTTTTTTCTCTATTGTCTCTAATATTCATATGCTAATGTCATGCACTCCTGTTATTTGCATGGTTACTGAAGTGCCAATTTTAAATTGTATGTTATTTGAATTGTAAGTGATTGTGCTGTTGGTGTGCTTATTATAAATAAATAAATAAATAAATAACCGTTCCCTGCTCGGAAACTATCAGTTCGGTTGATTTGTCACGCGGCACCACTCTCACTATTGATGTTTTCATTCCATTTGCCGTGACCATGTTGTTGGGAAACACGCGTGCTCGTGAGAGACTGAATTGATAATGCATTGTTTGGGATTTGTAGACTGTCTTGATGATTTAATATTGATAATCCGATTAACTATTATTTTAACAGTTATTTTAAGCAACGGACCCACCGTTGCTCTGACTATTGTAGAAAGTACGAACTTCTGTAGACTCTGCATTCAGATAATCCAAAACCGGCCAAGTGCGAGTCGGACTCGCGCACCGAGGGTTCCGTACAAACCTGCAGGTATTCACGGTTTATGCATAAGGTTAATGTTTATGAAATTAAATGTTTTTTTTTTAATTTTTATATTTGAGTTGACTGAATGAAAGGTAAATTGCGGTTTATGACGTATTAAAAAAAAAACGACTTACTAGATCTCGTTCAAACCAATTTTCGGTGGAAGTTTACATGGTAATGTACATCATATATTTTTTTTAGTTTTATCATTATCTTATTTTAGAAGTTACAGGGGGGGGGGGGCATATTTATCACTTTGGAAGTGTCTCTCGCGCAAACCATTCAGTTCAGAAAAAAATGATATTAGAAACCTCAATATCATTTTTGAAGACCACCAGGGTTTGATGAAAAAAAAAATGTTGAGTTTCAGTTCTAAGTATAGGGAACCCCAAAATGTATTGTTTTTTTTTTCTATTTTTTGTGTGAAAATCTTAATGCGGTTCATAAAATACATCTACTTACCAAGTTTCAACAGCATAGCTCTTATAGTTTCGGAAAAAAGTGGCTGTGACATACGGACGGACAGACAGACAGACAGACATGACGATTCTATAAGGGTTCCATTTTTTGCCATTTGGCAACGGAACCCTAGAAAGGGCAGGGGTACATTTTAGGGATCACAGCGGCAGAACTTTTGACTGAAGTAGACTTTTTCGGCAACACTGAAAAAAAAAGAACTACGGGTCAAATTATCATCTGCCTAGCCTTTTTCCATATTGAGGTCAGCTTTCAGGCTAACTAGATGCAGTTAGATACCAGTATTTTACCTGGAGCGACTGCCTATCTGATCTCCATAACCTAGTTACTGGGTAACACTACCTCCCTAGGTAAGACTTGTTGGTCAGACTTTCGAGCTTCTGACGACCCGTAACGACTGTCTAAGATCTACGAAAGACAGCCGAGACCAACGGCTTAACGTGCTTTTCGAGGCATGGAAGGGTCTTGGTATGTAAAGATGGTCACCCATCCACGGACCAACCGCGTCAAGCGTAGCTTAACCTGCTCGATCGACCCGCCCGGCTGGTATTACTTTAACACTAGTCCCTCTCTCTCTTTATGGAAATGATTTATCATGCCCCAAGCTCGACAATGCAATGACCGATCGATCTAAACAGCACGTAAAAATGTTTTTATTGATCCCATACACAGTTATCAAATAGTTCGAAAGGGGTTCAGGGTAACAATGGATTGTTAGGATAAGTTTATTATTCAGCTACAACTGCGTCTAACTACGGGTTAAAGTATTATTTATTATTATCGTTTTCATATTATTATTATGTTTTCTATGGCTATGCTATTCGCTTATTCTTTTCTAACCTGGCTATTTAGCATAATATATTAGCCCTGCCCTAGCGTAAGCAACTGAAGGAACACGGGTGGGTTTTAGTCAGTAAAAGTCCGACATGCCCTTCCGCTCCGCCCAGAGCGGGAAACGTCATTTGATGATTTACCACCCACAAAAAAAAGGCGTTATGTTATTTATAAACTGACTATTTAGCATATCAGAATTCATTCAACCTTTTTAACAAAGCGATCTCCTCAACCCTTCTCTTGCAACGGATCATTCTCAATCACCCGCTGACGAGGGGACATAGACCAACCATTAGTGCGACTAATTTGTCACGCGGTGCGACATGAACTGCTGAAGTTTGACGTCGATATTCTTGATTCACGGCGGACGACACGACGTATTGTGCTGTGGCGCGTGTTGGGGGCCTATGTATGGCTGTGGAGGGTTGATTGATTTGCTTGGGAAATACCTATTAACTATGGATTTTTTCACCGTGCCATACGTGGGTTCTTTTTTCTGTTTTGCTGTATGTTGACATGCTTAAAATTGGCCGTATCTTGTGCTAGCAACAACACAATCCGATACAATCTTGCTGGCAAAGTTTCCCAAAATTGAGAAGGCGTTTTTCTAAATTCAGAACAAAACTACAATATTTATTTATTAAAAACTAACTGGCCTGCGGCTCCGCCCCCGCTGTGTTCGTAAATTATCACACAGGGACGTGCTACTCAGACAGAAGTAGTAAGTAGCCTATGTTACTCCTAAATAACATCAGCTATCTGCCAGTGAAAGTACCGTCTAAATTCAGTCCAGCCGTTTCGGAGATTAACCGGAATAAACAGAAAGACAAAATTTTAATATTAGATTTTTGATGTAAGTACCGTTTATACTTTCATATGCATTTAGTGAAAAGCTGTTAATTTGGAATTACAGAAAGACACATCAATTTTATTTATTGGTATAGATAAAAACAGAGCTTACCTACAATACCTGCATGACTCACTAAGTCGCTTATATGTATGTCAAATTAAAATAAAAGAATATAGTAAAGTACATAAAAAGTGTTTTTTTTTTTAACTTTATTAGTTTACGCCATTACGCCATTAAAATGTAACTTTGTGCTAGAAAATTCTAGAAGTCACGGACTTTAGAAAGAAACCGTTGACAACTTAAAGTAGCGTAGTAAAACTCCGACGGCTAGGCTTCTGTAATTGGCTCCGTACAGCGACGTAACTTTTCACAGTTGTCAGGACTTCCTGTATCAACTTGGTCCCCTGAAACTTACAAAATCTCATTCGGTTTATTAAATAATTTCCTGAAATTGCTGAACGTTTGAAAGTTGGTATGAATTCCAAAAGTTTGGTTAGCCTGGAAATTACAAAATTAAATTTTCTGTGCGTTCCCGCTAAAGAAATATTGAGATTCCTGTGGGATTATACTTTGTACGTTAAAATGATAAAGTAGGTATTTTTAATTGATATGAAATTTGTTTATTACGCTTTTATTAGCTTCTGCTGTATCTATGTATGTGGCGGAATCTTAATCTAATTAATTTAGATAAATCTGTTTACATACAATTTAATAAATCGAAAAATAATAAATACAATTTGAAACTTGACATACCAAAACTAAACGCAGTTACACAAACGAAATTTCTTGGAGTAATAATAGATCAGGATATAAATTGGAAAGCGCAAGTCAATGATATATCTAAAAGAATAAATAAATTCGTATACGCACTGCGAAAGATTAAGAATAAAAAAAATTATTAAAAAAATAAAAAACCCGACTGCGTGAAAAAATGTGAAATAACTGAAAAGATAAAAACAAGCTAAGAAATATATATTTTTTTGGTTTTTAAGCAATCGTGGTGGACAATTTTCACAAACGCAGTCGGAGGCATCAAATATACACAATACGTTCTATCATCGGCCGCATGTCTTTCTTTGTAAGTGTAATCCATCATCTTCCTAGCCTTTTCCCAAATTTATTGGTGTCGGCTCCCAGTGAAACAGGATTTAGCTTAACACCAGTACATTCTTTGTGAATATAATTATCATCATAATTTGTGTATTCTTACCGCAATTTAATTGAGATAAGAAGAAGAAGCTACACAAGCTTCTTCTTCTTATCCTAATTATATCCCATTCAGTATCCAGTATCCTATTCATTCACAGACACAGTGTACACGATGACTCAGCAGTGGTTAACTCTACACCATTGTCGTGGTGTGTATATTTGATGCCTCCGACTGCGTTTGAGAAAATTGTCCACCACGATCGCTTAAAAACCAAAAAAATATATATTTCTTAGCTTGTTTTTATCTTTTCAGTTATTTCACATTTTTTCACGCAGTCGGGTTTTTTATTTTTTTAATATTTTTTTTTATTTTACTATTTTTAGTTTTTGTATAAATCAAAATCAAAAGTCATTTATTCAAACTAGGCTGAGAGTCAGCACTTTTTGAACGTCAAAGTTACATAAGACAGTCTCCCCAAAACGCCCGCCCTTCGAAGAATATAAAATAAAATATAGAATGAATTTATCGCTTACGGGAATTTCATTGTTAGTTAGTACAATTATGAAATTCTCGTAATCGTTGTAGCTCATTCAAAGAATTTTGGTCATGTGGCCGATTTAGAAGCTTTTTAGGATCAAGATGACTGATAGCCAATCCAGCTAATGTTTTCACGCGACTAAGAGCTACATACGCTTGACCTTTAGCGAATATATTTGAGCCGAAGTCCACAACCGCCCGATCGAGTGTGGTACCATGGAGCTTATGTACTGTTACAGCCCAACTAAGGATTAGAGGCAACATCCTGCGTTCAATTTTTCCTTGCCCTCGAAGCGCATCAAAATCAATCGTACAGGGCTCAATCCGCACGCCAACTCCAGGTTCGTTATTTCTTATTGTGAGATCGTCAAACTCAACAAACACCGCTTGAGCACAGAATATATATTAGTACCTTACGGCAACGTTTCCCAACCTTTTTCAGCCACGGACCCCTAGGAAATCAAGCACAGTTTTCACGGACCCCCTTAATAAAATAAAAAACAAAAAAAAATCCTATTAGGTATTTATTTTAGTTATTACAGATACAATATAGGTACTCATAACATTTAGTATAAAAATATGAAAAAAATTAATGTGAAGGTTGGTGTTGCTTTTTTGCAACTAAATCATTCGGGTTGATGTTGCTACTAAGTTGTAATCTCAAATCAGATTCTACTTGTAATCTGTTTCTGTATTTGTTTTTTATATATACAAGAGTAGAGAATACCTTTTCACATAGGTATGTGGTTGAAAAAACCGCACGTCGGCGCACGTTCGCCGCGCTAAGTAAGCGTAACGATTACGAAACATTAGCATTTATGTATGGTCCAGAGATGACACCGCGGACCCCCATACATATTCTCGCGGACCCCCAGGGGTCCACGGACCACAGGTTGGGAAACACTGCCTTACGGTACATAAGTTTCACTCCCGATCCAAAATACACAACAACTAAACATAAGCCCGAAGGCATTAAGGTGACACATTGAGAAAACCGTGCTTTTTCTTTTAAGTGTACCTTTCTTACCATATGATAGCCGAACTTAATATTTAAGTGTATGATTTTTGACTATATGATCTAGTATCCTGTAAAAGGAATACACGATACGATAAAATTTTCTCGATACAAAAAAATCGCAAAGTTCTATCCATGTTTATGAATTTTTTAGCCTCAAGGCGCAATGCGTTAGATTTATTAAACACAGTTTACTTTAAAACATTGATAATAATCTTATCAAAGTTTTTGTAAAACAGTTTTCGTTTTAATAATACTTTTCATTCATAAAATACGGCAATTCGTTTTGGCACATACGTTATTTTATTCCAAGCGCATACAGATTATCGCCATCTCTTTTTTTGCCTATAATAAGTAGTGTCATCACTCTCGTTCGTTCATAAATCAGTCGCCCAGTAGGGCTAATCGACGACGGATCTATGTCACTTTTTTACAAATCGGTGCGATCAAAATTACGTTTTTTATATATTTATGTCCACAGAAAAAGGAAGCAGTGAAGTATTTTGCTGTAATTATTTAATATAATAAGTGTTGGCTTTCCAAAAACTTTATATTTAGACTATATATGTGTCTATTTTTGTGACTGTGAATAATATAACATTCTTTTTCTATTACTATTTACTGACGACCTAAATTATGTATGAAAATGGGAAGAACCATAAACCAAAATTGAACAGTACCTTCAAGGTTAGAAGTACCTGCACAGGGCAATTAATACATTCATTTTGCAGGAATTCAATACCAATAATACGATGATAACAATAAGAGGAATTCACCACCTTCACTAAAGCATTACAGCAACAATCTAGTCTCACTTTGTAAAGTAATATTGAGTTAACACCCTATTTTCTAGAGAAGAACGTCTGTTTTATCCCAAAAACTTATAATAATCGTTCATTTAGAAATAATTAAAATACGTGATTCGTTTTTAGGTTTGAAGTACGTCAACAATATATCTACATGTCAAGTACTGACACTATGAGAGTACTACACACAAGAGCACAACGAAGGAATGGAGTCGCATAACAAGTGTGAAAAAGGTGAGGTTTTATACCTGACTGTGGCCCAAAGGAGAGTAATGATTTTGCCAAGAAAATGTATGATGATCGGTGAAACGAAGTTGGAGTTTATCAATCTCTTATATGCCAACATCCTTTTTATTTATATACCTCTAGATGATTAGTTCGTTATTTTTAATTTCATATCGTAAATAACACAAAGGTATGCAAAATGTACCTTTTTGGAAATTACAAATAAAACGACTACTTACACATTTAGATTTTCATGACGATTAGCACTAACCTGATTAGATCTGTGGCGACAAGGCGCTTACCTACCAAACCCATTCGTTCCACCCGCTTAAAATCTCGCAACTGAACACGAATTGCCTTGGCTTTCATGGAATTCTTTAAATAGACTCCGGACTGGGGTAGGCCGGAGTAAAGAAAACCTGTACAGGAGGAGATTCATAGACGAATCAGCCCTGGAGTGTAAATGTGGTGCTGTCCCACAAACGGTGAGGCACTTGATATCTTGTCCAGCATGTCCTGTTGTTTGCACGCCACAGGAGTTGATGGACGCTACTGAAAATGCCAAGCTCGTAGCCAAATTCTAGGCTAACTCTATTTAGATTGCTATCGACACGCTAAGAAGAAGAAGCACTCACCTGACTCACAAAACAAACTGTTATAAATCCTTGTAATACCTTATTCGCTTGTCACTGAAGCTTCTTTGTCATATTTGAAATTAAACATTTTCATTAGCCCGTTTATATCTTTACAGTAAAACTGAATCACCATCTTGAGCAAAAATTGGGACAAACGGTTTTTCTCTATATGTATACTATGGAAAAGTAGTGCCCGTAGCAAATTTATTTTTTCTTTGAGTCGAGATCCTAAAAGTTCTGCTGAAATTTTAGAAAGATCTAATTTACGCACCAAGTTGTTTAATTCTGGTTGTGCAAATAGCTGTGGCTCGGTTTTGTCGATAGAGAGATCAATCAGTCGACAGTCAATCACATTTACTAGATATTTTTAATAACTACCAGCAAGTAAAATGACAGTCGAAAATAATAATTGTTCATCATCTGCCTAGCCTTCTCCCAACTATTTTGAGGTCAGCTTCCAATCTCACCGGATGCAGCTGAGTACCAGTATTTTACATGGAGCGACTGCCTATCTAACCTCCAGTACCCGGTTACTGGGTAATACGATACCCCTTGGTAAGACTGGTTGTCAGACTTTTGGGCTTCTGACGACCCGTAACGACTGTCTAAGATCTACGAAAGACAGCCGGGACCGACGGCTTTTTTTTTTTTGGATGGTATATCATCAAATGACGTCTCCCGCTCTGGGTGGAGCAGAAGGGCGTGTCAGACTTTTAATGACTAAAACCCACCCGTGTTCCTTCAGTTGCCCATATGCCAGGACCACGGTACCTCTTTCGAACTAATCTCGCGACCCTGGCAGGGGGACCAACGGCTTAACGTGCTTTCCGAGGCACGGAAGGGTTTGTAAAGATGGTCAACCATCCACGGACAAACCGCGACAAGCGTAGCTTAACCTGAATGACCGACCCGTGCAGCTGTTGTAACTTAGCCACAAGCCCTTCCGAAAATAATAATTGTTATCATATCATATTATTGTACTATGGTAGCATTTATGAAGATTGTTACAAAATCTTACGTGGTCGAATTTTTTCTTTATTTTTCCGTTAATCAGGAATTCAAATTCTGTATCAAACCATTATTCGATTTGAATGTTTTTTTTTTGTTTTACCCATGCATACCATTAATCAAAATTTAAGTTTAAGGTTTTTAAATATTTTGTATTAGTTGTCTACTCCATAGTTTACTATGCGCAAAAATTTCAAAGACCGAGACAAATTAACGTCACTTGGCATGCACATTTTTCTTAAATATGTTGCCGTCTTTATCTTGCACTACTATTTTAACAGTTGTGCGACGGTGACACGAATAATGCTTAGCGAAAGGCCATGCTAAGTAACGTTTTTAAATTTCGGTCAGTGATAATTCCTTCGTTCCACTTTTGGCCATTGGTAAAATAAGTCAATAAAGTTTGTGGCGATGACGTGTCGGCCGACCACTGAAGATAGATCCGCCACTCCCCGCGTGCGGGGGAAACAATCCAACTATCATCTATTTTCAAGGTAGGGTCTTAATGAGTTTAATGGGAGTTTTAGCCAGATAAACTGTTACCGCCTTCGCCGCGTGGAGGTACTCCCAGCTTATGTTATTAATATTGCTGCGCACACGCCGCCACAGTATTCGGAATGATTATATTACGAGCTACTTTAGGTACAAACATCATAGCAATATAAATTAAAATTTGCAAGTGATGAGGGTACATTATTAGTCGTACAACTCGTTCCCACGCCAAATTTGTCGGTTCCGAGAAATGTTCACCGCTCAGCACTGCACTAATCCCACGCGATAACAATACCGGTCAGTCGCTCTTGTTAGCCGCTAACTAACACATGTGTTTACGCTCTGTTCTTACAATTGTGTTTGAGTTTTTTAATAAATATTTTGTTTCATCATGGCTTCCACATCCACAGGTAAGATATACACCAATTTTTTTATCATATATAAATTCGTATTATGAGAAAATAAATAGAATATGGATTGAAAAAAAATAACTAAATTTGCAAAAAGTTTAAACGTTTAATAGATTCCAACTTTGTCTCAGCCAATTCCAGCCGTCCATGTTTTTTTTTGAAACTCGAGTATTTATCTAGCTTTCGAATGAATCTAGTCTCAATATTCGACTCGCCTCGACTTTTGAGTAATGTAATTTTTTCTTTTACCAGGTGTTACCCAAAGAATAACTCGCCTTCACCTTTTCGACCTTTTATGTCGTCATAAACTGGTTAATCAAGCGAATAAGGGATTTTCTATTGCTCGGATGGTGGACTATGTCTCTTCAGAGATTCCAGGACTTCCAGTAGAAGTAATTAAAAATAAAATAAAGGTGTTTTCTGCTGTACTAACCAAGAAATGGAGTGCTATCAGGAACAAAAAGAAGTTTGTTTTAAAATGCAACGACTGGCTGCAAGAAGAGCTTTGGTCAGAACAAAATCAAGATGCTGGACAACCTGAATGTACACCTGATCGATCTGCTGTAACTCAAAGGATGAATTTTGTTGGTTTAAGTGCATCAGCAAAGAAAAACCGGACAAAGATGTTGGTGGCAGGCCATTCTCCGGAGGAGCTTGCCTATGCCACTCAAACGAGTTTCACAAAAATTGATAAGCGGAATATGGCCACAGTTATAAAGACAGTAACTGTGTCGTCACCTAAATCAGTTCGAATGATTAAAAGAAGGAAAATATCGCAGAGATTTATACGTCCATATACTCCCGATGAAGCATTAGCTCTGATAACAAATTAGAAACTGAGCGTGGACCAGTATAAACAGATTCGCAGAGGAGCTAAAGAGAGAGGGTGTGATATATACCCATCATATGATAGAGTTCTGAAAGCACGAAAAGAGTGTTACCCGAGCGACATAATAATAACTGAGACGAAAGGCGAAGTTAAGCTGCAAAGTTTGCTTGATCATACAGCAGAAAGACTAGTTAAAGTTCAGCTAGATGTAATAGCAGGTGTAGTGATCGAAGATGGAAACAGCAAATTCTACCTTAAATCAAAGTGGGGATTTGACGGAAGCAGCAGCCAGTCAGAATATAAGCAGCGGTTTACAGAAGATGCGGCCGCGTCAGATGCAGATATCTTACTCACATCGCTAGTTCCACTACAACTAGTGATGAAGAGAGAAGAAATTGAGACAATTCTTTGGCAAAACCCGAGATCTTCCTCCACTCGCTTCTGCCGCCCGATACGTTACCAGATGTTGAAGGAAAGTCACACGGTTCTAAAAGATGAAGACGACTACATCAACAGACAAATTGCTGCTCTGAACCCTACGCTAATAGACATCGGGGATCAAACGATCAACATTGAGCACATCTTAATGGAGACAATGCTAGATGGAAAAGCCGCCAATGCACTCTCTGACAATAAATCTTCCCAGACTTGCAATATATGCAAGGCAACACCTAATCATATGAATGATATTGATGCGGTCGTTCAAAGGCCATGCAACAAAGATTTGTATGCATATGGATTGTCAACATTACACGCCCATATTCGACTGTTTGAGTGTGTGCTCCACATATCGTATAGGAAGGAACACAAAACATGGCGCGTCACTAAGAACATAAAAGAAGCAGTGGAAGAAAAAAAGCGCGCCATTATAGAAGAATATCGTCGTCGAACTGGACTCCTCGTCGATACAGTAAAGCAAGGTAGCGGCTCAACCAATGATGGCAATACTGCGCGAAAGTTCTTTGAAGATCCTGCTCTCGCAGCTGAGACCACTGGGGTTGACAAAGATCTCATTACAAGATTCTCTGTAATACTCAAAGCCCTTTCGTGCTCGTACGATGTAAAGCCAGAGGCCTACAAGGAGTATACACTTGACACGGCTAGACTCTACGTCACCAAATACCAATGGTACAAAAGGCCTTCTAGTGTACATAAAATATTAATTCACGGAGCTGATGTCATCGAATCCCCTGTGCTCCCTATAGGTCAGCTTAGCGAAGAAGCTCTAGTCAAGACACAAAGACTGCCGCTATTATAGAGAGCATAGCACGAGAAAAATTGGGAGGAAGCAAACCATTGAAGACCTGCTACATGCTCTGCTCATCTCCTCCGATCCATTAATATCCAGCATCAGACCATTGCCTAAGAGAAAATCGGGTACTTTGGCGCCAGAAGTATTAAAATTATTGAAAGCTCCTAAAGCCCCTGAAAGGACGCACTCATCCGACGAAGAGGCTAACAGCGAGTAGACAAAGGCCAAAGGCCTTTTTCAGGGCCGCCTAGTGTCTTAAACGCAAAAAAACATTTTTTAATTAAAGACTATATATAAGTATATGTACACACTATATAAATACAATATACTTAATAAAATCTGTGTTTCTTTCGTATAAGTCCACAAACATGTACCAACCTACATTTAAATTAAAAAAAATCATATAAAAAATCAAAGTGGCTCGTAATATAGTCATTCCGAACACTGCCGCCCGCTTGTTGTCAGTTGCCCAGAGTATATAAATGTTGTCTGCTCACACACAGGGACAACAACAAAAAGCTCGGCAATATTGGTATATTTATCTAAGGTTTTTGTTTTAAAATATTTTGTTGTTTTTAGCATTTATCAGTCCAAATTAAATTGAAACATATAAGTTATATATATTTTGGTAAATCATTTTTAAAATCCTTTATTTTGATACCCCACTTGATAGAATGTGAGAGATTTAAAAAAAATATTTTTAGTTCGGAACCCTTTGCACGCGAGTTCGACTCGCACTTGGCCAGTTTTATGTACCCAGTGACATTCTCACGTTTAAGACAAATCTAACGACACCTCTCAAGTTAAAATCCATCAAGCCGTTTAGGCTGCAGAGCGTGCCAAAGAAATATACCCACATACATATATACATACATACACTCGAAAAACATAACCCTCCTTCTGGCGCAGTCGGGTAATAACGAACATTAAAACTGCTATCACTACCTATCATGCTTACGTAGAATCATTAATATGCTATGTGGGGTAATAGTACCGATAGGAATAGGGTTTTTGTTGCCCAAAAAAAGTGTATTCGTGCCATATATGGGCTTCAACCTGATGAATCTTGCAGGCCAATATTTAAAGAACTTGGTTTATTACCGCTACCTTCCCTCTATATCTATGAAGTATGTATGTTTGTTAAGAAGCATAAAGACCTATTCAAAAAGGCAGAGGATGTACGTCCTCGAAACCAGCGAGATCCGCATAGGCTTGTTTTAAGTGACTTACTGAGACTAACTAAGTATAGTAAAAGCTGTTTAGCCATGTGTATTCTAATTTATAATAAAATTCCAAGTTATTTTAAAACTTTGGATCTCAGATTATTTAAAAAAACATTACTTGAATGGTTAAAAACTAAATTTTTTTACAGTATCAATGAATTTACTGACCAGAAACATTTTTAAAGGTAACCAATAATATTTGCATGCTATAATATAAGCTAAACATGTATGCTCTATATTTTGTTATCTTACACCTGTATATACCATGTTTATGCAAATAAATATTATTTCTATTTCTAATCTTGAAACTCGAATTTCATCCACTTTAAGACATTAGATTTATTTGAAACTTTACACACTTATCAAGGACCGATGACTATACAATAATTTCATAAACGTGGGCCATTATCCCGGGTAGGACCACCAGGATTAATAAAAAATAATGGTTCAAAAAAACTTAAAAAACATGCTTCAATAGAAACCAAACTAAAACAATAGATAACAAATAATGGTTTGAAGAACTAAATAAACACGCTTTCATTGAAAAACCAAACTAAAAAGTGGAAAATAATTTCAAAAACATCCAAAATAAGGAAATTAGTGATTAATAAATGAAATATTTTTAATGTATAAAAGCGCTCTAAAGAGTTACCGTGGCCCTGGCATATAGGCAACTGAAGGAACACGGGTGGATTTTAGTCAGTAAAAGTCTGACACGCTCTCCCGCTACGCCCAGAACGGGAGACGTCATTTGATGTAAAAAAGGGGTATTTGATATCAATTGATGTGAATATTTTATCGACAAATACTGACAAAAGTAGAGTCATTATAAAAATACCTCCAGAAATACTCTTCCTCATTCTGATTTTTAAGATGTTAAAGTTTTTTTTTTTACTAAAGGAGAATCGTTCAAAGTAAATATACTATAATATAATAACTCGATCCCATAACATTTCCTAACATGTCTAAATATCTGTAAAAGATTCAGGCGATTTCTAAAGGAAGCCCTTGAAACACCTTTACACCACACAACTTGCCATTTTATTCATCAAAACTCGTAATTGAATTTCCCTTCCATTTTCCTTACGACACATGCTTCCTGTCCGGACACGTGCGTGCAAACACGTTCCTTCCTGAACAGACGGCGGTAGGAAATTATTAAGGACACAATTAACACGTGCACGCGATGTCATTGTTTGGGAGACCCGGGCTCGTGGCTGGGTAAAAGCCCCACGTTTCGATAGAAAATAAATGTCATTTTAGGCTGGGAATCAGTACTTTTCGAACGTCAAAATTACATAAGACAGTCCCTCAAAATGCCAGCTCTTCACTATTTCCTAGTGCTTTAGTTGGGAAGAAGATGTGACACAATAAACTCTTCAAGAGCTGCTTATCAGCAGCAAAAATAAGGAAAAAAAAGGCTTGGGGTGCTTTTTAAGGTATTTTTTTATTGATATCAGGCACCCCACGCTTTTTTCCATTATTTTCTACTTTTTAACCGACTTCAAAAAAAGGAGGAGGTTATATGTTCGACTGTATGTATTTTTTTTTTTTTTTTTTTTATGTATGTTCACCGATTTCTCCGCCAATTGTCAACCGATTTTGAAAATTCTTTTTTTATTCGTAAGGGTATACTCCTGAGGTGGTCCCATATTAATTTTGTGAAGATTTGATGTATACTTTGGGAGATAAACGAAGGAACTCCTCAAAAACAAACAGTACACGTAATGTGATTTGGATATTGTACTAAAAATCAAAAATAATTGCTGGTTCTATCTATCCATTCGTGGTGAACTAATTATAGTCTTCGAAGATACCGCATGGAACTCCTCATCGGTGAACAGTACATATAGGAACTTACAGTGAAAGGTTAGAAGGTTAGGGGATAATTCTTTGAATATTATAGGCACGTTTAGACCGTTACTTGTATTCTTATATTCCGTTGAGCTGATGATGGAAGGTACAACTCCTTATCGATCAGGAGTTAGAAGATATCTTGTCCTAGATAGACATACTCGTTGACATCGAGAATTGATTCCTCAGCAGACACTAGAGTGGGCTCTTACCCACTCTACTGTCTGCTTAATAATTTTTTTTTATGTATGTTCGGCCATAACTCCGTCATATATAGACGGATTTGCAAAATTCTTTTTTTGTTCGAAAGGGGTTTATTCCGAAATTTTCATATAGATCTGATGATGAGTTCGGGAGACAGACACCGGAACTCTTTAAAAAATGACAGGAAATCAACCGCGATTTCTGCTATCGCATAAATATGCATTCTTGTTTGGAATTAGTGCAGGGTGAATACCACAACTAAAAATTTAAAAATAAAAACTTTTTTGCAAAAAAAAACAACCGACTTCCTTAAAAACACTACAAAGTGAAAAATAACTTTAATTTCGGAAGTCGGTGGCAAAAAAACCATAAATACAGATCCTAAGACACCGACTACCGAAATTAAAGTTATTTTTCACTTTGTAGTGTTTTTAAGGAAGTCGGTTGTTTTTTTTTGCAAAAAAGTTTTTTTAGTTTGGTTTTCTATGGAAGCGTGTTTTTTTTGTTTTTTAAACTATTATTTATATTCTATTTTTAGGGTGTTTCGAATTTTGAGACGTATGTCAGCGTAGTTTGTAACGTATGTCAGCGTAGTTTTTGAAGATAGTTTTTTTGCTGTCCTGGTAAACCTGGCAAGGATAATGGCACAAATTTATGAAATTATAGTATTGTCATCGGTCCTCGATAAGTCTACAGAGTTTAAATGAAATCTGGTCGTTTAAAGGGGGCAAAATCGCGCTATAAGGAGTCGGTTACAAACATACATACAAGTAAAACTAATATAAAGCGTGTAAAAAATGATTCTGTGCAGTGTAATTATCATTACAAAACACAATAAATTATGTGATTTGTCTCATATGTCAGCTCATCATCATTTCAGCCGTAAGACCTCCACTGCTGGATATACGCCTCCTCCAATTTTTGGGGGTTTGCCATAATCACCACGCTTGGCAGGCGGGTTGGTGATCGCAGTATGGTGGTAAAATGCATAGAGAACGCTGCTGCCCACTCTCTAATATGTCCCTTAGTCGCCTTTTACGACACCCACAAGTCTCACCCACACATCGCAACGACAGGAGCTATCAAAGAGAGCACTCGCTCAGCGACGCTCTCTGAGAGAGTCATGCTCAGAACATACGCATACTAGCGAGCTGTTCGTTCCTCGCCAGCTCATTTCTCGTTATAACCGGCGCGGCGTCGGGCAAGTGCTTTAAGAGCGGTTATCCGTCTGACTATAAAGTTTCGTTTGATGGATGGACGATAGACTTGTGGGGAAAATTGATGGAGTTATTGACGCAGTGCGTCTGCAAAAACCGAAATACCTTTAGTAGTCCTTGAAAGGGTCATGCAAGAGGGTCCAGACTAGTCATTAACAGTTTTTCTAAAATCGAAGGAGGTTTCTTAATTCACCGAGTATGTCTTTTTGAGATGTTCAGAATATTTTAACACTAACTTTTGTCAGCGGCTTCGTCCGCGTGGAGTTCGGAAAAAATCCCGCGGAAATGTACTACCGGGATAAAAAAATACCCTATGTGTTACTCCAGGTTATAAACTATCTGTGTGGCAAATTTCATCTAAATCCGATTAGTAGTTTTTGCATTAAAGAATAACAAACATACACCCATACATCCATACTCGCAAAATTTCTCATCTATAAAAACTTTTTACCAAAAAATTTAACCGCCGAAAAACCTGAAAAGCAAAAAATAATAAACCTTAAAATTATGAGTCGGCGCTTTGAGTGATCTTTGTTCATTGATTTTCCAGCGCCGACTCATAATTTTAAGGTTTATTATTTTTTGCTTTTCAGTTTTTTTCGGCGGTTAATTTTTTTGGTAAAAAGTTTTTATTTTATATTTTTTTTGTGGCTTTAATGTACTTATAATACTTGGCAAGGTATACCCTATCCAATGAATAAAGAATTATCAAAATCGGACTACTCTGTATAAAGTTATGCGTGGTTAAACATTACAATTAGTGAGTGAACAATCAATCATCCCCTGTTTTCTGACCCTTAGGGTTTGATTTTGTTTTCCAAATTTATATGGGACCACCCTCGGAGTATACCCTTTCCAATAAAAAAAGAATTATCACAATCGGACTACTATGCAAAAAGTTATGCGTGATCATAAATAAAAATAAAAAAACAAAAAAAAAAAAATATACGCGACGAATTGATAACCTCCTCCGTTTTTTTTCGTCGGTTAAAAATATTGGTAGGATAATTTTGCCAGTTATGTGTACGTCTAATGAAATAGGGGGCGAGCCTATTGCCATCAACTAGGCACAACTGGACTGTAGACTGGTCGTGACAAAATTCGAAATATAATATAAATTAAAAGGAATTTATATTCCTATATTTCTCAGCAGTAGTGCTTGTGACCACTAGATCAATGAGTCAGAATATTTTATGTTCTCAAAATAGCGAAATTGAGCTAGGCAATTACTGACCAGCACTTTCCAGTCGATATAAATCGTATCGTTGCTCCTAAAACTATCGCTCTCACTATAACTCGATCAGTGGCTCCCCGACCTCCAGTCGTCTAGATGTCAAATAACATTACTGCTCAGCCTTGTATCTGCATCATAAAATAGATAAGTACAGAGGGTGGCTACGTGCAGCGACCGGAGACACGCAGATATAGTCTGTTCCTAAAATATCTGGCTAATAAATAAACACGCTGATAGGTGTCAGCATGTTTATATATTAGCCAGATATTTTTACTGTCTGTTCCTTATGTAGCTGACGAAAATCAAAAATCACAAGTCATTTATTCAAACTACGCTGAGAGTCAGCACTTCTGAATGTCAAAGTTACATAAGACAGGGCCCTCAAAACGCCCACCCTATGTTCTATGTTCTATGTTATGGGGATTTGGTTTCCGCACTTAGTCCTTTGAGTGGACCATTGTACGTGGGCCATGGCGGCCGTCGGTGTTTACTCCAACCAGCCCACCTCCCTCCAGAAGTTTATCATGTCTCCTGGTCTGCTAAGAACGTCCGTGTATGATTTGGGTGTCCCGAGGGTATCTGTCCTAATCTGGGTGACGCCTGTACATTCGAAGAGTACATGCGCAACGGTTTCCTCAGCCTCCATGCAGGCCCTGCACAGGGGGCTGTCCGTTATGCCTATTGTGTGAAAGTGCTTGTTTAGCGGGCAGTGTCCTGTGATGGTGCCCGTCATCAGACGCAGACCATCCCTGTCCAGGCGTAGCAAACGTCTGGTTAGCCTGCCATCCGGGGATGGCATAGCTTCCCTGGACTGCCTGCAGCCTGGTGCCGAGGTCCACCAGGTCTCCGCTTGTGAGTGGGTAAATTCCTGCAGCCACCTGCGTAGCTGGTTAAAGGGGATGGGCACGATGGGCTCGGGGCCGCAGACTGACGCGCTGGATGCCTTTCTGGCCAGTTCGTCAGCAGCGTCGTTGCCTAGTGATCCACTGTGTCCTTTTATCCATTGCAGTGTCACTTTGTTGCGATTAGAAACTGTTACCCGTTCTAATGCGTTGTGACATTCTAGTGTAAGACTTGAGGTTATGTATCGTTTGGCTAGGGATTGGAGGACTGAAGCGCTGTCGGAGAGTATACGTATATGAGTGTCCGTAACTCTTCTGGCTTCTATGGCATATGCCGCCTGTATAATGCCCACGCATTCCGCCTGGTAGACGGTGTTGAACATTCCCAGCGGGCTGGATATTTTTATGTTAAGGTCGTGTGAGAAAACTCCGACTCCGGTCCCAGAGGTGGTCTTTGAGCCATCAGTGTAGACTCTAAGCTCTTCCGGGCCCGAGTGGTCGTTTTGTTCTTCTGTGAGTATAACGTTGTAGTGCTTTTGAAAGTAGTGTAGTTTTGGAGTTTTATCGCAGGGTGATGCCATCATTGGTTGTCGCTTGATCGCATCGTCCCTAATGCGTGAGTGCTTGACCCTCGAGTCATTGCTCAGGGTCCCTGCTATGTTCAGTCTTAGGGCAGCCAGGGCAGCCTCCTCCCGCACGATTAGGTGTAGAGGTGGTAGCCCGAGCATTACCTGTAGGGCAGCAGTGGGTGTAGTTCTCATGCAGCTAGTGATGGCTACACAAGCGAATCGTTGCACCTTTTCAAGGTCTTTTTGGGCTGTGCTCAGGTCTGTTCTGGGCCACCAGACTATTGAGCCGTATGTGATGATTGGTCGAATAACTGTGGTGTATAGCCAGTGGGTTACTTTGGGGCTGATTCCCCAATTCCTGCCAAGCATTCTCTTGCACTGCCACAGGGATATGCTGGCTTTTGTAGTTATGTAGTTGGTGTGTTTTGCCCAATTCAGCTGTTTGTCCAAAAATATGCCCAGGTATTTGGTTTCAGTTGAAAGGCTTAGGGTGGTGCCAAACAGTCGTGGCAGTTCGAGTTTCGCGAGTTTCCTCTTTTTTGTAAAGAGGATCATCTCGGTTTTTGTGGGGTTTACTGATAGTTGGTGTTTATTGCACCAGTCCTCTACTATTTTCAGGGCTTGGCGCATGAGGTGGCATAGGGTGTTTTCATGGGTGCCATTTATTATTATGGTTATGTCATCGGCGTAGCCTACGGTGAAGTAACCTTTATCGTTGAGTGTTTTGATGAGGCTGTCTACGACCAGGTTCCATAAAAGTGGCGAGAGGACGCCCCCTTGCGGGCAGCCTTTCGCCACTACCGCCCTTGTAGTGTCGTTTACTGTGACTTGTACAGCTCTCAATTTGAGCATGTTGGTGATCCATCCGCTCAAGGTCGGATTTATGTTGTGTCTGTCGAGGGCCATGCTGATACTATTGAACATAGTTTTGTCGAAAGCGCCTTCAATGTCAATGAAAACCGCCAGTGCTGAGCATTTGTGGTCCACTGCGCATTCAATTTTGGAGACCACGCTATGTAGCGCAGACTCTGTTGATCTGCCCGTGGAGTACGCGTGCTGTTGTTTGTGAAGGGGTTTTACCCGGAGAGGTCCGTCTCGGATATGTCTATCGCAGAGTCTCTCGAGGGTTTTTAGTAAGAAGGATGTGAGACTTATAGGCCTATAGGCCTTTGGTTGTGTATAGTCGGGTTTGCCTGGCTTGGGTATGAAAATGACTTTCACTTCGCGCCACGCTTGGGGTATGTATCTAAATGCAATGCAGGTCCGGTAGATCTCCACCAAGCATGGTATCAGGTGGTCAGCCCCCCATTGTAGGAGGGCTGGAAAGATGCCATCCAGCCCTGCAGATTTGTAGGGCTGAAAGGTGTCAATGGCCCACTTTATCTTTTCTTCTGTTACCATGCTTTGAGCCCTGGACCAATCTAGGTTCGTTGGGGTCCATTCTGGTTCAGCCTCCCACGTCCTGACCTCTTGGAGGTTACAGCCGGGGAAGTGGGTTTCCAGGAGGACCTTACTGGTTTCATGGTCACTTAATGTGTATGAGTTGTCGGGTTTTTTGAGCGCACCAAGGGTTCGATCCTGATCAGTCGAGAGGATTTTTCTTACCCTTGCGGCTTCGTTGTTGGTTTCGATGGATTCGCAGAATCTCCGCCATGCTGCCCTTCTGGCAGTTCTGATCTGCTTTTTGTATGTGTATTGGGTTTCTTTGTATTGCTCCCAGTCATCAGGGAGCCTAGTGTTTTTGGCCCTGTTGAATTGTTTGCGTAGTGTATCTCTGAGTTTACTAAGGTTGGCGTTCCACCAGGGATTTCTCTCGCTGTTGTTTTGTGGCACCCTTAGTTTGCAGCATGCATGATATGCTTCGATTAAGTATTCAGATAGTTTTGTCACGGTGTATTCCAGTTGTTCGGAAGTTTTTATGGTTACTCGTGATAGATGCCTAGCTAGTAAGGAGGCAAGGAGGCGTTTGTACTCGGGCACATTAGTGCGCCGCGGGTTACGCCTCGGTGCAGGTTCCCCAGTGTGAGTAGTTAGTGTGAATCGGATTCTTCTGTGGTCGGAGCAGGAAGGTTCATCCGAGACGTGCCAGTTTGTGATGAGTTTTGTCGCGCTTTCTGTAGCAAGCGTCAGGTCAATGATTGTTTGTCCTCGGACTGTGACCCAAGTGGGTTCAGAGCCTCTGTTAACAATGTTAAGGTTAGTAGAGAATAAATAGGTGGATAGTACCTCTCCTCGGGCGTTCGGCGAGTCGCTACCCCAGAGCGGGTGGTGGGCGTTAGAGTCGGTGCAGATGATCAGGTCCAGTTTGGCACGTTCGCAGTGCTGCACTAGGTCGGCCATCTCCTTTGGCGGGCAGTTAGCGTCCTCGCCTGGCATGTATACCGAGGCTAGTACGACGTCTGGAACGTTATCATCAGTCTGGAGCCTGACTGCTGTCAGGTCTCTGGAACAGAATTGTGTGAGTGGTGTGGTAGGGATGTCTTTGGGAATGTAGGCGCAGGTTCGTGGTTTGTCTGCGCCGTGTGTGTTGAGAATTAGCTTACCTCCGATGTTACTGAGGCCACAGATTCTGTTGTTCCTGATCCACGGCTCTTGGATCAGTGCGATGGTTCGGGGCTTTACCTCCAAAGCTCTGCGTAAGTTGGCCGTGGCAGTTTGGCTGTGTTGGAGGTTGGTATGGATGACGTGTATGGGCGGTGACGGTGGTGGGGTGGAGTTAGTCGGAGCTGCATCCATCGGGAAGTCTCTCCTCTACCTCCACCCTGAGCTGGTCTTCGTGTAGGTCGCCCGGCGACGAGGCGAGTAATCGTTCGTTCCAGCCGGGTGATGAGGGCGGTAAGGTGTCGCTGTCATCCTCCATTGCTGCTCGGGCCATGACCAGCTCGAGTTGGGCAATGTCGGTGTCAGTCGTCTGTGTCAGTGGTTGTGCGGCTGTCTCGTCAGTGCTGTCGGTCTTGGTGACAGAGGGTAGGGTCGTGGGCCAAAAGCGCACGTATATCGACCCCAGGAGGTACGATATCCGTCGCTCCCGGGCTAGGACCCTATCAACTTCCTCCGGTGGTACACCTAGGGTCAGATACGTCCCGTAGTTGTCGCCACCGACGGTAGTTGCCCTGTACAAAGACCACCTGGCAATGTCGTACCAAGTGTTCTGACGGATCAGAACACTCTGGAGCTTGGCCACGTCACCTCTGTAACGAGGGACGAAGAGCGAGGCTCGGACACGGGTGGGCACGTCGGACTGTTTAAGTACGGTCAGTGTTAGGTCAGTGTCGGGGAGTCTAATTTTGGGTGCGGCTTGTGTCAGCCAGGTCAGGGCATTGTCGTCCTCACACCACATCTGCACGGTGCCTTCCGCTACCCGTGGGTACCCACGGAAGGCCGGGAGTGGTGTTGTCGGGTCGGTGTCCATTAGGAAGTCCTCTAGGGCCGTCTTTATGTGCTCGGCCTCTTCCTTGGTCAGGTCTCTGGAGGGGGGAGGGAAGCAGATTGCTACGGCCAGCCTCGCAGGGATGTCCTTCGTGGCCCGCGCGTAGGTTCTCTGCTCCCCCTGAGCAGAGTGGACCCTCACACGCTTGGCGTCCCCTTGGAACGTACTCGGCGAGGCCGTGTCGTCCGGGCGTCCTCTCTTCACCGGCCCTGTACCACTTGGTCCAGGCTGCGGCTTGGAGGGCCCTGGCAGGGTGTGTATCGCCGGCGGCGCCTGTGCGTGTGTTGGTCTAGACCGCCGCCCCCTCCTCGTCCTAGGTCCAGGTTGGTCGTCGGTCTTGTCGGAAGTTTGGGGTCGACTGGCGACCCTGGCGGATCCCGCCGCGTGCGGAGGCTGGTCGCGCTGGGTTTCCCCTGCACGGACTTGCCCTCGCCCGCTTTGATGCGCGTCCGGCCGCGTTTCGCTCGGGGTTGCCCCTGTGCGGACTGACGGCTGGTCGCGTGGCTCCACGCCCGGCCGCGTTTCGCTCGGGGTTTCCCCTGTGCGGACTGGCGGCTGGTCGTGTGGCTCCGCGTCCGGCCGTGTTTCGCTCGGGGTTTCCCCTGTGCGGACCGACGGCCGGTCGCGTGGCTCCGCGTCCGGACGCTTTTCGCTCGGGGTTTCCCCTGTGCGGACCGGCGTCTGGTCGCGTACTGCCTGTGCCCTTGCCTTTTTCTTTTCCCGGGCTGTGATTTTTCCGCGCTTGTTCAGCAGGCGTACTCCATCACCCGAGAAAGTTTTGGAGCTACCAGGCTCGCCATCCTTCCCCGTCCCTCTCTGTCTGTGTCGGTCAGTGTCGTTTCCTGGGTTGGTCACGCTATTCCGCACGATGCTCTGTTGCCAGAGACTCGCGGGAGGCGCATGTTTTGTCGTGGGGTTTGGCGCGTGGGTCGCAGCCGTGGGTGTAGTTATTGGCGCGTTTGTCGCAGCCGATGTTGTGGGTTTGGGCGCGTTTATCGCTGCCTGTGAGATTGGCGCTGAGTCAGCAGCCGAGTGCGCTAAAGAGCGCGGCAAAAAGTTGCAGTCGGTTGCCCCCCCCAGAATACGATGGGGGCTGACCGCCGTGGCGGTGTGGGATTCCCCGGCTTGGCCGGGACCCACCTGGGTAGTTACTTTTTCCTGCTGCATTTTTTTTTTTTTGTTGGGGGGTGGGCTTTTTTTGGAGCAGAGGTTACCCCTCCTCTGGGACCGATAGGATGTGAGGATAGGAGGGAGGAGCTTTGTGGGATGGAATGGGTTCGTTTGGGGTCACCCTAGGTCTGGGATCTGGCCTAGGGATTTCGGATTGAAGGGATAGCCGGAAGGGGAGGGATGGTTTGGTTGGATGGCGGTACACGGGGGAAATGGTGATTGGTTACCCTATGCCTGGGATTTTGGCCTTCGGGAACTTCTCTTGTCCGGGATCTCTTTCAAGATGCTCCGAGTGCGAGGAACTTCCGCAAGGCGGTCGATCCCACAGCCGGAGTTGGGCTATCCGCAACCTGCCCACCCGCTCGGTTGCAGGAGAAGAAGTGCCTGGCAGTCTGGGTCGCCCCACCGCGGATGCACGTATACATCCGCGTTGGTGCCATCCAGCTAACCCCGAGAAACGCCCACCCTTCACCACTTCCTAGTGCTTTAGCTGGGAAGAAGTGGCGCAACAAACTCCCCAGCAGCACAGCTGTCTGTTAAGTTAGAAGAACTTGATTCTATACAGTATTATGTAAGTAATTAATATTATAAAACAAAACATACATCAAATTATTCGCCATATGTCAGCTAGCACACGCCAATATACCAACAAAACATTGAAAACTAAACTCAAGCTGAAATAATAAAACCGTAAATAGAACTTAAAACCTAAATAAGAGCCTCGAGGCATAAAGGACGTGCCCGCTTACATACACAACGATTCAAAATGTTACATATACATATATACATATAGCTAAGTTGAAGTAACAATTGTTAAACTAGGACCTCCGGAGTAAAATAAAATAACAGTTAATACAAATAACAATAACAAAAACCATGGTCAGCAAGACGACCAGTCACCACAAGCAGCAACCGTTCACGAGCATAACGCAAAGGTCAGCCATTACGCCCCTCGCCATATTTGAGGGAAGGTGGTAACCCGACCCCCGACGCTACCGCAAGCAGAGACATCTAAGGAAGCATGACGAACTTGCTGCCGGTTGCTCTGGCAAGAATATTATGAACAGCTGACAAATATAATCAAATGGATCAGAAAACGTAGCTGTGGATGTGGATGCCAGTTTGTAGTCGTCATCATCATTTCAGCATTAAGACATCCACTGCCGGACATATGTACATAGGCCTCCCACATTTGGTGGGCTTTGCCGTAATCGCCACGCTTGGCAGGCGGGTTGGTGATCACAGTATGGTGGTAAAATGTATAGAGAACGCTGCTGCCCATTCTGTAGTAAGACCTTTAGTCACCTATTACGACACCCACGAAAAGAAATGGGTTGGTGCTATTTTTTGCGTCCGGTAAAATTAATAGTTGGACAACGTGGTGTTCAATATAAAGTTGACACCTTCTAAACGTAGATGAATGTGTTACTTTCCTTTTTAAATTCCTATTAGTTAGTTATTTCGTAAAAAAATACCTGAGCAGAAACCTTGTTCAGTTTATTTTTACACTTTTATCCATTGTTGACTTTTCATTTGTGGTAGACATGATACAGCGAAAGAACACAAACACTAAAAGAACTAGTAGGAGGATAATATGTCACATTTACAAAATTCAAAGCATTTATTTCAAATAGGTATAAAAAGCACTTTTGAACGTCAAAATTTACATTAAAATAGAATTGATTCTAGTCGCCCTTTCCAAAAGGTAGATTCGTATTACGCAAAATGGCCATCAGTCAGCTTACTACTACCCCTACTCACAGTCTCAATTCGAGAGTTTCACTCTCTTCACTATGTTGTACTTGGTACTTTTGGAACATAGTATAAATGCATTTGTACGGCTATCAATACAGGCTGATTACTACTATATTTGTACGAAAGAGTAGCATGAACATTTATATATTCCTTAATGAAAAACTCTGCAATATTAGTAGACGCTCCAATAACACAAAACAGAAGTTTATGTATGTTAATAGAACACTCAACAACAAAAGGTGAAAACAACAGTAGAATAAATTTGAAAGCAGGCTATTGTTGGAACATCCCAACATTTTAATATTTAGTAGCGACCCGACACCGCCTCGCAATGGTGCTGATGAAACAAAGATTAAACCTTGCGGAATAAATATTGTATGAGAAGATGAAAGCGGGAATGAAATACACCTAGTAATGTTGGATGTTGAAAGAATAATATTCAGTTTGTTTTCGCTTAAAGAATTTGGAATGGGACATGTCAACTGTGTATCAGTAGAATAATACTAAATTGTTGAGGGGCTTGGGGCTAAGTAATGTTTATTATTATCATTGGTTTGTACCAAGACCCCTCCGTGTCTCAGAAATGACGTTAAACGATGGTCCCTGCAATCATACAAAAAAAAAAAAAAAAAACTCTGCCACGCGGTTTCACCAAATTCATTCCTCCACACTCACTCCACATTAAACACACAGTCCACACTACACACACACTCCCATCTAAAAGCATCTAATCACATAAAATTTGTAGTTATTTATGTACTTCGTATTAAATTTCACATAAGTTTTTAGTTATAGTTTTAAATTTTTCATTGTTCTTCTTTTTTCAAATTATTATTATTATTTTATAAATCTTTTATACTAATGTGTTTACCTAATTAAATTTAAATGTTTGCCTCACTTGGGAAGAGACTGGACCTCACGACACAGGGAATCCTAGTGTGGGGTCCAGGACATTTGTAAAAACTAGCACCTAAGGCTTAATATAATCTGTTCTTTGTTTTTTCTAATATTGTACTGTTTTAAATGAACTGAATAAATTTATTTTATTATATTAATATCTTTAACAATCGTTACGGGTTGTCAGAAAATCCAAAAGACAATCACTCTTACTAAGAGGTATCGTATTTCCCAGTACTTAGTGACTTCGTTGTCGAGCCCATATAGGCAGTTGCTCCATGTAAAATACTGATATTCAGCTGCACCCAGTTTGACTGAAAGCCGTCCCGTATAATCAACTCAGCCTATCGCAGTCCACTGCTGGACATAGGACTCTCCCATGCTGCGCCACAACACCCTGTCCTCCGCCTCTCGCATCCAGTCTGTCCCAGCCACCTTTTTAAGGTCGTCGGTCCATATAGCAAGGGGGCGTCCCACACTACTCTTGCCGATACGCGGTCTCCACTCCAGGACTCGTCTGCTCCATCGGCCGTCCCGTACATAGATGAGAAAAGGCTAAGGAGATGATGATGAGAATAATACTAGGTACCTTGCTAAAATCAAATATTTGAAAGTAGATCTTACTCTTTTTCAAGTCAGTTTGGTCAAAATTTAAAAACAAGATGGCGCCATTTCTTAGCTAACTGATCCTTGAGAAGAAATGCCAGAGCAAACTAAGAGGTCACGGCCTCATTTAAAGTCTAAACGTAAATTAATTAGATATGTGAGTCAAACAATACAGGGCCGTGTCTGGAACGGTCTTTTGAAGAAAGAGCCATTACAGCTTTGAGTTGAGCTTTGTCCTTACAGACTGTTATCTGTTCGCTATTCATCCAGTGCAAGAAGAAAACTAAATATACCGGATGACATTTTTTACCGTCTTGACCTTCATATAGTGTGTTGTGTAACTAGAATAGAAGGCAGGGAGGCGTTCAGATTCATCGCAGGTGACCAAAGGAGCGCGGGACGCGAGCGGACAGGGATGCGTGTGCGGCTCGTGCGCCTGCGAAAGATCAATTAAGTCACCTATTGGCCGGCTTCAAAGGGTAGGACCACGCTACGAAATCATTGATACA
This sequence comes from Aporophyla nigra, assembly GCA_947507805.1. NCBI lineage: Eukaryota > Metazoa > Arthropoda > Insecta > Lepidoptera > Noctuidae > Aporophyla > Aporophyla nigra. The sequence goes on from OX382315.1 coordinate 19,294,417, forward strand.
TGCCGCGCATTGAGTAGGGTGCGTATGATTTGAGTTTCGATAGATTTTAATTGTTTTTTTTAAATTATTTTTTCCAAAGGAGACGGATACGCTTTCATACAATCTTGGGCCTGGATGTAAAAAGATGAAATTGGTGTCTATTGATAGGTACTATATTATTAAAAAAACACTGAAAATTTTGCAGGTTTTGGCAATCTGAGAACCGAGTTAATTAAGATTTAGGAAAAGTGAGGTTACGTAACAATCTACACTTAACAGCTGATTTTTGAAGTGCGATTCTCATTCTTTAAAATACAGTTGGGGTGTTAAATATAAAGAATATTTTTATAATTCATCATCATCATCATCATTTTAGCCGAAAGACGTTTACTGCTGGTCATAAGTCTTCCCCGATTCGGGGGGGTTTGCCATAATCGCAACGCTTAGCAGGCGGGTTGGCGATCGCAGTGTGGTCGCAAAATGCATAGAGAACGCTGTTGCCAATTCTAAGTCCCTTAGTCACCTCTTACGACATCCACAGGAAGAAATAGGGTGGTGCTATTCTTTACTATTCTCTCTATTCTTAATCATTATATAAGTATTTATAGAAGGGCTGGTGGCTAAGTAATAACAGCCGCACGGGTTAACCGATCAGGTTAAGCAACGCTTGCCGCGGTTGGTCCGTGGATGGGTGACCATCTTTACATACCAAGACCCTTCCGTGCCTCGGAAAGCATGTTAAGCCGTTGGTCCCAGCTATCTTTCGTAGATCTTAAACAGTCGTTACGGGTCATCAGAAGCCCAGTCTGACAACCAGTCTTACCATGGGATATCATATTACCCAGTAACTGGATTGTGGAACTCAGATAGGCAGTCACTCCGTGTAAAATACTGGTACCCAGCTGCATCCGGTTAGACAGGACGCCGACCTCAACGTAATTGAGGAAAGGCTAAGCAGATGATAATTTATATAGGTATTTCTAGAGTGAGGGAGAGAAAATGAAAATGTTCTTTAGTAATATTTTTAATTTATCTTCAATTATGATTAAATTGTCATCTAGAAACTGTGCAGGTGGTACTATATTATCTTGGTACCTAGCCCAACTAAGGTACCATATTATTTTCATAACAAGAGGTGGTCTTTTATCCAACTACCAGCAAGCTTGGCAAACATGGTCACTGCATTTTACCTGAAAGATGTAAAAAGTGGTTAATAACAGATAACATGATTAAGTACTTTTAAAAAATCTTCTAAATATCTCAAATATTATATTCACTGATAACATGTGTGGTTATCGGAGAGCGAGGAATACTGTCCTACCGTGATACAGTTTATACTATGATGTAGTACAGAGGTCAGTGTGAATTACTCTCTAACAACCAAACAACCATTTACGTTTGGTATGAGATCTTATTTGTTTGTTTTTTATACGTACATATAACTCATTGTACCTAAGGTTGTTATTATGCTACTAGAAATAAGAATGTTGCCCCTAAAACGACCCACTGACCTTTTATTTTTTATTATTATTTTGTTAGTATAATGGTGAAGGAAAAAATATTGTAAAGATTGCAAGCCAGCGTGGTAGACGTTGGTGAGGTAAACAAGAAGTGAGTAAGTACTTACAGATTGTGGTGTACGCCATTGACGAATTACTGCTAATATCATTTCGTCATCCAAATCTCGACGATCTGTTGTATTACAGCGATTAGTCGCTATGCGACAATTTACACAACGATCCATGGTGTCGCTTTCCAATCGGTAGGCTGTTCGTAGAATCCAAAATGACAAGTCCAAGTCCAACGTTTAAGCGGGGTTCTCCGTGTTGGGTATGGTGGCAAGGCAAGGGTCATACAAGAAAGTAGCTCCGAAGTCCGTAGAATGAAAGCAGGGGTTGAGGAAACATCAATAAAACTATGGGTGGAAACACGATACGCACATGCAATAAACAATATGAAACGAGTGACTGTCAGCGTTATGTCATGCATGTCACGTCAGTGTTAGCACAGACTAAACATACATTAATCGATTAACAAACGTGAATCAATTTATGTTAATTATGTAAATATTTAATTGGTTTAAGCTGTGCAGTATGTTATTTCTAATAGATTTAATTATTTTAATTGAATTAATCATCTGGTGAAGGCATCTTCTTAAATAGTATGAACGTTAATCGATTATAATTTAATCGATATTCCATTTACTTGGGAACCTTAACTTAATTTTAGGATTTCTCATTTTCCAGATTGTAAATTGAGTTGATTTTTCAGATTTTGATATAGAAAAATATAAGCTTTTTTTAAAACTATTTCTCCACTTATTACATTTTGGCCCAGAAATGCCCGTCTCCTTTCTGTTTTTGTTGTTCCAGTATGAAAATGTTACTTTAAATGTGTAGTATTTATTGCTAGATCAATTTCATTACATGTTATTCAAAAATGAAAATAATAAAAATTTGTATGCCAAAGGCTTCTACTCCGTTCACCTATTACACCTATTTTTTTCCAAGACGTTAAAAAATGTCACCCGGTATATAACAGCTCATCAAGTACTAAGTATGCACGTAATTCTTTGGCTAATCTATAATTTAACATTGTTCTTATATTTAAACGACAAAGAAAAACGGAGGACGTTCTCAAGTCGACGTATATTTTTTTTATCTATGACCACGCGTAACTTTTTACAGGAGAGTCCGATTATGATAATTCTTTTTTGCAGGACAGCAAATACCCCGTAGTTGGACCCATATAAATTTGAAAAAAAAAAAACAGCCACTAACGGTAGGAAAACATGGGATGATTGATTGTTCAAAAGTCAAAGTCAAAGTATTTATTAATGTGATTTTTGGTGATACAGTAGGTCTTATAGTTAGGTAAGGTGAGCTCAAAAAACTACCCGTTAGGGCTTACACTATTTAACAATATAAAAAGTTTAAATCGATTTTACATGCAAAATAACTGAGATTACTATTACATATTAAATTACTAAGCATACATCCAATTTGAAATATAAATATTTAGAATACAATTAAAATGGCAAATTATTTAATTTTCATGCATAAATACATAATTATCATTTAGTTTATTATCAAAATTTTCTCAAGAAGGAATTCGTCAATGGTATAGTAGCATTTTTCAATCAAAAAAATATTTAGTTTCCGTTTTGGTATTTTATTGAATATTTTAGGAGCCATGCAGAGGATGCTTTTGTGCATAAGGGCGGTCTTTGAGGCTCATAGACATAGTTCGTGTCGATATTCTTGTCTTGTTGATCTATAGCGTTGCTCTGAAGCTTTTTTAAATAATTCATTGTTTTTCTTGACGATCAATGCGGTCTCGTATATGTAAAGGCAAGGTAACGTTAGTAATTTTAGAGATTTGAAATGCGGTTTACAACTTTCCGTTGGTTTAAGACTACATATCGATCTAATGCACCTCTTCTGTGCTTTAAAAATGTTAATTTTTTCGCAGGAATTTGCCCAAAAAATTACTCCGTATCGTAATATGGAATCTACATAGCCATAATAAGCGGCTACAACAGCTGCTTGATTAACTATCTTAAGTTTATAAAGATCAAAGGCGAACCTACTTAATTTTGTTATAAGACTTGATGCATGTTGTTTCCAAGTCAGTTTAGAGTCAATTGTCAAGCCTAGAAATTTTATATGCTCTACTTCTTCAATTCTATTATTTTCAAACGTTATATTTAGGCCAGGAGTGGCCAATCTTTGTCGAAACTGCATAATTTTAGTTTTATTTAAATTTAATTTTAGATTATTATTTTCAAGCCAGTTAATTGATTGTTGCAATCCGTCTTTGATGTCACGTTCATAATTTCTAGTTTTATTATTTTTTACAATTATCGTGCTGTCATCAGCAAAAAGAACCATTGGAAAAGCGACATGTTTTGGAAAATCATTTATGTAAGCTAAAAACAACGGCGGACCCAATACGCTACCCTGTGGTACGCCAAAAGAGATTTTACGTTTTCCTGATATATAATTAACTTCTTTTTTATCCTTTTTAGAAATCCGTCTAATTTCTGTACACTGCGTTCTATTGTCTAAATAAGATTGTATAAGAGAAAGTGCAAGTTTACTCACTGATTGTAATGTATGACCATGCATAACAATTTACGGAGTAGTCTGATTTTGATTATTACAGAAAGATACGTTAACTTGACGAAGAACGAAGAAGAATTTTATTTTAGGTGCAACAAAATTATTGGCTACAAAGAAATATATTTTGCGACCTCTGCTTGAGTTCACTGAGTATCTTTCTTTATAGGGTTTGGATACGTATTTCATTGACTTGAATATGAAGGCGGAAATAAGAAATATACTTGGCGGCTGAGAGTATGTCATTCTTACTCAAATGTCTTGCTGGTAGTGACATATATGTGTTGATTCATTGTCCCCTGAATAGTGCTGATCCCTCCGTCATGTTGCACGTCTTTCTAGGTCGTGTTCACATGTATAATTTCAACATGAATGATGTGATTTTCTTTTGTAACATTATTTTGATTACAAAGAAAGTCCGTGAAGTTTTTTGCCCGTTTTTCTCCATAGCTACCTACTACTTTTTGGAATAAACAATTAGCTTCATCTTTCTGACTGACTTACCCTTTGACAATTCAAATGTACATGTAATTGGTTTATCCTACTAATTTAATAAATGTGAAACGGATTTTAATATAACTTGGCACATTGTTACATTTAACCTGAATAAACACTTCTACTTCTTATTCCGTCAGTACGTTCCCGTGAAATAACTTCCGAACTCCACGTGGGCGAAGCTGCTGGCAATAGCTAGTATACAATAAATGCTTTGATTTTAAGCCCTAATCCTTAAATTAAAACAATCAAAGAACTCACCAATAGGTCTTAAAAACCCACAAAGGCTAGTTAATATGTCAAGATTGATGTTATATTCCGGGTTATACATTCATGAATCCGTAACGAGGCTCCACGGCCTCTCGAAGTTTCTACTTGCGCTCTGATTGCTCTCAAGTAACCCGAGTTGATGCTGTGGTTTATAAAACTTTCTATTTTACCCGAGTACGGCACATCCAAGGAAGAGTTATGATTTTAACAGTTTCTATGTATGCTCATCTATGTTGTTATTAATAATTACCTACCTGTTTTATTCCTTTTACGTCGATGGTTCTAGTTTATTAGCTGTGGCTTCGAGTTGTAACTCGGGTCGTAATAGCTATGTGAACACAATTCAGCATCGCATATTATCTAAAGTTTATATAACTAAGCAGACAGCTGTGTTGTTGGGGAGTTTGTTGCGCCTCTCCTTCTTCCTTTCTGCAGCACTAAGAAGCAGTGAAGGTCGGGCATTTTAGCGGACTGCCTTAAGTAATTTTGACGTGTGCTGATCCTTAGCCTAATTTGAATTAATAACTTTTGATTTGATTTGTGCCCTCATTACTACTAAACTTCTATTATTTTTAAAACTGATATTATTTTTCATTTGTAAGTCTTGTTATGATCGACGGCCATTGGAGTAGACGTGTTCTTAAATGGAGACCACGAATCGGTTTACGTAAAGTAGGATGCCCTCAGGCTAGGTGGAGCAACGATCTTTGCAGCTAGTTGGTAGCAGCTGGATGAGAGTTGCCGAGAATCGAGCTGAATGGCGGGCAATTGGAGAGGCCTATGTCCAACAGTGGACTGTTATAGGCTGATGATGATGATGATGATGATGATGATGATGATTTCTTGTTAACAATTATGTCATAGTTCGGTTTTAGTGTTTTAACTTCGTTTTTTTATGGTACTTTCAGAAGAAGAAAAGTTTTCTTAGACAAAGGTCTGTCAGTATGACCTGCCTATGAATAAACGTACGAGTATTAAAATTTATTGACAAACTGAGTTAGTCCGGCTACTAAGTTCAGATTCATTTGAAAATCATCCAGCCCCTACTTCGCCTTTCGTCAAATCTGTACAGTTGTTCACTGAAATAGCAGTCACGTTTAAAATTAACTTGTTAGGATCACGACTTACATTTGTATTTTAATATTGTGTAAATTCTGCTCCAACATTAAACGAAATAGGCATTCTCCTCACAAGGGCGCTCCAATATGAAAATAATTCAAATGCTGGCACAGATAATACAGAAACAAAATTACAAGGTATAACGGAAACAATTTTCATCTCCTTTTTACGTTCTATCCCTTTAAGGAGGAATATCATAAAGGAGAGTGTCGTCAAACGAGTCTTTATTACGATTCCCTAACATCGTGTCCTTGACCCATTTGTATGACGTCACGTACCGGTCTCCCTTCGCGAATATTAATATGATGATAATAATCGTTGTTTGTACTTGTCTTCTCTGAAGTCCTTGTTTTGATCCCCTTCGGTCTGATTATGATCACAATCTATATAAATAAATTAAATTTTTAATGTCTAAATAACGGCTTTATTAAAATACATAATGACGGCTAAATGTACATAATGAGTCTATAATGTTCCTATACGTATATATTTTGTTTCAAGTGAATCGACTACCGTAGCATAATCTACATAGGTACAACTAAAATGCATAGGGAACGCTGCTGTTCATTCTCTAGTCTAGTAAGTCTAGGTGCCTCTTACGAACCCACGGGACGAAATGGGAAGTAAACATCCATATAAAACATCAAAAGAACATCGGCATTGGCGATGCATCCAAAATTAGATAATCCATTAGAATTTTCCCAGTTTTGGCTGGAGTTTTAAAGGAATTGAATTTACGTAATTCGGGATGTGCCAAATTTGGCTCCGTGCCCAGTACATGTCGATATGTTTGCTCTTATTACGTTGACACTCAGTACTGTCTGCCGTTTGCCAAACGTACGGGATTTCACTTTATCCAACGATGTTTTCTTGGGTTACCGTGAATATTTCTGTTATATCTTATTTGTTGAGGAAGTTAACGTGTGAGTTTTATTTCTCTTGATTATTCTAATTTATTTTTGATACATTACCATCTTAATTAAGAATGGGCAGCAGCGTTCCGTATGCATTTTACCACCATACTGCGATCGCCAACCCGCCCTCCAAGCGTGGCGATTATGGCAAACCCCTCCAAATTGGTTGAGGCCTATGTCCAGCAGTGGACGTCTTACGGCTGAAATGAGGACCATCTAAAAACTTATTCGTAGTATTCCAATCTTAGTTGTTCAATCCAGCTCCTTTTTAAATTTGATTCCAGCAAGTAAATCAATCCGGCACATTTAAAATCCCATGCTATAGAAGTTATTTTCCAAACTTATCATCGTCGTCATCGGCAGCCTTGTTCCATTTACTGCGGAGTATAATCCTCCTTACTTTTGTGCCATGTCTTCCAGACTCAGTTTTAGTAAATTCAATAGTTATTAAGGTACACGTTATGCCTTTTATTGAGTCAATACTTTTCCTTTAGAGAGGAAAATTTTTGTGAAACAGACACGATAGACTTCACTGCACATGAGGCACAAAAATAAAGTGTGTATTGATGTTTTTTTTGTCCTGTGTACCAGTACCCATAACGTCTTCGTAGTTCTATAATTTTATTTCCCGTATCATCTAATTATTTTTATGGTACAATATATATAACAAAGGAACATGTGCTTAACCCACTTCCACACACTGTCAGCACATACTAACTGTGAGCTCTCCCAAGGGACAGGCGACTACAGTCTTAATCGAGGCATTTTATACGCTTGTTTCGTTTTAATGGCCTTACATTTATAGTGCTGTTTTAGACATTATATCGTTCCATTCCAGTTTATTTTCCATTACAAACATAATTTCACCTTTGTAGTCCCCGGAGGAGTGGACACAGGATATTGCTACTTCGTTTTTATCAGTTATGTTTAAGAGCACTGTTTTCTTGTCTTCGTTTCGGCTGTATACCTAAACCCGAATTGATTGTCAAATCCTAAATGAATGCGAGCAAAGCTACGGGCAAAAGCTAGTAATAATATAATTCAATCAAGATTCGAAAGATACGTGGCGCCATATATTATCATCATAAAAACGTCATTGTTGTTTTCCTCGGGGACTATTCTTTTTTCGGAATGAAATGTACCCTATGTCCGTTTTTGTACACCTGACAACGTATATATGAAACTTCGGAATGATCGGTTCAGTGGTTTAGGCGTGAAAAGGTAACAAACAAACTTACTTTCGAATTTGTTATATTAGTTAGGATTATAGTGTTTGACCCCAGTAAGTGGCCATGTTAATTTTGGCGTCAGAAGCGATGTTGAGAATCGATGATGCATGATAAGAGTCTTCCCGAGCGTCCGTCGCTTGTCTAAATCGTACTGCAATTCCAAACGTTTGGTAAACCCTAGAAAACTAGCACTCGAGTCTAGCTGACTAATCTTTTCACCACGATGATAAATTTAGAAGTACCAAGTAATAGGGGGCAAAGACACTGTGCTGGTGCTGAGAAACAAACTTATGTTTTAATCCCAGACCTTACGTTCGTTTACTTCTCGATAATTTCTTTGTCACCTTTAACGTGTGTACGACGGCTATATGAAATTGTGCTCGGTTCCACTCGTGTGCTTATTGTGCTCGGTTGTCCTCAATCAATCTACTTTTTTGCAAAATATTGATCATTATCATACTCTAATTCTTCATGGCAAGTAATTCAAACCGATCTTCAACAATTGTACCATTACCATCTCTTCCACCATCTTCAGCTCTATTCAACCCATTTTAAAAGCCAGTATATTTGAATATTATTTTCTCTAAGTAATAAAATATTCTTGGTTCCACCGCAGCACTGTCACGTCTCACTTATGATTTACTCTAGAAAACTGTACAATTATTTAATGTCTTCTTTCTGTCTAAGTGGAGGAGCACTCCGAGAAATGAGACCACTGAGAAAATAGTAAAATTCATACGTTCATTCTGTAGGAATGGAAATGCCTAGATTTTGTATATAGAGAAAAGCATTTTTATCTCTACATCTGTATTTAACCGCAACATTGTCTTATCACATAATTCCTCAATCTAATCTATATATGAATGATAATTCATAATTATTAGCACTACTAATTTCATTTCCCTCAATTACTCTCTTTTCACACCTTCATTAATCTTTCCTTCTCTTCAAAACCGACTAAAGCAAACATATTCTCATTCTTACTGTCTTAGGATTTCACATCACAAATGGACACATTATTTTCCCTTTTTTTACACCATTGCCTTCGTTTTACTCACATTTAAGAATTATTATCAGTCAAAGAATCACGAGATGCTAAAAATTTAATGGACTTTATGTTAATGAGTAAGCAATGCTCCTCTTTACTTGACACAGTTGCGTGCTCATTGTAGACATGTCTCGATACACATTGTTCTTATGTAGATGGCTGTTAGAAATTTAATCAAAGTGTAACTAATCACGTGTGTTTGATCTATTGGATGTGGTATTGATGCCGACAACATCGTGGAAGTACCGAAATTTTGGGACAAAAAAGTTTCATACACTGTCGTGCCTAACTTAACAAACATCTGTGCTTCGGGAGAGTCTGTTGTGCTACTTCTGCCCAATGAGGTAAAACTCTAGCGAATGGTGAAAAGCGGACGTGTAAGAGGAATGCATTATGTACTTTGACGTTTAAAAAATGCAGATTCTCAGCATTTGTTTCCATATTTACACGTTGAAGGATACCAATCATTTAACATAATATGAGTGCTTGCAAAGGAATAGTCACTGGATGTAGTACGACCATGCCTGCCTTTCTGCAGGTTTTAAAACAATGAGAGCTGATAAAAATCCCACATATTACAAGTACACGATACATTACAATAATATCCTACTTTAAGCTAGCAATGCATTTAACAATACATGTGGTGGAGCTTCTAATGTGCAACTGGAAGATAACGGTACCCTTTGTATTCACAGGTCGAAAATTATAAGCCAAATTGCCTTAGGCGTGCAAAATGCTTCCCTAATCAATAGCTGAAACAATCCGTAGAGATTGAAAGCGTATCTTAATTAGCGATGTCTATTGATGAGAATTTAAGTAATTAGTGAAGGCTCTAATCTTTACTAATCATTCTAATGAGGTCACTCAGTTGAAGCATAGTAGGAGTTTGAGAGATCCTGCTCAGCTCGAGTTGTTGAAGTGGCTGGTAATTGGAAGCTATGCAACTGTGTGGATTGCATGAAGCTGTAAATTAAGTTGAAAGAGTTTTAAAATACAGGGTTGGATTAATTACGAAACCTGCACTCTAAATACATGCAACAAAATTCATTAATTTCTATGATATAAAATTCATCTGTTCCGTATTCAGAACTATAATTCTTGCAAGTTTAGGTGAATAGAATGGTCCTTGTTTTGACTGTCGTTAATTATGGAAAAATAATAACATGCACACACGGTGGTATTTCTCTCGAAGGAAAAGGGGAAGATTAAGTCGGTGATGCCATACGACAAACAAAACAACAAACAACAACAACAAATTTTATATATTTTTTAACAATGCCGTACTTAATAATATTTCACAACAGTAACTAACGCAATAGATATTGTTGAAGAGTAGGGATTGTATTCTGAGTATAAAACACTGATATAATTACCAAAAATAATGCACATTTTATCGATCTAGGTGTAACCCTCCGTAGACTACGCAATTTCTTCCGAAAAATAATGTATTGTTTTGATTCACAGGTTGATGGCGTTTCACTGCACGGAGTGACGAATCATCGGGCGGTGGCATTGCTTAGAGATGCAAAAGGGCCTGTAGTTCGACTGAAAGCATTGAGGTAAGATGTGACACCCCTGGAAACATTTTTATATGCGAGACACAAAGTCCATATATATTGAAGGGTTGACTGACTTTAATGGGATAATGTTTCTAGGATTATGATCAAAGATATGTGTTCTTAAATCCTTTCTAATTTCAGTAATAAAACTTCTAGGTATCTTCGTGGGGCGGGGTTTGAGAAGCTGCAGAAAGCGTTGGCTGCTCAGGATGGACGAAGATCACCGATTGCACCACCAAGCCCTTCTGTCACCTCGCTTGCCAAGTATAGCTTTAGTGTGGTGAGTAAAAGATTTATAGTGGTGCCGGTGTAACTTTGGGGCTGTTGGACAAGAGCCTCTTTAGAGAAAGCACCAGCATTGATGACTATGCCAGTCATTCTCGGTGTCTAAACGAGTCACTGATCAAATTTTGCTTCTACGTTTTTCTGACCAATGACAAAGATCTAGAAAATCTTTGTTGCAGTTCTTGCAGGCATTATCCAGTAGCAAACGTATTTTGGCATATCATGATGAGCAAAAAAATTATGTATCGTAATATTTTGACACCAGGTTAAATTGAGTTCTCTTTGTGAAACCTGAAGTCTAGGGTTCCTTACGACTTATACACAATTTATATTAATGCCAGCATAATATCTTTCCTCCACAGTATGATGAATCAACAGTAATCGAAATGGAGCCCGAGTCAGAGATCCTGCCTCACTTGCCGTCGCCGATGTCTCCCTCTGAGGAGGCGGAGATCGTGATAGGAAGAGACGACGAGGTGTCGGAGCGAGAGGCAAGACGAATCCAGGACAAGTGGCGGGACATACTCGAACACGAAAACGACTGGCCGGGGCATCAGTACCAGTATGATATTGTGGTAAGATATTTGGTATATCAAATGTTCCGGTAACTATACTCATCAAATGTCAAAAGACTAAGTGGCAGGTTTAGAAATCCTGAAATATTTACTAAGTTTTTTTGGTATTTTGTGCGCCTTTTAATAAGCTCTGCATTCTAAAAAAAAACATCATCATTTTATTTTTCACAAAAGGGTTTGCATGAACAATCACTTAAAAAAAACTTTTTAGTAGAAAGTGTTATAGAGCTGAGTTGTTGGAATCCACTGAATTACGGTTGTAATTATTTTGATTTTGTATAATCCAGAAGTCTTTCGATATTTAATCTTTATCTTTTAATTTTTTTTCCTCAGGTCAGCACAATAATAAAAGAAAAGGACAGTGGTCTCGGTATCTCGCTCGAAGGCACAGTACGAGTGGTGGGAGGCAAGGAGGTACAAGCAAGGCACTACATCAGGGCGATAGCTCCCAATGGACCCATCGCCAGGCTCGGGATGTATAGGGTCGGGGATGAATTGCTTGAGGTACGGATGTCCTTTATTAAAAAATGTCATGTACGGTATCGTTAGAGGGCTCTGAAATTTAAAATAAGCAGCACGGCTGCTTTTTTAAAATTGGACTCTAAATGATGTCTACAATGAAGTGATATCAGCCCAACATCTCGAGTATTTATTTATTTATTTATTTATTTTATTATTTATGTACACACAATAAAAAAACAGAGTGATAAGGCAGTGAGTATGTTCTTATAAGGCCTTGAAAAATACGTTCAGAGGCATTCATGTGACAGATGACAATCGTGTTGGTTAATTTTCAGAACCCCGAAGTTGTAAGCCGATGAGAACGATTGTTCAGCAAATAATTGAAATACTTTGCAACCAGAAGTTACCGTCTTATTTAAATAATTATTGCCTAATTTCAGGTGAACGGCTGGCGAGTACTAGGTGCCCATCATGTGGAGGTGGTAACTAGACTACGAGCAGTGACGTCACCAGTCATACTGGTAGTGGTCCGGAAAAGAGAATATTATGTCAACAATGATCGAGTGCCCGATAACGGGTTTGCTAGGGTAAGGAGATTAGACTTTTATTTATAACACTTGAAACTGTTTGTTTTGTGATGATAAATTTGAAATTCAGTCAGCTATAATGCGACAGTCTCTCAATGTGATTATTCTTTGTAATGTAATATTTACTTAAGATAGCATCGCCATCTCTATTTTAAAACAAACACTAATAGAAATAACGCCCTCTAGTTTTGATAGTTAAAAAGTTTAGAACTCCACACTATAGATGGCGCTTGTATAAAGTTATTCAATCCCTTTTACACCATCAGATTATGTTTAGCTTCACCCTTTTTGGTCTTAACAATAACAACCAATGCATGTTGCTTTACAGAGTAACATCCTAGGCGGGAGTTTACAAGACCTATTGCTTCCCCCTCAGCGACTGATCAAGGCGAAGTCAGAGAGTTCCGTTGCGTCGCTGTGCAGCGCGACCACTGTTATGTCGGCCCCGCATGATCATGATGGTAAGATTATTAAGAAAATTTTATTAAACATATATTTATTGTTAAGTGAACTTTATTTTACTTGCGGTTTATAGAATTGTGGCTGTAGCCCACCCAAAGAAAAGGGATTACCACTACTTTTGCATACAATATCGTGATCAGAGTGTTAACCGGTAAAAATATATTTCTCTAACGTTGCTAATTTTTACTGGTACGTGGAGCACAAATAAACGCATGAGTCTAAAATCAAGCATAAGCCTTTGCGTATTGCACAAATTTACTCGTTTCGCTAATAGCTTTTCGAGATATCTAACTGTATAATTATTTTAAAGATGCTTTTAAAGAATGCTTTGTTTGACCCTTTGAACGTGGATCCACGCAAGACACAATGGTTTTTTAATTGTTTCTGTAATTACAGAATTCAACCGGTTAAATCTTTGCCACAACCCAACACAGGTTTACGAAAACTATATTACGCCATTTGTACAATTTTTCGCTAAAACAACATTTTCGCTATTATCTTTTCCAGAATTCTGCACAGAAGACCTAGAACGTGTTCGATCGCGGTCCTTAGAGCCTCTTAGTGGTTTGGCGATGTGGAGTGATCACGTGGACTATATCCAGCTGGTGAAGGAAGATAGAGGGCTCGGATTCTCTATACTTGATTACTTGGTAAGTTTTTCATTGGATTGGACCCTATAGTCATCTCTGGTATGCCACAGGGTAGTATCCTTGGCTCTTATCTGTTTTTGAATAAATTTGTTATGTGTTGGATTTACCTTTGTAATGTGTTTGTAATTTTAATTAGCGAATTCATGGCAACTTTTTAATAATCGTATAAAATTGCAATTTTAACCCATTTGAAGACTTCGAATTATTGGTTGACTATATATGGATTAGGGATGCCCGATCTGAATTGATCTTTCTGAAGATCGATTCATGGCCATTTGGCAACTTATCACCGTCGAGTATGTTAGCATTCCCTTCCGAACGTCTGTTTACTCTATTAAATTATTCATTTTGAAAAGTATTAAAGATGTTTTACACAAAACAGATTCCAGTTGTATACATTTTAACTTTTCAAAATTAATCATTTGGACAAACGCACTGGATCTAGCCCATTAAGGCTATCCGTCAAACTTTTTCCAGCTAGAGAAAACAGACGTTCGTAAAGGAATGCTAACATACCCGACAAAATCTAGTTCGTACGGTACGTTGTTTAGGTATTAGTTGATACGATTCACTGTCTGAATCGCCTATTACGGCTAGCTGTCGTGACGGCACGCAACGTCCGTGGTGCACTTTGTAATAGATCTTTTAAGTAGATTAAGCTAAAATAAATAATTTTGCATGCATGTGCTTATCATTACTGTTATAAAATTACGATACGATCTTCAGAGATCGAATAAGATCGATTCAAAGCAAAGAATCGGGCATCCCTAATATGGATGTCAGTTGAGTGACATTTTGACTGTTATCTTTACTTTTAGAGTAGACTGATATTTATTTTAGGCTTTAATATAGGGTTCTGTTTAAAATAGTACAAAAAATATTTCAAGAGTACATTACATTGACCCGATCTAGGTAAGCTTGTTTCTTGGGTACCAAAATGGAGGAGTTACCATTTTTGTCCTTTTACTTCGTTGCAATTGGTTATCAACAACAATAAGCTACTTCTTTGTGTGATATCTTTGGGTTTTCTTATTAGGTTATAATGGAGCTTTGTAATATTTTCGCAGTAAAATTTGTTCTTTCAATCGGCTGAATCTGTCCAAAAAGTAAGCTAATATTGTAGGTTAAAATTGGTTTGAGAATTGCTTGGTAGACAGCTTGCTTTTTGTGCTCATTCGTGAGTGCTGTTCTATTAACCAGTACATATTGCCTAGTGTTGAATCCAGCTGCTTTCTCTTAGTCCATCTGTGTTATCGCCAGATTAATCTTCTATTCAGATGCATACCCAGGTATTTGGTGTTTCCATTTTGAGGGATTTCTTCACTATTCAGAACAACTGGTAGACAGGCATCTTTTCTGTGTGAAAAAGTTACATACGTGGGACTTGCTTTGATTTGCTCTGATTCTTCAAAGTTTAAGTCATTCCTCGAATTTTATAATGTGCCGCTGTTGATATGCAAATGCTAGCTGTAGTAGCTGGATTCTGCGTACGTTGTAACTGTAATCTTTTCCGTATCAGGCAAGTCTGTAATATAAATAATGGACATTACTGGCCCTACTGTACTACCTTGTGGTACGCCAGATTTTATTATATAATTAGATCTATCGTCGTTGTTTTTTTACTTAAATTTAAAACATCGTACACAAGGCGTGACTTCAATAAGAGGAACAAGAAGAGTGGCTTTTTAATTAAATAAACTAGGCCTTCATGTCAAACTTTGTCGAAGGCTTGACTTATGTCTAGCTTTACTGCAAAACCACATAGTTTCTCCTCCCGTGCTCTGCTTATAAAATCTACAATACGATAGACCTGCTTGATAATATTAGTCCAGTTTTCTGTAACACCGATTTGGTGATTTGTTATTCATTACCTCATTTAGGCTTGGCATCATTCTTTTTAACAGTGTCTTCTCAAACAATTTTCCTGTAATAGACTGTAGGAGCGCTGACACTACATAATATTTTTTTTTGTCTATACGAGGCAACTTCATGCAGTAGTTTTATCAGGTTTTGGAAGCATAACTTCTTGTGCAAATTTCCACTGCTTCGGGAAGTGGACTAGTCACGGATTTTAATGGTTGTTGTCGTTTAGAGTTTGTGAGGTTTTTGGGTTCTTATAAGGATCTGTTGAAGGTGTTTTTAACTCTTTGATATCGACCATACAATGTTTGTCTTTGGTAACGGCGCTCATTAATGTTATCCTTGATAAGTTTAAGACATTCGTTACATACTCGAGGTATTCGTTACCCACTGGAGGTGACTTCTTTCGCACCCTTGTAGAGACCGTAACAGTTTTGTTAATAGTGAGGTTGCAATTTTCCATTTAAGCAATATGTTTATATGTTTTCAATAGTGCTTAGAGAAGTTTAAAGATTGATATCGTTTGATATCTGGAATTGTCAATTCGCCCACGGATAAATAAACTTAGAGCGAGTCGCTTTCAGAAACTACATATAATTATACTATTATAATAAAATATTAATAGCTGTTATTTAATTTAATACTCATAGTTAGCCTAGCGGTCGTAAGAATTATTGCTGAGCATGAGGTCCTAGGTTCGATTTCCATGTCAAGTATCACTGGTGAAAAGTGTGTGAACCATAGGTAGGTATATGTAATCCTTCGATGATTACAGGAGTCTTGTTATCTTTAACTTGTTCAATATTTGTGTTGACTTCTCCAGGACCCGTCGGAGCCCGGCAGCTCCGTGATAGTAGTGCGGTCCGTAGTGGCGGGCGGCGCGGCGGCGCGGGACGCGCGCCTGCAGCCGGGGGACCGCCTGGTGTCGGTCAACGCGCTCAACGTGGCGCGCAGCCCGCTCGCTGTGGCCGTCACTGCCATCAAGAGTGCGCCCAAAGGTACGGGAATAATAGTTATGATGAATTTGTATATAAAAAACTTTTTTACAAAAAAAAACAACCGACTTCCTTAAAAACACTACAAAGTGAAAAATAACTTTAATTTCGGAAGTCGGTGTCTTAGGATCTGTATTTATGGCTTTTTTGCCACGTTTTGTTGTTTTGTTTTTTTTTTGTAAAAAAGTTTTTATTTTTAAATTTTTAGTTGTGGTATCCACCCCGTACTAATTCCAAACAAACAATGCATATTTATGCGATTGCAGAAATCGCGGTTGATTTGCTGTCATTTTTTAAAGAGTTCCGTGTCTATCTCTGGAATTCATCATCAGATCTATATGAAATTTATATGGGACCATTTCGGAATAAACCCCTTTCAAACAAAAAAAGAATTTTTCAAATCCGTCTATATATGAAGGAGTTATGGCCGAACATACATAAAAAAAAAATAAAAAAATATAAACATCCGAATTGAGAACCTCCTCCTTTTTGAAGTCGGTTAAAAACGTGAAGAAGCACGTTAAAATCTACGTGATTAAATTTGTTTTTAAAATAATAGGGTAAATCCAGCGTCAACAAGGTATTGGAAAGACAGGATTGCAGGGAGTTGAACTATGCAACTTTAAACTCAATTATGATTCCAGTCATTAAAAAAAACAGTAATTGTTGGCTATTGCATCGGATATCCATACCTATGGAAAACCTACAAGTCAAAAGCAATCTACCCGCCATTCCTCAATTATTTTGGGGCCGGCTTTCAGCCTCACTGGATGTTGTTAAATAGCCGTATTTTACATGGAGCAACTACCTAATGACCTCCACAGCTTAGTTCTTAGATAACACGCAACCCCTAGGTTATTATGTTCTTACTGCCAGACTTTTGGACTTCTCACTACTTGTAACGACAATCTAAAAACGATAGCTGAGACCAACAAGTTAACATCCTTTCCGAGGCACAAACGCGTCTCGATATGTGGTGGATTACCACTAATCCACGGAATGACCGTGACAAGCGTAGCTTTACCTTCGTTCGACCCGTGCTACTGTTATCATTTAGTCTCGAACTACCTTCAAAAAGCTGAAAGTGTATGCAACTTTGATTGATTAAATAAACAATTTTTTTTTATAGCCTTGCATTTTCCACTTAAAACGCCAATTTCGTTTTTGAGGACCTAATAATTGCACATAGTATTGGCGTGGCAGACAAATACTACCATGTTATCACATTGTGTGCAATATACTTATGTAGCAAGTTCAATGATATCCAGCTAATTGTTAAAACAAATACTTGCTTAGTGATAGTTACCAGGAGCTATAAATGTATGTAGGTGTACAAATCAACCCCTTTTAATAAACTTTTATTATGTACAGACGCCAGTACATCAAGGTACGCGAAAGTTTAAAATTCTCCCAACCAGGCTTAAACCTAATGCTTTAGTGATAAAGTTGAAAATCTATTAAAGAAATTTGACAGATTGTAGTAGCTTCAAGTGCTGGTGTCTGTACTCACGCAAAATAAACTGGATTCACGTAAATATTGCATCGGATGTGGACTGATCCCGGTACCTCTTATTGGTGAGTGTGAGCCTTGGACCATGCTCTTAGGAAGCCTACTGTAGGGATCATAATGGTCGTCTTAATGTTACAAAACATTTTTCAGTTGAGCTCTCATTAGACGATAAGGAACTCTGTTCCGATAGAATATTTGGGTTCAACAAAGTTCCGCAGTTTAAAAAGTAAAACTGGATCGGAATTAACATTAATCCAAGGTTATATATGCAAATATTCCGCTGCATCCGGTTAGAGCTGAGGTGGTCTGAAAGGCCGTGACTTGCGAATGTAGATCGTGAGTTCGATCCCAGGCAGGCGGTTTACTTTGTGTAATTTATTTAACTAAAAACTCGAAGACATGTGATATCTACCAACACTAGGCCCGCGTGGTTGATTACGGCTTACTCCCTTTCACCAGACCTGTGTCCCAGCAGTGGGAACATTATAGGCTGATTATAGATGATCCGGTTAGACTGGAAGCTGACCTCCACTTGTGAAAAAACTAGACAAATGATGAGAGGGCAGTATGCATGACTATGCATGAGGTCGGTTTCGTCATATTGGAGACTTCCAAGAAAGAGAAAATGTCTTTCTTCGTACCTCCGTTACCTCATCAGATGCAGACATGATGTCGTTATCTATCAGTAAATATTACGTTGATAACGTAAAGTTCTGTGTAAACAAACATACGAATGGATCTACTGTATCACACGTAGAGTTTCTTTTAGTGAAAACAGTGGTCGTTTAAGAAAAAAAAAATCACGTAATTTTTCGATTTTAGTGTTGGTGATGTGAATATTCTGATTATGTTAATCGAAATAAATTAGTACTTGAAATACGCATTTCAGTTATTGAAAAGTGAGTGGTAGATTGTGGCGTAAGTTTCTCTATATTATAATATTTTAAAGAGGTAAAATGAGCATGGATGGAGCGGGTAATCTCTGGAACAGGTGAACCGATTTTGATGAAATTTGGTGTGAGGACAGTTTGAACTCTGAGGAAGGAAATAGGCTTTATACTTTTATGGACATACCACGCGGGCAAAACATAGTATAAAATAATTGTTATAATGTTGCAGTTAGTCTGCTTTTCCAGGCTTTTTTAAGAAATACCAGTATCCAAATTGTTTCTTCGGGCCCTTGTCTATTTTATATATATATTTTCATATAGTCACTATATTTTTATATTTACTTATTTATCTTAATATCCAATTCCATTTGTTGGAAGTTCACAAAACATCATTTTTTTCATACTTATCATGTTTACTAATGTATTTTTTATTGTTACAGGGATAGTAACAATTGGAATAGCGAAGCCGCTCCCCTGTAGTACTGTCGTTGGCGGAGAAAAGGCAAACGGAAATAGCATACAGAGCAGTCAGGTAAGACAGAGTTTAAAATGACAGTAAAAGTAGATATGAATTTTATGGTATTTTTTGTACACAACAGACCATTCAGCCGATCTATTCTGTAAAAATCTCATGATGAGAACTTAGGTGAAGTAACCTAAAAGTGCGTTGTCATTCCATCCAATGCTAGGGATTGACACTAATGACAGCTCACTTTAAGCTCACTTCACCCCAGTGATCACGGTGAGATTTTTACAGAATAGCACCACTGGTCATTTAAGACCGTATTTTGAATTTGTGATAGCTACTTGTATCTCACAGTAACATGATAAAATTAGTATTACGATAAAAATCTACACGAAAAAAGACGGATTCTTACTAATGCAAAGACTTAGTTATCTTTTCGATGCTAATGACAAAATTATGGTTAATATCTGTTGTGTACATGACATTCAAGTTTGAATTTGTGTTTTTAAATAGTAAAACAATTTATTTAAATCTTGTGACTTTCTTATTTTTTTAATTAGTATTTTTATTTACGAGAAGTCACTAGGTTTGAATAAAGATTAATAGTAACGGTTTCAAACTAAATAGTTTTAAGAAACAATGCAATAAATATTTTCTTTGTATGCGCGAAGTGTCGTGATATTGTACACTGAGGGGAAAATAAAAGTAAGTTCCGGTTTCTCTTACTAAAGCTTGTCTTTGCTTAGAGCAGTATTAATTACAAATAACGTAGCATGCATTTTTATTACAATACTATTCTTACTTCGAAATTCTTCTTGTACAATAAAGGGAATGACATTACCGCTCTAAGGATTGTTCTAGCAATTAAGGAAAATAGTTCTTATTATAATGTTCTAATGGAATATTTCCCTTTAGTGTACAGTATTAATTGCATGCTTTATTGCTAATAAGCACACGAATATTTTTATTTTTTCACATTTTTTTATATATTTTGTTTTAAACGCGAAATACGCATGTTTTATTTCATATTTTCTAATGATTGCATTTATTGCAAAGGTTAATTTAAAAACTGACACTATGGCTACGCCTCAAATAAAATTATATCCTTCTTTTCCAGAAACTGGAGTACTTCACAAAAATTCTGCGTCTAATAATGTCACTTCACCAAGACATAATGGAACTCCAGCTGCAATGTTCCCACGACATCATGGACCCGCAGCCCTTCCGAGTCCCTCCCAAGATAAAAGCTGAGATCACCATGAAATGACAAAGAGACCGTCTTAGATATACAGTCAGTGTCGAAGTCCCAGATGGGAACTGTCAGGATGAAGGTGAAATGGACTGTGATGAACTGGATATTTAATTGTTTGTCGTAAAGCTGTATTAGACAAATGATTTGCGGCTAAGTTTACATTGAGTAAGCAAGCGATCAGTACCATTTTGCAAAGAGCACAACGCGTAAGTACGCGGTTGAAATATTGCGTCGCTAATAGTTTGCCGCAATCTGTTTGTCTAATGTGGCTTAACGAAGTTGCGTGATAGAAAATAGGTTATTTGATATTTGCTGTTGTGAAAAAAGGGGTAGAAACCCACAGAAAAATAAAAAAAATAACGGTTTTAAATGTAACTGATTTATTTGCTATTATTGTATACTGAACTGTAAACATTTTTTCCGCATTAAGACCAAAAAGTATTTTAAGCAGTAGCTTAAAATATGTCTTCCCTTACAATTTCAAACCAATGTGCTGGTTAAGAACTGATTGTTAGTGATAAGCTCAAATTTGATGGAATTTTGATAAAGATGTAACTTAATTATGTAGAAATCGTAGTTAATTCAGGAAGGAAAAAAAATGCGAAAAAGAGGGGCTAAGCTAAGCTAATAAGGTAGAAAATGTTTGCTACTTTAAAACTAAAGTTAAAGCATTAAGCTAATTTACCAGTCAAACATGCTGATGCAATGAAACATATGGAAATTTTACATAAAAGTTTCAACTAACATGGTCAAAAGAAACTAAAGAAACGTCCACTTTTAATCACTTGTGAGCTTGAAAATTGGTCAAAGTTGCTTTTAAAATTTCTTAAATCTAACTATAAATTATATTAAATTGTCCCAATCTATTAGTACTATGCACCTAAAAATCTTTTACCCTATTGGGTTTTAAAAATCTTAATGTCACAAATCTTCACCTATTTCTCTTCAGACGTCGCTTGGTATAAAACTAGCTATAATATTATACAATAAGAGCAATGCTGCGAAAGAATTAGTGATAGGTATAAAACAAATCAAAGATCCGTGGTCAAAACATAGTAATAATATATGTGTGTAGAAATATTATCTGTGTAAAAAAAACTGGCCACGTAGATAGAGTAATAGCAACAAAAACTAGTCGTTTTATTGAAACATCTGAATGGTTAGTCAATTCAATATTATTCATGAAAAATAAATAACCAAGGAAAAAAATGTGCTCAATTAAAAAAAAAAGTTGAATCCAATTGTAGTACCTAAATGTTATAATAAAATAATTGTGATCTTAGATATCAATGTCTATTTATATCATGGTTGTGTAGTTGCAAAAATAGTATATAAATAAATGTAGATAAATGTGTTAGCCGTCAATTTCGGATGTGATAGTTTTTCTAGTCAAACTTTCATTATATTGTGAAATAGTTTCATATGCTTTTCACAACGCTACCAAACTAAGATGCATTCCAAAATACATACAAATAGTCTTTTCTTTTTAACATTGGTTCATACCTAATTGATTCTCGAATAGAAACGTGATAAGCACCATTTAACCTAAATGTGTTGTAGTTATCATCATCTTATTCCAATAAATCTTTAATTAAATTGATAACAAGAAAAGTCCATTAATTATAAAAGAAGTAGACCAAGAAGCAAAAATCATAAAGAAAACACCTAAATATAATTAAGTGCAAATCTTATGACAAATGGAATTCCTTCGCTTAATTAGAAAACAGAGGACTAATAGAGAACAGAAATAAAATTGCAATGGTTTTCATATTGACAATTTTACAACATTCATTGCGTTATTTGCCTTGTCGAGCAGATGAATTACACACATATGAAGCAATAAATTAGGCACTTTCTTTTAAATTCTTTAGATTGCGAAAAAATGAGTTACACAATTAGCGTGCGGAGTAAAACTTAAATTGTTTAGTACCTCGTAAAGGAAGTGAAGAAAGCTTTAAATAAAATAAAATGGCACTTAAGCTTGTATACTAAAACAATTATAAAAAACTGCAGTCAATTTAAAAGGAATTAAAACAATGCTTCGATTGAAAAGAAACAAAAAATATCTACAGGTAATTCATAACATATCATAGGATAAGCATCGCTTATTGTTTTTGTAAATATATTTAAAGAAAAAGAACATTATTTGTAAAAATATATTTATATTTATTGTTTTATAGAATTATTTGAAAATAATATAAAGACTGTTAGAATTTGTGTTATAAATTCGGACATTCCATTTGCGGATATTAGTCGTTTTGTTAAATGTCTGATTTGATGTTACTGTCTACTACATTATTATATTTTGTCAGTAGACACCAATATTTTTTTAAGATATTATTAATTTTTTAAGTATTCCAACGCCAGTTTTGCACTATTCCTAATTGTAATGAAGAGTTATTACTTCTATCATAATTCAAGACTGAATTGACTTTGGTGAATACTGCAGATTGTCTATTTTTGTGGCAAAAATGTAGTGACTAAACACTATTCAGTCTTCAGCTAAATATGGTCTCACTGTTATTGGTCTTTAGGGCTACGGATAAATTTAAGCAGAAATACATGCTGCATATATGATGTCTAGCTCCGATTTTCCGCTCCAATTAAAAGTCTACCGTATGCGCGCTAAGCAAAAGAATCAGTTTGCTTCTTTGATGTAAAGCCAGAGAAATTAATCGTTAAGCAAATGGACTACCCACTTAAATTGTCTGTTTATTCAAATCACAACTGTCATCGTTTGACAGTTCTTATAGATACACGGACACTTGACGTATGGTGTCAGTTTGCTTAATAAATTTTCTTGGAGAACAAAACATACTTTCAACAGATTCACTCAGAAATATTACATTTTTTAAGCACTTATTAAAACGTCTGCTTTATACTTAATATAATAACTCTTCAGTGGGTTTTTTTCATTTCATTCATTTTCATTTCATTTATTCATAAACAATTTACATTGTGTTGAATATTTACACATGCAGTTAACATAAAAATAGAAAAAAAATTAAAATACACAGAACAATGAACTATTAATTATCCTCCCAGTGAAATTCAAATATTCGTAGTGCAATAACAGTTTCGAATATAATGCCAAAAACCATTTTAAATGTAATTTTACAGTGCAGTCGACCTCAAAATTGCTTTACCACTTTAAGATGGAATATCACTTATACTTCTTAAAACAACAAAATCTATTTGTCTATGTGGCAGATATTTCAAACTCAAACTCAAAGTCTTTTATTTGTGGTCATAGGTTAACAAAGATGGTGCTTAATATTAATAAATGTATCACTATGTCCTGCTAGTAAAGCGTACAAATATTAAGTTTAAGTATAATCTACATCAAAACATTAATCTTAAATTATAATTATCATATTTAACTCTATTCTACTTTATAATCTAAATTATCTAATGTTATCGTCTAAATATTCTGACATAGTATAGTAAGCTTTATCTAATAAAAATACTTGCAATTTTTTACTTAAAATCTTGTAAATCTACTGTCTTCAAAATTTTTATAGGTAGTTTATTATATATTCTTGTTGACATACTAAAAAAACTCTTGTCAAAAAGGGCAGTTCTGTGAGGTAGCGAAAAAATCTTTAAAGCATTCCTAACAGATTGCGGTTTTGCAAACAGATATGTGTTCGTTTTGACAAAAATCGCTACCTCATAAATATATAAACATGTAAAAGTCATAATTTTTAACTTCTGAAAGAAAGGCTTACATGAGTCTGGTACATGAATATTTGCTATAGTACGTACACATTTCTTTTGCGCTTTAAATACTTACTCTGTATTAGTGGCGTTTCCCCAGAATATTAAACCATATTTAAGGGTTGATGCCACATATGCATGGTATGCTGTCAGTGCAGCTGATTTGTCTACTACTTCCGTTAATTTATACAAGGCATACGAATACTGATTTTATAATAAAAGTGATATTGGTATATCCAACCTTTCTGGGCTTAGTTGTCAAAAAACCCTGTTGGTCTAAAGGTCGCAAGCGCTACTTCTGAGCATGAGGTTCTGGGTTTAATTACCGGCTTGGGAAAAGTGTTATTGCATTTGTCCATCTAGAATTTCTCAATAGCAGCTCAGAGTTTAGACTTTGTGACCTATTGATGGCAATAGACTCGCCCCCTATGACTTGAGACTTAAACGAAACTGGCGTAATGTTAGTGTACTATATAGATGCACTCTGTCTAACGCTTCAGGGAATACAGGTGTCAAGTACATAATAATAATATCCTAGGACAACCAACACACCGTTATCTGATCCCAAACTACGCAGAGCCTGTACTATGGTAATCAGACAACTGATAAATATACTTATATATTTCTAAATACATACATATTATAGATAAATTACACCCAGACACAGAACAAATTATTGTGCTCATCACACATACATTTATTCTGGGTTGGAATCGAACCCACGACCTCAGTCTTAGCAGTCAGGGTCACTAACCACTAGACTAACAAGCCAGTCAAATGAATTCCTGTCTCTGGACCTCATGCTCAATAGTAGCGCTTGCTACTTTCAAACCAACGAGGCAGTCTGTAACAACAATGCGCAGAAAATTCTAACTTCAATAAGGTTTGAAATTCCTGTCACATAAACAAATAGGCGTGGTGTTGCATATGCTATGAAGTCAAAAGTGGTAAAACAATTACCAGGTCGACTGTACAATAATTGTCAAGGTCTAAGTTACAAAATGTTCGTATAGTATAGATACTAGTATGTCCGTCGCTTACGTCCGTGTTAAATGTTCTACGCTTTGTTGTGTGTTGCTAAATATACGTTGCACATGTATACTGCGTTTCATTTCTATTTTTCATGTGAACGAAACCTTAACTTCATTAAAATTGGAAAGTAAAATAAAACCAAATTTTAAGTGCGTTTCTCATTTGGCTATGATAAAGTTTCTGTGATTGTAATGTGGTGCTGTACTACAAACGATGGGGCATTTTGATATCATGTCCTGCGTACACTGTCAGCTGCACGTTACAAGAACCGATGGCGCCAAACTCGTATCCCAATTCTGACCCGACTCCATTTGGATAAGAAGAAGTAGGAAAATTGGTTATTTGTCCAAAAATCGTTTTTTGGTTTGTTTTAACTCGAACTAATCATCATCGTCATCCACGGCCCGACTTCACCCAGAGCTGGGTGTAATCCTCTCTTTACTTGTGTCAATCCCCATGCTCCTGTGCCAGCCTCATCATGTCGTCCGCGCAACTCACCGCTGGACGACCAACGTCTGGTCTCCCAGTCCTTGAATGCTACTCTGTCAAGGCCTTGCTGCACCTGTTATAACTGCGTCTTGTCAGGTGTCCTACCCACTTCCATTTGAGCTCCATAATACGCATTCCGATATAGAAGACCTTCGTATGTCTTCGTATCTCGACGTTTGGTTCTCGGTCTATTGGCCTGATGCCAAGCATGGAACGCTCCATGGCTCTCTGTGCAACTCTAAGCCTCTACCTCCTGCGCGAGCATCCACGTCTCAGCACCGTACATCATGGTGGGCAGAACACACTGATTAACAGGCAGGAACTCAAACATTGTGGAATTTTGAGGAACCCCAAGCTGTATTATTTTCGATGCCTCTGTATGCTGATGCTTATGGTCAAAAGAAATATAATCAAGATATGTAGGCATACCGTTCAACCATCAAAGGTAATTTAATTCATTAGTCCTTTTGAAAAGGTTGCATGATTCTAGCACTTTTCTGAAAAAAAAAAAACAGGATTTATGATTTTCTGAATAATCTGAGATCCATTTCAACTGCAGTTTCAATCGATCTAGAAATAAACATCCGATAATAAAACATCCTATCTATTAATCAAGTTAATACTATTCACAGATTGTTACTATTATTTACTTATACTGATTGTTTGATGAGCACTCACAACTACATCGGAAAGTAAAGAAAAATAAACAATAATAACGACCTCACTATATGTTCGTCACGTCCTAGATTGAGCCGAACTGGCTCACTCAAAACACTCATAAAATCTTAAGTAGTTTACACTTCGTTGTTTTATTACCAACTGTCGAATAACACCTACATGTTTCACAGGAATGCATTAACTCACTGGCATCTGATGACCACACCGGCATGGACTCCTTTCACGAATGTCTTCAAGAATACGGCGAAGGCTTAGAGGTAGTGCAAATATGCCTTGAGCCTGAAGAAGCTTCTATTAAAGATGATGAACTATCAGCACTAGGAGATCTCAGTTTCGAAGAATGTAAGAAAATCAAAAAAGATCTAATCATTAATGATAAAACTGAAATCAAAATTAATGGTGTGACTGAGTTAAAGTATTCAAAATCTGATGAGTCTTTAGATGAGCATGATGATGATATGACAATAACTGAAGATGATATCCTAGTTGCTCCTAGAGAACTTCAAGATCCTAGAAGTAAATCTGCTGATAGAAAGGAAGATGGTGAACGGTGCTTGTCCAAACAGCAAAGTAAAGACATTTCTACTTCAGACGAAATGGTTTTTGCAGTCACACCGACGGGTCTAGAAAGAATTAGTTTCGATAAGTATTGGAAAGAAAGTGACGTAAAAGTAAATAAAGAATTAGTTAAAGTTAAAAGCGATGAAAGTTGGA
This sequence comes from Aporophyla nigra, assembly GCA_947507805.1. Taxonomy (NCBI): domain Eukaryota; kingdom Metazoa; phylum Arthropoda; class Insecta; order Lepidoptera; family Noctuidae; genus Aporophyla; species Aporophyla nigra. The sequence continues at coordinate 19,321,772 of OX382315.1, forward strand.
AAGAGTGCCTCAATTCCCCAAATGAAGACCCAATTAGTTTCTTTGATGCCACTACAAGAATTTCCGTCCAGGAAGAGAATAATTCCCTACTGTATATAGATCACGAGATTGACGGTTACGAAACATGTTTGGACGAAGATTCGTCATCACAGAAGTATACAGTAAAAAACGGTCGTAAAATGAACGGCGATACTGACATCAAAGAATTTAGTAAACACGATGAAAAAATAGCAGTTAAAAACAAAGACAACGATCTAAGTGCCAAAATGGTGCAGGAACAGAACACTCCCAATGCGACGGGTGGTGACTACGCCTCGTACAGCCACCCGTATGTCCACGAACATATAATAAAGCAGATGAAATCATTGAGAATAGAACCTATTAATGTGACTGTACATAAAAAGAAGAAGAAAGAAAAAAGTCCAACAAAGCCATCCAAAAAAGACAGGATACATTGCATCGAATACTACAACGATCAAGCTGAATGCTTGAAAGAAATACGACAGCAGAAGCGGGAAGAAGAAGAAAAAAAGCACAAAACAGAATACAAGCACAAAGAAAAGAAACACAATGAAGGTCACAAGCACAAAAGAGAAATCAAGCACACAGAACACAAAAGAAATACAGAAACAAGTCTGATGGTAATGGATAAGAAGATACATATAACACAGGAACCTAGTGAAGAATCTACGGACCTTGAAACGAACTATGTCCAAGGTTGTCATAAGTGCTTTTTGGAGAACTATGCGTATGCTATAACCCAAGCATACATGGCTGAAGCGAACGATTGTAAATATTGTGATGTGATTCGGGAGATGTTGGAAGTGCCTAAGAGTGCGAGTAGACGGGGTTCGGCTCCAGCGTTGGTGAATTTAGATAGCAGTTCGGAGACTGAAGAGGAAGATCTTCTGATGGTGCCAGTGATTAAGGATAGAAGGAAGTCTGCGGGGATTCTGAAGTTTCCCCCATCTGCAAGGAGGCCTAGGTGAGTGATGTTTTATTTATATGAACTTTGTATGTAACTATTTCACGACGTAATATTATTATCAAGGATGTTGAACCTATAGCGATAGATACATCCACGGTCTTTGTCACTGGGTCATTAAATTCTTGCCTAGCTGGATTTCGGTTTATACACCCGTGACATTTTAGTCGTCTTAGCCTTTTTAGCCTGTCCACTCAATGTGTCCGACATAATATACCTCTAGGCGTAATAAAAAAAATGTTACCATTAATTAAGATAATAGGTACTAAGAAAAAATAAATAATGCATTACAATTATGAAACATCCTGATAATAATGTTTACGTATCAGACGGTAGAGTACATACCTACCCAGCGAACGAGCCGACTAGATCATTCCATATCCATTTTTCATGAGACAAAATATCAATTTCAAACTTACGTCATGCGTCATCATAATGAATATTTTTATTTTTTAGTTATTCAAATGTTCATTTTTTTCTTACGGATGGATTAAAATGTCGCGATGTATAAATATGCAGGTTTTGCTGATAAGGATGACAAACATTGATGCCGATGAGAAATGTCATGTGTTTTTAACCGACTTCAAAAAAAGGAGGAGGTTATCAATTCGTCTGTATTTTTTTTTATGTTTGTTACCTCATAACTTTTGACTGGGTGAACCGATTTTGATGATTTTTATTTGAAAGCTGGTGCTTCCCGAATGGTCCCATTTTAATTTGGTTCCATTCGGACAATGGTATCCATGTGAAAACCATATAAGTCTTTGCATTAAGTATTTGCGCGACAAATGAACGAATAACGTGATTAGATTAGTGCGGGGTATCTACCATAACTAAAAAGTTAAAAAACAAACTTTTTACAAAAAAATAACAATGAATTCCTTAAAAAAAACACTACAAAGTCAAAAATAACTTTAATTTCGGAAGTCGGTGGCAAAAAAACCTTAAATACAGATCCTAAGACACCAAATTCCGAAATTAAAGTTATTTTTAACCCCCGACGGAAAAAGAGGGGTGTTATAAGTTTGACGTGTCTGTCTGTCTGTCGGTCTGTCTGTGTGTCTGTCTGTCTGTGTGTCTGTCTGTCTGTGGCATCATAGCTCCCGAACGGATGAAGCGAATTCAATTTTTTTTTTTTGTATTAAAGGTGACTTATGTGCGAGTGTTCTTAGACATGTTTGATGAAAATCGGTTGAGCCGTTTAAAAGTTGTGGGGGGTGAAAGTGGGGAAGAATAACCGAATGTCTACAAATATACTCGAGTGGGGTCTCAAATGAAAGCGCACTGAAAGAGAATGATGTTTTTAGCTTCGCTTCATGAGAAAATTGGTGGTGGGAAAATTGGTGGTGGGAAAATTGGGACATGGAAATCCGATTGTCACGTGAGAGTATCAATGACTACATCTCAGTCTTTGCAATTCTGCTAAAGATGATTTTTCATGTGGGTTATTAAATAGTTTTGTTTGGTCGAGCTCACAAATTGCTACACCATCCAAGGAAAAGGCCAAGCCTATGTAGCCTTAAGCAGAGTAAAAATACTCTACTTAAGGCTACATAGGCTTGGCCTTTTGCGAAAGTACTTTTACCTAAGTAAACCACAGCTTTTTCAACTGTCGTCCCTTGCAACTTATAAGTTGCGGCGATTACGGCATATATGCCGTAATCGCCCAACATAAAATGATGGGAAACATTGTTCTTTCAATATTTCCAGACCCTCTAAGACCTTGAAAAGTTACATTATGTGGCCTTATCAGAATCCATCCATTCTCGTCAACACAACTCCGGCCGATAGTGGCATCATCAAATTGAATTGATATTGTTTTTGGAAGCTTCCCATCTTCCTGTTGGCCACGGCGAAGTTCTATGTATTTACAACTTAACAAAATCTACATTATAATAAGTATACCTATAAAAAGTATAAAATAAAAATTTTAATAAAAAATTTAAAAAACCCCTGACACAAAAACCTAAGATCCCTTTAAAAAGTAAAAAATAATAAAAAAACTCAATCTTAAAGTACCTAAGTATGTATTAATAATTTAAAAAAAAATACGTCGCGTTGGGGGACTGCTCTGCGAGGGCAGACGACGTTGACGATCGTATCCTAAATGCAATATTTAGAAGTAATTTTATAAAAGTTTTCTTCAGTTAGGTAATAGACTATTTGTAATTAAATTGTTAGGTTTGGAGCGGTCCTCCAACGCGACGTATTTTTTTTTTAAATTATTAATACATACTTAGGTACTTTAAGATTGAGTTTTTTTATTATTTTTTACTTTTTAAAGGCATCTTAGGTTTTTGTGTCGGGGTTTTTTTAAATTTTTGACTTTGTAGTGATTTTTTTAAAGGAAGTCGGTTGTTATTTTTTTGTAAAATGTTTTTTATTCCAAAGTTTATTTATATATTATTTCCTTTCAAGTTTCAATAACTGTTTAACCACTACGCTATCTGTCTCACAATTCAACAATATTAATGAAACACAAACATAGGGTGCACCGCAAAAGATTTCCTGCCTACTCGCGCCTAATGCGATGAAGCCCCACGGAAAGGACGGGCTTACCTCTATCTGTTTACACCTTTATTACTGACTACCATTCAAAAATCAACTTTACCTCACCAACTACATAGTCTTATTTCGATCAACAACCATCGGCCTCCGTCGTAAGTATATTGGACGGATGAAATTGGATTCTATTTGTAGTGGGGAAAAGTGGGTTTTTGGTTGTGTTAGGTCCAGAAGGTTGATCTTATAAACGTGATGCTTACTCTAATATCGTCAAGTTCAAGTTGTCAAAGTCATTGTTGAATTCACGTGATCATTCGTGACATATATGTATATAATACTACGTACAATACAAGGTGTCAGGGATAACGATGCACAAACTGTTTCAATGGATGCAATAGGTACATGATTCTAGGCTCCCTAGGCGCTTTGTAGAAAAGTGCAATGTGTGTATGTATGGAAGACCTGTTTTTTTTTTTTTAAATTTACCGTCGTAAAATTTGAACGCAAGGGGTTTCTGAATCATGTACTAAATTAATGGAATCAGGTTGCGCTGTCATTAAGCTGCTACCATGTGTACTGCATGCAATGAAATATACAAATTTCACTGTTTAATACCTTCCGATCTATTTTGTAAAGTATTACCGTGAAAAATCAGGTGAAGTGAGTCAATGGTATCAATCACTTGCTATCAGGTGGATGGATAGCTCATTTCAAGCTCATTTTACGCGAGTTTTCACGGTAAGATACTTAGAAAATAGATCGGCTGGCAGTCGAGTGAAAACTCCCAATAAATACCACTCACTACTAAACATAGGCAGCATAATCTACGCAAAAGTTTAGCAGTAAATGATATTGACTGCTTTCATGATGAGGTGCATAATGGCAGAGCATTTAACTGTCTAGGAAATTACCTCAAGGGAAATACATGTTTTGACGCACCGAGGATAATGTGGAGGGTCTCTTTTAAGCCTAATGAACCTAAATGGTTTACATTAAGACACTATTTGAACGCGGTTACTTTAAAATTCGAGACCCTATTTCTTAAAAACGTTTTTGAATTTAACATGTCCAGTTTGACATTGCCAGAATAACAATTGAAAACGAAACGTTAAACTGTTGAATAAAGAAACTCCACAATCATCATTTTATCCATCATTGTCATCATTTTAGTCGAAGGACGTCTATTGCTGGCTGTATCCAGCCTCCCCCAATTTGAGGGGTTTGTCATTATCGCCACACATGACAGGCGGGTTGGCGATCGCAGTATAGTGGTAAAATGCATAGAGAACGCTGCCCATTCTCTAGTACGTCTCTTAGTCGCCTTTTACGACACCCACGGGAAGAAATGACATGGTGGTATTCTTACGTCCGGCACCACACGGAACGCTAGTATATCAAGCAACGGTAGTATTTCAATTCAATTATTCAATTCAATAAAGTTTGAATTGAATTGAATAATTGAATTGAATCATTTTTCTACCACACTGGAAAAATAAACACCTACAAAAGAAAACGCAGCTATCTTTCTTCACGTGAATTCTACGAACATCAAGATCCGCCGCATGAAAACAAACATAATCCAATAATTAAACTGAACTCTTCACTTCTTTCTAATATAAGAAGTCTATTCACTCAACTTTTGTCCGATCGACCCGTACGGCTGTTAATAATTAGCATCAAGTCCTGTTACTGTATCTACTATAATTCTGAAACGTCTGCTCTGCAACATTAATTCAATAATCAAACTGACTGTTTCCCTTCCAACACCACTATATAGCCTTTTCGCTCCACTTTCAGAACTACCGTCCGAACCCGAATCGTCCACATATTCCTACTATTTTACTAATTCTGCTAAGTGGATCCCACTCTTGGGATCCGCTGGTAATAATGTAATGAACGGCTGAACTCAGGGGAGCGATGTATTCAATAATATATCGTTTAGTTTAGAGCTGCTTCCTCGAAATACGAGCAGTGACGTGAAAGGAAGGGCTGGTTAACCTTTCGAGTGCTAATGTCTTATTAGTAATTGTAATAGCAATCATGTCATTTGGTTTTCGATTAATTTTTTATTTATCTTACAAATTGGTAAATTCATCATAATCAGCCTATATTGTTCCCACTGCTGGGACACAGGCCTCCTCTCAGTGAGAGTGGGGCGTAACCTCCCAAGCGGGCCCAGTGCGAGTTGGTCGTTGTCACGTCTTCGAATTTTTGGTTCTAGGACATGCCGGTTTCCTCACGATGTTTTCCTTCACAGTTTTGAGAGCAGTGGTGATAGATTATTTAAACATAGTAAAGCGCCTGCCTGGGTTCAAACACACGACCTACAACTCGTAAGTCGGGGCAGATACCTCTGGCCACCACTGCTTTTTTTTTTTGGATGGGAAATCATCAAATGACGTCTCCCGCTCTTGGGCGGAGCGGAAGGGCGTGTCAGATTTTTACTGACTAAAACCCACCCGTGTTCCTTCAGTTGCCCATGTGCCAGGGTCACGGTGTCTCTTTTGAACAATCTCGCGACCCTGGCAGGCATCGGTCCTGGCAGACCCCTTCAGTTCTGCTGACATCTCTTTGAGGCGCGCGTGGAGTACTAAGCGCCGTCGACCCGAGCCTGGTCCTTACCGGGCGGCGAGCTACCCGTTGCTCGCCGTCCGCAAGCTCGCGCCTACGGTGGCCGGGAGTTCGCTATTGAGCCACCACTGCTCTGCCTCTAAATGTATTAGTGTTGATTAATGGGTTATAAGCCATTTAGACTGTAGATGTGTCGACCATTATCTATGTTATTAAGAACGTGTTACTTATTGACAGGCCGACACTGTCCTCCCACGTCTAATAACACTGTTTGGAATCATGGTAGAAGCCAATTCATTATTAAAAGAGTAACCGTGGAGTTTCTTGTTGGCTCTTCTTCATAAGAAACGACCAAATAAACGTTAGTAAATGTTTTGTATCGCCTAGGTTGGTTGCGGAAGATTAATGTAAAATAAAATTAACGTTGAACGCCATGGGGGTCACCGGTGACCTCATCTGGTTTACTTTATAGCGCCATGGGGGGCACCGGTGACCTCAAGGGTTTTTTTTGTTATATTATTATTTACGGAACCCTACGGCAGATTCTTATGAAAAACAGTATACATACATATCTTGATAAAATACATAAATTACTAGATTTTTTTTTTTTTACAAAAAACTTTTTTCTATGATGGCGTTTAGTGTTAAATACTTGTATTTTTGACGTAAACTATAAACTACTACGTCCTTTGATACTTTGTGTTTTTCGCAAATAAGCTATAAAACGACACAAAAAGAGTTCGTGACCTATCGTGGCTTCTAATTTTAAGTACAAATGACAACTCTCCTTGGCCTTAATTAACTTTGTCACACATTAGATAATATATGGACATACAAGTTACTTCTTCCTTTATTTCACTTATCATAACATATAAATTACATTTTTAAATATTTGAATAAAAAATATAGAAAAAAAAATTGTAGCCCGCCGGTATTGGGAACAGGGTCGAAGATAGGTCAGGGCTCCAGAGAGCTAAGCTACTTTATTAGTATTATTGTTTACATACTTTTCTCATATCTCGCGACCATAGGGTCTCGGACCTTTGTTAGGCATGGCCTGTTAGACTCTACATATAAGTAAAGGAAATTAATCACAAACCGGTGATTATCCCTGTTTGCACAGTGCAAGAGCACCCAAGAACAAACCCCAGTTAAATAATGTTGTACTACTGTGGAAAACCCAATATACTTTGTCCGACTTGGACATTGAACCACCTCTAGGTGTGAACTAGAGTTCTGCCACGCCCACACCTAGAGCACAGCAGCAGTCGCACATACCTAGAGTTCGGAGCGTGCCAGCCCCACCACGACGTCAATTTAGAGATACGACGATACTGTTATTATTTTTATCAGCCGTTCGTGTCCCACTGCAAGACAAAAGCCTCCCAATTCCCCATTCATACTATCACCCACTATCTGTGGGCAATCTTTATTAAGAAAGTCGAGGCCGGTAAATAACTTAAATATACTCGTGTAACAAAATATGACGCATGTGTACCCCATGTCTAAGTTCGATATAATAGAGGCCTACTGCCCAGGTATTCATTCATTAATTAATTGACAAATTCCAGATAGGAAAACCCTGGGTATCGAACCGAGAACTTCACGCTCAGCAGGTGCGATTGCGACTACAAGACTATCGAGTACCCATCTTTTTTGCGCCATTGCTGGGCAAGGGCATTTGCGCCCGGTTGATGGCAATAAGCTCACCCCTTGTAATGTTTGGCGAAGTGTGGGTGTACTTTAGGAATACGTCTGCCTTACCCTTCGGAAAACTACAGGCGCGATGTTTATGTAATAAAACTAGATTACTTCTACCGCCTGGATCAACTGAATTCAAGACATTAATTTTATTAGAATTTTATAAAATTGTCTCCTTACCTAAACGAAATCGCGTGACCTGACTATCCTTGGAGACAATAAATAATAAAATGGCAATGCTTTAGCTTATCATAAAATTGTTTTGTAGAAAATTAATGAAAAATAAAATCCAGGCCCACGACAGCTTATGTGGGATTAAAGAAAACATTAGTGATGTGATACTGGGCTGGTTTGTGTGTCAATATCGATAGTTTTGAAGGTGATTGGTTAACGATGACAATTTCGCATATTTATTTCCAATTTCAATAATAAAGAGTAGAACAGCAGAACAGCAGCTTATTTTTAGACTCCGACAGAATAATAATTATACAATAATAATAATTCCCAATTTTTAACCGACTTCAAAAAAAGGAGGAGGTTATCAATTCGTCTGTATTTTTTTAATTGAAGTGAAAACTTCTTTAGCGGCGTTGAGCACTTTTTCTGTAATGGGTATAAAATCTTAAACTCGCGTCAGGACACGTGACCTGATCGAAAAAGCGTAGGACGGATGGTTTTAATTTGGAAAAGCGCCATCTATTAAAACGAATACGAATCACTTGGCTAGCCTTGGTTAGTATGGTTATGGAATCATAGATGACGCTAATATAAACTACTAAACACGAAGAGTTTACAGTAAAATATATGTCATTAAAAGTGTGTCTAATTCTAAAAAAATAAAATCGTAATATAGCATAAGCCATAAAATAAATATTACTTATGAATTAAATAATTGTAACAAATAACTTTTTCTAAGACAGCAACTCGATTATAGATGGCGCTCAAACTAATCATTCAATTTTTGAAGTGAAAACTTCTTTAGCGGCGTTGAGCACTTTTTGAAGTGAAAACTTCTTTAGCGGCGTTGAGCACTTTTTCTGTAATGGGTATAAAATCTTAAACTCGCGTCAGGACACGTGACCTGATCGAAAAAGCGTAGGACGGATGGTTTTAATTTGGAAAAGCGCCATCTATTAAAACGAATACGAATCACTTGGCTAGCCTTGGTTAGTATGGTTATGGAATCATAGATGACGCTAATATAAACTACTAAACACGAAGAGTTTACAGTAAAATATATGTCATTAAAAGTGTGTCTAATTCTAAAAAAATAAAATCGAAATATAGCATAAGCCATAAAATAAATATTACTTATGAATTAAATAGTTGTAACAAATAACTTTTTCTAAGACAGCAACTCGATTATAGATGGCGCTCAAACTAATCATTCAATTTTTGAAGTGAAAACTTCTTTAGCGGCGTTGAGCACTTTTTCTGTAATGGGTATAAAATCTTAAACTCGCGTCAGGACACGTGACCTGATCGAAAAAGCGTAGGACGGATGGAGAGTAGACAGCTATCCCCTCTCTACGGCGCGGCGAAAATGTATGCCTGGGCCTACTGTTTCGTTTAGGCGGCGCAGGGCGCTTGCGCGAATGTTCGTCTATGTTACAGCGTGCCACGCGCATCCATGGATGGTGACAGCTGATGGCTCGACCGTCTGTGTAGTGATCACATTGTTGTGTATTCGTAAAATTCGTGAATATAAAGTGCTTAAAATATGGAAATTGAACAACAAATTATTCCCTAACCATTCCAAAATATCAAACATGCTCAACGTTAATAATCAAGTTTTCACTTCTGCCGGCACTCCCGGAGTGCAATTTTTTTTTTTTTTTTTTTTTTTTAATGTTTGTTAGCTCATAACTTTTGACTGGGTGAACTGATTTCGATGATTTTTTATTTGAAAGCTGGTGCTTCCCAAATGGTCCCATTTTAATTTGGTTCCATTCGGACAGTGGGATCCATGTGAAAACCATATAAGTCTTATATTTGCATTAAGTATTGACGCGACAAATGAACGAATAGCGCGATTAGATTAGTGCAGGGTATCTACCGTAACTAAAAAGTTCAAAATAAAAACTTTTTACAAAAAAATAACAACCGACTTCTTTAAAAAAAACACTACAAAGTCAAAAATAACTTTAATTTTGGAATTCGGTGTCTTAGGACTTGTATTTAAGGTTTTTTGCCACCGACTTCCGAAATAAAAGTTATTTTTGACTTTGCAGTGTTTTTTTTTTTTAGGAAGTTGGTTTTTATTTTTTACTTCGTTCTCCTATGTTTGCATATTATTTCACGCGATCATTGTTTTATAACAATATGATCAAACTTTTTCTTTCTTACATCATAAAATATGCATATTAATAAATCCCACTCAAAAAATCTTCAGATCTTTTCATTCACAGTGATAAATAACTAGATGAATGAAATATCTCGAATCAAAAATAAACATTTATTCCTGTATTTCTTTTGCCCGTGACTCATCCTATCGTTAATCAATTATACAAATGGCTTCAGATTCCGGTGAGAAGATAAATACACACCAACAAATTGATGTTTCAACGTGAACATAATCTGACATTACCAAAACATCTTGACATGTCTTGGTGGCGCCATTTTCTTAGCCAAACATCATTGGTATGTCAAATTCAGTATGGCAGAATTTAGTACTTAATTTCGCCGTGGGTCAAGTTAAATTGGTCCGTCTGCTTTGTTTAGTTTAGCTATGTTTACGAACAAACGCGTAAAACTTAAAGATTTACACTGTAGAGCATTAAAATGAATTATTTGTAACGTTTTTATGTTATCTTCAACAGTGCTTTGAACTCTAGGAGTTACTGCAAAATGCCAATAACATGGAAAAAAGTCAGACAATTTATCAGCAATATTATTAAACAAAGTTTTCATTATATCTGTCTGTTTCGAACAAATATTGCGATTATCAATCAGTCTGTGGAATATCTCGATATCCCTTGTTCTTTGTAGCGTGCAGCAAATTTTTATTAGAATTGGACGTTTAATGAATTTTTGATTATAATAACAGTGAAGATAATAAAATAAAAAAAACACTTATAGTTGAACCCAGCCAATAATTAGTTTAAATTATAAATGTAGTAGTTTTAGGCACTAATAATTACTTTCGCAGTTATAATTCCAAAAGTTCCAGACACCTAAAAATATCACTTAAATTAAGCTGCACCCCGCTGTTCTTCCGTATAAGTTTAGATTCCGTAAAGATAAAGGGACAAAACGTATCCTATGTTCTAATTCCGGTCATCGTATACACATGTGCCAAATTACATTCAAATCCGTTCAGCTGTTTTAGCGTGAGAGCGTAACAAACAAACATAAAAAACCCTAATCGTTTCTGTTTTTTTATAAAATTAGACTAGTAGTAACTCTTCAAACGTATCATCGTCATTTTTATCGACAAATCACTTCTCGACACGTCGCATCACTATTAGAAAATTGTTAATACCCGTAATTGAGTTATGTCCAAGCGACCTCAATGCTCCATTGTGGATTGTCAAGCCGCTGCTGGCAAACGTTACATCGTCATTAGCCGACATATTCGGCGAAAGGCCATCTTTTCGCCGAAAGTGTAGGGTTTCACCGACAGTTTCGGCCAAACCGGAGTCGGGACCATCGGATTGTTTGACATGTAGTGTTGGCAGAACGAAGAATAGTGGTTATTGTATCGGTAAGTCGATTGATACTTTATGTTTAGATAATTTAATAAAGAAAATAAAGAGAAGATTTACAATAAATAAAGATTTAAATCGTGTCTGAAATAAATTCGCCAATTATCAATTAATTATCGATCGAGATTCAATCCGGTGAAAACCATCAACAGCACTAATAACTAAGTTTTAGATCATATTTCACATTTACATTTAAAGCGCCGACCTCATCTAGTTTCAAAAAATATTATTGTCGCGTAAAAGTGTTTGTACAAACCTCAAACCTACCAGGCCACTCAGAAAGAATTGCGAAAAAAAGGTTTTTTGTATAAGAGACTGGCCAGTTATTAACTTTTATAAAACTAATGATTATTTATAAGTAAAAATAGGTGCGTTCCAATTTCAAAGTTTCCCTCCATATTTTGTGCGAGCTAATTGAATTATCGTGTCTCATTGGAAAACGGATTTGCGCCGGGAACATTTTCGCGCTATGATTTTCTATGATTTCACTTGTCGCCTGAAACCGGACGAATCATACGATAGACTTCAAATTGCATTCATGGATGCAGGCCCTTCCAAGGCAACTGTGTATCGTTGGTATAACGAATTCAAACGTGGTCGACTAACTTTGGGGGATGGAGAAAGAAGTGGTCGCCCTTTGACGGCTGTTACGTAGGAAAACGTGCTAGCAGTGAAACTTTTTCGATTTGACTGGCTACTTGGTGTCAATCCCTTTAAGGAACCAAAGAAGCATCAACGTCGAATGGTATACTACCAAATGCTTGGCAGAAGTTTTCTCTGTTGTGAGCAACAAGCGACCAAACACAGGGCTCCGCGGGCTACTGCTCCACGCACACCGCGCTCAAAACGAGGGACTTCTTGGACAGCACGCCGGTCAAACTTCTGGGTCACCCTCCTTACAGCTCTGACCTAGCACTGTGTGACTTCTTTTTATTCCCAAAAATTAAAAATCAGCTCAAAGGGATACAGTTTTCGTCGCCGGAAGATGTGCTGTTAGCGTTCGAGTAGGCTGTAAACGATGTGACTGCGGCGGACTGGAAAAAGTATTTCGAAAACTGGTTCAGACACATGAAACTTTGCATAGAGGCTAGTGGAGAGTATTTTGAAAAGATTTAATAAAAAAAATTGCACTCCGGGAGTGCCGGCAGAAGTGAAAACTTGATTATTAACGTTGAGCATGTTTGATATTTTGGAATGGTTAGGGAATAATTTGTTGTTCAATTTCCATATTTTAAGCACTTTATATTCACGAATTTTACGAATACACAACAATGTGATCACTACACAGACGGTCGAGCCATCAGCTGTCACCATCCATGGATGCGCGTGGCACGCTGTAACATAGACGAACATTCGCGCAAGCGCCCTGCGCCGCCTAAACGAAACAGTAGGCCCAGGCATACATTTTCGCCGCGCCGTAGAGAGGGGATAGCTGTCTACTCTCCATCCGTCCTACGCTTTTTCGATCAGGTCACGTGTCCTGACGCGAGTTTAAGATTTTATACCCATTACAGAAAAAGTGCTCAACGCCGCTAAAGAAGTTTTCACTTCAAAAATTGAATGATTAGTTTGAGCGCCATCTATAATCGAGTTGCTGTCTTAGAAAAAGTTATTTGTTACAATTATTTAATTCATAAGTAATATTTATTTTATGGCTTATGCTATATTACGATTTTATTTTTTTAGAATTAGACACACTTTTAATGACATATATTTTACTGTAAACTCTTCGTGTTTAGTAGTTTATATTAGCGTCATCTATGATTCCATAACCATACTAACCAAGGCTAGCCAAGTGATTCGTATTCGTTTTAATAGATGGCGCTTTTCCAAATTAAAACCATCCGTCCTACGCTTTTTCGATCAGGTCACGTGTCCTGACGCGAGTTTAAGATTTTATACCCATTACAGAAAAAGTGCTCAACGCCGCTAAAGAAGTTTTCACTTCAAAAATATTTACCTATAGAACACTTCTTTATATTTTCGCAAAACTTTCTGAGTGTCCCACGTATTTACAGAAATAAACTCATGTGTCATTAAAAAAAAATCCAGATATTTCATTTTTTCCTTCGGCAAGTCTCGGTTTCTCTGCTTACTTGTTAAATACATGCATTACTGTGAAAGCAAAAATGAAGGGCTTGTGGCTAAATAATTACAGCTGTACAAGTCGATCAAAGGTTAAGCTACGCTTGCCATGGTCAGTCAGTGGATGGGCGACCATCTATTACATATCAAGATACCTCCGTGCATAGTTAAGCACGTTAAGCCGTTGGTCCAGACTATCATTCGCAGTTTTTGTCAGTCGTTTTGGGTAGTCAGAAACCCTAAAAGTCTGTCAACCAATCTTGTCAAATGTATCAAGTTATCCAGTAACTGGGTTGCGAAGGTCAGTTAGGCAGTCACTACATGTAAAATACTGGTATTCAGCCGCATTCAGTTATACTGGAAGCCGATCCCAACATAGTTGTTAGGCGGAAGACGAAAGTTTATATGCAAAATTAATTGAAATTTGGGATCTTGTTTTTAGATTACTCACGTGGACAAAGTTGACTATGTTATCCATTGTAAGTATTTCTTTATCTATTTTTACGGAGGAATGAAATTAGTCGTCTGCATCCGGTTAAATTGTACCTATCTCAACAAGGTTCAGTAAAGGTAGGCAGATTTATAATTCAATCGACTATTCACCGTTTCTTAGCCTATCCCAAAATTACATGTAATACCATGAAGGCATAAGATTTATTTTTTTATGACATCTCGTAGTTGACCTTGAGAGGTCGTAACTACTTAACCGGGTTTTCTTTAATAAATTAAGGCCCCCAGCCAGGGCTAAACAAACTTAAAAATTAAAGCGACTACTCGCTAAGGGCACCGCCTGTGGGGTACGGCTCTCGGCTTAGGACGTCGCTGGTAGAGGGCAGCAAGAGACGGACTACATCTGAAAGATTATTATTATTTGGGGACAAAGGAGATGTTTCATTTTTATATGGGGCTCCGGCCATAACATGTACTTTTTAGCGAAGCTGGGAAACTTACCCCTGAATAGAATAAAGTAACATTTTTTTCATAATATCAAATGGTTTTTATGTAAAAAATAAAAATTAAAAATGATTGACGTTTGTCCTAAGAGATATCAAATGGTTACTTTGAATTCGTTTAGAAACACACTTCAAAAATAGAGACTTAAGATTTTTGTAACGATGAAATGGTCACACTTAATTATGTTTACTCAAAAATATGTATAAGAGAATAATAGTAATTTATTTTTAACACTACAACAATGCACACCTTTTTTAATTATTTTCTACGTTACGTTGATTTGATGAGATATGATTTCAGAACGAACAAAGTCTGCAAGCAAACGAGACGCCATGTTGAATAAAATATGGCAATAATTGGAAAACTATTATTTTTTGTACACAACAAATCAGGCTCAAATTTACCAGAGAATATTTTTCCCCAATTTGTGGTATTTTTTCCTCTTTTTCGATAAATGTACGTCTGATGACTGAAAATGAAACATCTCCTTTAATGCTATACAGGCTCAGCTACAACGCGGGCTGGCACTACGCCGAGTAAGAGTGGGACGGGAAAGGCGTAAGACGCATAATGCACTAGTATACAGTCCTCCAGACCATATTTCGGCCATGACTGCCACTTTCAATGGAGACTAGCGCGAGAGATATTATAGTGCACAAGTGTGAACGCAGGCACAGGGGCAATCACTCTTCTTTCTCTCCCATAGTCCAATGGGATGGCAATCCGACACGAAAGGAGAGAGATCTGGTGCAGGACAACGGCTTATCGTACTTTCCGAGGCCCGGGGGTACCACACTGCCAACTCTCACTAACTGTAAATAAGAAATTACTAGTGGAAAAACCCAATAAACCTTTGCCCGATCTGACAATCGAACTCAGGACTCCACGCTCAGTAGTCACGCTTACGACCACGAGATCAAAGGGGCACTTATTATGTTGCGTCGTTCTTCATTCTCTGTACATTTTGTCATTGCCAAAATATATAAAAGAGCATTCTTTAGTAAATTACAACTCATTACCACATAATTACCTTACTCTTGAAGATTCTTTTGAATACATAAAGTAAGTTAAATGAGCTACTAAACGGTAAGACAATGATGCTATTGATCTTGTTGAGGAATTATAGATATATTTTGCAACTAAATATCTTACAAGATATATATGTAGATCCCATTTCTTCCCGTGGGTGTCGTAAGAGGAGACTGAGACTTACTAGAAAATGGGCAGCAGCGTTCTTTTTTTAGGGTTCCGTTGCCAAATGGCAAAAAACGGAACCCTTATAGATTCGTCATGTCTGTCTGTCTGTCCGTCCGTATGTCACAGTCACTTTTTTCCGAAAATATAAGAGCTATGCTGTTGAAACTTGGTAAGTAGATGTATTCTGTGAACAGCATTAAGATTTTCACACAAAAATAGAAAAAAACAATAAATTTGTGTGTGTGTGTCCCCTGTAACTTCTAAAATAAGAGAATGATAAAACTAAAAAAAAATATATAATGTACATTACCATGTAAACTTTCACTGAAAATTGGTTTGAACGAGATCTAGTAAGTAGTTTTTTTTTTTAATACGTCTTAAATCGTAAATCGCAATTTACCTTTCATTCAATCAACTCAAATATAAACATTAAAAAAAAAAAACATTTAATTTCATAAACATAAACCTTATGCATAAACCGTGAATACCTTTACAGGTTTGTACGGAACTCTCGGTGCGCGAGTCCGACTCGCACTTGGCCGCTTTTTTGTATTTTACCATCATACTACCGCTTACTGAGCGTGGCGATTATGGCAAAACCCCCAACCTGGGGGAGGCCTATGCCCAGCAGTGGACGTGTTTCGGCTGAAATGATGATGATGCTGATTATCCTACAAGAGCGCCTCGCTGGTTTAGTGGTCGCAAACTCTACTGCAAAGCAAGATGTCTTGGATTCGATTCCAATGTCGGGCAAATTGTTATTAGGTTTTTCCATCTGGAATTTCTCAGTAGCAGCCCGGAATTGGTATTAGTAGTAGTTGATGGCAATAGGCTCGCCTCCTGTTAAATGTGACTAAAACAAAATTGGGGAAATGTGGATGTTCAACAGGCCTCTGCCTAACATTACAGGGGTTACAGGCACGATGTGATTTGTGTGTGTGTGTGATGTGTGTGTGTGTGTATCATATAAGACGCAGACATAGTTCGTAGACTTGAAAATTTCGTGGCGGGATGTGATGTGATGGGTATGCTAGCTTTGGCAAATTATTTAAGTAATTACTGGCATAATAAGTATTGTATAGAAACAAGTTCTTCTAACTTAATAGACATCTGTGCTTCTTTTAGGACAGTTTTTTGCGCCACTTCTTCCCAGCTAAAGCAATAGGAGGTGGTGGAGGGCGGCCGCTTTGGGGAACTGTCTTATGTCATTTCGACGTTCAAAAAGCTTTGTCTCTCAGCCTTGTTCAAATAAATGATATTTTTATTATGTTCGTTTTCCAACTCTCGGTGTTAAATAGTGCGTTTAAGAACCCGAAAGTGTATTTTGCAGCGATATTTTAATGTCCATTGGAAAGTGTGCTTAGATACGTCACAGCAACTACTTTTGTCATTTCTACGACTCAGTTCCTCTCATAGAAATCATGGTTCACAAGTTTTAAAAGCTGTTTGTATTTTAATGAGCGGCTTAGCTCAAAGAGTAATTAACAAAATTGATACTGATCCCCGTATTAGTTTAAAACTGCATCGTCCGCTGCATGCCGCTAATACAATTTTGTGCTACGTTGAGCAGAAGAACTACTGAACAGGTGTGCATTAGCGATGCCTCATCAAAGTGGACGAAATTCTATTTAATTAGAAAGCACCCTGTGATGAAGGAGGTGGATCAATCTAATGACTGGCCTGTTAGTCTAGTGGTTAGTGACCCTGACTGCTAAGACTGAGGTCGTGGGTTCGATTCCCACCCAGGACAAATGTTTCTGTGATGAGCACAATCATTTGTTCTGTGTCTGGGTGTAATTTATCTATAATATGTATTTATTTAGAAATATATAAGTAAATTAACAGTTGTCTGGTTACCATAGTACAGGCTCTGCCTAGTTTGGGATCAGATAACAGCGTGTTGGTTGTCCTAATATATTATATTACATATTAATGTCATCGGATTTTTTTCGGAAAGGACATTAGTAGTAGTAAAATCGTAGTCAGTCCGCGCCTTAAATGCTACAACTACATGCTACAGCTCCAACAAATAAGGTTGAAAATTGAATAAATATTTGGATTGACGATGTGACTAAGCTGCGAATTGGCATTTATTTTACGGGTTTTATTTAGATTATTCGGACTCCACACATTAAATTAAATAATTGTCTGGTTAAAGTTTTAAAGTAATGTTTATTCTATTGAACTCTTTAAAAAAAAAATGTTGTTATCGCTGAAAATACAGAGATGTTCGACGTCAAAGATTTTTTTGTGAAACAATTTTTATTGGGAATATCAAACAATTTTTCACTATTCTATTCGGTTAGAATTTTTCTTTAAACCCTTCTCTGTCCACTGTATTTTTTGTGTCGTATATTTTCATTGCGTTACGTCATACTCGATTGTCAAAGACACCAGTGTTTTGTGAATATTGAGGTAACACCGCGCCTTAATCGGCTATCGAAATCAAGCAAAACACGATATTGTAATGTTTTTTTTTTTCAAGTCTTTTTCACATCTGCGTAATAATACATTGTTGTGGGTTAAACGTAACAATAACGCCTCGCGGTTTCACCCTCATAAGTTTCGATCGAGTAAGAATATAGGAATAAAAGTATTCAATATTACAATCTAAGTCATGGTGTAACCATGTACCAAATAGCATCCAAATCGATCGCACTCCCTCTCACCGAGAGGAGGCCTGTGTCCCAGCAGTGGGAACGTTATAGGCTGCTGATGAACTAGGGGGCACGCTTATTGTCACAACCGGGCACAAATCTAAGGTCAGAAACAAAGCCATATCTATATTTTTTTTTGGTTTATGTTCTCGCCTAATAGAAATCAATTTTTAGTCGGCTTCAAGCAGCTCACAGACATAGGTGCCGATTCTGTTGTACAAAATTCTCTAAACTAAACTAAAAATCACTAAAATTTGGTTTATTCCTGTCAAACGACGATTTCCTATTCTGAAATAGACTAAAGTGACACAACTTAACTATATTTTAGTTTGACAGCACTAAGATTGCACTGAGTTTAGTGAAAATGACAATTTTGCTATTCTGAGTTTGCCGGTTTTCACCAAAAATTTAGACTATAATAATTTATTTTGACTAAATCTGACTATTTTTAATCGCGAATAAAAAGGTGTGGAATAAAACTAGTGGTCATGAACAAAAATTCACACCAACGCCTCGCCTTCACGTGCAAAAACAGTGCTGTATTTTTTATTTTTTCTTTTGCTTATATCTCGAAAATGGCGTGTCCTATCGCAAAAATAATGAAATTTTCGACCCCCTTTGTCAACCCGGAACATATAAATCTCAACACGTGGGTAATATTTTTTTATATTTTTCAAACAAAAAGTGAAAAATTCCATAATATAAAACACGTCCAGGCTGCCCCCTTGCGCGCGCCTTCGTCTCTAATAAATTCATTGCGTAGCGCACACAAGTACCACATTGCGAAAGCAAAAGAAAAAAAAACCATGTTGATTGTCAAATTCGTTTTTAGTCATGTCAAAATATTTTTGAAGTGAAAACTTCTTTAGCGGCGTTGAGCACTTTTTCTGTAATGGGTATAAAATCTTAAACTCGCGTCAGGACACGTGACCTGATCGAAAAAGCGTAGGACGGATGGAGAGTAGACAGCTATCCCCTCTCTACGGCGCGGCGAAAATGTATGCCTGGGCCTACTGTTTCGTTTAGGCGGCGCAGGGCGCTTGCGCGAATGTTCGTCTATGTTACAGCGTGCCACGCGCATCCATGGATGGTGACAGCTGATGGCTCGACCGTCTGTGTAGTGATCACATTGTTGTGTATTCGTAAAATTCGTGAATATAAAGTGCTTAAAATATGGAAATTGAACAACAAATTATTCCCTAACCATTCCAAAATATCAAACATGCTCAACGTTAATAATCAAGTTTTCACTTCTGCCGGCACTCCCGGAGTGCAATTTTTTTTAAAAGATTTTTCTTGCAGAATAGCGTTAAAATTCTCATAGCCAAAAGTAAGGAATTTTAGAGATAGTTTAGTTAGTTTAATTCGGTGTACAACAGAATCGGCACCAATATCAAAGTTAACTTTTACCAAGAGATTAACGAAAGAACAGCACAAACTGAAAATAATGAGCTGATGTCACGTGTCGCTACAATTTATTCCAATGATAAACTCGCATGTCTCACAAACGAAGCTAAATCGTTTCCCCACGCGGTCCACACAATGTTATTGTTTTGAAACAATTGGTTTAATTACTTCTTTGTAATTGTTACGTTATTTTTTGTGACAGCATCTATGATGGATTTCTTGTCATTATATTTTCTTGTAGTGAAAAAAAAACTGTTCTATGTATTTAGGAATGAGCGACTTAGATAAAAATATACCCTTTATTAGTTATTTTATTTGAATGATTGTTAAAAAAATGAAGTGTCACTTTTTGAGTAACAGAATCATAAATTGAAAGCAGACGAATTACAAGTAGGTCAAGTAGGCCACCATACTGCGATCGCTAACCCTGGGGAGGTTTAAAATTGGGGGAAGCCTAAGTCCAGCAGTGGACGTCTTTCGGCTGAAATGATGATGATGAAGGTACTTTTAAGCGACAAAATTTACAAGCTTTAATTATTCTATTTGCCCCTCCAAAATTTAGTTTCATACGGTAAGGCAAGGAACTCAATTACTATTCAAAATATTTTAAACACGGTTCATTATATTGACTGACTGCCTTATTGGTCTAATGGTACCAGACTGCTGAGCATCAAGTCCTCGGTTCGATTCCCGGGTCAAGCAAAGTGATACTGAGTTTTTCCACCAGGAATTTCTCAGTAGCATCCCGAAGTCCGGATTTGTGCCTGTTTGATGGCAATAGGCTTATTATAATTTTTCTGTAACACATTTCGACACAATGTAAAAATTGTTAAGTTCTAATATGTGTTCGTAGGCGGGTTGGCGATCGCAGAGTGGTGGTAAAATACATAGAAAATAGTTGGAGATCGGCTTCTAGTCTAACCAGATGCAGCGACTACCCATCTGACCTATATAACCTACCATTTCAGCTGAAAGACGTCCATTGCTAGATATATGCTTTCCCAAAGAGGGCAGGCGCGGTCCGAGGGGGGGGTCCTAGGGGTCATGACCCCCCCAAAAACAGTCATTCTGTCGAAACCCTGAACGATTTGCCTGTCTTACTACCTAAAAATATTCTTCAGTACTCATGGTGACCCCCCCCCCCCCCCAAAAATGTTAGGCTGCGACCGCGCCTGAAAGAGGGGGTGTTTGCCATAATTGCCACGCTTGGCAGGCGGGTTGGCGATCGCAGTATGGTGGTAAAATGCATAGAGAACGTTGCTGCTCATTCTTTAATCTTGTTCCTTAGTTGCCTCTTAGGACACCCATAGGAAGAAATGGGATGTACTACCCTTTACGTCCGATACCACACGGAAAACTGTCTATAACCCAGTTACTGTGTAATATGGTACTCATTGGTTCAGTACAACGAGCTATTCATTCAATTATGACAGGAAACCGTTTTTCCCCGCAGTGTCAGTGTACTATCGAGTGCCGTATGTGAGTATAGATATGATATGATATGAATATATGAGGCGCGCCCCACGTCGTAGTGTGATTGATTCGTATGCATCTTGTACTGCCGCGAACATAACTCGTTCGGATTTGTAAGCTTTTACTATTTCTTTCATGGCAGAATAGATGGGTCCAAAGAGCATTGTTTGAATTTATAGTTTGAGGCGGTTTTCACATTACTTTCAATAGTCTTAGAGAGTGTTGTTGTCTGCGATCCACAGAAACTGCCAGTGAAAGCGCGTAGTTAAATTCTGGCCTAACTGTATATAGATTACTACCGACACGCTAAGAAATCTTCAAAATACTTTCTATTGTTCATTTCATTCAATAACAACCGGGCAACTGCTTTTCCTAAGACAGTCTACTTTTATGTCTCTGCACAGTTGCAGAGACGAAAAAGTATTAATCAATCGACTTTAAAAAAAGGAGGAGGTTCTCAATTCGTTTTTTTTTTTGTTATTTTATTTAAAGATCGATTTGTTCTAATTTTTATTTTTAAAGGGTTTTCAATGGGGGTCCCATATAGCACATATGCTTCTTTTATATAACCTTAGCACTCCTAATTACAATACGGATTTTGACCAGATATCATTTCATTTTGTCCCAACTTTGGTCCTTTAAATGACAGTACAATACTCGTATCAACAGGCTGTTCATTAGTCAGTTCCCTGTCCCAACGAGTTCCGCCCTCGCCAGTACTGCCCACTACACCGGCGGCCAGTCGACAGGTATCCATTTAATCCATTCCGTTTTAATTTGTTTGAATGGACGAACATTTAATACGTCGCATCGCTGACGACGGGCTATTGATGTTTCATTTAATGGCTTTCAGTTATATTAGGACCGGTATTGTTTTCAGCGTGTTTGGTTAACTTCTGTAGGTTCTAGTATAAAGCATTTTAAGTTATGTTGGCATAGACTGAACTCTTTATGATCACCTTTCTCTAGACCGATCCGCGAACCGAGGGTCATATATTTCAACAGTGAAATTGTTACGAATACCATGTACCTGAAGAGAAAACAGTTAATTTTGTAACAATAATTAAATTCAACATAATGTTTTAGGAACTCGGTTATGTCACGAAACATACAAATATGTATAACTCATTGACCCTTTACTTATGAAAGGACCTAAGTGTTTGGGCATGTGGTGCTGTTTTTTAAGCATCCGTATAATTGTACTAGCCATTAGACACTGATGCGCAAACTGCATTAATGTAGCGCATGATTCTGAACCGTGTAGAATTTCTTTGATCTTCATCGTTTCCATTTGTGGTCGGCGCAACATATCTTTTCCTTCTATACTTCTCTATTAGTCGTTATCTTGGTAGTCACCCTCTTTCTATCCATATTATTACTCACAAAGTCCATTCATCGTTTCTATCCCCCCCCCCTACTCTTATAGCCATCGACATTCATATTCAAAACTTTCCTCACGACATTTCCCTAATTCCTCCGTACTATGACAACCGATTTCCACACAACTTTTTTGTTATCGGTGCCACTTTCAGACTTCGTAGTAGATATTTTTAGGAAGAAACATATTATTATATGTATGACTACATTTCATCAACAACAATGAAAATATACAGGGTGGCAGGGGACATCAACGCCCAACATGTGGCAGTGCATTATTCTAAACCCTAGAAAAACAATAGTGCCTGTGTATTGTTATGTTTTGCGAAACGTTAATCAAACGACAAGCTCCAGTAATAACATATTTAATAGTTTCTGAAGACCTTTTTCCCACCATCGACATTATCAATCAATGTACCCACTTATGAATATCATCACACGTTTTAGTTTTTCGTCTGTTATCAAAAATAAGACGGCTGTTTCATAGAAATGTGCAATACTTACGTGGTTAAAATGTATGAAAAGGCAGATTTTTTTATAGTCGACGAAAACTATTACTTATATTATGTTAGATGAGTTGTGCTCAGTAGGTGCGGGGGGTAAGAGTAACTGAACATATACTTAATGCGATGCTTATAAATTGAAAAAATATCCCTAGAAGTAAGCACAAGCGTATAAAACATTTCGCAAACGGTGAGCCTATCTGCATTACATACAATATGCATACTCACGCCTTCTTTCCATGGGAGTAGGAAGAAACTATAAAACACCACGTGTTACGATCGTTATTTAAACCTTTTCTTTCGTTGAAGTTCATATATCTGGTCATACACGCACACTGGTTGCGAGTACTCTCACCTGACTCTTCTGCAGAACTTCACCTATATGGTCACATTAAGCGATCACTTATCGAGATTCCAGGCTACTATTATGAAAGAGATTCATTAAATCAATCAAAATATTTCTACTAACTTTCTGGATATCCTTAAACAATCTAATTATCATTAAAGAACCTTGGAGTCTTGGCATTAAGCATGGAACAGAACTTAATTAAGACCTTGAATAGGTCTTTGTAGGTATCTAAATAATTCTATTTCAATGTAGCGTACTTGATCCTGGCTTTTGATACAATCCACTTTTCGGATTAAGCCTGACAATTGATTCTCTTACACAATACCTATACGGCTTTCTTTACAAATCCAGCTACAGTTGATTTGAACGGTAACTCAGTCTTTTGTCAAAGCGTCTAAAATTCAGTAAGCATGTTGACCAAACGGTTTTTCGATAAATTGGAACAATTTACACGAACACACCTGTATTCGGCTCGAAGGACGGGAATTTAATGTTTGGCATTCAACTTGACCTTGCCGATAACTAGCTGTTTCTTGATTTTTTTGTTTTATTTGAAGAAAGGGCTAGTGCAGAAATGGTAACAGTCTCACGCGTCTGTCGATCAGAGGTTAAGCTACGCTTGCCACGGTTGGTTTCTGGATGGGTGACCATCCATTACAAATCGAGACAGCTCCATGTCCACCTCTAGGCTATAATTTTTTCGGCATATCTTTGACAGTTATTACATCACTACAGACGCTCATAAGCCTGAGTCTGACAACTAGTTTTATCAAGGTCTCAACGGGTCTCGTGTTACCAAGTAACTGGGTTGTGGAGGTCAGATAAGCAGTCAATCAATCAATCAACTTAGCCTATCGCAGTCCACTGCTGGACATAGACCTCTCCCATGTTGCGTCACAACACTCTGTCCTCCGCCTTCCGCATCCAGTCTGCCCCGCGACTTTCCATGTCATTGGTTCATCTAGCTGGGGGGCGTCCCATACTACGCTTACCGGTACGCGGTTTCCACTCCAGGACTCGTCTGCTCCACCGGCCATCGGTCCTTCCAGCCCACTGCCACTTCAGCTTGCTTACTGTGCGACCTATGTTGGTAACTCCATTTCTTATTCAGATAATTTCTTTTCTGATTTTATCCTTCAAAGGAACTCCGAGCATAGCCCGCTCCATAGCGCGCTGAGCGACCTTGAAGCAGTCGCTCCATGTAAAATACTGGTATTCCACAACACCTGGTTTGACTGGAAACCGACTCTAACATAGTCTACTTATGTATCATTGGTGAAGACAAAAACATAGCAATTTGATGTAAAATAAAGTCTCTTTGCATTGATACTATTAATAATTCTATCTTCATTATCATCATCATTATTGGCTGCCTTATCCTACCCACCAACCAGGTCCAATCCACCAATCAACCCAACTTCATCTCGTTCTTCCCCGTGATCTCCTGTAGCTCCGTTAAATAATATTTGGTACCTCTTAGAAAAATTTCAATTAATTTTCTTTGTGACGGACAAAGCACGTCCAAAAAAAAAAACCGATCCGGTACTTCTCACATCCTGACGATTCTTTTATCTCAGTCTTTGATCTATCCTGCAAACTATTCGTCAGTATCCAGGCCACAATGCCACGTATCACGCCGGCTGGTGTCGCAATAGCGTGCACTTCTCAATTGTTACATATCGCACTTATCCAATTTAAGAACATATCCGTTACGTCGCCCACTGACTAGATTCCTTGTAGAGGTCGATATGCTTCTATGAGCATTATACTGTTTGATATCTATCTACAAAGGATTGTCATTTTAAGTTAGGATATTTTATTTCTCGATTTATGGAAATATTTGAGAACTGGTTAAACCTGCCTTCGTTTGTTATGTTGTGCCAATTCAAACAGTCATAATTAATTATCATCATTATTTACTTGGAATAGGTGCAACAGTATTTTTCTTCCAAACTTGTATTAATAGTCCTTATCACGGTAGTCACCCCCTTTCTAGCCATTTTAACTTTCACACAATCCATCCATCGTTTCTTTGGGTGTCGCCTACTCTTAAGGTACCTATCTACAAACTGAAAACCTCCATAATCTTTTTCTCAATCGTCCGCATCACATGCTTACGCACCATGACAACCGATTTACGTGTACCTAACTTTTCAGTTACCCATGCCACTGATTTCAGACGTGGTTTCAAAGTCAGAGCCGCATACGATCAGTAATACTTTTTATGCACAAATGAGTTATGAGGCAAAAATATTGACTATGTTTTATTTTATGTTCATCTTGACAGTAGATGAACAATACAAAATTTAAACCATTTCTAACTAGTGTGGGAGAAGTTTAAATAAATAAGTAAACTATCTTCCATTTTCTTCAAACAGCTTCGCCCCACCGACGATGACGGTTACGGTATCATCGGAGCGACGCGCGGACGCACTGGCGGCGCAGCGGTGGGGCCCGCCTCGACAGGTCACACTCAAACGCAGTCCTGGAGCTCCGCTAGGAGTCAGCATCGTTGGGGGCAAGGTGAGTTGTACAAGGATTCGATCAAAGGAAAGCAAGGACTTGATTGACGTGATGATACAATGACGAGAATTCAATCTCAATTAAGTGGAACCTAGATTCCTTCATAGCGATAGGACAACACAAAACATACGTACAGCATACAGCAACTACAATGTGCAGAAATTATAAAAGCTATATTTCTAATGTGATAATATCAATGTCCACAGAATCTTGATAACAGAAAGAAGGAATTAAATGTATGGAGACAATTTTAATGATTAAATTTGATCCTTGTCGTAGTCTTCCATGATAGAATAGTGTCTTTAGAAATTATAGGAGCGCGCAATGACTACCCGTAAATAAAATTTTGTACTTGTACAGGTTGACATAATCTCCAACCGCGACGGGGATGAAGGTGAAGAGAAAGCGATATTCGGCATCTTCATCAAGAATGTGGTGCCAGGCAGTCCTGCGGGGAACTGCGGAGAGTTACAAGTATGAACCATTTATAAATAAATCATCTTTGAGATAAGTAAAGTTGGGATGATTCGGGATATACATGTCGGCACTAAGATTATACGATGGATACAAAATAAAGTGATTTAAGAGTGGAGTTTTGTCGGGAATTATGTCTATTTGTTGATTTCCCATACGTTGAATTCGCAATCTCGCTCAGAGCAACCACGGTGCTCGATGATCGAAATAAACAGTTTTCTTACGATTTGTAGCCAGGTTAAAGTGTTTGGAAACTACCCAATAGAAAATAGAATGATAGCTCATGACTGAAGTGGATGTAAATACACATGAACTCCTTGATATACTTTAGCACTAGCATAGTCACTAAATATCAATATGACATTATTTTGACCAAATTATTCCTCACAGACAGGCGACCGAATCCTTGAAGTGGATGGAGTATGCGTGAGGTCGGCGCAGCATGAGCGAGCGGTGCAGCTCATCAAGGCAGCTGGCGATGCTGTCACTCTTACAGTGCAGAGTCTACTTGCATGGGTGAGTAAAGAAGCAATAAATGATAAAAGGTTTAAAAAAGAAAGTCTCTCTCGTTGATCGCAAGTGCTACTGCTGAGCATAAGATTTAGGATGGGATTCCCAGGTTTGAGAAAGAGTATGGACCGCTCGCGCTGGCGAGGTGGAGAAGCTTCAAATTTGGCACACAAGCCATCCTTCTCATAAGAATTGTTATTCTAATAGGCTTTCCCATACGAAGCCAACTCAGTGCGACGCAACTCATAAGATGATTTATCTACTTTTAGAAAAACTCACTGCAAAGCGTTGGTTTTTAAACAATCTCCTCTTTTCTTACCAATATTAAAAGAAAGAGGTTTCTAATTTTCCTGCATAACTTTCATTCAACACCGTTGTAAACTAGATCTTCGTTACAGAACACAGATTCTTCGGACGTGGAAGCGTCCACGCCTCCCGCGTCCCCCACCCCTTCAGCGAGGAAGTCCCCCGCACCACCGCCGAAGGATAATAAAACACCGCAGCATGAGATCAAGGTAACATAATTCCTTCCCTTGCTTCCTGCCCTCTATAAGTGACGCCCTAAGCCGAGATCCGTACTCCACAGGGGGTGCCTTTAGCGTGTAGTCATTTAGTTTTAAGTTTTTAAACCCTGACTGGAGACTTTTATTTATTGAGGCAGTCAAAGCCAAGTTTGGTTATGCAGCCGACAACCTCTTAGTCTAGTAGTTTACCCAACCTTTGCTGAGTTCTCCATCCAAATGATTCAGTGTATTGATCGGATACGTTTTTTAACGAACTTTAAAGCAAACCGAAAATTTAAATTCAAATCTGCGTTTCCATGCCTTAGCTTTAATTTCCTGTACAGATAACAGTGACATCAGAAGCTGACGAAGAGAAGGAAGCTGAAGGCGACCCAGAGAAACCAGTGGACAGTACACCTACAGACGAAACTGCTAAACAGGTGTACTCAGATGACTCCGATAGTAGTGACGAGGAAGATGACAGAGACCTGCAGGGCAGGACGTATTCTGATAAAGGAAACGAGGTGAGTAAAAGGAGTCTTGATAAGTGAGGGTACTTAGGTGTGTGAGGCTTATAATTGACAACCCCATAACTAGCAGTCGCTGAATGGAAATGTTGTACCCAGTATGAGCTGTAATCAGGAATGATAGATTGTGATGCGTTAGCATATGTATAGTTCATTTATATTTGATGAAGCCGTTGTTGCAAATACTGATATAAGCCTCTGTATGTTTGTTAATGTTTATGAGGTTTTTAAAGTAATAAGTCTTGAGGATAAAAAGATTTCAACAGATTTTTTTTTATTTCGGTTTCGTCTCACCATATACCCAAAGAGGCACTCGCGAAAAAAACACAAGATTGATGTACTCCTGTCGTCTATTCGAATTTCATTTTAATTAATCGGCATTTGTGAGGTAAACAACCTTTTTATTTCAAGATTTTGCCAGAGAATTTCTAAATATAAATGTTGGTCTCTCGGGTATGTTTGCCCTACCTATTGTAACCCCTTTCCCCACGAAAGTAAGGACCAAGTTAAAAACTAGGCATGGAAAAATGGTCCTTTTATACATGGGTTATTGAATGTATGGTTCTGATAATATTACGAAGGTCAAAAAATTAAACATCTCTTCTTTATCCTTTAGATTGATCGAGCTTCAGCCGGAGCCGTGAAACGCAGCAAAGAAGAGAAGGAGGCAGACCCCGAAGAAGAAGATGACTTCGGCTACACCACAAGTGAGTGGAAAGATACATTGTTCACTCTCGTCAACTTCTCGTTCTATATCGTTCATGTTTACTTCTATGCGTGTCTTATTGAACATAATAGGTGAAGCTTTTCTACTCTTAGAAGAATATTTCACGGTAAATGTTTTAATATAATATAATATTTAAGATATACTTTTGACATACCAACGGAACTTCAGTAAGTGAACTGACTGAAAACATCTTTAGAATTTTACGTTTTATCGTTAAAACTTTTTATTTATTCTTCAGAAAGATTATAGTCTAATATATAGGTAAATCATGGAGATTAAGACAGTTACAGTGGCCATTTACAAGCTTCCACAGTTAAAAACTAATTTGATGAACAAAACTGACTTCAGAAAAAATATAAAAACCGACGTAAATTTTCTAGGGTTTTAAGCACAATTTATTCGTGTGTGTATTATGAATTTATGAATGAGTGCAAAGATTTATGTTGTTCACTCTTATTATCTTCTTGTTCGTTCTATTCTCGTTTTTTTTCTTGGCGTGCTTAATTGAGATATACTATTACCAAAGAATGGGAATGTTACTAAGTATGTGAATTGACTATAAAAATTACTTCGAAATTTTACGTTTTAATGTTGAAACATTTTAGATGGACAAAACTAACTTCCTTCAGAATAATTTTAAAGACCTACGTAAGTTTATTCGGAATTTAAGCACAACTCGTTTGGGTATTAAAAGTGAGTGGAAAGATACCAATATATTTTAGAACTTTCGGCATTTTTTAAATTTTACAAACGTTACTTCAAAGCGTGCCGTATTGGCCACAATAGGTCGTGTTTGTACTCGTAAAAGGAAACTTTTACGGAAAAATTTGTTGAACGATATCTATAGTCTTCATTAGATTTAGTAATGCTTTTGTCATTCCAACGCGAATTAAAAACGTGTTAACGGGTTAACAGAAATTATGTTATGTCTTCGAAATTGTACGGTAAGTGATTGATAGTTTTCTATCGATCAAATTGATATTAAAACCAAGTTATGGTTTTAGATTGGCGTTAGTTGTATTTAATACTTCGATCCGAATACGGATTAGATGGGAGCAATTAATCTAAACAAAGACATCAATGGATCCCTCAGTTAGTTTTGTTAGTATTAAGACACTTGTTTAAAGTAAGTGAGTGGAAATATACAGCGTATGTGATTAGGTACAGAGGCTTTGTTTCTAACACGGTAAATTGACGATAACATAATTATATTATATTACTATGGACGGCTCGGCAGTAATATCTGATTTCATGATTCATCCATCAATACTTGTCTTGAAATGACGGCAAATATACATATATTATGATCATTTGTGGTAGAAAATATTTCCAAATTCAGTACCGAGTTACCGACGTGATATTGACCGTGTACATGACATAGACAAAAAAACATTCTTCGCCTTCTTGATTACGTATGTACTTCAAGGTTGAAGGTCGTGTCCCTGAAAGTTTTTCGTCGCTTTATATATGATGTTCTTTCACTTCGTTCGATCCGCGGCCTCTCATGGTGGTCGTTACAGAGAGTCCAATGAGCGCAATTACTTGTTTGGACTAGCGGTTAGGTGACCGGCCGCCAGGTTTTTTCACACCTACCTAGTCCAGCACCACCAACCTTTTAAGGTTATCTAGTTCCCGATTGACAATATGACTAAAGTAACCGAGAACCCTTTGGTAACAGATGGCCTAGTCTCCTCCTAGTTGTTCTAGGATAGATTTATTTGTTATATTGGTGGTCCATGGTACGGGAATGATTTTTTGCCAACACCACTTTTCAAGAGCTTCTTTTAACAGAATTGTCCACGACTCTGAGCTGGGAATAAGGAATATCTGGAATACAAGGTCTGGACGGGTCTCAACTCAGAAAACATTAGGACCAGTATCGGGATAGATTAAAACGGACAATGGACTAATTTCAAGAGAAATACCTTATATAAACGATATTCGTTTTGACTTGAACCAACTGATATTTTGATTTGTCGTGATTTTGTAACGATTTTAGTTTCAGTCTTCCCATATCAATTTATTGTAAGAAGCACTTGTAGCGGCATCTACACTGCCACATCGAACTGCGCATGACAATGACGGAACGCAAAAGGCTGCATCGCGCAAGCAGAGTTTACCGCGCAACTAGCTCGAATGTACAACGTCCCGACATCAACCGTCGAGCAGTTTCCCACCGGACACGAAACCCTCCTGGGATTCTCCCTTGTCTACGGAGGTTCTTCTTGTTAGTGTGTCAATAGCAATCTACGAGGTTGGAATTTTCAGTAGCGTCCGTCTGTAGTGTGCAAATAACAGACCACGCTGGACAATATATTAAGTGCCGCATTGATTGTGGGACTGCACTATATTTACACTCCAGGGCGGAGTCATCTGTAACGGAGGTTGACTGAACTTAACTCTCTGTTCCTCATACCTCCACAAACTAATTGTAAACAGACTGTTTTCCAAAATATACAATGTAATCACTACTACTATCCATAGTGCCCATAAAACACAAGTCCAGAAACCGCAAACCACCCAGGAAACCATTTAAACCCGTAGTTAATTATTACATAAACAGCATAATATTGTAACAGAGACGGAAGCTTGTGGTCTTACCAACGTCCGTAGTTCAAGGTCACCGACGGGTTAAATATAGGAAGCAAATAGTTACCTGATGCTGAATATTTTGGAAGATTATACCATTAGTATGTAACCAATCAAAAATTACGTTCATCTCATTTTGGATAGTTATTATTTAATAAAAATATTAATTGACGGGAAAAATCTATAGTTTAATAATTATAATATCTTAGGACAACCAGCGCACCGTTATCTGATCCCAAACTAGGCAGATCCAGTACTATGGCAACCAGACAATTGATAAATATACTTATATACATATTTCTAAATACATAAGTACATATTATAGATAAATTACACCCAGACACAGGTAAAAGGTACCAAACATATAAGGGGAATATACTAAACTTTGTGTAAATTCTTTCATTATCACTACTCTTAAAACGGTGAAAAAAACATCGAGAGGAAACCGACACGTCTAAGAACTAAAAAATTCGAAGACATGCAATATCTAAGACTTGAGAATACTTTTAGAAACTTCAGTGACTATATGAACTACGTAGGAATGAATCTTACTTTAACAACAAGAAAAACTACATTTACAACTACCCTACTGAAAATTGAGATAGAAAAGCTGTTAGGAAATGTTAAAATCGGACCCAAAAATATAAACGAGAAAAGTTAACTTTGTTACTTTTTGGGTAAACCGAACGAAAATACCTTTCTCCGTTGGATTTAGTAAAACTTCAGGGTTTGTGGTGCCCGAAGTTATAAAGTTTGGTTTAGGTATACTGTGTTCTAGCGGCTAGGGAAATTCACTTTTACGACCTGTTTTTGTTTCGTCAAGTTTGATAAAATATTTCTTCTCTTATGATAATTTTGTAAGACGTGGTCACGAAAATTTTATTTTCTAAAGTTTTACTCGTAATGTTATTAAATCACCATTATTATAATTTGCCTATCTTTTCCCCAACTATTTTGAAGTCGGCTTCTAGTCTAACTGGATGCAGTTGTGTACTGTAATATTATTAAACTACCTTTACTTTAAACCTTTGTATTCTACATACAAACCTTTATCTTGATCCACTCTGTCTATTAATAAAAACCGCATTAAAATCCGTTGCGTAATTTAAAAGATCTAAGCGTATAGACGCGGGAAGGAAGATCTAAAGTAGAAGAAATATTGGATGTTTTAAGGATTTTTTTTCTATTGACATGGAAGTCTTAGTTCTTCATTAATTTTAGAAAGAAACTCTATCGCAGTGCACTGCTAGACAAAGGCCTCTCTCAGACTGCACCACACCACACACACTTTTTTTTGGATGGGAAGTCATCAAATGACTGAGGGCATGTCAGACTTTTACTGACTAAAACCCACCCGTGTTCCTTCAGTTACCCATATGCCAGGGCTACGGTATCTCGTTTGAACATACTCGTGACCCTGGCAGGACTACAACACCCGGACCTCCGCATTGCGCACCAGTCTGTCCCAGCTAGCTTGTATAGGTGGTGGGTCTATTTAGTAGGGATTTTAGATAGGCTTACTTAGCCTTTAATAGAAAACATAATTTGACTCGAAGGAGCAATTTTAACCCTAACCTTTTAACTCTAAGAAGTAGTGTTAGATTGCTTGCTTTGTTGAAACGCTACTACCGTCAAGTAGTTTAGCCCATCAATACATATATTTATATATATTTTTTGAGAATGACTTCGCGCAGGTTTTTATAAATGAGTTTTTTGCCGGCTCTTCTCTATAGGAATCAATAAATTGGAACCGTGCACCTAGCTCTGACGTTTCATACGTGCTCACGTAAGTTTATGTGAAATAAAAATATTTTAATCTTTTAATTTTAACCGGGCTTGCCCATGGCTACCTTAATACCTTAATAAATTAAGGCCTCCAATAAACTCATCCCTTTTATATTTCAAAGAAAATTTTCTTCTAACACTGACAGCCGCGTTTCCAATTGTTAATTGTTTGAACCAATTTGAAACAAAAGTAGTATTTTTCACGCGGAACATGACATGACACATGGTATTTGTAACCGAGATGTTTAAATTGTCACAATAGGCTAGTTGACTGTTTTATCACTATAGTTTAAAAAAAAACAATTACAGGGTAATGTTCCATGTGACATCTAAACTTTGAATTTAGAATTTGGAACATAGTGGTCTGCAGGAATTGACGTGACGTGCTCAGATTTTCGTTCATCGTCGCGTGACCATAGCCTTGATTTTTACGCAATAATTAATAAAACAGTATTTATGAAATAAGTTGATTTTTTGCCGACGTCAAAAAAGGAGGAGGTTCTATGCCATGGTATTTTTTTTACGTATGTTCACCGATTTCTCCGCCAACTGTAGACCAATTCAAAAAATCTTTTTTTAATGGATTATGCTTCAGGGGTCCCATACACATTTTATTGACCTTGGTAGTTTTTGTTTTAGCTTTAATAATACGTATTTAGTCCACTATGTTTATCGTGATAATATTCTAATATTTTCTGTCGCTGCTATTGACCTGGCCAGTAGTGGTATACGAATAAGTGCTAAGTGCTGATACTATAACTAAAAAATGAAAAATTAAAACTTTTTTTGCGGAAGTCGGTAATTTTTTATTTGTTGTAAAAAGGTATTTTATATATTTACACAACACAAAACTTAAAGGTAATCTTGAAGAGGTAATTAGTGAAAAAAAAGCCCCAGGTCATTTATAAAGTGAAAAATTATGCAAGTTCGAGAGACCAAAAAAATAATAGAATCGTAGAGAGGTCGCATAATAGTATAACTGCCAATTAATTGCCAATAGACTCTTAGAAAAAACACATTTTTAAATCATTCTTTCACGTAGATATTCTGTAGTTTGAATTTATTTCCATTTATTTAAATAATGTATCTTTTCACTGCTTGTTTTATTTGTTTGTAAAAATGTCTTAGTTTTGTAAATATACATGTATATTATTTTACAGAATGTTATTATTTTGCTTGCACTTCCCGATCTAACTTATGTAGTCAACATGCACAGTATCTTCTTTCGATATTGCATCCTTTATGTACGTCAATCTAGCTACAGAGGATAATTATTCACAACTTTTTCTGGAACTCAAACTCACCTTTTTAACCGACTTCAAAAAAGGGGAGGTTCTATGTTCCACGGTACGTAGATTTTTTTAAATATATGTTCACCAATTTCTCCACCAACTGTGGACTGATTTAAAAAAAATCTTACTTTCTTATACCATTTGTACTATTTGTTAGAATTTGTGTGTTCAATAAATTAATGAAAATTTTAACAAGCAGTAAATAAACAAACCAAATGTCTGACCATTGTACATTCTAATTTCACAAAGGACCATTTTTGAGTTCACTCATGATTTTCATGAAAGGTTTCGTTGAGTAAAAGTCCCCTGTAGTGATAATAATTAATCCGCATGTTATGTTAGAGCGTATTCTTATCAGTCAGCACTACTGATACTGTTATCAGATACTGCAGTTAACATTGTGATCAATAACACACACACATAACATCGCGCCTGTATAAAGGGTTAGATAGAGGTGTATCTTTATTAGCAGGTACACTTACATTTCGCCAGTAATGTTTACTGCTGGTACACAGACCTCCTCTCTGTGAGAGGGAGAGAACAATAATTCACCATGCGGTCCCAGTGCGGGTTGGTGGATCTCCTTGCGACTCGGCAAACCTACCATCAGGTAGGTTCGCGAATCAACGCTGCAGAATCGGGACAGCCTCGTCAGCTCCGCCGCGACCCTTGCTCGAGCCAGCCCGCGCCGCTGAGCCTGTAGCTTTAAATTTGTCCCTAAATAATAATCAAATCAAATAAAAATATTTTTATTTCACATAAACCTACATGGGCACTTATGAAAAGTCAGAAGCTAGGTGCATGGTTCAAAATTGTTGATTCCTATGGAGAAGAGCCGGCAAGAAACTCCACGGTTACTCTTTTAAAAATAATTGGTTTTTACAATGGTTTCAAATTACAGTGTTGATGGGTATGGGAGGACGGTGTAGGACTGTCAACAAGTACCAGTTACTGAATAAGATAGAAAATTGTCTACAGTCTACAAGGCCTACAACGTTCTCACATTCACAAATTATAAAATAATCTACATAAATAATAGTATTTCATAAATAAGACATAATAAACTATTTCAACCAAATGTCATTATAGCCATGACAATTATTCGGATTCAACCCGTCCCTTGCTGCCCTCTACCAGTGATACCCGAGATCTGTACCCCACAGGGGGTGCCTTTAGCGAGTAGTCGCTCTAGTGTTAAGTTTTTAAGCCCTGGCTGGAGACTTTAATTTGTTAAGGTAGCCAGAGGCAAGTCTGGTTCAGCAGCCGATAACCTTATAGGTTGACCTGCGAGATGTCATTCCAAAAACAGCCTCATCAGAACCCTGAATGCAGTACCTACCATATTGCATAAGTATTACAGTTTTCTTAAATATTTAATTTTCATGGTCCATTCTAAGTTCTAGGAACGTTGGAAGGTGAACTGATAACTTTGTGAAGGCCGCAGGAATCCGCTGGATGCGGGAAGCAAAAACCGGTCGAAGTGGTGGAGCTTGGGGGAGGCATATGTCCAGCAGTGGACGTCTTTGGGCTGAAATTATGATGATGATGCTAATTTCTCCACTTTTCTGAACACAACTCCCACGAAAGTCAATTACAAACACGTAATCAAGGTCGGTTCTCATCGCTCCCGATCTCGCGAAACGATTCGTAATTAAATGGAAATGATGTAAAAATACATAATTAATTAAGCACACACGCAACACACCGCGTACACCTGTTCACCGTATTGTTTATTGAGAGTGACCTTCGTGTGTCAGAAATAGATGCTTACACATGGCACGGAATATGCGGACAGAAGGACCACTGTTTATGAGGTTGTGCAAGTTGGTGTCGTAAAAAGTAATTAAAGGAGTTTTCTCTCATGCAGCAGAGAAATATAATGTAATTATTTTATAGAACCAATGTTAAAAATGATTACCTTATTATTAACTTAAATTAATGGTGGTATGTTACTGTTAGCAATTTTCGTTTTGATCTTTACTGCGGTCCCCAAACTAGGCGGCGCCTGTTTCTTGGGGACTAGGATAATTAACTACTCAGCAAAACTACTATGTGACACCAAATGCACAGTAATACTCAGCATTGTTTTGTCAGCAATTGGTTTTTCTGTTAGATAAACAGTCATTAATTTTTCCACTGCTGCGACACAGGCCTCTTTTCTTTTAAAGTGGGGTGGGTTGTTCTCTACAACGCGGGCCCAGTGCGGGACGGTAGATGTTACAATGTCTTAAATTCATTGCGTTATTAACATTGTTCAGCAGACACATTTATCGAACATATGAAGCAATATATTAACAATATCCTTTACAATGATTCAGATTGTAATTGATAGGGTGATACCAAATTTGTCTACGTAGGCGTGATATGTCTTGCAACAAAAGGTGGTCCTTCTGTTCATAATGTTATGTTCAAACAAACTGTAATCGATTCCATTCGATGTTAGAATGAAAGTTACATTAGATCGAAAGTTGGAAGGATTAGGAAACCCGCGGTGTGCTCGTGTTTACATGAAAAGTTGTTTTTCATGCTCATATAAGACTTTTGGAAATGATTCTTACTGTTTAAGCTTCTGCCCGCGGCTTCGCCTGCCTTGTGGTTTAATTAAAGTATCTAAATCTTCTATAAATTTTAAAGTTAAACTGTGTTATCGGGTCTAGTCATAATAGTAACCAGAAAAAAAAATTGTCACTTTGATTGACTGTACTAATAAAAAAATTACACAACTTATATATTTTTCAATACTTTCTGAAAACTCTTATGACTTGGCCTATTACTCGATGCCAGCTGCACGTCGACTTCTGGGACACCTATATAAACAAAACATAAAAATAAGTGAAAAATTTAAAAAAATAAAACGTTTTCAATACTCACAAAACTGGAGAAAATTGCTAATTATAGTGACTGAATTCTAGTTTTACTGATGTGCCAATTAATTCGTTTGAACTGTTTTTTATCAATTACTAACTTAGGATCATATTAGGATAAGTATGGCTATTACTCAAATCAGAAATATAGTATAAAGGTTAGGTTCAATACAAGTTAGTCTAATGAAATGAAATATTGCCAAATATCACGAAACACTCCAATTGCGTGACAAGTGGTGTCCCGAGAATATTCCTGACATTCCTTCAGTTTCAACTACTAATAACTTCTCAGTAATTGATATCATACAGATTTATGAATAGAAATCTAATTACGGCGTCTATAATAACAATTCTTCTAACATTAGAATGAACGAGAATGTTTTTACAGCTTCAATCTGGAAACATCCGGTTTGTTGTTGAATTAACCTAGAGAGTTCTAATGCGCCGCTTCTCATCTGCGATTTAGACACAATTTTTTATGATATAGAAAGTTAAGCATTTTTTTTTTAATGAATTGTGTTTTGGGTAGTCTGCAGACTTAAATGAAATGAAATAGTCTGAGGTCTTAGTGGCTCGTGGTCTTAGTCTTTATATTCTTGAAAATTTTCTTATCTTTGATTATGACCTCTCCTCTTCTAACTGATAGTTGTCAGTCACTCTATCTTCTTGCTGATCCATGAAGCACTGATGTTAGTCTACATACCTCATAAACTTATGTTCTTTTTCCCATGAGGGTAGGCAGAAACTACAGGTCACCACCTGCTAAGATTATATATTCCATTTGGTTATTTGTTTATTTGCATTCGTTTATTGTTTCTGCCGATAGACTAATATTTCATGTTAGTCACTCTATATTTTTGGTTGATCTATTAAACTTTGATTTTAGTCACTTTGTATTCCAGTCAATAGACTAATATTGTATGTTAGTCTGTCTGTCTTCTAGTTGATGGTCCAAGCTTTGATGTTTGTCATTATATCTTCTTGCTTACCCATTAAGCATTGCTGTTAGTCATTTTATCTAGCTGCACGCGTAGCATGACCACCATAGAAACGAGTTTTGTCGACGGAAGAATAGACAAAATGGCACGGCGATGTTAAAACTGAAGAGAGGAAATATTTCTATTCTTAAGTCGACAAAATTCTACGATATCGAGCATGGCGACTGATTTTTCTCTACTTTTGAGTTGGAGTTTCAGTTGGGGGTACATTTTTTTTTACAGGATTATATTAATTATAATCATCAATACAATACTCTAAGATCGTTTAATCCCACTGTATGGCTATTCAATGAAAAAGTCCTTAGCGGATCTACCTTAATTACATTAGTTACCACTCTCTTGCTATGGAAAGAATAACTGTCTTTGTCTTCATAGAAACCCGAGTCTACGTGTCGCCCCGTGCTCGAGCCGAAGAGATGTCGAATTTAATAGAAAGAACTTTGTCTATTCTTTGTAGAATAGAGATAGAATTGGTCATACTAGGCCTGCTGGTGAACTTATCTTAGATGTTAGTCTCTCTATCTTCTTACAGATATACTACATTTTATACTTCACGGTGAGATATACTCAAATTCTGTCACGAAAGATAAAATAAGGCATATTATGTTGCTTAGACTTTGAAGCTTTTTTAGTTATTACTGTCTGATCATAAACTAATGATAACGTCATCACTGAAAACGAAAAAAACATACCATCATAATTATTACATCACCATTTTACTGTTTCGTATATTCACTAAAAAAATAATACGACTAGTCAGTTCTGGAACTCCTCTATAAAAACAAACATAGTTTACGACCTACATGAGATTGAAATTAATTCGTCAGAGTACATCATACACGGTTGGTCTGAAGACTGATCTTATGATGTATCGTCAGAATGAAGATATGTTTTATTTTATTGTGTCGTAAAAATGTAACTACGTGTGTACTGGAATGCTTTCTATTTTTGTTTCGTGGTGTATTGATGGTTGAGGCAGCGAGCATGTAGACGAGCATTTTGATTATAACATTTATTTATATAAAGACTGGCAGCGACATCGACGCATAAACTGTAACCATGAATTCAGCATACGAGACTAGCCCCTTAGCTTACAAACTTTTCAACGATTTAAAATAAAAAACTGCTCTTTCATAGACAAGCGCAATACCTACGCGGTCAAAATGTATGGCGCAGACATATTTTTTTAGGAACCGCCGAAATATTTCTACGCTGCCTGCGTTCAGTACTAAATACACGTGGTAAAAGGCTGCACGTCTATATTCCTGTCCGTCGAAATGATCAATCATATTATTTTAAGTAAACTAAGTATTTCTCTTCTTTTGAAAATAAAACTAACTGATCAGATTCACGACACAACAATACACTCGAAGACGGGCATCGCCGATGTTAGCGATAAGGCCGCGAGACTGAAATAGGACTGGACTGACTGATTGGCCGGAAAGGCAGCAGACAAAGATGACAGAAAAAGTATGGGAGACGCTTTTACCCAGCACTGGGACAGTATAGATTCCTAAGAAGGGACTCCTAAAAATGGTGCTGGATAAGATAAAAAAACAAAAGTCATTTATTCAAACTAGGCTGAGAGTCAGCACTTTTTGAACGTCAAAGTTACATAAGACAGGCCCCCAAAGTACCTGCCCTTCACAAACAATGTAGTTGCTGCAGTGACAAGCTTCCTACGAGTCACAGAATAATCCCATTTTTGGTCCTTTACTACGCATTTGTTAGAACTTTAAAAAGACACCACAAATAACCTAGTTCTTAATGCTAAGAAAATGAAATGTATAAAGTTCGCCTTACCGAATGTTAGGAATCTGGGACCCAATGTCGTTTTAGATAATGAGGTGCTTGAAACTGTACACTCGGCAGTTTTTCTGGGCATAACAGTAGACGCCAAACTTCAGTGGGGATCACATATATCAAGCCTAGCGGGAAGGCTCAGTTCGGCCGCCTACGCCGTAAGGAAAGTTAGACAGTACACGGACGTTGATACAGCTCGATTAGTCTATTTTAGTAATTTTCATAGCATAATGTCCTACGGCATTCTGCTGTGGGGCAAAGCCGCGGACATTCAGAATATTTATGTTCTTCAAAAACGAGCTGTTCGAGCGATTTACCAACAAGGTGCTAGAGTTTCTCTGAGAGATTTGTTTAAAGATATTGGTATTCTTACGGTGGCATCACAATTCATCTTCGCCAACATCTTATATATTAGGCAAAATATACACTTGTACACTAAAAACAGTGATATTCATAATATTAACACTAGAAGTAGGAATAAACTACGTGCTCCCTTTCACCGGCTTCATAAGGTTCATAATTCTTTTGTTGGTCTTGGTATTACCTTTTATAACAAGCTTCCCTCTGATTTGCTAGATTTGCAGTTTAATGAGTTTAAAGCTAAAGTAAAATCCAACCTTTGTTCAAAGGCATACTATTCTATCAACGACTACTTAAACGATAAGAATAGTTGGTCGCTGTGATCAACTTAAGACAATGTTTGTGTTCTTTCAATCCAGAATTAGTCTTCCTACTGACGGTTTATATGGGTAGTTCATATATTTTTTTTATTTTTATTTAACTGCTTTTGTTAGTTTATTTTTATTTTCTTTTCATTTCATTTATTGTGTATATGTATCATTTGCATCGTATATGTAAGCGGGCACGCCCTTTATGCCTAGAGGCTTTATTAAGGTTTTAAGTTCTGTTTACGATTTTGTTTTATTATTATTTCAGCTTGAGTTTAGTTTTCAATGTTTTGTTGGTATATTGGCGTGTGCTAGCTGACATATGGCGAATAATGTATGTTTTGTTTTATAATATTAATAACTTACACAATACTGTATAGAATCAAGTTCTTCTAACTTAACAGACAGCTGTGCTGCTGGGGAGTTTGTTCCGCTACTTCTTCTTCCCAGCTAAAGCACTAGGAAGTGTCGAAGGGCGGGCGTTTTGGGGGGACTGTCTCATGTAACTTTGACGTTCAAAAAGTGCTGACTCTCAGCCTAGTTTGAATAAATGACTTTTGATTTTGATTTGATTTTGACATGATTGAATTTATACAACAAAATACAAAATGAATTTATTTTTATGAAACGTGCGAGTTGCAGATTCTTCCGTTCTGTGTGTATTATAACGTGGTACGCCGAACGGGCACCTGAATGCATTCAAGTGGAACTTGCGCGAATTTGTGTGCCGCAGTATTTTGTATGTTCTACGTTTGAATATTTCTGAATTAGATTCGTTGGCCTTGCTTGAGAACCTATACAAGAAAAAGTTCATGAAAAATTATTCGAAGTGAAAAATGTTGATGGGTTAGGTAGAGTTACACCGAACTGTGAATTCGCCAGTAACGTTTAAATTCCATGTATAGGGGGTGAGCCAATTGCCATTAACCGGGCACAAATCTAGACTTCATCGACTACGGAATAAAAAAATAGAGTCGTAAAATGCCAACTGGGAGGTCTCCTCTCTGTGAGAGGGAGTTGGAGAACAACTCTATTTAACCTTTCATGGAGTACAGGCATGATGTTAGCTAAAAACAAGTGTAACGTAACAATCAAAGAATGCTAGAAAACTCTTTATTATGTACAGACGCCAGCACATCAAGGTAACCGAAACTGTCAAATTCTCCCAATCAACTTTGAACTTAATGTTTTAGCGATAAGGTTGAAAATCTGTTAAAGAAATTTGTCTGATTGTAGTAGCTCGATGTGCTGGCGTCTGTACCTTCACCATAAAAATTACAGACATATAAATTTTACAATCTAGTTTTCAATAATCCAGTTTGGTCCTTGCATCCAAAACTATACTATTAATACGTCGATTTGTAATACTATTAGCATCTGCCTCACTAACACCACTGTTTACATATTCGCGCCAACTGTGGTGTATTTAATCGAACTATAACTATTAAACTTTGGCAACTAAACTCCATACATTACTAAATGCTCAATGAATCATCGGGAAACCATGCCAATTGAAATGCGATCGCTTTTTGTTCCTTATTTACCTTTTTAAGTTTACTTCAAAACCGGACAAGAACTAATGTGACTTTTCAATTAATTTATTGTTTATGTTCTTTTGGACATCGGTAAAGGAAAAACATAGTGAAGAAACCTGGACATGTCCAGGAGATGTAACCAACTTCTGGAGGGAGGTGCGCTGGTTGAAATAACCACTGATAGCCACCATATGGCCCACGCACTATGGTCCACCTGAAAGACTAAGCTCGGAAACCAAACCCTCTAAAGATAAGTCTGAAATCCAGTACTTACCTATCTTGAGCAGTCGGGGTGATCAATGCTCGTGCCTTCTGTGTATAAGAAGAGGGATTTGCATAGCAGTGGGACGATAAGATTCTGACAGGAATATAGATAGTTCGAGCTGTAATATCACTACATAGTATAAAACAAAGTCGCTTTCCTCTGTCTGTCCCTATGTATGCTGAAATCTTAAAAACTACGCAACGGATTTGGATGCGGTTTTTTTAATAGATAGAGAGATTCAAGAGGAAGGTCGGACAGGTCGGTTTGGGGTCGGGGGCGAGAACGTTAAATACGCGGGCGAAGCCGCTGGAAAAAGTTAGTGGAAAATAAATAGCATTAATTATGTTTATTCAACTTTCTGCTCATTTAAATAACATCACACCTGTAGTGCCCAAAATCATAGATAGAGGTGCACCCGTGGGTGCAACTATAGTACGCCCACATGTCGCCATTTATGTTGCTACTGAGAAATGTTACTGAGAAAGTGTTGATGGTATAACCTAATCGCATAAGCACTTTGCCCGACTCGGGAATCGAACCCAGGACCTCGTGCACAGCAGTAGCGCTTACGACACCTAGACTAACGAGACAGTCAGACCTATTTAAATAGTCTTAACTAAAACTGCACACTAATTGCGCAACACATTGCAATCGAAATCTGAAACATTTTGAAGCATATTATAAATCCATTGTTTGTCTGGCCTGTTAGTCTAGTGGTTAGTGACCCTGACTGCAAAGACTGAGGTCGTGGGTTCGATTCACCCCCAGGACAAATGTTTGTGTGATGAGCTTAATCATGTGTTCTGTGTCTGGGTGTAATTTATCTATAGTATG
The DNA here is from genome assembly GCA_947507805.1 of Aporophyla nigra. Taxonomy (NCBI): domain Eukaryota; kingdom Metazoa; phylum Arthropoda; class Insecta; order Lepidoptera; family Noctuidae; genus Aporophyla; species Aporophyla nigra. The sequence continues at coordinate 19,365,137 of OX382315.1, forward strand.
TATGTACATATTAAGAAATATATAAGTATATTTATCAGTTGTCTGGTTTCCATAGTACAGGCTCTGCCTAGTTTGGGATCAGATAATGGTGTGTTGGTTGTCCTAAGATTTTTATTTATCGTTTTATATCTTCGTGAAATTATTCTACTAACCAAAGTAAATAACGCAATGAATTTTGTTTAACTGTCAAAATGAAAGGCATTCCTACAGTTAGCGTGTTACGTAATAACCCTGAGGGTAGGTAGATCTTGTGGCCAATAGACAGACATTAAGAGATGATATACATTGGTAATTGTGCTTTATCACTGGTGTGTATAAAATAACTTTTCCTTTGATGGTCCTTTGACCAACAGACTGTTTATAACTCAATCGCGACCAATCCAAGCGATTCTCTATTATTTTGCAACGAATTCACTCGTAAACAATGAATTCTGCACTGAAATCGTACCGTTCATGAATATTTCTCAGATCATTACCTAAATAATGTTGTAGCAAATAACCAACTTATATTTGCAGCCATGAAATACCATTCTTTTATTTGCCATTGCAATATCAACTTTAAAACATCGTATTACAATTCTTTAGTTCTACAAATTCGAAACACCAACCGCATTCAAAAAAGCTTTTGCTAACGAGCGAAAACTTCCGACCGGTGACAAATTTTCACGAGTTGTCAACTTTTCCATATTTGAAAAGTACTTGAGGGCCACTTGTCACGTCATAAGTTACTCTACTGATATTAAAATATGGTTTGATATGGGATGCATGTTTTTATTCATGCTTCTATTTTCTCCAGCTGAATTCGAGAACGGTGTTTTTTAAATTGAACTCTATGTTCAGGTGGTATGGTTGAATATTGTTTGTGTGTCGCTGAACGAGGAACCACGTGTTTGGTTTCCCTTCAGTGGCACGTCAGCTATGCTCGAGGTCAGACGTCTCGTTTGACGATTTTCGCGCGTTTTTCCTTTTCATGCCGTATTTTCTTTTCAATTTATTTTCGCGAGTTTATATTATGTTCCAATAGTGTATTCGTGACGCATTAAAAAACAAGTGTTTGTGTTAAAATAAAAGTTGTTATAAATAATTTACAATGTAAACAAAGTGTGAAAATATGTAAATTAAATATTTTGTTTTTATGGATTTTCAGGAAACGGTATAGTAACGTCATAATTACGTCATCATCAATAACATTTTTAATTTAAAAAATAATGACTCGCTTGATAGAAGTTTCCTTCCTCGTAAATTATTGATAGCTCCATAATAATTATTTCTATTCACTAACCCATACCAAGTATGTTATAGTACGAAAGTGAAGGAATTACAGAACTTAGAAAATCAAACAATGTACAGGTACATATAAAATCTTCTTAATCATGAAACAGCTTCCGTTACTAAAATAAAATACATGTTGTCTATATCTCTTTCTACTCTTCTATAGTAGGTATGCTGGAAGAGATTTCTTTAGAAATAAGCCTGATTTTTGTCCGTATTTCTCGGATCCTTTCTTCTTGTGTGTACATAAATGCTGAAATAAATCAATTCTATTATTAGACGTTGATGTCCCACTGCTGGGCAAAGGCCTCCGTACTCTCTTTCCACCTCTCTCTGTCCAGAGCTGCCAAGGACCAGTCTTTATTGAAGGAGACCAGCTCATCCTGTCATCTCCGTCTGGGCCTGCCGCGATGTAGTTTTTCAGTAAACAAGTCTGCCCCCTGCAGTTGCTTAAAACATAATATTTATAAAATCAAATTTACGGTCCATAAGCTAGATAGGAAACGATGACCTCAACTAGTTTAAAAAAATATCAATTACGCGTAAAAGTATTTGTAAAAACCAACTTACAGAAATAAAATCATTTATCATTTATAGAAACTGGGCAGTCCCATTAAATATGTATTATTGTACAATCGGCACTAAATATTCTACTTTTCTACGTTCCTCTTTTGAATTCGATAATGTACCAATAAATATATATCGTTAAAAGAGTTTACTTTCGATTAAGGCCGCTCGTAACACTGGCCACTTCTAAAAATAGAAACAAGAATAAGGAAATATTTGTAGAATGCGTTTTGTTTTTTGATATCATTCAAATGGCGAATACCTATTCCTTTTTCGAATGTGGTTTTCCTATCCTTATGACGTCGTGAGCTATGTAATCTATACATATTTAAAAAAAAATCGCTTTTCGTGTCTGACTGCGTTGTTCTTCTAAATCATGCAACGGATTTTGATGGGTTTTTTACCATCATTTAAACAAATTAATTCTAGAAGGTTAATATGTAAACTTACATATTTATGACGACGATTTGACAAGTTGCAAAAATCGTGCCATGAAAGGGTTGTGCTACTAGTATTGGTATAATGTGACAATAGCACATGTCGTGGTGAAAGGATTAGCTGTTCAATGGAGGTGTTAATTGGTTTGCCTGCTCAGTGTACAAACTCAAACACAAATAGTAAACCATTGAGAAGCATTTTTCAGTTGGAGGAGTCGGTTACTCAGAAAGATGACGCGAAACTAGTCGCCATTCCAAAGTGTAGTAGTAGGTTCATATAGAAAGTATAAGTCAAGAAAATACGTTTATTTGTGGTGAATATGACTCATAGAAAGACCAGACATGAAAAAAAGAAAATATGGAGGAGAACAGACAAGAAACTTCACGGACAGTCTTTTCTACACTAATCTTATAAAGAGGAAAGATTTGACTGTTTGTAATGGATAAACTCAAAAACTACTTACACAGATTAAAAAAATCTTTCACCAATGGAAAGCTACATTATTCCGGAGTAACATGAAATGAAATGAAATGAATTGCACCGATCCCAGCGTGGTTTGACCAGACTCGATTAATCGAATGAACCCCGAGATTTGCACTAGCCCCTGAAGTCTCATGATTCATGGTGCTACATAGGCCATTGCATATCAAGAAGTAGACCGGGGGGCGCTGTAATGGTAGGGAAGACGTGCCCATAGGATAGGAAAGGATTACGAGCCTACCGACTATGCAGCCTTAAGTAAGCATTGGACTAGTGGAGAGAAGGGTGATTTGTCTATAGGAGGGCATCTTTTCACGTCGTCGCCGGCATCTTGATCCAGGTAGAGCTTCACCGATGCATCTTTTGGTAGAGTTAACCGTTTGCTTGGCTCTTTTCTTTGTCGAGGCTTCGCTATGTTCCGTGTTGTTGTTTTCTTGGTCGTCTTCTGAGTTCTCGCTGATATCAGTTTCTGTTTTTTTTGTAGATATCACTAGCCGCTTTCTTGATCTTATTTCTGTCTCCAGCAGTGTCCCTCCCAAACTAGATTTCCTTGTCGAAGTATTTCATGTCCTGTTTTAGGTTGTCAATTGATGATTTGGCCTTGTACTGCATTGCTGCATGTAACAGGTGTGGTTCAGAGCGTCTGAAGATGTGTGCTGGGTAGTACATCCTGTGGTTCTTGATGCGTTTTGTTATGGTTTTCCCAAGATTTGATGCATTTTCTTCTGTCTCGGTTTGTTCCTAGCGTGTTTGATCGATTCTCTCATGATAACTCGTTCATATATTCTCTGTTTTGAATGGATCGCCTTTGTGAGTGCTGATACTTTTAAGCCATATAACATACAAGGTACGATAATGTCTCCAGCTGTGTCCGTCTAAAACTTGATTCCCATGTCGAAGTAAGTACTCGTATTTCATGTCCTGTTTTAGGTTGTCGTTCCATGTGTTAGTAGGTCGTTCGACCTTCTTAGATTTGGCCTTGTACTGCATTGCTGCATGCATGTGTGATCAACCACATCCTGTGGTTCTTGACGCGTTTTGTTACGGTTTTCCGATTAAGATGTGATGTATTTTCTTATGTCCGCAGTTTCTTAGTTTCCTGGTTTCCTTTTACCTAGCTTGGTCAATCAAGTCATGACTCAACTCGTTCATTTCTTCTGAGTCTTGATCTTTTCGCTTTACTGACTGTGATAGTTTTAAGCCATGTCATACACAGTACGATAATCATTACATAAGTCTAACTAGCTTCCAGTCCATCTTTGAGTTTACTATGACTGGTAGTTATGATTTGGTGTTTCTTGTGGCCTGTTGGCATCGTTTTAGTTCTTCCAGCTCATCGGTAATGAGGATAAGGTAGTCCGCAAATGATAATACCACCGGGAGTGATGATGATTTTCTTTATTTCTTTCGTCGTCGGTCTTTCGCATTGTGTTCAATTATCAGTTTTGTTTTATTAACCGTTGGTATATGAAGGCCCTCGGACCTTTTTTTTTCACCCATTTGGATATCGGTATGTACTTACCCTGCCCTTTTTCGTTTTTGTTTGTTGCTTTTTTTTTCCTGTGGAATGTGTTGAGCATTTGCATGTGTTTTGCGGGGTGTTTTTTTTTTTCCCCTAGTCCGGTGAAGCAGGTTTTATCACGTTGTCTGCATGTGTCTTGTTCTGATATTTAACCTTTTGGAGTGTTGTCTGGCTTTCTTTTACGTGATTATGTATATTGGAGTTATTCGGTTGCTTGCTTTGCAGGAATTTTGCCTTCTGTAGGTTAGGAAGGGCTAATCGGTGGTCCCTTGAGTAAATTGACTGAAGAGTCAGAGTTACCTCCGTTAGAATATTCCAGGTTACTTCGATGTTTTCATTCGTTGGGGTGATTACTACATTGCTAGTTTTTTTTTTTTTTGTTAAACAGTCTTGGTATTTTGGTTTGGTAGAATTTCTATTCAGCGCGTCACAGTTGCATTGTTTATGATTGATATACTTGGTCTCAACCGTTGTTTCATTCGTACCTTTTCATTGTTTTTGTGTTTGGTTTTTCCCTTTTTGTTTACTGTTCTATGATATTTGATCTTGGCAATCCCCAAATTATTTTATTGTATTCTATTTGAAGTGTTTCCCTGTTGGCAATATTCATTAATAGTTCACCGTTGTAGTTGGAATTTTCATGGTGAAGCGTGTGTTGCATCAAACCTTTGCGTTGTATCTTATCGACCAATATGGGCGTTGAAGTGCCGTATTTGCAGCGCTCCTTTACTTGTTTTTCGTCTAAACAAGTATAATACGTTTGTGAAGGATCTGATTGCTTTCTAAGTACAGCTGTTGGGGGTACCTCAAGGGTAGCTGACATCGCGTCCGTATACTTTTTACTGTAAACTGCTTCAATTTGGGCATTCTTTCTTAATAAATAAAGGAAGTGCGCGACGGGTGGCCTTTTTGGGGGACTGTTTTTTGTAATTTTGACGTTCAAAAAGTGCTGATCCTCAGCCTAATTTGAATAAATGACTTTAGATTTAGATTTTAAAATTGCAGGGCCCCGGTGTGTGTTACCCGCAATTCCTGAGAGGTGTCATTCGTAGTGTGTGGAGATAAACTTTCTTGCATTCATCCCTGTTCCCCGTAGATTGGCTATATGAATGCCTTTACGTGAAAGTTCAGCGTCTACAAATTTTTTTTTTTTTGGCTCGTTTTGAATCGCCGCGAACGTTTCAAGTTGCAATACTCAGAGATCTGGGCAAGTGTACTTTTTGCGGTTATGTTCAGGTTTCTGGTGTAGATACATGGAGTATCGTCTGCTATTATGTCTCATACATAGCGGTGTAAGCAGTGTTGCTTCTCGTTGTTCGCACGTTGTTAATGGTATAACTTATTGGGGACTGTTTGTTTGAAGCTGACGTTTTGTGGCTTTTTCATGTACTTCTCATGTGTTGTACCGGTTACCTAAAGGTCTGGTATAATGTGTGGTGGTATGATGCGTTGATTGAACCTTGCGTTATGTTTATCCGGTTGTTGTTGTATTGTTACTTTGATCAGGACCCAGCTATCATAGTGCTTCGTGTAGAGAATGTGTATATTGGCTCGTGTTTTTCTGCGTTCTGTTTATGTGTACATTCACATTTACGAGGTACAATTCGGACGCGATGATGATGGTATATTTGATATACCAGAATGTTTAATTGATTGCACGGTTATGTATTTTGTTATCCTTTGTTCCTGGAAAAGAATGCTGTTGGGGAGAAATTCCTATATATTATTTAGAAGTGCTAGGCGAATTCTATCATCCTGTCAATGTTCCAAAACATATGTAGCGAGATCTTGACGGATATTCTTGTGATCAAATTAATGTTAAATTATTATTCCCGTTAGATTAAATTGTTTATTTGATAGGATATCTTACTAGACAAACATTTCCCGTCTATTAGTTCCCGTCTTTAGTAACCATTGTAATTGCTTTTGTTTAGTCAAACACGTGTCAAGAAGGGGCTCAAACTGTGTAATTTATGAGCTTGGCCTTTTTTTTTTGTTTTGTATCGTTATCTGTAGAGCAAAAACGTGTGGTGCAAACTTAAGAATTCGGGGTATTTTTTTTTAACTCTTCAGTCCACATGTATATTTAAATTCCGGTGACCGTGGCATTTTGCAATACAATTTAAGGAATTTGTTACCGTGGTACACATGTCGACAAATCAAGCCATTCAGTTCCAGCATAAACTGACTTCTCTTTGTACGGAAGCCTATACAATGCGAGGTCTGTTAAAACTGGAAATCCATAGCTTGATATGTAGCTGCGTGTACAATTATTAGATCTTCAACGATATTATGTTTAGTGTTAGAATAATAGCGTGAATTTGTTGGTGTGAAGACACTGGTCCGCAACGGCTGCTTGAGATGACGATGCGTGCGCATATCAAGGCCCGTCGTATATGCAGTTTAGCAAACGAATCCCTGTAAAATATTAAGAACGGTCTCACCGGGTCAAACGCCATGGGTTACTCGTCCTCCGGCAGTCAGTCTGCACTACAGCTTGTTGCGCACTTTTGCTTCTTTGTTTTGTTTTATACAAGGTGTAACAGAATAGATGCAAGTTCGCCGAATGGGCCAGAGAGAATTCGACCTTATTTGAAGGCAATAAGACACAATTTTAAATGCGTAGAGCAATGTTAGGGTTAACCCGATTTTATTAATTATAACTGCTAGCTTTAAAGGGAATAGGTTTTGGTTATTGTATTATGCTTTTAACTCTATAGTCTAATGGGGGTATATGATGTCTTGCGTTAATGTTACACGTTGTATAGTCACCCGATTTTACAAATTACGACACAGAGAGACACACACAAAAAAACGCGTTTTGATTTCGAAGTCGGGCGAGCCAACACGTGTTGCGCGCGCGCACAGACGACCGCTTGCGACGAGGGTTCAACTTGAACTCCTACATTATTCCGGAGTAACATGAACTATAAATTTCACGAGGACGAAATGTTAGTAAATGATATTGTTACAAAATATTAGTGACATTGTTAAATGTTGATACTAGACCGAATGCACAAAGGTATCATTATGTCTAGGAAGAATAAACTGCCAATTGAAAGCCTGAATTACAGCATATACCTTACAAACCGCTTATTATAACAGGTATTGGAATCTTCAGCACATTTATACACCGGTAATTTATTATCAGCCCCATAAAAATGACGAAAAAGATGTCGTATTATATCAGCTGTAGATTTTTAATATTGATTCATACATACACGAGCCTGTTGCAAAGTGTTCTGTGGTTGACTCCCAGTCTAACCGAATATCAGTATTTTGCATAGAGCGATTGCCTTTCTGACCTCCATAACCAGGTTACTGGGTGTAACGATAATCCTTGGTAAGACTGATTTTCAGACTTTCAAGCTTCTGACTACACATAACATCTGTCGAACATATTGACATTGTATTGTATATCTATGAATGACAACGGTTTATCATGCTTTCAGTGGCACGGAGGTGTCTTAGTATGTAATGGATCGTCAGACCTAATACATACATACATAATCAGACTAGATTTTTCCCACTGCTGGGATACAGGCCTCTACTCGGTGAGAGGGAGTGGGCCATCCACCACGCGGGCCCAGTGCGGGTTTGTAGATGTCACATGTCTTCGAATTTACCTCACGATGTTTTCCTTCACCATTTTTAGAGCAATGGTGATGAAATCATTTACGCGAAGTAAAGCGCCTGTGTGGGTTCGAGCCTGCATCAACACCTAGTACTGGTTGTAAATAATTATACATTATAATGGTCCTTACAGCCGAGGTTCATAAAAAATACAACCTAAATCATCATCATCATTTCAGCCAAAAGACGTCCACTGCTGGACATCGGTCTCCCCCAATATGGAAAGAAAGAAAGAAACATATTTTATTTGGGACAAGCACAGGACGTAAAAACAATAAGAATAACAAAGAAATCTTTACATTTAAGCTACAAATAACAAAATATTACTAAAAAGATACATAACAATGAAAGAGTAAGACCTGTGCGAGGCCAAAAAGGCTCCTATCTCAGCATAATGCTGCGATATTTGTAAAAAACAACTACCGCAGCGCTGGTATTCCGATAGGGCCCTCTGTGATGCCAGGAACACACTTACGGACACGACAATGTGGGAGGGTTTAACATAATCGCCACGCTTGGCAGGCGGGTTGGAGATCGCAGTATGGTAGTAAAACGCATAGAGAACGCTGCTGCCCATTCTCTAGTAAATCTCTTAGTCGCCTCTTACGACACCCACGGGAAGAAATGGGATGGTGCTATTCTTTACATTCAGCACCACACGGAACTCCCAACGACCCAAATAGTGTATCATTACTTCTTCAAATACATGTCTGCATAATAATAGCTTCAGCGTACAAAGCCAATAATTTCACGCTAGTTGACCAAAATAATTCAAATTACCTTGGTCGCCATTTAAAATGATATCAACACTGATTGATTTGAGGCTCCCCTGGTAAGGCTCGTGTACAATGGTGATACTTCAAACCTATAAGGAACATTTTGGAGTGTCACTAATGTAAACATAGAGCGATGGAGTGGGTTTCATGAGGAGACCACACAATTGCTCTGAAAGGTGTCGTGTTCAATTAGACGGCTTATTAGTTGATTCGCACAAATGTATTCGCATGATATGGGCGAATTGACAGTTTTAATTTATGTGTTATTTTTTGTAGGCGTTTTGCGTGAAGTGAATTTATATGTGGGCGAATCGACAACTCCAGAAATACGTAGAAGACAATGGTGACATTTTGAAAATTATGCAAGTAATGACATAATTATGTTAAATTTTAACACGGTTTTATTAGCTTAGTATGTATCTATGGGAATCTTTGAACTTAATTTTCACCCCCTCCCCCCCCAAAACGTTGGATTATTTGAAACTGTAAACTTATCAACACAAAACAATAATGTCATTAATTTGTGCCATTATCCTGGCCAGGATAGGAAAAAAAAAACGAAACCCGCTATGGTAGCTAGCCGAACTAAAAAATAGAAATTAAATAATAATCTAAAAACACGCCCTTTAAACTATTAGTTTTCTCTTATTACCAAGTAAGAAAAATACATTTTTTATTTAAAACTATTTTGCATAAAATTCAAAACGTCTCCATTGCTTAATACAGTATTTCTGGATGTATCGATTCGCCCACAAATAAATTAATTTCGTGCAAATCATCTATAGAACATAATACATTATGTTAAAGTGTCGATTCGCCCATTTCGGGGTAAATACATTCGTGCTAATGGACTAATAAGCCAAGTAGGCACTTAGTTTGTATTTCACCAATTTCCAAACCGGATTTAAGAGCTGTCAGTAGTTATATTTCTACAACAATATTGACATTGACAGCTCTAGAATGAGGTTTAAATTAAATTAAATGTGTATTAAATAAAAAGTTTACTTATAATATATAATAATATAATATTCTACAACTATCACACAACGCCATCTAGTCCCAAGCTAAGCAGAGCTTGTGCTATGGGTACTAGACAACTGATAAACAAACTTATATATATCTAAATAAGTAGACCTTAAAAGACACTTTTACACATCAATATTTTAAAAACTAGATGGCACCGGCATTTCTTAGCTGACTGTTCCCTGAGAAAAAAATGCCGATACATAACTCAGAGGTCATGGTCTCTTTTAAAGTCCAAATATTATTTATTCGAATTTTTTATGTGAGTATAACGATGCAAGGCTATGCCTGGAAGAGCCTTTTAAAGAGTGAGCCATTGCAGCTTTGAGCTGACCTGTCCCAACAGACTGCATGTATGTATATGTTGAACGCGTTCAGTTTTATTGGTGAAATTCGCCATAACACAGATATACTATTGGTAGCTAAATTAGGCAAGTACGCAAGAAATTATATCATTTACGTGAATAAAATTTGTTTAAGAAAAAAGATTGATAAGTTACTAAGAATTTGTGTTAATTATAATTAATATTATAAATGTGAAAGTAAGTTCGTTTGTTTGTAACACTTTTACGCTAAAACAACTTGGATTTGGATCAAATCTGGCACACATATAGACCATGACCTGATCAAGAACATAGGCTACTTTACATCCTGGATCACAGACAAAGTTGCGGGCAACAGCTAGTTAATAATAATGTGTTTGTAATTAAGTACCATGTTTTTTAATTGAACTGAAAAATTGAAAGGATAGTTAAAAGGGAAATTTGGCTTATACAAAAGTAACTGGACAAAACCTCTCCTCTGCCCAAACCTTCGGGAAAATAAGGCGTTATGTTATGTTTAATAACACCATATTCTTTGGTTAATACATCCTTTCATATTTAGTACATACTAAAAGTCCCTTTTCTCCACAATTTTTGTGCCTATGTCTGTTTAATACCACACTATCCGTAGTAACAGCTAAGATAACAGATTTCATTAAGATTTGTTTTGAGAGAATGAGGCTTCATTAAGATGAGTAGGCGGTACCGTGAATTCTTGATTGTATGTCTAGAAAATAATAGAGAAATAAATAGAATCACGCTTTTTTATGGAGTTAGGCAGAGTCTACAGTACGCTTCCTGCTACGGTCTTTACATACGCCTTTTGCGTCGTTTACGTTCATTCTTCTGGTTATATACGCACGCTGGTTGCGAGCACTACGCATCTGACCTTTCTGATGAACATCACCAATAGGGTCACTGTATGTCCTTCTAGAATCTAGAGCGTCTCATTCCGGCGTTTCAATTCACATCTGCCTTGTAAATATCTTTTATTAGTCGCCTTTATTCATCCTCTCAACATGACCATACCATTAAAGCATACCCCTTCTAATTTTAGTGAAAACAGACTACACACATAGTGGGGAAATAGATAATATTATTTGGAGTCTGGTGCGGAGTAATTGCGGCCCAGTGGTAACGGCCGCGAATTAAAATTGTAGGTTGAAGAAGCCAACCCAGGCAGGAGCTTTACTTTGTGTAAATTATTTCATCACTACTGCTCACAAAACGGTGAAGAAAAACATCGTGGGGAAACCGGCATATTCTAGTCCTAAAAATTTGAAGACATATGACATCTAACAAAACTGGGCCCGCGTGGTGGATTACGGCACACTCCCTCTCATCAGGAGGAGGCCTGTGTCCCAGCAGTGGGAACACTATCGGCTGATAATGATTTAGAATTTAAGCACTAAATCCAAAAGAAGAACATAATAATTGTATTGTATAACAATAGTTGTATTCATGACGTGAAAGTGTGACCACAGTGTAAAACTATGTACCGTTAATCGTAGTAGTAAATTGTTCCTTATTCAGCAGTTGACATTGTAACGGATAAGGAACGCGGAATGCAATAAATTCTACCACATTCACGGTTCCGACAACATGATCAATCAAATGCGGTGATGACACGTGCTCATTGTAGTTGGTCATCATTCTATTAATAAATTATCCATATAGTTATAGGTATTATAAAGTTACAGAGTTTGCTTGAATGCGCTAATTTTTGGAACTAACATTTGTATTTGAAAAATACTGAAGTATTTCTTAGCCCAATTTTTGAGGAAGGTTATAAACATTTTAATGTAACGCTACAATCCATAGGAGCCCCGCAAAAAAAAAGTCAGAAAGCAAAAATGAAGTAAAAACGAGTTTTCTAAAAATATGGTTGTTATTTTAGTATATTGTTAATCTTACAACTTCTACTATTAAAGTCATTTATTTCAAATAGGCCCAAAAAAGGCACTTTTGAATGTCAAGGTACATGAAAATAGAGTTAATTCTAGTTGCCTCTTCCAAAAGATAGATCTACGCGAACGAAGACACGATCAAAAGCAAGTAGGATATATTTTTTATTGGTCCTTCGAGCCGGATTTTAAATGGGGATGTCAAACGTGTTCCACTCAAATTAAAACTCTATATCTTCTCAAATTAAATCAAAATCATTAATTTTTTGCAAATATGGGTAATAAGTACATGTAATACAAGCACAGTAAGGTGTTGCTTTTTACATAGTAAAGTCCTCCAAATTTTACCGTCACATGGGAATATGAAACAAGTTAACTCAGTCAAGTTTAACTTAATTACCTTCTTCGACTCTAAAGTTTTGTTCAAATTATCTACTTGACATTATAAAGATATCGACGTTGTTTGCATACATAACTGCGGAGTGTTCGATATGATATTGATCCTATTGGACTGAGTGCTGTGGGAATCCCGAGGGGGGAGGCTATCATTTATTAAAAGAGTTTCGCTGGCTAGGTACTTTCAATTTACTTGGTAGCATACTACTTAGTAAATTATAAGTATGGCGAGCTGATTATGGTTAGTCTCGAAAGACCAATAACATTGAAAAAGACCAATTCGGACGATTGACCGCTATTTGATTTTCTTTGTTGTAGCTTTTGTTGAGTGTAATTGGGTTTTTACATCAGGATTTTCTCAGTAGCAGCCTGTAGTCTGAATTTGTGCCTGGTTGATGACAAAATGCTCGCCGCTATTAGATGGGACTTAAACATAACTGATAAAATATGGGTGTACTATAGGTATAGCTCTGCCTAAAGTTTCAGAGAATATGATACGTTGTCATGTTGTTATTATCCATCTCGAGAGTCGTCTTTTGCTAATTTAACAAAAATGACAGTGTTAGTAAACTAACATTTTCATAATGGTTTATTTTTCAGCCTTTGCCGATTGATCGTCATAAATCCATTGAACGATTTTAAAGAAAAGATTGAATCGTCTCGCTTCCGGAAATAGAAGCGTTCATCCCTGTTATCCCCATGGGATAAAGCGGCTATAAATGGGAAATGTTGAGCACAAAGACATTCGAAATAAAAGTCAACTACTTCTGTGTATCAAGATTGTCAGCAGTCCATTTCTATCGCGGCTATATAATAGTATTATTTAAATAGAGCTTTCACGCAAGATGAATAAAGGCGATATTCAAAAGATCACTCTTTAAATGATAAAGGACTACTTCGGTGGTTTAATGGTTTCAAGAGCTACTTATGAGCATGAAGTCCTGAATTGGATTCCCGGGTTGTACAAAGTTTTCTATCAGCCTGGTGTCTGGATTATTTTGTGCCCTGTTGATGAATAGGTTCGCCTCTATTACATTAATAATTTCTTCTTCTTTTAATAATCTATAAACTGTTACCAAATTTTACCTATAATTAATATTTTAACTTAGTTAGCTTAGTTGTAAATTATTGTGCATGCTGTGGTCTCCTATAAGTGAAGGAGTACACCTGCTTAATACCTCATGTTACCCTTTATTTACGTGTCAATGTATTGTGTACATCTTTTGTTGGAGATCCAAAATAAATAAATAAATAAATAAATAAATAAATAAATAAATTAAAAAAACCGGCCAAGTGCGAGTCGGACTCGCGCACTGAGGGTTCCGTACAAACCTGCAGGTATTCACGGCTTATGCATAAGGTTTATGTTTATGAAATTAAATGTTTTTTTTTAAATTTTTATATTTGAGTTGACTGAATGAAAGGTAAATTATGGTTTACGATTTATGACGTATTAAAAAAAAACTTTCTAGATCTCGTTCAAACCAATTTTCGGTGGAAGTTTACATGGTAATGTACATCATATTTTTTTTTAGTTTTATCATCCCCTTATTTTAGAAGTTACGGGGGGGGGGGACACATTTTACCACTTTGGAAGTGTCTCTCGCGCAAACTATTCGGTTTAGAAAAAAATGATATTAGAAACCTCAATGTAACTTTTGAAGACCTATCCATAGATACCCCACACGTATGGGTTTGAAGATTTTTTTTTTGAGTTTCTGTTCTATGTATGGGGGACCCCAAATATTATTGTTTTTTTTTTCTATTTTTGTGTAAAAATCTTAATGCGGTTACAAAGTAACCAAAAGCCCTGTATTGAAGTCAATAAAAATAAATATTTGAACAAAATTGTCCATTGCTTGTTGATGTCAGGGCTAAAGACCAAAGATAAAATACAAACAGAAGTGTACATGGGAATTAAACAAAACTGGCGTAATATGAGTGTACTGTAGCTGCCTAATTTTTCGTGAAAGCCAGGACAAACTCACGGTTGCTACTGAGAAATCCCCGTGTGATGGTCTCTTTCTAAATCTGGTACTACTTGATATTATTCAGCTGCATCTGGCTAGAAGTGGAAACGGATCCTTACAAAGTTGATAAAAGGGCTAGGCAGCCGGATTTCGAATAGGTTATACATGGTTTTACATGCAACTTAAAAACAAGAAAGTTAGCCTATCTGCAAATAGGGTAGCTATAAAGCATTTCCACAAGACAGCGATGCTTCGTCCGCCGCCGCTGACAATTGACCCCAATTAATTTAATGCCACCAATCGTTCATGAGAATGGATCTATTGCTGTATATTACATCTATTTATTACTGATAGACACGCTTTTAGCTTGTAAATATTTAAATGTTATGATTTAATATCTTTGGAATAAGAAATAACCGATGCACGTGTCCTTCATTTAGGTTAAGCTACGCTTTCCGCGGTTGGTCCTTCTTTACATACCAAGACCCCTTCGTGTCTCGGAAAGCACATTAAGCCGTTGGTCCCGGCTGTCAATTGTGGATCTTTAACATGTGTAATATTTCGTGAGGAGTCCGAAAGTCTGACAAGCAGTCTTATCATAAGGTATATAGTCCTATAGACCGTATTTTGGCCATGGCGGCCAATCTCAATGGAGATTAGCCATTGGCGCGGGAGATATTATAGTGCACAAGTGTATGCGCAGACACAGGGGTACTCACTCTTCCCTCACTCTCATAGTCCGATGGGACGGCAATCCGACACGACCGGAGAGAGATCAGGCGTAGGACCAACTGCTTAACGTAATTTCCGAGGCACAGGGGTATTAGAACGCCAACTACCAAGAGGTACCTATCGTTTTACCCAGTAATCGAGTTGTCGATGTCAGATGGACAGTCGCTTCTTGTAAAATACTGGTCATTAGCTGCAACTGATTAGATAAACAGCCACCCCATAGGTTTAAAAAAATTGGCGCTTCTTTTCGTAAATGATAAAGATTATTACACAGAAAAAGGTTTCTTATTTAGGCAGAACTATTTCATATTAATGCTTTCATACTTCAGTACTATGTCTTAATTAATAATTACACAACAAAATAGCAAGCCTAAGAGCAAAGTTAGTTCAGAACTCGACAGAAGGTAACGCCATTCAAGCTGTCAAAAATTCCTGCAACTAAATGAGTTAACAGAGGCATCCATTTTAAACTAGGTTGTAAAGTCATAACAGGGGTAGCTTCTGAGGTTGTCCGCTAACAAATAGGTCATGATGCGATCTCCCTCGGTTTTAACTGTGTGTCAATTGCTTTTATCTGATCGAGTTCTAGCTGGAAGAAAAACAACGCCTCGTTTATTTTCTTGGCCTAGATAAGACTTGTGGAGTATTCTGGGAATTGCATCCAGGAGTAACGATTGATTTCTGTTTTAAAGGGAATATTGTGAAGCAATACAAAGTTGTATATAATATATTTATTTTAGTGTTATTTTGTGGATTGTATTTAAGTTAGTACGTTATAAAGTGAACTTTTTTGGTTTTGAACATACAAAGTCTTTCAAATAAATAACAGCTTAAAAACACTGAAACCCTTGCATAGAAAACCAAACTAAAAAGTAGAAAATAATGGAAAAAACCGTCGAGTGCTTTTTGAGATATTTTTCAATCAAGCACCCTATTTTTTAGTTCGGCTAGCGCAAAATCGGGTTTTTCGTTTTTTTGGTGATCTTGTCCGGGATGTTAACACTTTATGAAATTATTTTATTGTCATCGGTCCTTGATAAGTGTGCCAAGTTTCAAATGAATTAGACGATTTGAAGGGGAAGAAAATCACGTTCAAAGATTCCGTTCAAGCTAATAAAAGCGTGTTAAAAATGGCATGTAGTTGTTTACAACTCAGTTAATTCCAATTTTGCAGTCCTAAAAATATGATTGAAAACTCTAATATAGGGAATGCGCCTCTCTTTGTGACGCTCAAATAATTTTTATTTTAGGGTCCCAAAAATATTCAACAGCTAAGTAACTGTGATCAACTTGACTGTAACTATTGTACACAGTTTTAACCGAATTTAACTCATTTGATCAGAGGAGTTGAGTTGGAAGGCCTCCCACAAGGTGGACCGATGTCCTTGTGAAGGCCGCAGGAATCCTTTGGATGCGGATAGCACAAAACTGGTCGAAGTGGTGGAGCTTGGGGGAGGCCTATGTCCAGCTGTGGACGTCTTTCGGCTGAAATGATGAAGATAATGATGATCAGAGGGGAAAATGCGTAATACACTATCAGTAGGAATCACTTTAATTTTGATAGTTCCATAACATTCATGGCGTTGTTTACGTTGTTAAGCAAACAATTTCTGCGAACATATGAAAGAATGTTTTAGCAATAAGTTTAAAAATGATTCTGATTCTGATTAATAGTGTGTTACGAAATTAGGGTGCTGGTTATCATAGCTTAGTTATTGCAACCAACTGTAAGAGAAGGCCAGAAAGTAGCGCGTAGTGTTCCACGCGCGCCTCAAAGAGATGTCAACAAACTGAAGGGGTCCCCTAGGACCGATGCCTGCCGGGGTCGCGAGATTGTTTGAAAGAGATACCGTGGCCCTGGCATATGGGCAACTGAAGGAACACGGGTGGGTCAGTAAAAGTCTGAGACGTCCTTCCGCTCCACCCAGAGCGGGAGATGTCACGCTTCATTTGATGATTTCCTACCCAGAAAATAAAAAAGGCCAGACAGTAAAAAAAGGCTCTTATATTATTGAAGATTATTTAATTAGAAGCACAAAAATATTTCAGAGATTCATTAATTTAAAAAAAACTTACATCATTAGAAGCTCAATAAGTTATTAGCAAATCAGTTAAATATTTCCGAATTTAAATCCGGACAGACGGACTAATCTCTAAAACGTGAAGACCAAACCTTCAAATCCAATTTGACTGAAACTGTCCCAATTAATTAGCAATAACAATCATTTTATTGCTATCGACTACAGAATACTCGACTAATTAATTGGCATTACTTCGAATTGATTGATTGCGTCGATATTTTTTGGCATGTTCTTTGGCAATCATGGAGATATAAAAAGTAGCTTTTGTCCGCGGCTTCGCCCGCGTGGATGTCGGAAATTTTGTTGCGTTAGTTTCCCGTAAAATTGACAGACTTTCATACAAAATTCCACCCCCTATTTCATCCTTATACGGGGGTAGTTTCCTAAAACCCTTTCTAAATTGATATTCACTTCTCATAGTCAACCTTTGTGCCCAATTTCATCTTCGTGAGTCTAGCAATTTTGAAAACGTAATTAATCAGTGAGTGAATGTATGAATGGGTGACCTTTGACTTTTATAAATATAGATATTGCGGGGGGCTTTTATACAAGTAGTTGTATTGTGTATTTGTAGGTTGAATTTCATTTGCTCCTAAAACAAAAAAGTCTAGTTCTAAAATCAAACAGTATGAATTTACTTTATATATTCTCAAGTGAATCACGAGCTTGACGTACAGACGCCAGCACAGCGAGCTGCTACAATCCGTCAAATTTCTTTAATAGATTTTCAACTTCCTTGCTAAAGTATTAAGTTGAAAGTTGATTGGGAGAATTTGACAGTTTCGGGTACCTTGATATGCTGGCGTCTGTACCTGTAGGCTGCATTTTTCACAACCGTGTTATATGCAATTCATAAAAGCTAATCTTGTGACTGCAATTAGTCGCTTCTAAAGTCTTTCTCTTTAAAGAGAGAAAAAACACTCTCAAGATGTTGCACAAATATAAAAGAAAAAGATAACTTTTAAAAGCCGGACGGATGTAGTCACATAAATGGAAAATCCTGAATGGGACATTCTTTGAAAACAAAAATAGGTCGTTGAGGAACATAGATGTCACCATCTACCTAGCCTTTTTCCAACTAGGTAAGGGTCGGCTTCCAGTCTTACGTGATGTAGGCGACTACCAGTATTTTTAACCGACTTCATAAAAAGGAGGAGGTTATCAATTCGGCTATTTATTTTTTTTACGTTTTTTTTACCTCACAACTTTTGACTGGGTGAACCGATTTTGATGATTCTTTTTTTATTTGAAAGCTAGTGCTTTTCGTGTGGTTTGACTTCAATTTGGTTCCATTCTGACAATGGCATCCATGAGAAAACCACTATATGCCTTAAATTTGCATTAAGTATGTGCGTGACAAATGGACGAATAACACGATTAGATTAGTGTGGGGTACATACCAAATCTAACAAAGTTAAAAATAAAAACTTACATTTGGTAACGCACGGAACAGAGCTAGACGATGCATGTAAAAAACTTAAATACAGATCCTAAGACACCGACTTCCGAAATTAAAGTTATTTTTCACTGTGTTGTGTTTTAGGGAAGTCGGTTGTTATTTTTTTTTAAAGTTTTCTACATGCATTGTCTAGCTCTGTTCCGTGCGTTGCCGGATCTAAAGAATAGAACAATAGTAGAAGGCGACTAAGGGACTTACTAGAGAATGGGCAGCAGCATTTCTGTGCATTGCATCGCATGCAACACCATACTGCGATCGCCAGCCCGCCAGCGAAGCGATTTTGGCAAGTACCTTTGCGGAAATGATGCTGATAATCACTGGCTCTTACCTTTACTACCCAGGTCCTGGGCAATACGATACCCCCTTAGTAAGACTGGTCGTCAAACTGTCGAGCTTTTGACTACTAGCAATAACTGTCAGAGAATCTGCAAATGACAGTAGGGACAAATGCCTTCGTATATTTTCCGAGGCACTGAGAGGTTTCGGTATTTAAAGACTCCCATCCTCGGAGCGACCGCAGCAAGTGTAGCCTTGTGCGACTGATATAACGTAGCTAAGACGAGCTTAAGTATATACATATATAAAGAGGAACATTTATGATGTCGGGAAATGAAGTGAGAGAGATAATATAGGGGGAATATAAAATAACGCGAGCTTTGAAAAAATAAGGATATGGTGTTATGTCGTGTTACCGCGACAACTTTTCCCACGATGGGATTAGGGAGAATTTACCCTCTTCTATGTGACTCGTGTGCAAATACCTTTTGTTGGATTATTTTAAAATTGCGAACTCAAACCCAGGCAGGCGGCTACACTTTGTGTATTATCTATACTAATATTATAAAGCTGAAGAGTCTGTATGTTTGGTTGAACGCGTTAATTTCAGGAAATACTGGTCCGAATTGAAAAATTCTTTTTCGCTGGGTAGCCTATTTATTGAGGTTATAGGCTATATAACATCACGCTACAATCAAGAGGAGCGGAGCAGCAATGAAAAATGAACGAAAACTGGTAGGTAATTGACGCGACGGGAAGGGCCAGGGGAAATTTGACGCATACGGAGTCGGAGCCATAAATTAAAACTAAATGAAAATGATATTGCCCAAATCAAAAGATGCCTTCCGTAGACAATCTGATTTCCTCTTTAAACTTCCTTTCCGTGGGAATCAGCATGTTGTCACATAATTTATTCAAGAACTTGAGAAACATTTGATAACTTATCAGTGAGTTTCAAAATGCAGGGTTTGGAATAAATCGCTATTTGGTTCGAAATTTTAGACTTCGACATGATACCGTTATGCTCCAGCCTCGTTGGTGTAGTGGTCGCGAGCGCTACTGCTGAGCGCTCTTCGGGGTTTGATAACCGGGTCAAGTGAATTGTGTTTGGGTTTTTTCCATTTGGAATTTGCCAAAAGCAGCCCAGTGTCTGGATCTGTGCCAGATTGATGGCAACAGGCTCCCCGCCGATTACATGGGACTTAAACATAACTCGCGAAATATAGATGTACTATAGATACATCATCATCCTCATCTTAGCCGAAAGACGCTGTACATAGACTTATTCCAAGGGAGGGAGGGGGTTGCCATAATCGCCACTCTTTGTAAGCGGTCTCCAGTAAGTCCCTTATTCGCGTTTTACGACACCCATGGGAAGAAAGGATAGATGCATCTCTGCCTTACTCTTCGGAGATTGCAGGCACAGTGTTATGTATGTGTGGAATTTTTCAATGAGTCTGACTATGTGGGAAGAGAATCAGGCAATGGAACAGACACTGGGTAGAGATAAGTATCCACATATCTCACACAGTAACTTACTGGGCGAGGTAGAAACTTAACTCGGTCCACCAATTATACTACATAGTACAGAAAGCAAAAAGAGTCAAAAATAAGACTAAAAAATAAGAGTAACTCTGGTCGATCGATCAGGTAAGGCTTTTTTTTTTTTTTTTTTGGATGGGTAATCATCAAATGACTTCTCCCGCTCTGGGCGGAGCGGGAGGGCATGTCAGACTTTTACTGACTAAAACCCACCCGTGTTCCTTCAGTTGCCCATGTGCCAGGGTCACGGTATCTCTTTCGAACAATCTCGCGACCCTGGCAGATCAGGTAAGGCTACGGTTGCCGCGATTGATCCGTGAATGGGTGACCATCTGAAACCCGTCCGTGTCTCGGAAAGCACGTTTAGACGTTGATCCCGGCGGCTCTTCCTGAATCTTTGACAACGGGTCATCAAGGGGTATCGTTTTACCCAGTAATTGGGTTGTCGAGGTCAGATAAGCAGTCACTCCTTGTAAAATACTCTCATTACTGCTACTGCATTCGGTTTGACTGGAAGTCGAACCCAACAGTGTTTGGAAAACGCTAGTCAGATGATGAATGCAGGAGCCAAAGAATTCAATATTTAAACTCAACCTGCGAAAAACCAGCTTTCCTAGTAATTGAAAAGAAATCCGAGACAGAGATACAGCGAAACATAATATGTTTTTTATTTAACTTTGTAATTTATTGTTACAAGATAGTCTAACAGTTTTATGTCAGTATTAAATACTGCAATAAACGTGGCTTCGTTTCAAAGCATCACGTACAAAAGCTATTCGTTGGTTCAGACCTTTATTACAACTGTAATGTGTTGTGCTGTTATGTCTTTCTTTAGGTGCAGCACAGATTTCATAGCTTTGATTTTTTAATTGAGGTCTTTAGTTGGTTAGATAATGTTATTGATAAAATTGACTTCAATTAAAGGAATAGGTTCTCGATTAGGCTCTTTTTTGTTATAATGTTTGGTATCTCAGAATTTCGTCCTTTATAAATCGACTAGCTTCTGCCCGCGACTTCGTCCGCGTTAAATTTCTTGTCCCCCCGACCTATCCCGTTGCGTCGAATCGCCTACCCGTGCGATTTTTCCCGTTTTTGGAACATTTTTCATTACTACTCAGCTCCTCTTGGTTGTAGCGTGATGTTATCGCCTATACCCTTCCTCGATAAATAGGCTACCCAACAGAAAAATATTTTTTTCAATTCGGACCAGTAGTTCCTGAGATTAGCATTAGATTAGCGTTCAATCAAACAAACAAACAAACTCTTCAGCTTTATAATATTAGTATAGATAGTATAGATTTAAAAAATCTTATTTTGTTGAAAGGGGATATATTCCAATAATTGTCGCATATAAATTTCTTTAAGTTCTGATGAGTGGTTTATGAGTATCTTTGAACAGTCACTACAGGTCGTCAGGAACCAGAAAATCTGACAAAAAGTCTGACTAAACGATAAATGATTTTATTTCTGTAAGTAGGTTTGTACAAACACTTTTACACGTCAATTTAATATTTTTTAAACTAGATGAGTTCGGCGTTTCCTAACTGACTACTCTGAGAAGAAAGGCCGAAACAAACTCAGAGGTCACAGTCTCTTTTAAAGTCCAGACATAATCTTGGTCACATCATGTGAAGACCATGTGGATTGAGGACTGAAATGGTCATTTGAAGAATGAACCACACAGATTGAGTGGACCTGTCCAGTCAGTGCAAGCATTTGTCACTAATCTAAAAAGACGTGTGCGACTAGCAGCCAAACCCGAAAGATTGATTTATGGTACCTTTTATACTATTGAGAAAATTTTACATGAAAGCGTACGTCTTCACGTTTTATTTGAAAATCATTTCTATAACGTCACATTTGAAAATCATGGCTATGACGTTGGTTAGATCACTTCAAGATTAACGTCAGAACGTCAAACACAAATGCACGCCGTCAAGAACTTTGTTAAACAATACCGGTGACGTAATAACGTTTAAAAACGGAATTTCATATAAATATAGATTCCTCCGTACATTTACGTAACAAGGAACCCACGTGATGTATCCAGAGAATATTGTTGGTTGGTATTATTGATCGATTGCAGCCGTCTTTTATCTAAGGATGGCGAACCTTTGTCATAATACAATGATTTAATCAAAGTGACCAAGTGACCAGAGACCTGGTCACAGAATTATCATTGCCATTCAACGGGGCAATGCTGCCAATCTTCTGGACACGTTTCCAGATGTTAGTAATGCGGACGAGTACTTCGACGCCTAAGTGTCCTTTTGTTTTTGTACTTATTTGTATAGTTAGTAATTTATATTAGTAAAAACTCATATTCAAATAATTTCATTTCACAAAAATTAACGTGGACCAGTCAAAACGGCAGAGGGATGCGCGGCGAATTATATTATAAGACGGTCTAAAAACATACATTTTCCAGTCAACCCTGGGACAACCAGCGTAATAAGCGTAAATTTAGGCGATGCACTTAAAGCTGATGCGATGCAACGCGCTAAATTTGGCACGTTCCTCTGCGGCCACACACAGCATGGTTTCAGATTATAACTGGCTCTTGTACTGTTACGTGCTCTTTGGAATTTTGACGTAAACCTTTCAGAAATAGATTTAGTAATAGTCGATTTTTGACAATCGGAACGGGTAAACACAAACCTAAGAGTCTGACAACCAGTCTTACCAAAGGGTATCGTGTTGTCCAGGATCAGGGTTGTGAAGGTCAGATAGACATTCGCTCCATATAAAGTACAGTCATTCAGCTGCACGCGGTTAGACTCCTGTATTAAAAGAAATACTTACATCACGAGTCTCTAATACTATTGAATAGATCGTGTGACATATACCCGCACTAAGTCACTCTTATCTGTGTCATAAGTAGGGAAAAAATGAATTAAAAAGCGTTACATTATGATAACTCAGTGCTATAAAAAAATTACACAGGCCCGGGATTTAAGATTAAATTTTATTTTAAAAACCAGCCAAGTGCGAGTCGGACTCGCAGGGTTCTCAGACCGAGGGTTCCGTACAAACCTGCAGGTATTCACGGTTTATGCATAAGGTTTATGTTTATGAAATTGAATGTTTTTTTTTTATTTATATATTTGAGTTGACTGAATGAAAGGTAAATTGTGGTTTACGATTTATGACGTATTAAAAAAAAACTACTTACTAGATCTCGTTCAAACCAATTTTCGGTGGAAGTTTACATGGTAATGTACGTCATATATTTTTTTTTAGTTTTATCATTCCCTTATTTTAGAAGTTACGGGGGGGGGGGGGGACGACGACACACTTTTTACCACTTTGGAAGTGTCTCTCGCGCAAACTATCCAGCTCAGAAAAAAATGATATTAGAAACCTCAATATCATTTTTCAAGACCTATCCATAGATATCCCACACGTATGGGTTTAATGATGATTTTTTTTTGAGTTTCTGTTCTATGTATGGGGAACCCCAAATATTATTGTTTTTTTTTTCTATTTTAGTGTGAAATTCTTAATGCGGTTCAAAGAATACATCTACTTACCAAGTTTCAACAGCATAGCTCTTATAGTTTCAGAAAAAAGTGGCTGTGACATACTCGGACAGACAGACAGACAGGCATGACGAATCTATAAGGGTTCCGTTTTTTGCCATTTGGCAACGGAACCCTAAAAACAGTGTCAAAAAGCAAAATCTGATATCTGAGCGTCTATCATGCAGATTAAATAAATTCATTAGATTCGATTGAAATCTGATAAAAAACAAAAGAAAACTATTTTCATTTCAGTTCTCATCTCAATGGAAACGTTGAAGTTGCAAAAAACTCCGAATTGTTTTTAGAAATAGTAGTGATTGTGTGAAAGTCATTGTACTAAAAAAAAAGTGTTTTGACTCTGACTGTCCTGTCCCGGGACATAGTTCAGGTTCGTGACCTCTGACTTTGTTTCAGCCTTTCTTCTCAGAGTTGTCAGATATGAAATGCCGACCTCATCTAGTGATAAAAATATGATTGACGTGTAAAAGTGTTTGTAAAAACCTTTAAACGCTATCGTTTTTCATAACTTCACTGTTATTAACTACTTCCTCTAGATTTGTTTGATCTTCAAACAAGTAATTATAATACGTACGTTTTATAGCATTTTCTACAGCTATTATAACCTGTCTGATTTTGATAGCTTCTTATAATTAGAGCGAGCCGACAGCTTTTTCATATACCGTGTTTATATATCCCCGGTAGAAAATGAGCTCATGAGGCTAAAATTAAAAACCGCAATTCCACAACTATTTAGATGACCTGTAAATTTTTCCAATTAACCCAATAATTTTAATTTTAGTATCTTTACAAGCGGTAAAGCAACATTGTTGTTTGTTTTATTATATGCGTCCATAGATAGACGTGCTAACTGTCCTTTTATGATTTGTTTATGAGCTGTCGTTGCGTTGTGCCTAATTACTCTACTCCGTGTTCTAGTTTTAATTACTTTGTTATGTCATGCTCTTAAAGGGAACGTCAAAAGTGTGTTGAATCTGTATTGAATTTTAAGACATTCAATCTCAAAAGTCATAGCGTTTATTTCAATTTAACCATGTACAGGCACTTTTGAATTATCAAGGAGTTAGTCGGTTGGAAGTACGAAGATTTTGAAGGTTGCCCATTCCAAATCGTAATAGCATGTGTAAGGACATCTAGAGAATATCGTTCAAAAAACTCCATGGACATTCTTGTAGTCAAAAAAAATTGGTTACACCATTGAATATTTTACCCTTTACATCGGCTCACTGTTCAATGCAGTTTAAATATTCCAGTCATCATCATGAGCTTTACCTTTTCCCAACTATTAAGGGTTGGTGACTAGTCAAACCATGCACCTGACTACCAGTACCAGACTTCCAGTATTTTACAAGGAGCGACCGTCTATCTGACCTCCATAACATAGTTACTGGGTAAGAAGATACTCTTTGGTAAAACTGGTTGTCAGACTGTCGGGCTTTTGACGACCCGGAACGACTGTTGAAGATCTACGAATGATAGCTGGGACCAACGGCTTAGCGTGCTTTCTGGGGCACAGATCCACAAACCAACCATGAATCGATCCGTGCGATTTGATATTCTTAGAAACCCATCTCCAGTAATCAACTATTCCGAAGAATTGAACGCGAATTTCAACCGTCAATAATTTTCACCAAAACAATCTTTCTTTCTATCTACTGTAGAGATAATATTATTATCTCGTCATTAATAATTCATCACGCAACCACAACAGATAGATTGCTGATGTTATTAGAATACAAATGACTAATTAATAATCAAACGTAGAATCCAAATGCTTTCCCTGTATCCTTTCTCACAACCCTGCCAAGGATTTGCTAACTAATGCCACCAAGGACCGTCACAAACTCGATTATCCAAAATATTCTCTAATTTACCTTCATAACGGGGGGCTCCTGAAAGTCCTAGCACATATCTTCATTAACTAAGCGTAATATAATGGTGGGACGTGCTAGTAGCTAATTCTCCTTGGCACGAGTAGGCTACGTGCGGCTTTACCACAGAATAGATAGATACAGAAGCTCAATTTCACATATAACAAGCGCATATAGACGGTATATATGCATAACGTAATAAAATTAGCCTCTAGTGTTCCTACTGCTGGAACACATGCCTCCTCTTCGTTAGATGGACTGGACAACAATCCACCACTTGGGTCCGATGTTGTTTTTGAGATTTTGGATCTAGGATATGCCGTTTTTCTCATGATCTTTTCCTTCACCGTTTTGAGAGCAGTGGTAATGAAATAAAATACATAAAGTGAAGTGCCTGCCCCGGTAACTCACGTTTTATAAATATTACATCGGGGTCTATACTACAAGGCCACTACTGCTCATAGATGCGTATCGTCATTTCCAAAAATATCGGATAAAAATGTTACCAAATAGATAAGAAAACGTAACTGTGGCTGCCAACTTGTAGTGCCACCAATATTTTGAGTGCTTTGATTCGGTTATTTGAATAATTCAATCCAAAAATCTAATTTATAATCAGATTAAAGATGTTTTTCCACAATATTTTGTCGATGATTTTTCAATTACAATTGAGTAGTTATAATCAAACAATAATCGTTGTAAAAAGAAGTAACATACAGAAAAAGTCGTCTAAACGCAGACAAATGTGTGACTAATTCCATTTAGTGAGCAACTACATAAAAATGTAACCTGAACAGATTTTGGTTACCCTTTTTTATTCATCAGATATTTTCGGCAATTCCAGTCGCACATTCTTGCAATGCTCCTACATGACGCGTATCTATGTGTCCGTGCCTTTTCGTTCGTTGTACAGATACGACCCTCTGTCTTCTGCATCTATCTACTCTGTGGCCGTACTTAAACGCGTCGCTCATACAATTAGAGGTACATCTCATGGTCACTGTATGACAGTATGTTATTTGACTGTCATGTGATTCTATCATTATTGTCAGCTGAATTGTGCGTCAATACTGTGTTATTCGTTAATAACTAGTCTACCTTTCAGTTTTCAATTGTTCCATCATCATCATCATCATCAGCTTTGGTAAGATCATTTCAGTTTCTCGCTTTAATTGGAGGTGTTTTATACTGTACCTTCCGAACGATACTAGACACGATTTTGTCAACGTAATTTTTATTGGTTCTTTTGTCTTCGAGAAGTTGTCTGAAATAAGATTGCGAGGCTATTTTTAACCGACTTCAAAAAGGAGGAGGTTATCAATTCGGATGTTTATATTTTTTTTTTTTTTTTTTTATGTATGTTCGGCCATAACTCTGTCATATATAGACGGATTTGCAAAATTCTTTTTTTGTTTGAAAGGGGTTTATTCCGAAATGGTCCCATATGAATTTCATATAGATCTGATGATGAATTCCAGAGATAAACACCGGAACTCTTTAAAAAATGACAGCAAATCAACCGCGATTTCTGCAATCGCATAAATATGCATTGTTTGTTTGGAATTAGTGCGGGGTGGATACCACAACTAAAAATTCAAAAATAAAAACTTTTTTACAAAAAAAAAAAAACAACCGACTTCCTTAAAAACACTTCAAAGTGAAAAATAACTTTAATTTCGGAAGTCGGTGGCAAAAAAATCATAAATACATATCCTAAGACACCGACTTGCGAAATTAAAGTTATTTTTCACTTTGAAGTGTTTTTAAGGAAGTCGGTTGTTTTTTTTTGTAAAAAAGTTTTTATTAATAGTATAGTTACAATACGATCGTCTGCGGCATCTTTATATTCTATGAGCCCCTTTACCTGAAAGTACTGTTATTAAATATCTCTCAATTACTAAACATCTGTTGCCACCATTTTATATCAAAGCGATAAATAAGTAGCAAAGTTAACTATTTGTATAACGTTTTTAGTGATTGAGAGATATTTTAGGTACTCATGGGTAAAGTTGCTCATAGAAGTTAAAGATGGTTATCTGACGATACCCAGGTAGGCTAAGATGGCACATTGGGCTTTAAAAAATACATTCACATAACTATGAAAAATTACACTCTATAGATCCGATCTTTTCTCTAAAATAGTTTTGTTAGTAACTAGACAATTCATTATGTAACAGACAGGAAAAGATGGACAGAAACTCTCCGACCGTAACAGATTTAGCAAACTCCAAGCCATGTGTCCGAGCATAATTTCGAAATGAAAATTGTTTCTTCCAATGATTACGTAATGAGGCAAGAATTTCTAACGTAGTTAACACATGTTGAAGTACAGACGCCAGCACATCAAGCTACTACCATCTATCAAATTTCTTTAATAGATTTTAAACTTTATCACCAAAGTATTAGGTTCAAGGTTGATTGGGAAAATTTGACAGTTTCGGGTACCTTGATGTGTTGACGTCTGTACATAAGAGGAAGTTGGAAAGTGGCACCGATGACTGAAAAGTTGCGTGGGAATTGGTTGTCATGGTATGGTCACGTGATACGGAGGAATGAAGAAAATGTCGTGAGGTTAGTTTTGAGTATGAATGTCGATGGCCATAAGAGTAGAGGGAGACCAAAGCAACGATGTATGGACTGTGTGAATTATGATATGGATAGAAAGTGGGTGACTAATGAGATGACGACTAATAGAGAAGTGTGGAAGAAAAAGACATGTTGCGCTGACACCAAATAAATTGGGATAAGGGTCAGGAGAATGATGAAGTTGAAGTGAGCATTGAGCATCCAGCAGATTGCATCTCAGCACGTCGAAACACTGTTCGATTATCAACTCTCGGCGCTGAGCAGTGCGTATAAAATCCCTTGCCGATAATATTACGTTCTTCTGGACGTCGACTAAGCGAGTGTTAGTTTTCACACGATGGTGTCGTAGGTAAGAAAATAAAAGCAATATAACAATATAATGAATGTAAAAACCCATCTATGTATTCGACTGAAAGACTTATGTCTATCGTCATGAATAAAAAATATTAATAACTAGCTTCTGCCAGCGGCTTCGCCCGCATGGAGGTCGGAAATTATCCCGCGGGAACGTACTACCGGGATAAAAAGTACCCTATATGTTAATACAGATTATGAACCTTCTGTGAGCCAAATTTTATCTAAATCCGATTAGTCGTTTTTGCGTGAAAGGGTAAGAAACATCCTTACTCACAAACTTTCACATCTATAATAGTAGTAGGATTCAACCATAGATCGATTTGATAAGTCGAAGTAATTTTTTTACTCATTATTTTCGTTTTTTGTCACCGACTCTTGAAATTAAAGTCTAAGTTTGATTTTGTTTTGTGTGTAGAAGTCAATAGTTTTTTTTTTTCTTGTAAAAAATGTTACATATGTAGATACAAAACCACTTGCTATATAAATAACAGTGACGGGAAGTAACTTAAACATCTTCAACATACTTACACCAAGTAGAAATATACGTATTCTAGAGGCTAAATCAAAAACTACCCAAGCAAAGTTAATACAATTTATGTGGGACCACTTCGCGATTTTCTTCTACCAAAAAAGAATCACGAACATCCTTCTTTTTTCAAGTGGGTTAAAAAGGTTAGAAACAAATAGTGTTGAGTGCCACTGACGTGATTTTCAGCTGTAATTTTGTAAACGGGAAATAATTAAGATTTCAACTCCTGTCTAATTTTAGCCTCTGCTGTCCCACTACTGGGCAAAGGTCTCCCCAAGGCCTTACAGGAACTCTTTTCCCGTACCACCTCGAACCAGTGGATTTTTACCAATCCTACTTAATATTATAAGCGCGAAAGTTTGTATGTATGGATGTGTGGATGTTTGTTCCTCTTTCACGCAAAAACTACTGAACGGATTTGGATGAAATTTGGCACACAGATAGTTTATAACCTGGATTAACATATAGGGTACTATTTATCCCGGTAGTATGTTCCCGCGGGATATTTTCCGACCTCCACGCGGGCGAAGCCGCTGGCAAAAGCTAGTCTAAAATATATAATCAATAGCTTCTGCCCGCGACTTCTTTCGCGTAAAATTGTGGCCCACGACCCGCCGCGTCGAATCCCATCGTCCACCCACGCCATTACTTTATTGATACTTAGCGTTCTTTCCAACTTTTTTTCATTCTGCTCGTCTCCTAAACGATCGTAGCGTAATGATAATAGCCTATAACCTTCCTCAAGAATTGGGCTAACAAATGAAAAAGATTTTTTTGTAAGCTAACTGGTAGTTTCAGAGATTACATTCCACAAACAAACTAATAAACTTACAAACCTTACTTGTTTATAATTAGTGTAGACGACTGTGAAAGAAAGCTGAACTAATTATTGTGTTGAGTGATTATTTCTACTGAAAGCTCAACCAACTAGTTTCAGTTTCTGTGGTTTTAATAATTCGCTACTCACTGAAACTAAACGCAGTAGGTAACACTTCATTTAACGAAATGACTTTTCGTGGTTTAGGCCTCATTTTATTAACATATTCAATTAAAGTGGAAAACTAAGTTTCTTCATTACCACTCGTAGCTTTAAATCAGAACTGAAAAACCTAATAAAATCAAAGTCTCAAAAGCCTGCAAAATATAATTTTAAAACACCAAAATTAAGAAAATAAAAGATTTTGCAAAAAACAAAAAAAAAAAACAAAACCACCGAATTAAAACACAAAAAGTGCAAAATCTAACAAAAACTTAAATTTACAACCTAGTGAAAAAAAAAACTCAGTTAAGTGCAACAACTCAAAAGCCTCACCAGTTAAGTGCAACAACTCAGTGATGTACAATTCAGTGACCTCTCCGTAACAACAGTGACTGTTGTCGTTTCCTCTCCGTGACGCACATCAACAGCCACGTTGTTGCTGACGACGTGCGGGGAGTGCGCGCGGCGTGCTGGGCGCGCGCGTTGCACGCTCGCGCGCGAACTCGAGCCATGCACTGAGCGGGTCATGGAGACTATCTCCGAAGATGCTGAAGCTGAATTGGAACTTGGTAACTTTTTTGTTGATGATTTTGATATCGTTCTTTTGTGTTGGGTCAAAGCCAAAGTCGATTATTTTATTTTCATAATTTATTTGTAAATCTTGGATCGTGTGTTTATGTTTATACATATCAGGCATTTGTGAAAGTCAAAATTTAAAAAAATATAGAATTGATCCTATAATAGTTTCTTTTTCCAAAAGGTAGTTTATGGAGAATGGATAAGAAAGTCCATTATCTACTCCGCTACTTGTGTAAAATGTTTTGCGATATTTTACCTGGAATAAAATGACTTTACCTACCCTACTATACTAATAGGTACAATGAAATTAAAATGAAGTAATGACAGTTAAATTAATTATACATTGCCATCTACCGGGCACAAATCTAGACTCCGGGCTGCTACTAAGAAATTCCAGATGGAACAACCCAATAACACTTTGCCCGACCTTAATCGAACCCGGGCCTAAAGCTCAGCAATAGCGCTTGCTACCACTAGACCAACAAGGCAGTAAGCCTGATGCCGTTACGATGAAGTAGACCTACCTAGGTGTCTTCTACTATTAGTGAAAACGGGCATCAGTCTAAATGCGCTGAGAATTTTTTAATGCTCGGCTTAGCGTCGAGGGTTGAAACTCCAACAAGGTGCCCTACGCGTGAGTACCCTACTAAGAGAGTGGTAGCAACCCTACAAACGATTAATTAGCTAACAACTGCTACTAATTCTTTTACTGAACAAATTAGGAGGGCGGATTATTTTGCATTCTATCTGGTCTGGTCTTTTGAACTGTGTCATTCATTAGTGGTCCTTTTATCTGCAAACCAATTTATGAGAAGTTACTTGAATGTCTGTTTTGATAAGTTTGATCGACGAAAACAAAAAAAAAAAAACAATAAAACGTTTTCGGCATTCTCACTAAGGTACTTTATAATTTTTCATTAATGAAAAACAAAATCCAAAAGTCATTTATTCAAACTAGGCTGATAGTCAGCACTTTTTGAACGTCAAAATTACATAAGACAGTCACCTAAAACGCTCGTCAGTCACCACTTCCTAGTGCTTTAGCTGGGAAGAAGTGGCGCAACAAACTCCCCAGCAGCACAGCTGTCTGTTAAGTTGAAGAACTTGATTCTAAACATTAATATGTGAGTAATACATATTAGGAAAACAAAATTTAAGTTAATGTAGCAAAAGATCGTTTCACAAGTAGAAAGAAATGAGAGTTAAGTGTGATAATAAAAGAAAAATAACCGGTTAAGTGCGATACAAACTCACATATGAATGATTCCGAAGCAAAAGGTAAAAACGCCGAAAACTACATTTCAAGAAGGTATGGAGATAGATACCACTTTTTGTTGTTGATTTGATTTTATTTTAATTTTTATGTAAAATATATACTGACAAATCAACCGTCTGACAGACGGATGGACAGCGGAGACTTAGTAATAGAAAGTAGAAATAGAGACTTGATAGTGAGGCTTGGAACGGAATAATAAAAAGAGAGGGAAGGAAGAGGGGAGGAATGAGGAAAATGCCTCGAAGAAAGATTTGAGTATGAATATGAATGGCTATTAGAAGGGAAGAACAAGGAAATGATAGATGGATTGATAGAAAAAAAATGTTTTCAAAAAGTTGGTTATACCATTTATGTTGAAATTATCAATGTGAGAACGATGTTAGAAGGACGTGCACATTGAAAGGGGTCGAAATAAATACTTTTTCTTTCTTTTCTTAAATCCTCCGTAATTATTACAAAAATAAAATAAATAATTTAGTAATTAAAATAAACCGTGGCAGCTAAGAGAAGAACAGTCCCTGAGGGCGAATCAATGGATCAGCACCATTCACCTCAACCATTTTAAAGGAAACCTACCAATCAGTTCGTAAAGGATCAGAGGATCATAAATATTTCCCATTTGTAATTCGTTTGAAAATATTTACTTAAGTAAAGAAAGCACTGTAAGAACATTCAAAATGTTAGCAATTCTCGTAGACTTTAATTTCATATAACAAATGACGTGTCAGTCATTTAAAGTGAACAGCTACATTATTTCTTTAAGCAAGATAAATGTTTTTCTCAATATTGTTAAAAAGTATTTGAACATCTGTCTATTTCTTTGTGTTCGTTAGAAATAAATACTTAACTTAAAAGATTTAAGGCCAGACTCAGGCTGGCCGAAGAAGGATAAAATTTAAAAAACCCTCGACCAAAACAGAAACTGAATTGTAAAAAAAATGTGTGTGTCAGCTCCAAACCACGACTGGACTTTACTCCTTATGAATGATTGATTAGTAAACATAATATAACGCATAACGTGACGTAACGTTTTACTCCCCATAAATTTTCATACTCATTTAAGAAAATTGATTCTTAAGGAGAAACTCCAAATATATATACATACTAGCTGACCATACAGATGTTGTCCTGTTTCTTAGAACTCGATAGCAGCGCCATCTGTCGGGCTGATTTGTGAATCTAAACCATCCAGGGAGCCACCCAAACGCATACAAAAAAAAAACATTCTAATCGGTCCAGTCGTTTAGGAGGAGTTCAGTGACAAACACCCCAATTAGCAAAATAATCCTGGATGGCGATTATATAATGCTACGCGGACTTATAAAGCTCCGATGATGGTTTTGGTGGTTGCTACTGCGCTTTTAACAGCATAAATAGATGCTGTTTTTACTCAAGTACGCATAATCCTATAATTTGTACTTATATCGGTATATGGGATCATATTTCCTGGCAAACATAGGATCAAGACTCCTATGAAAGCATGAAACAAGAGTAATTGCACTCAAGAGTAATAACTCCGGTAACTCGGACTTATATGCGCCTATAAGATAACATCTGCGGACCATTTAAATCCTAATACTCCTGTAGGAGCATGTTCCAGGAATATTTGCACTGAGGAGCAATTACTGTTGTTATTTTTACTTATAACCTCATATAAGCTAATATTTTATGGCCAATATAAGTAAATTAAAGTTAAATTATTGTAAATCATTTATAGTTTGGTTTTACATATGCTTAAAAGTAAGTGTTAAATGAATTTAATATCCATGTTTTAAAAACAATAAATCACCAAGATTACACAGCATGCAGCACTCGGTAGGATAAATTGTTCTCTATATCGATTTATCGTATGCCGTTTTAAACCTAGACATATTTATATAGGCATTCCACAGTAGTGTTATTGTCCAAGAAATCTCAAAGAATCCTGTTTAAAACTCTTAAGAAGCCACTTTTGCTTTTTTAACGACCAGTACATGCGAAAACACGCTTTATATAGTTTTGCAAATCCTATTGTAGGATTTGACATCAGCCGATGTTTTAAATTTAACTGGTGGAGACCGTATCGCGAATTTTAGCGAGGGTTCCGGACAAGATAATTTATTGTAGTACTACTTTAGATGGAAGAAGTTCGGATAACGAATGTACCAAATCTTTGAACGATATTGAAAGCGATAATAAGAAAGAACTTTCGGATTAAAACAAAAATTACTGCGTTATTCTATTAAAAACTGGGATTTAGACTTCAATATTCCTTATGCTACCTTAAACTCTTTATTTAAAATTTTAAATATGAGAATAAACAATGTTTTGCCTCAAGACGCACGAACATTACTAGATACCAATAGAGAAAACCTACACATCAGTACCCGTAAATGTAAATCTCTAGTGTTAATAGAAACCACGCTGTGACAACCGAGGCATATCTCCGATAACAAGAAATGTGTAACACTCCAAGGCCATTTTAAGTTCTTTAAAGATCGGAAATATTTTTGGTAAAAATCTATCGATATCCAGGAACATAGTCTTGTTTAAATCGTCGGCAACCTGTTATATAATTAAGTTAAATAAAAACAATGTTTAAACTAATGTTTAACCGAGCACGTAGAAGAAACCCTTAAAATATTCCTTAAACTTACTTATCTATAAATATCAATCGATTTTCATCGGGCATTGCGGAACCCTAATCGGTAACAATGGCGAATCTTCTTCGGTTTTGAGATAACCTAATATAGAACCAATATACTTATATTGGTATTATGTCACACTTGGAAATGCTAAAAATACTTATTTTAGTACTATGTCACACTCGGAAATGCTCACCAAGAAAATGGCAGCTGCCTTCATAATATTTATTTAATATTTATTAATACTAAAATGTAAATAAGCAAATTTCAAGAGGCGCTTCAAAATTTTTATCGAAACCGTGATAAATTTCACAGAAAATTCAAGTTCCCCTACGAATAAGCATAAGTAAGACTAACAATTTGACAACAATAAGTTTGTTTTTCTACTATGGTTGACATGAATAGTATAAAGATGTAAAAATATTTTTTACAGAGCACAACAATGCGCGATACACTTACTTCGACTGTTCACAACATATGAGCTTATAGAAACATTTCTAGGCGCGTATTAATCTAATTTTTTACTATAATTTACTTATAGTGAGATTTACAGGAGTAATTGTATTGACGTAATTCAATTACAGGAGCAATATAGGCGTATATGGCATTTCAGCGGTCTAATATAAATACGTTATAAGTAAAAGTAGACTTATAAAGTGGGCCCTTTTCGCAACTTATATGCGGATAAAAGCCACATATAGTCCTCGATAAATGATGGTTCTGGGATAGTTTAAAAACCACTTTTTGCTAGTTGGGACACGTACAGGAGAATTATATATGTAAACAAGATTGGCCCTTTAAGTTTAATAAGAAGTTATAGATGGTCATGATTATGTAGATGATGACGATCCTTAATCAAAATACTACCAAAGGATCGACGTGTCAACACGGTTGCACCGATGTAGACCGCACTCAAATCGGTTTACCCGTTTAAGAGCTACGGTGCCACAGACAAGCATATAGCGGTCAAATACTTATAATACCTCTTTTTTTATGTCGGCGATTAAAAACCTATTCAGGTGGATTCTCAAATAGCTTCACTGCTGTTTCACGAACTATGGGACACTTAATTAATCCTTCTGCCAGAAAACTGTTGCAAAGTTAGTCATTGTAAAACTTACCGTATTTACAAGCAATTTGCTAATTAATTGGTATTGAACCCGACAAATTAGTACGAAACGCTAAAAACTGTATCAATTTAGTCAATACAAACACCATTCGCGCCCAGTTTTGTTTTATTTACTCAATACCGAATGCCCTATAAATAGTTCATCGATCGCCCTTCACTACCTATGGACTCGATGGGAGCTCAAATAGTTAGAATATTGGCCTCTGTACTTAATTGGTTACAATATTTAGGAGCATATGTGAACTATGTCTATTATTCTCACGTTCATATGGTTCTGTTGATAACGAAGAGCTTATACAACGTGTTTCTATTGATAACCCATATCTCTAGGATATTAATGAGACCTTGTCATAGAATCAACTGACGTATGTTTTTTTTTTAAGTTTTTTATTTTTCATTTTATTAGCGACAACAAACAGCAGGATACATAAAATGATCAAAACACTTAGTCTATAAGAGTAGCATATACACTATACGTACTAACAACGTTATCCACAGATTCATTGATAAGTACGAGTGATTAATTTTGATACAAACCAATAATTCAAATTAAAAGCTAAGAAAATGTGACGTTATCATATTTCACCATTGTTTCACTAGTTGTCCGTGTGTTGACGGACGTAAAGAATAGCATCACCCCATTTCTTCCCGTGGGTGCCGTAAAAGGCGACTAAGGAACTCACTAGACAATGGGCAGCAGTGTTCCTTATGCATTTTATCACCATACTGCGATCGCCAATCCGCCTGCCATGCATGGCGATTATGGCTAAGCCTACTATATTGGGGGAGGCCCTTGTCCATCAGTGGACTTCTTTCAGCTGAATTTATGGTTATGATGATGATGAACTCTAAGATATTAATGACACCATGTCAAAGAATCAACTGGCATATGTTTTTTTTCCTTTATTATTAATTATCATTTTTTTTAACCGACTTCATAAAAAGGAGGAAGTTCTCAATTCGACTGTATTGTTTTTTATGTTTGTTACGTCAGAACTTTTTACTGGATAAACCGATTTTGATGATTCTTTTTTTATTTGATTTACCATTTTATTTTGGTCCCATTCTTACAATTGAAATCATGACAAAACCATATAAGTCTTAAATTTGCATTAAGTATGTGCGCGACAAATGGACGAATATCGCGATTAGATTAGTTCAGGGTACATACCATAACTAAAAAGTTAAAAAAAAAAAAAACTTAAAAAAATAACAACCGACCTCCTAAAAAACACTGCAAAGTGAAAAATAACTTTAATTTCGGAAGTCGGTGGCAAAAAAAAAACTTAAATACAGATCCTAAGACACCGACTTCAGCAATTACAGTTATTTTTCACTTTGTAGTGTTTTTTTTATGTTAAATACGGGTGTATATTTCATTGAACAGTACGAGTAAATAATGTTCAGACAAACTATGATTCAAACTAAAAGCTAAGAAATTGTGACATTATCATATTTCACGTAAGAGTAGTATACATAAATAAATAATTCAGGCGTTGAATTATTTGGTAAGAAAAATTTAAGCGAAAAAAAAACATATGCCAGTTGATTCTTTGACATGGTGTCATTAATAGCCTACAGTTATGGTATATCAAAAGGAACACCTTGTGTAGTACGAGTACCTATGAACTTCTGACAAAAAATGAAATATGAACACGTTGTATAATCAAAAATGTTGTCCTCATTTGAAGCAGGAAAAAATCCAAATAGGAGATCAACAGTAAAAAGTCACGTGAATCTAATACTTCAAATAAAATTTCGTAGAGAAAATTGCGTGAACCCAACCCCTCACTTCAATATTCAGCCCTCTTCATACACGTGATTCGCTACTTGTAGAAACTTTCAACCCTTTACAACGTGACTCTTGTTATTGGGCAACCCTTTGAAAAAATCTGCCAAGTTTGTGCCCAATTGCTGTATAAGGTTTCGTAGGGACTGTCCTCGTTTGCCAAAGAAAAAGGAAAGAAAAATATTTTCACTTTAAAAGGAAAAGTTAGATTGCATTGATATTTGTCTGGTTTCAGGAATGTTTTGTACTGAAACCACTGTTTAATTAGTTTGTTGGATAACTCAGCCTAGTAAACCATTTACTGAGATAGGTATATAGAGGTGTATAGGTAGATAGGTACAGTGTTACTTGCGGGGTACTTGCGTAATAATAGGAATGGTTTTTATTTTGACAGTTCTACAACATTGATTGCGTTATTTACGTTGTTGAGCTGATAAATTTTTCGAAGATATGAAGCAATGGATTGATACTTTAAAACTATTCAGTACTTATCAATGGAACTTACACCCGTACTTAAGAAAAAAGAAACCATTAATTACCTAGTTTAAAAAAAAAACCAGACAAGTGCGGGTCAGAGTCACACGAAGGGTTCCGTACAACAAGTGAAAATAGACCGAAATATACGTTTTCACAAGAGACGTATTGAGTCTTTTATACTACGAGTATTTTTAATTTTTATTATGTTTCGTTGTAGTGACAACAAAAATACTCTTTCTGAGAAAACTTAAACTGTCTACCTATTACGGATCATGAGATATAGCCCGCTGACAGATAAACGGACGGATGTCGGAGGCATAGTAATTGGGTCCCGTTAGCACCCTTTGTTTTAGTACACCGCTATGTTTCGCCAGTTATGTTTAAGTCCCTGTGATAGGAGGTGAACTTATTTCCATCAACCGATCAGAAATCCAAACTCCAATCTGCTACTGAGAAATTCCAGAAACATTGGTAATCCCAGTAACGCTTTGCCTGACCTGGGAATCGACCCCAAGATCCTCACCTCATGCTCACCAGTAGCGCGAGCGACTACTAGGCCAACTAGGACTAAACAATTAAACATAGCTGACAAAATACTGGGTGACTTTTTTTAGTGTCTTGAAAAAAAATGGGGGTAATAGGTGAACGGAGTAGAAGCTTTTGGCATAGAAATTTTTATTATTTTTATTTTTGAATAACATGTAATTAAATTGATCTAGCAATAAATACTACACATTTAAAGTAACATTTTCATACTAGAACAACAAAAACAGAAATTTGGAAAAAAAACAAAAAATAAATAATTAAAATCTATCGAAACTCAAATCATACGCACCCTACTCAATGCGCGGTATGTATCATTGATTTCGGAGCGTGGTCCTACCCTTTGAAGCCGGCTGATAGGCGGCCTCATTGATCTTTCGCAGGCGCACGAGCCGCACACGCATCGCTGTCCACCCGCGTGCCGCGCTCCTTTAGTCACCTGCGATGAATCTGAAGGCCTTCCTGCCTTCTATTCTAGTTACACAACACACCATATGAAGGTCGAGACGGTAAAAAATGTCATCCGGTATATGGACTTTTGCTTAAACCCTTTAAGCAATTCAGGCTTTACATTCGGGATACATCTACTTCAATGAACGTTCATATTAGGATTACGCTGTTAGTAAGTCCCACAGTAAATCCGTTTGAATGGCTTCAACTTTTCTCAAAATAAATTTGTAAGGTCATACAAACACACGGAATTACAGCTCGAGTTTGGGAACGCATCGGATATCCCCTTATTCATGTCAAAGTCTCTGTCTATCAGGTGAGATATTTGCCTTTGTCATCCATTGACACACAACAATAATTGAATACTCCATCTTACTATATACATATATAGTCATCCAGACAGTATTTCGGCAATGTCAGGGCACTCGCTCTTCCCTCACTCTTATAGTCCGATGGGATGGCAATTCGACACGATCGGAGAGAGATCTGGCGCAGGACCAATGGCTTAACGTGCTTTCGGAGGTACAGGGGTAACACACCAGCAACTTAGGTCCGGGCTGTTATTAATAAATTCTTAACGGAAAAACCCAATAACACTCTGCCCAACCTGGGAAGCAAAATCAGTAACCAACAGCCATCAGTCGCGTTTACGACTACCAGATCAACGGGGCTAGCCTATACGATACGATGAAATGAGGCACAAAATGCTCACATTACAAGGTTTATGAGTCTCATTCAAGAACGAAGGCATCCCTTCCTCCTTTCACTTATCGCTAGTTACTAAATATATATTTTTTATACTACAAAAAGGAGCTATGGAATTTGTAGTTAAGTAATAACAGCTGTTTTGGGTCGATCGATGAGGTTAAACAACGCTTGCCGCGGTTGGTCCGTGGAAGAGTGACCATCTTTACTTACCAAGACCCTTGCGTGCCACGGATAGCACGTAAACCCGTTGGTCCCTGTGGTGATTTATGGATCTTAGTCGTAATAGGCGGTCAGAAGCCGGGGTTTCACATTGCCCAGGAAATGCGTTGTAGAGGTCAGATAGGCAGTCGCCGCATATAAAATACTGGTATTCATCTGCATTCGGTGAGCTGCAAGTATACCCCAACATAGTTGGGAAAAGGGTAAGCAGATGATGAATATGGACTTAAGTAGCAGGTTTTACAAAGATCAATATAGGATCACAATGATCATGTATTTGTAAAATCGTCGGGAACGGTAAAATACGAGAGAGGATCTGTTCCTGAATGCGTTTGTGGCCAATCTTTAACAAAATCCATTCATCGTTCGTTCATTCTCCATCTTACAATTCTTTAAATCTGCATCCCAGTGAACGGTGTGATCAAACTGTTTACTCATTTGATTCGCGCAGGCCAGGTGTTCTCGATTGTGTGGGCTATTTATAGCCCCACGCCAGATAGCTCGCGAATTTTAGATGAAAATATGTTGTACAACCTATTACATTACACTTACGAGATATCCGCACTTTTATCATAGGGAAAGTGAGTGTTTCTTTCTTGGATAATCAAATCAGAAGTCCCTCATTCAAATTAGGCTGAGAATTAGGCCTTTTCGAACGTTAAAATCACATAAGACAGTCCCCCAAAACACCCACCCTTCACCACTTCCTGGTGCTTTAGCTGGGAAGAAGAATTGGCATAATAAACTCACCAGCAGCACAGCTGTCTGTTCAGTTAGATGAACTTGTCAATTGACCTAGACAGATTGAAAACAATTTACTTCTGACCATGATTTCGTCTGTAGTTTAAAAGAGACTGTGATCTCTG
Organism: Aporophyla nigra; assembly: GCA_947507805.1. Taxonomy (NCBI): domain Eukaryota; kingdom Metazoa; phylum Arthropoda; class Insecta; order Lepidoptera; family Noctuidae; genus Aporophyla; species Aporophyla nigra. Next base: position 19,406,052 of record OX382315.1, read on the forward strand.
AGTTGGTTTCAGTCTTTCTTCTCAGAGTAGTCGTATAGGAAACTCTGAAGTCATTTATAAACCATATGTTAGTACTGACCTGTAAAAGTGATTATACTGATGATGCTACGTATGTCCATCTTTTTACTATCAACAACGCCATATGCGAACTACACATCAGAACCAAGTCACACAAAATTCTGCATCGCGCAAACAGAGTTTACCACGCATAAATACAACGTCCTGACTTCAACCGTAGGGCAGTTGCCCACCAGACATAACACCCGTCTGATCGGAAGATTCCCCCTTTTGTATAGAGGATGAGTGAAAAAAGTACACCCTGATCCTCATGTCTAAAGTGCAAACCTACCCACCGAAATAAGATCATTTATAAACATAACTTTTCAATCACACATTCAATATTTTCACAATTTTTTGTAGCTCGGACCGAAGGACCAAATTTTTCTCTGTATTTTGGAAAAATGCTTTTAATTGTGTCATGAATACCTCTGCCCATCCCTGCAAAGAATACCTACAGGCTTATGAAGGTACCAACAAAACAAATATCCCCAACAGTAGTGTAATTTCGGAAGAAAAGGACCAATTTTGAGCGTCGTAACTCTGACACCAAACTGTGGGCTACAAGACAAGGCCTATTACTCGCGTAATTAATCTTATTCTTTCTTCCTACCCTTGCCCTTGCTTGCCGACGAGTTATTATGCCGGATTCTTTGCTCCAATTTGATACTGTACGAGGTCTATTTACTAGCTGACAATTTTTAGACCTTACATAATTATGTCTATTTGTAAGGGACTATCTTGAATCCAAACTTGATTTATTGCCAAGATTTCGAACTTTGGGTTTCGGGTGTCGGTTTTTGATAAACATCGGTGAAAACAATAGGAGACAGATTTTTACTGAATTAATATGTAGGTATGTGTATTGTTGACAAAAAAAATATATATTTGGATAATAAACAATTAAATATTACTAGCCTTTGCCAGCGGCTTCGCCCGTGTGGAGGGCATTAATTATTCCACGGGGACGTACTATCGGAATAAAAGTAGGTATCCTATGTGTGTGCTAAACTATATGCGTGCTAAATTTCATCCGAATCCGCTTAGCCGTTTCTGCGTGATTTTATTTCTGCAAGTAGGTTTTTATAAATGCATTCAGTTAAAATCTGTTATTCGACATTACAAACAGACAATAATTTACTTTTATTTGTACGTGGTATGTATGTATACAGAGTACATTTTGGTCCTTCCACGCATATTGTACCCTACAATTTATCGTCTAAGCTAAGAAAGGAGACTATAAAAATGCAGCAAAATTTGCTGTCAGATCTCATATTATGTACGTAGTTTTAATTCGACTTTATCTGTCTAATTTTCTACGCAATCAGAAGACGACAATACTTTTATATTAAGTCCGACGCTGCCCCACAATTTTCTTAGTCATCAAAATACAACCAGCTTTGCTAACAGACTCCCTTGTGTGTTTAGAGGTCACAAGCGCTACTTATGAGCATTCGGCCTGCAGCAGATGTTTATCAGAAACATGCTATTCCGCCTGTTCCTGTAAAACCAGTGAGCCTGTTGCTTGCTGAGAGCAGAAGGACCAACATACTTCTGGTCCTTCCATCTAAGGTCTATTCCCAATTTGGTCGGACCGACAGTTTTATTGTATGCAACTAATGGGAACAGTCCTATTGGAATACATGCTACTGGGCAAGTAGCATGAGGTCCAGGGTTGATTTTCGAGTATTTTTGGGTCATTTCTATCTGGCTTTTCCCAGTTACCCGGAGTCTGGGTTTGTGTCCGGTTGACGTCAAGACGTCCGTTCCATCCGATATTTTCCGTGTGATGCCGTACTTACAAAATAGAACCATCCTATTTCTTCCCGTGGGTGTTGTAAAAGGCATCTAAGGAACTTAGTGCAGAATGGGCAGTACTGTTCTCTATGCATTTTACGACCATGCTGCGAGCGCCAACCCGCCTGCCAAGCGTGACGGTTATGAGAAATCCTCCAAATTGGGGGAGGCCTATGTCCAGCAGAGGACGTCTTGTGGCTGAAACAATCGATGTCAAGAGGCAACATGGGACTTAAAACATAATTGGTGGAATGTGGGTATACTATAGGTCAGTGTTTTTCAATCTGTGGGTCGCGACCCCGAGGGGGGTCGCGAATCCTTACTCGGGGGATCGCTGGCTGAAAGAAAAAGGCAAGGTTCTAACACTATAAAAACAAAGTACTTTTACTAAAAGTAAACAGCCGACTTCTTAAAACCATATACAATGCATAAATTTGCAGCAAGATTTTTTACGTGTACTAAAATTTGACCAAGGTTTTGAGATGTTTTCTCTTTGACACTACACATGTAGCTCTTATCAATAAGCCAGGCCGTTACACTTACACATATATGTCCATATCATAAAAATTACTGAACCGATTGTGATTAAATTTTTACTGTTCCCTAAGTTGAAGTAAATGTATCATTAACGTAGTCTTTTAATTAAATAATTTCTTTGTCTTTCTGTGACACAAGGGGGTCGCTGGAATTTTTCAACTTGTAAAGGGGTCGCAAAATCAAAAAGATTGAAAAACACTGCTATAGGTGAACTCCTGCCTAACCCTTTGGAAATACAGGCGTGATTTTTTGTTAGGTCACTGACCTTTAAAAAAAAACACTTGTAAGTTAAAAGATTCCACATTTCCAGAATCTCCATTCCAAGATAACAGCATTACAATATGTAAAGTATACCAATTATCAATTCAGCGCATGACTTCTCTCCATTCATAGGGATATGAGAATACTGTAGACGCCGACATTTTCTGCTCGAGAAGATAAATGATCTCAATGTGATCTCTGCATATAATAATATTGTTTTAACTGTGTAAAACAGAGCTTTCATAAGATTTCTTACTGCATAGTTTTGTTTTTTAAACACTGGGTGTTTAGACTTTAAGGTATTCTTATGCACTGTTTTAGGGTCTCGTGAATGAAGGCTAAGCAACGCCTGCTGCGGTCGGTTTATGGATGGGTGACCATTCATTACATAGGCCCTCAATATTTCTCCGTGCTTCGGAATGCACATCGTGCCGTTAGTCACGGCTTTCATTTATAGATATTTGACAGTCGTTACGGCTAGTCAGATCATGTGACAACCAGTCTGACCTAGAGGTATGATATTACCCAGTAACTGTTGTGGAGGGAGGCTGATAGGCAGTCGTTCCATGTAAATTACTCCTATTTAGTTGCATCTGGTTGGGATCCCACCCAAATGTAGTTGTGAATAAGCTGGACAGATTGATTTATAATTTCATAGCTTCTGCCCGCGATTTCATCTGCGAGAAATTTTTGCTCCCCTGACCCTTCGCGTCGCATCAAATTGCCTGCCAGTTTTCGTCCATTTTTCGTTATTGCTCCGCTCCTTTTGATCTTAGCGGGCAGTTATATAGCCTATAGCCTTCCTCAATAAATAGGCTACCCAACACAAACATATTTTTTTCAATTCGGACCAGTAGTTCCTGAGATTACCGCATCCAACCAAACAAACGCTTCAGCTTTATAATTTTAGTATAGATTGGTAGTAGGTATATCATTTTATAAACAGTGCACCCGATGGCAAATATTACGAATCCATACCAACTTTCATTTCTATTAATACCCTTTAGATTCATCCCATTTTCTACAATCCTTCCTTAGTGCTCTCTTGCGTTATAAAAATAAAATCTTGCGCAAAATTGCATGCGTCTAGACGGCTTAGGTTTTGCGTTTAGTTAAGTAGACGTATCCTTTTCTCGGCGTATGAAAAGATGCTACAATAAAGTCAAAGGGGGAAAAATATTGGCATAATCAGTAAGCTATTCACGAATAGTAATCTCAGCAATTCTAAAATTGAATTGTAAAGACGAAATCTGCTGATACTCTTCAAATATTGTCCCTTACACCCCGTTCAGGTTCTCAAGTGACGCGACAAAGTAGAAATTCGTACGGAATAAAATCACGGTAGGATTTTTTCGCGCAGTCGATTTTCAACCATCGGTGCTATACCGAGTATTGAAAATTCTATAGCGCGTCAAAAATCGAAGTGTTATGGACGGTTTATTATGACGCAAGTCGTATCGTACGCGACTTGCGTCAAGAAACACGCGCGCTTGTCACTTGTTTCTGTCCGTCGGTACGCAAGGTATGTCGTGGTGTCTCGTGGCGTGCTCTAAACAATTTCTTTATTTGTTTTTACCGCAGTCGCCCCCTCAAAACTCGTGTCGTTTGAGCATGTGCTCATAGCCACAGGAGTAGTCAACTTTCACACCTATAAATGGAGAATCGGTGCCTCTGACTTCCACTACCCAGTTACTGGGTTACACGTTACCCTTTGGTAAGACTGTTTGTCCCACTTTCGGGCCCCTAATGACCCGTAACGGTCTCGACAGTCCAAGGTCTAAGAATGACTGCTGAGACCAACAGCTTAACACGTTCGCGGACACTTTGCTTGATTTTGTAACCATATTTTGACACAAGATTTTTGTATGAAAGGCTTTAAGCCGTACTGTCACCGGTAAAAAAGACAAAGTATTTAAATAAGACAGCACCGGCCATAGCCTTCGCCTGCTCCAAACGTTACGTCACAGATACGTTCAGATACGTGAGTTGTTGATGACCTGCTATCTTCATTGGGTATGTAATTAGTGTCTGAACCATATTCGCCATCACAATCATCATATGGATCCTGTTCAGACTCCTCGCTTTCACTTGATACCGATCCTTGTATAAGTTCTTCATTGCTCGATATTTCAGGTTCCTCTGAACCACAAGATAGCTCATCTGATATCATTGAACAATTTCATAATGCGTTCATTTTCCCGTTCTAATTGATCGTTATTTTTTGGTTTACCTCCACCCGGTCGTTGTCAAGACATCTGAAAAGTAGAACGTATAAGTAGAAGTTGTTTACATCAATATTTTAGGATAAATACTTTGTTGAAACCTCTTATCTTATAATAATAATGATTTATGAAATATTTGTAAGTATTTATATCCATTATTATGTTCTAAAGTACGTTTCATTTAAATATTACTAACATTATGTAATTAGTTAATCATAAAAACCAATTCTACTTACCATAGACGTTGATCAGAAACCGCGTGTAAATCACGTTCCCGACGTGTGCACTCCGCGGCGCACTCCGTGGCCAACTGACCAAATTCTCATACAATGGCCGCTGCTATGAACGCTGCGTCATTGTGAGTGCGCACACAAGTAGTAGTACGTTGGAAGCGGTAAAAAGACATGTTATGTGACACCTAGCAATTCGAATAATTTAATTTGGGGGCACTTGATGATGAACTATATGGTAGCAGTATGGAAATTCGTCTGCTAAAGCAGTTGTGCTTCTAGAGTACAAAAAAATATCGAAGGGTATAACCGGCGCGTCATTCTGCGCAAGTTCCTAATGAATGTCATAACCGGCGTGTCCGCCAACGTGTTAACGTGTATTCCGTGGTACGGTAGGGTCTTGGTATATAAGAAGACCACCCTTAACCAGATCCACTGACCTGTGCAACTATAATTGCTTAGCCACGAGCCTAACACTTAAATTATCAATCAATCAACTCAGCCCATCGCAGTCCACTGCTGAACAAATGCCTCTCCCATGTTGCGTCTTAACACCCTGTCCTCTCTCAAATAAGGAACAATTTAAACAAACAATATTTGCCATACAAATAAATCAAGTACCACTTTCATGTTCCAATTATAAACTCCTCGACACAATTCTATTTGATTTGTGTAGAAAAGAAACAAAACAATTACGTTGTTATCCGTTGTTCTTTGTTGTTTTTCTGTTCGATTGTTTTTAATACGGTTTCTTGTTTGTTAAAGTTGTTTTTGTGTGTTAGAGGAAGTGATGTGTCAGATGTTTGGCGGTCAGAAGTTAGGGGAATCAATTGTAGGGGATGATTATAATTTATTGGTTTTCTGAGCCTTTATATGATGTTATAATATACTATGCCATGATTTGTTTTGTTTTGTGGTGAAAGAAATCCTATTTTATTTCTTGCCTCTTCCTTGGTAGGCAGGTTAGTCTGGGTAGGCAGAAGCTTTCAATGTCATCTATTCAAGTTAGGCTGAGAATCACCATTTTTTAAACGACAAAATTACATAAGATAGTCTCCCAAAACGTCCGCTCTTCACAACTTCCTAGTGCTTTAGCTGGGAAGTAAAAGTGGCGCAACAAACTCCTCAGCAGCACAGCTATTTGTTAAGTTAGAACACACCTTGATGATTTTAGAAATACTTCTTTAAAAACCTACTAATTGGTTCATCAGATGATTCATCATCTGTCTAGCCTTCTCCCAACTATGTTGGGGTCGGCTTCCAGTCTAACCAGATGCATCTGAATACCAGTATTTTACATGGATCGACTGTCAATCTGACCTTCACAACCCAGTTACTGGGTAATACGATACCCCTTGGTAAGACTGGTTGTCAGACTTTCAGGCTTCTGATGACCCGTAACGACTTGATAGCCGGGAACTTGATTTTAAAAACCACAAATTGATAGCCGGGACCGGGACCAACGACTTAACGTGCTTTCCGAGGCACGGAATGATTGTTTGGTATTAAAAAATCCTTCTGTCAAAAATCCTAAAAGAAAGAAAAAGTAGGCAAGACAAGTAAGACATTTTTATTTTGTTACAAATTCCTATGGAATTCTCCAACCCAACCTAATTCGCTATCCACATACCCGACATTTATTTCCAAGTACCAGGGTCGCATGAAAAACAGAAGGTAATAAACAAAAGTTCGCAACATTCCCCACAGTACTGTTTACGTCACCAATATGAGCTACAAGGTCAACGACCTTACACTTAGCAATAAAGCACTTTGCTTGGCAATAACACCAGGGAGACGCATTTAGGGTAAAAGGACCAATAAGTTATTGGTCAACCAGAAATGCTTTATTAGCACTATGCTGAACTAATAATGTCTTTAGTGTCTGGAGGCTCGATCCGGAGGAAATATTTAGATTAAATGTTTTTGTGATGGCCATATATTTCTGTGTGTAGCCCGATTATCCCACGTCTGGGCAAAAGCCTCTCCCTATGACTTCCAATGATCGCGATTCAGTGCTATTATGAACCATTTATTGGTGGTTCGTTAGGCCAGTTCATCCACAGGGTGTGACGCGACGCATTCTAGCGTTTACAGGGCACACATATTAAAATGAACTACGTACCTATTTGAAGAGTGCCACGTTGGCTTAGGATCGAGAGTGCAGACTGCAGAGTAGTAGGTTCTTATTTTCTGAGTTTCTTCCATAGGTCGGCAAACTTTGAATAGCACCATCCTATTTCTTCCCGTGGGTGTCGTAACTGGCGACGAAAGGACTTACTAAAGAATGGGCAGCAGTGTTCTCTATGCATTTTACCGATTATATAGACCGATATTTTATAGAAATTGCCCCCCCCCCCCCCCCCAAATTGCGGGAGGCCTATGTCCAGCTGTGAACATCTTTTGGCTGAAATGATAATGAAACAAATATGAAAAAATGTGAATGTACGGTGGCCACACATCTGCTAACCCTTCAGTATGTATAGGCGTAATATGATGTTATTAGAACGAAGCCTGATTAAATATTACTGACAAAAGGCTAGGCTACCGATCAAACGGAAAACAAATATGTAATGTTGAAGTGAAACTTGTAATTGCCCAGTCAATAGTTTAAATTATTCAATGAAATGGACTCGTGCAGTTGATCGGCGGACGTGGCGTGTGTTCAATATGTTTACGATACAGAACGCTTCTTTGATTTATGAGCCCCTGGTACTATTAAGACCGCTTAATGTCAATTTGATGTCTGCTTACTGATTTATTTGAATGTAAGAAGATACTTACCGTAGTTTTAAGTGTTGTTTAATTGTGATCTAGTAGTGTTGATACGAATTTTGTTCAAAATATTCATGAACTAGCTTCTGCCCGCGACTTCGTCCGCGTTAAATTTCTTGCTCCCTGGCCCTCCCCGTCGCATCTTATCGCCGGCCCGTCAGAGGTCTTCGTATTCGTAACTTTTTTTTTCTTTTTGCTCGGCTCCTAATGATCCTAACGTGTAAATGAATATAGTCCATAGCCTTCTTCGATAAATAGGCTATTCAACACTAAAAGTAGTTCCTGAAATTAGAACGTTCAACCAAATAAACTCTTCAGTTTTATAATATTTAGATTTGATTATAAATGAAAACGGTATAATGATCCAATCATAAAATAAAGTCAGTTATGCTATTGCTAATTTTTTTAAGAACTTTTAAGAGGAACAAATCCGTCATAACTCATACATGATTGTTGTGTTACTGTAACCGTTAACACTGCGTACGCAACGGAAGTTCTCAAGGAATAACTTTTCCCCGTTTTAGCAACATTTATTATTGATGCTCCGCTCCTATTGGTCGTAGCGTGATGTTCTATAGCCTTTCTCGATAAATGGACTACTAAACACTAAAAGAATGGTTCAGTTTGAACCAGTATGTAGTTCCTGAGATTACTGCGTTCAACCAAACAAACTCTACAGCTTTATAATATAAGTCTTGTATAGATTTAGAAAAAAAAAAACTTAGCACTCTAGAAATACCAACATGCAGTAGCAAGCAAAACGCAGACTCGCTTTTTCTACGCATACGAAAACGTTACGAAACTTTTTAAGCCTCTTTTAAAATTCAGACATTCTAAAAGACGCTGTGAGTTTTGAGTTTGTTACGACCTTTTTTCTCAGCGTAGTCAAGGAGGAAACGCCGATATATCTAGTTTTTTTTTTTTTTTTTTCAATAAATGATTGTCGTGTAAAATAATTTTTATAAAAGTACTTACAGAAATAAAATAATTTGTCAATAATCAAGGTGAGCGAAGAAGTTAGTGGCGCAGGTTAGTTGCGAAACAGGCTTGTAAATAAATAATTTAAAGACTGAAATTATCATAAAGATTTAAAACATTTGATAAGTCTGAAATTGCTAACACGTCTTGAGCAAGCAAGTTAAGCAACGCTCGTGCGGTGTGTCTTCTCTATATCAGAAGAGGATTTTGATATTCATTGGGATAATCTATATTCAGCCTGTAATGTTCCCAATGCTGAGGACACTGGCCTCTTTTCTTCGAGAGGGTATGAGCTGCAATCTACCACGCGGGCACAGACGTCACATGTCATCTATTGTTTTGTTCTAGTACATGCCTGTAACCTCACAATGTTTTCCTTCACCGTTTTGAGAGCAGTGGTGATGAAATTATCTACGCAAAGTAAACCGCATGTTTAGGGTCGAATCCACCATTGGTAGTTGTCCTAACTTAAACTGAGCTTACCACTGGTCTCCAGTGCTCTGCAGTGGGGACAGTAAAAAAAGCCAGAATTGTTAACAAAGCCCTTTTTTGTGGGTGTGAAATCATCAAATAACGAGTCATGTTCTGGGTAGAGCGGAAGGGCGTGTCAGACTTTCACTGACTAAAACCCACCCGTGTTACTTCAGGTGCCTATGCCAGGGCCACGGCAACTCATTTGAACAAATCTCTCGACCCTAGCAGGGTAAACAAACCTCGAGCCAGGTTTCATTCACATTTAATTTCTCCCAATATCAGTGAAGTCGAGCCCCATTCACCTCGGTAAGTGGCCAGTGATAATTATTTACTGTCTGTCGCCTTGACAGCCACTTGGCACAGTCCGGGCCTCGGCTGCTCGCTGTCAACTGACGACACTCATTCATTTGTTATTATTTGTGTATATAAGTTATTCATTATTTCGTTTTGGGTGAAGATTTATTTATGTGAGACAGGTTGAAAAATTGAAGATTTGTTTTTTTTTCCAAAAATGACTAATTTGATTAAATTCTTCAGAAAAACATGTTTTTTTTTTACAAAATGCTCCTGGGCCACCGCTGTTCTCTCCCAAGAGGTTAATAAAAGCTTTTAAAAATAACTTTTAAGCGATATTTTAACATTGCTGCCACTTCATCAGAAATGATTAATCAATATATTTCATACCATGCAAGCAACCCGACATTCATATACTTATTATGTATATCTATGTCCGTACAGTCGTATTGAATGCAGTCCTATTATAAAAGGTGAGCCCAGTGGTGCGTCGAGTTCAGAGCTGTCGGAGGACAAAAGTGCTATCGAAAGGTATATTTTAATTGAATTTCTGTGATGGAAATGATTTTTGGCAAGTTTTATTTTGTAGTGTTGTGTTTTTATTGTTAAGAAATTACAGAGTTTATTCAGCTGTTTATAGACTTAGAACTGTTTAAACAAGAAAATTTAGAAACAAAAAAAAATGATGATAAGATGGATGAGGTGTGTGAGATCATGAAGGATACAGAATAGATAAGGCAGATGGGAGTTCAAACGACAGGAAGGGATGCCCTAGCAGGACAGGTACTGACCTTATTGGTGATGGTTTTCATAAAGGTCAGAGGCGTAGTACTCGCAACCGTGTGATACGTGTGACCAGATGGATGAACGTAGACGAAGCCAAAAGAGTATGTAAGGATCGTAGTAGGTGTTGTTCTGTAGTGTCTGCTTGTTTCCCATGTGAATACAGAGTGAGTTTATGTAAATGATAAATGATTTTATTCCTGTAAGTAGGTTTTTACAAACACTTTTCCAAGTCATTAATAAAATTTTTTGAGCTAGATGATGTCGGTGTTTCCTATCTGACTACTCTGAGAAGATAGGTCGAAACAAACTCAGAGGTCACAGGCTCTTTTAGAGTCCAGACATAATCTTAGTCACGTTATGTGAAGTACATGTAGATATGTCTGAAATAGTCTTTAGAGGAAAGAACCACACAGATTGAGTGGACTGATTGATGAGATTGATTGTATGTAGTACGTTTGTCATTTAGAATAACCAACCCCTGAAACTGGCTGTAAGCTGTATCGAACAGAGTAGAGAACATTTTGCTGCTGTATGATGATAACTGACTACATTCTTAGTAAATTAGAATAAGTACCTAGTCTGTCATGGTCGTAATTTACGAGATGACAAGTCAGGGATAAGAATGTCAATTGCATTATTCCTGATTCATGATGAAATGATTACCTTCATCCGCGAAGGTTTAGCTTCATGCTTACCTCAATGACAGGATCTATCACTTACCTAATTTTGGATCTATCACTTACCTAATCTTTTGCATCGTTGTTTAGGTAAGCGGGCACTCCCTTTATGCCTGGAGACTTTTATTGAGATTTTAAGTTCGGTTTACGATTTTTTTTTTAAATTATTTATTTCATTTTGTGTTTAGTTTCAATGTTTTGTTGGTATATTGGCGTGTGCTAGCTGACATATGGCGGATAATTTAATGTATGTTTTCTTTTATAATATTAATTACTTACATAATATTGTATAGAATTAAGTTCTTCTAACTTAACAGACAACTATGCTGCTGGGGAGTTTGTTGCGCCACTTCTTCTTCCCAGCTAAACCACTAGGAAGTGTCGAAGGGCGGGCGTTTTGGGGGACTGTCTTATGTACTTTGACATTCAAAAAGTGCTGACTCTCAGCCTAGTTTGAATAAATGACTTTTGATTTTGGCATGCACCGATCAAGATAAGTAATGACTTATACCATGACAATAATTTCATTATAATATATACGTACCTACCTATTAGTAAAAAAATGTATATTAGGTCTTGTCTTTAACTGCTGCATCGTTGGAGCATTTACTTACTAAGCCGACTCAGCTCCTAAGATGACACTTCTACAATATATTCGAAATGACTATTCGCAGTCTATGCAAATATTTTATCTTTCGTAGTTCGATGACAGCCGACACGGGCAGTCAGAAACCCAAAAGTCTGACACAGTCTTACTAAGAGTAATCGTCTTACCCAGTAACTGGGTTGCGGAGGTCTATCTGACACCCGCTCGTGTAAAATAGTGGTACTCAGCTACATCCGGTATGACTGGAAGCCGGCCCCAACATATTTGGGTAACGGCTAGATAAATTGTTTGACAAATATCTGTTTCGTGTGAGGAATGACACGCTCGCGACGTCTGGGAATGGAGCAGTCAATTTTCACACGAAACTCGTCGGATTTCAGTTCAAGATCTGTTGAGTTTCAAATGGTGCAGTGATGTGTAGCCGTTCGTAAAAAACCTCAGACGTATTAGGCCATAAGTCGAGTATTCGACCCTGAGTTTGTTTGTACCCCTTGGTAAGGGTGGTTGTCAGACTTATCGGCCTCGATACGACTCTCAGTGATCGACGTGTGATAGCCGGGACCGACAGCTTAACATCGTTTCGAGGATCTCGATATATATAATAGGTGGTCACCCATCCACGAGACGACCGTGGCAGGCGTAGCTGAACCTCGCTTCATTTAGCCACTAATCTTTTATTAGGTCAAGCTATAAGCCATAATTTCTAATCACTTTTCGTTAAAATATTATCAAGGGAAACCGATAGGAAGAATTTTTATTCCAGAAAAATAAGAGTTCTTATTCGTAAGTAAAGCCGCGGTATACAGCTATGCTATTGATTATATAATTAATGAAACTCGCCACGTACTAAGATCATTTGTAAGACTTTGGGCGCCATTCAAAAATAAAAGGGTCAAAGATGAAAGGGTCGTAATTAATTCGACATTATTATGTCTCTCCAGCCACGGTCACTAATCTATTGTTTTTCTGATTTTTAGCGTTAAATAGGGAAGTGGTTAAGTGATTCTCTAAAAAAAATTAATCCTCTAATGATTTACGTTTTTTTAAACTAATGATACGCACTTTAAAAAATCTTTCGTTAACTTTCTGGCCTTTTCAAATCAAATCAAAATATTTTTATTTCACATAAACCTACATGGGCACTTATGAAACTTCAGAAGCTAGGTGTACGGTTCCAATTTATTGATTCCTATGGAGAAGAGCCGGCAAGAGACTCCTTGGTTACTCTTTTAAAAATAATTGTCTCTTACAATGGTTTCAAATTACACAATTTGACTTAATAGGTATGGGAGGACGGTGTAGGCCTGGCAACAAGTACCAAGTTTTTACCAGATTTCTCACAGATGGTCGCAGAAACTAAGCTATGAGTACGCTGAAAAAATGAAGCTAGTTGCCCATTCCAAAGGGTTGTAGATACCTATGCGAGAAAGAGCCCCCGGTGCTGGTTTTCAGCAACAGCCGGCACCAACGTGATGACGTCGACCGGTGTAGAACACAATCAGTAAAATAAATAGAAATACTTCATTCTAAATGTATTACATGCATTCATCCATCTACATATTAAAGTGTTCAATGTATTTATATTTTCATGCAAACAAAATTGCAATTATTTGACGTTTGCTTAAATAAATGTCGTTCAAAAATCCATTGAAAATTGAATTCAATGCATTTATCGGTAAACGTATTACACAATGTCATTCCATTTCTGTCAATCGTTCTAAGTTAACAGACAGAACGATGTTTCAAATAATTAAATAGAAATTTATTTAGCGCTAAGCGCATTTAGTTACTTATTGTACAAACGGGCCTTAACGGACAAATAAATAAATAAATTATTTATAGAGAACAATGATGCTCAGTGGTAACGGCTGCGACGGACAAAATGCTGGTCGTAGATTCGAACCCAGTCAGGCGCTTTATTTTGTACAAATCATTTTATCACCTCTGCTCTCAACACGGTGAAGAAAAACATGTGATGAAACCGGTATGTCATAGAACCAAACAATTCGAAAATATGTGTCATCTACCAACCCGCACTGGGCCCGTGTGGTAGATTACGGCCCACTCCCTTTCACCGAGAGGAGGCCTGTGTCCCAGCAGTGGGAACATTATAGGCCGCTTATGAGGAGTACCTGCTGGTGACCTGTAACACAGGTTTTTTTAAAAAAAAACCTACTTCAGGCACCAGACTCTTACAATGTTGGAATATAATATTGTCATAAACATTGTTAATTATTAAGAAAACCAATATTGTGAAGAGAGAATAAATAAATGAATTGAATTTGTAGGTAGGGTAGGTTGTGTGTGTGGCGGGTGAGGAAAGAAGAGAGGGGAAGAGGTTTGAAGAAAACAAGTCCGAAGTATAGGTAAATGAAGATAGGAAAGAAAAGTTTATTATACAGGTTACAAGAGTTTTGACACACAAGAGTTACCTGTCAAGAAGAAGGAGTGATGAAATTTATGGATAGCACAGAGTAAACATAGCGAGAGTAAAGCTAGGTCTATATTTTAGAATGCAAAATAGTAAGGCGGTAGCTACAAGCAGAATACAATATTAAAATATAGGTAGGTCACTACAAATTGAATAAAAATGGGTATGAACAAAGTGAAGCTCTGATTCCTGTTCTAAGCAAGAACAACTCCTACCAGAGCCGTGAGATTTGTTCGAAATAGTTACCGTGGCCCTGGCATATAGGCAATGGAAGGAACACGGGTGGTTTTTAGTCAATAAAAGTCCGACACGCCCTCCCGCTCTGCCCAGAGCGGGCGACGTCATTTGATGATTTTCCACCCGCAATAAAAAGGTAAAACCAACTGTTTTACTGCAATAAGTGTCTTCTCCCAAACAGTAGGTTCTGGTTTTTATGTAAAACTAGCTTTGGCCACGTGGAGGTCGGAAATTATCCCACAGTTAAGTTAATTTCCGACTTCAACGCGGGCGGAGCCTATGGTAAAAGCTAGTAAAAAAAAAACCGCCTAAGAGCAAGTCGGACTCGAGAACTGAGGGTTCCGTACCACCATATATAAATATTTTATAGTATTACTGCATATATTATTGCAGTTTTCGGTTAGCGCCATCTTTTGACCGATAGTGCAACTAATATAACTTTTGTTGATGATTTCTGAAGCAGTGTGCTATTTAGAGACATCGTTTTATTTTTTCTGTAATTTTCATGAACAAATAGCGCTAGCTCTTTTATACGATACCCCACATACCCTAGTAGCCCACTTCGAAATTTTAAGACACAATCATGTTCAGATGATAGCTTTAGTAGTTCTTAAGATATCCAGGTGTGACAGACAATCGGAGAGACATACTGAGTCGCATAAGGTTTTCTTTTTACAATTTTGGCACGGAACCTTAATAAAATAAAAACGAACCTCCTACAAATAGATTGCTAAGTCGGTATAAAGGCGGAGACACACTATCTGACTAATCGATCAGGGTGTTCCGCTGTACGTCACACAGCAGTCGATAGCAGGGAACTGGTACATGATGGATGGAGGAACCTACTGCGTGTTACTCACGAGTTTATTAGTTGCTTTACAGTTTAAGGTGACATATTGAGAAAACCGTGCTTTTTCTTTTAAGTGTACCTTTCTTACCGTACGATAGCCGAACTTAATATTAAAGTGTAAGATTTTTGACTATATGATCTAGTATCCTGTAAAAGGAATACACGATACGATAAAATTTTCTCGATACAAAAAAATCGCAAAGTTCTATCCATGTTTATGATTTTTTTAGCCTCAAGGCGCAATGCGAGAGATTTATTAAACATAGTTTACTTTAAAACATTGATAATAATTTTATCTAAGTTTTTGTAAAACAGTTTTCGTTTTAATAACACTTTTCATTCATAAAAGACGGCGATTCGTTTTGGCACATACGTTATTTTATTCCAGGCGCATACACATTATCGCCATCTCTTTTTTTGCCTATAATAAGTAGTCTCATCACTCTCGTTCGTTCATAAATCAGTCGCCCAGTAGGGCTCATCGACGACGGATCTATGTCACTTTTTTACAAATCGGTGCGATCAAAATTACGTTTTTTAAATATTAATGTCTTCAGAAAAAGGTAGTAGTGAAGTATTTTGCTGTAAATATTTAATATAATAAATGTTGGCTTTCCAAAAACTTTATATTTACACTGTATACTCGTATGTGTCTATTTTTGTGACTGTGAATAATATAACATTCTTTTTCTATTACTATTTAGTGACGACCTTGATTATGTATGAAAATGGGAAGAACCAAAAACTAAAATTGAACAGTACCTTCAAGGTTAGGAGTACCTGCACAGGGCAATTAATTAATTCATTTTGCAGGAATTCAATACCAATAAGATGATGATAACAAGAGGAATTCACCACCTTCACTAAACCATTACAGCAACAATCTATTCTCACTTTATAAAGTAATATTGAGTTAACACCCTATTTTTTTAGAGAAGAACGTCTGTTTTATCCCAAAAACTTATAATAATCGTTCATTTAGAAATAAATTAAAATATATGATTAGTTTTTAGGTTTGAAGTACGTCAACAATATATCTATATGTCAAGTACTGACACTATAAATACAAGAGCACAACGAAGGAATAGAGTAGCATTACAAGTGTGAAAAAGGTGAGGTTTTATAACTGACTGCGGCTCAAAGGAGGGTAATTATTTTACCACGCAAATGTATGGTGATCGGTGAAACGAAGTTGGAGTTTATAATCTCTTATATACCAACATCCATTTTATTTATATACCTCTAGAAGATTAGTTCGATATTTTTAATTTCATGTCGTAAATAACAAAGGTGTGCAAAAATTACCTTTTTGAAACAAAACTACTACTTACACGTTTCGATTTTCATGACGTTTAGCATTAACCTGACTCACAAAATAAACTGTTATAAATCCTTGTAATACCTTATTTGCTTGTCACTGAAGCTTCTTTGTCATATTTGACATTAAATATTTTCATTAGCCCGTTTATATCTTTACAGTAAAACTGAATCACCGTCTTGAGCAAAAATTGGGACAAAAGCTTTTTCTCTACATCTATTTCTCTATATAATATAGAATAGTAGTGCCCGTAGCCAATTTTTTTTCTTTGAGTCGAGATCCTAAAAGTTCTGCGGCAATTTTAGAAAGATCTAATTTACGCACTTATTTGTTTAATTCTGGTTCTGTAAATAGCTGTGGCTCGGTTTTGTCGATAGAGAAATCAATCAGTCGACGGTCAATCACATTTACTAAATATTTTTTTAAACTACCAACAAGTAAAATAACAGTCGAAAATTATAATTATTCATTATCTGCCTAGCCTTTTCCCAACTATTTTGGGGTCGGCTTCCAGTCTAACTGGATGTAGTTGAGTACCGGTATTTTACATGGAGCGACTGCCTATCTGACTTCCACAACCTTGTTACTGGGTAATACGATACCCCTTGGTAAGACTGGTTGTCAGACTTTTGACGACCCGTAACGACTGTCTAAGATCTACGAAAGACAGTCGGGCCGAACTGCTTTTTTTTTGGATGGTAGATCATCAAATGACGTCTCCCGCTGTGGATGCAGCGGAAGGGCGTGTCAGACTTTTACTGACTAAAACCCACCCGTGTTCCTTCAGTTGCCCATATGCCAGGGCCACGGTACCTCTTTCGAACTAATCTCGTGACCCTGGTAGGCGGACCAACGGCTTAACGTGGTTTGTAAACATAGTCACCCATCCACGGACCAACCGCGGCAAGCGTAGCTTAACCTGAATGACCGACTCGTGCAGCTGTTTTAAATTAGCCACAAGCCCTTCCGAAAATAATAATTGTTATCCTATCATATCTGTACTATGGTAGCATTTATGAAGATTTCTACAAAACCTTACGTGATGGAATTTTTTGTTTATTTTTCTGTTAATCAGGACCTCTAATTCTATAAGAAACCATTATTCGATTTCAATTAATTTTACCCATACATATCATTAATCAAAATTTAAGTTTCAGGTTTTTAAATATTTTGTATTAGTTGTCTACTCCATAGTTTACTATGCGCAAAAATTTCAAAGACCGAGACAAATTAACGTCACTTGGCATGCTCATTTTTTTTTTTAATATGTTGCCGTCTTTATCTTGCATTGTTATTTAAACAGTTGTGCGACGGTGACAAGAATAATTCTTAGCGAAAGGCCATGCTAAGTAACGTTTTTAAATTTCGGTCAGTGATAATTCCTTCGTTCCACTTTTGGCCACTGGTAAAATAAGTCATTAAAGTTTGTGACGATGACGTGTCGGCCGACCAATGAAGATAGGTCCGCCACTCCCCGCGTGCGGGGGAAACAATCCAACTATCATCTATTTTCGAGGTGGGGTCTTAACGATAAGAAAAACATGGTAGGTATGCAATTTTGACAGAGAAATTTTACTTTATGCACGTATTTAAATCTGGACTGGATGCGGAAAGCGGAGGATAGGGTGTTGTGGCGCAGCATGGGAGAGGCCTATGTCCACCAGTGGACTGCGATAGGCTGAGTTGATACCTATTTAACGTATGTTTATATTCATCATCTGCCTTTTTTTCTGGGTGGGCAATCATCAAATGACGTCTCCCGCTCTGAGCGGAGTGGGAGAGACTAAAACCCTCCCGTATTCCTTCAGTTGCCTTTGCCAGGGCCACGGTTTCTTTTTCAAATAGATGTAGCGACCCTGGCAGGAGAGTTTAACTATTCGTTTTATTTTAACGATTAAAGGCATTTGGATAGAGAATTTTTACTTTATGCTCCTATTTTTACCTAATTCCATATTTATCATCTGCCTAGCCGTTTCCCAATTATGTTGGGGTCGGTCTAATACAACTGAGTAACAGTAGTTTGACCTGGAGGGACTGCCTACCTGCGGGGCGAGTAGGTACGGCCTCTGTAATAGGCTTGAGTCATGCATTCTACCATGGTTTTTGCTCAGTTTATCTCTTATCTTTTCTAGCCCCTTAGGCCAAATGCATGTATTTTTCCTCTACGCGGGCGAAGGCGCAGGAACAAGTTAGTTTTGTATATAATTTCTGTAGTTATTTCAATTAGAAAGGCTTAATTTGCGACCGAACAAAACGATTTGTTATTGATCTGATAAAAAGACTTGTCAAAAAACTATTTTTATCTTTCTTACGGGTTAAAAAGTTAAATCCCTACGTTCAACAGTTTTGAGGAACTGCGTGCTTACTAAATATTCGGCTGTAAGAAAGCAAGAAAGTAAAACAGATTTATTTGCCTCAGAAACATATGCGTACAAAACGATAATATCACTCGAATAGAATCAGAAAATCCAAACAGAACTCACTAGCCCAGGCATAAACAGTCGGTAGCAGCACACCGTGACCGTAACAAGAAGCCTTCCACTTAGCATGATGCTGTGCTTTGGGACCCACAGCATAGCGCTGACTTTCAGTGGTCACCCGAAAATGACGTTCAAAACCAAAACAGGTTTCGGGACCACTGTAAGCTGTATCTACAAAGTTCTCTGCCGAATCGCAAAACAAAACTAGGACTAAAATTTCAACAATCGTAAATCGCCACTTTTCTAAGTCCACTCTTTCTCAATTCACAAACAAAAGAACTAACTCAGCCATTACCAACAAAAAGTTAAAACTAACTCTTCCTAAGCCCCGAAAACAGGCTGTAAGTAGTATGAACAAACGTAAACATTGTTCAGTGGTGGGCCACGCCATGATGGGCCACAATGGGCCACGTTTGGGCCACTCGTAACGTTTGATAAAACCATTAAAAGTTTATAATGAGGGTACCCGAGCCGCGGTAACTGATACTGTGGGTTCTACAGGGGTGGCACGTGTTAGAAACGTGGTCGCCGATGAAAATGTATGGCTTTGTTTACGTAAGTAGGTTTACGTGGTTGTGAGTCTTGGTTACTACTTGAGCTAATTTCATTTGTACGTATGTTCGTAATACCGGGCAAGTAGCATGTGACATTTTTAATGTAATGTAATGTATTTTCTGAGTTTCTCTTGGATAATACTAGTGAAGGGAAGTTTTGTTATGTATACTTATATTATAAGGAGGTACCATTTTGTTTGTGCGTATGGGGTAATCTTTGGAGCTTCCATTCGAATTTGAAGAAATTGTTTTGAATTTTAATAGCCTAATTCTTGGGAAAGGCTATTAAAAATTACGTTGCGACCCTAATAAGCCATGTTAAGGCGCGGTGTTACCTCAATATTCACAAAACACTGGTGTCTTTGACAATCGAGTATGACGTAACGCAATGAAAATATACGACACAAAAAATACAGTGGACAGAGAAGGGTTTAAAGAAAAATTCTAACCGAATAGAATAGTGAAAAATTGTTTGATATTCCCAATAAAAATTGTTTCACAAAAAAAACTTTGACGTCGAACATCTCTGTATTTTCAGCGATAACAACATTTTTTTTTTAAAGAGTTCAATAGAATAAACATTACTTTAAAACTTTAACCAGACAATTATTTAATTTAATGTGTGTAGTCCGAATAATCTAAATAAAACCCGTAAAATAAATGCCAATTCGCGGCTTAGTCACATCGTCAATCCAAATATTTATTCAATTTTCAACCTTATTTGTTGGAGCTGTAGCATGTAGTTGTAGCATTTAAAATCGTAGTCAGTCCGCGCCTTAACAGAAAAAAAGTCAATAAGAACAAAAAGCGGAAACCAATTAATATTGCGGGCGATGCGATGCATTTTTGTTTTTTGTGGGTGGGAAATCATCAAATGACGTCTCCCCCTCTTGGGCAGAGCGGGAGGGCGTGTCAAACTTTTACAGACTAAAACCCACCCGTGTTCCTTCAGTTGCCCATATGCCAAGGCCTCGGTACCTCTTTCGAACTAATCTCGCGACCCTGGCAGGCATCGGTCCTAGCAGACCCCTTCAGTTTGCTGACATCTCTTTGAGGCGCGCGTGGAACACCACGCGCCGTCGACACGGGCCTGGTCCTTACCGGGGCGTCTCCTCCTGGGGCGGCTAGGGACGTGAGGGCACAGATACTGCCACTCCTTCATGCACCCTACCTCCTCCTTGGCGAGCATTACTGCTATGCAGAAGGAGGTGACGGCTTCCCATGCCCTCTCGCTCCGTACCATGGCTCGCACCAGAGCCGGACGCGAGAGGTCGCCGCCACCGATCGCCTCCACGAGGACACGGCGGTGCGCCACCCAGGCAGGGCACACCTCCACCGTATACTCCACCGTGTCCTCCAAACGATCCACGCAATGGAAACACCCGGGCGTTCCCTCCCACTTTATTCTGAACAGGAACCCGCCAAAGCACCCATGCCCGGTGAGGACCTGCGTTAGACGGAAGGTGAGGACGCCGTGCCCAGCACTGGGTTACGACAATCGTACCCGCCATCAACAACTGCGATGCTAAAAGAATTATTTTATGTCAAAACTAGTTTCAGCTTACAACTCCGTTCACGTGAATTTTTTTGTTCCCCCTCCCATCCCATGATATGACTTCGTTTTTGCTTAGCATTCCTTCCGACTTTTTTTTGTTTTCCAAGGGGCGTAGCCTAATCCTAGAATTTGAAAATTATATTCGATTTTATAACCATTCTTCCGAATAATTCGTCCCGATAGATGGTGAAATACGCTGTTAATGTTTTACGATATAAATAAGTTTAAAATTACTTAAAACTTCATCAAAGTAAAAAATTAAAAAGTAACTTTCAGAATACAGAATTTTATTAAACTTTCCTTAGATTAAAACTTTTTTGCGAAAAAAAACAACCGACTTCCTTAAAAACACTACAAAGTGAAAAATAACTTTAATTTCGGTAGTCGGTGTCTTAGGATCTGTATTTATGGTTTTTTTGCCACCGACTTCCGAAATTAAAGTTATTTTTCACTTTGTAGTGTTTTTAAGGAAGTCGGTTGTTTTTTTTCGCAAAAAAGTTTTAATTTTTAAATTTTTAGTTGTGGTATTCACCCTGCACTAATTCCAAACAAACAATGCATATTTATGCGATAGCAGAAATCGCGGTTGATTTCCTGTCATTTTTTAAAGAGTTCCGGTGTCTGTCTCCCGAACTCATCATCAGATCTATATGAAAATTATATGGGACCATTTCGGAATAAACCCCTTTCGAACAAAAAAAGAATTTTGCAAATCCGTCTATATATGACGGAGTTATGGCCGAACATACATAAAAAAAAAAAAAAAAAAAAACATATAAACATCCGAATTGATAAACTTCTCCTTTTTGAAGTCGGTTAAAAACGAAAAATAGAATTTTAGAGGAAGTTATTTTGACCACCACAGGTATTTAGAACCTAGTTTTCTAATATTTGTTCTAAAATTTCATCATGGTTGGCAACCCTGTTCTACCGTGAATGTTCAAGTGTACTTTCATCTTTTGTTGTCGCGTTTATTAAATTAAACAGAATTAGTGTTGCCAGCTGTTCCAGGACGACTGGACTTTTGTTTGCTAAGGGGTTCTCTTACAACTTGGTATTATTTCACGTCATTATCGTGGAAGTGTTCTTTTAGTTTTGTGCGGGATGTAAATATAAGTAGCCTTGTTTTGCTGTTGACGGTCCAGGATTTGTTTATTTCTTTTAATTGTCAAACATCTATTATATCTCTTGTTTATGCTCACCTTGGTATTTTTTTAGGGTACCTTACCTGAAAAGGAATAATAAAAAAAAAATACCTCAAAAAGCACCTCACGCTTTTTTCCATTATTTTCTCATTTTCAGTTTGGTTTTCAATGAAAGCGTGTTTTTTAGTTATTAAACTATTCTATTTTGAGTTCGATTAGCTACAAAAGCGGGTCCTTATTTTGTTTTTGCTGTCCTGGTGATTCTGGTCGGGACAATGGCTCAAATTTATGAAATTATTGTAACGGCATCAGTCCTTGATAAATGTACAAAGTTTCAAATTAATCTGATGTTTTGAAGAGGGTGAAAATCACGTTCAAATATTCCATTACATAGATACATGCATACCAAGCTAATAAAATCGAATCCTTATACGATCACTTTGTTGTCCGTCTCTCTTTGTGTACGTCTGTTTGTCAAGGCCCTCTATTTTAATAAGCTTTTAAATATTTAACAAGCCCGATAGGATTTCCCATCTGCAACAATGAAGAATTTCTCACTAACTTTAAAAACTCCTTCCTTACTTTTGTTACTAAAAGCACAATGTATCTCATTTTATACGTGCAGCCTGTGGGTAGATAACACTCAAAACTGTACTCTGTTACTTGAAAGATGGTAGAAGCTATACCAACTCTATTGAATAGAGTTCAGTTAGTCATTAGGGTAAACTGCCCTGAAGCTCAGTAGCGTTAAGATATGATTTCAACATAGATAGATATAATTGCATGGCATAAAAATAATTAAAGTTAACACATCAACTGACATGGCTAAAACCAGTAAAAGCAAAAAAAAAAAAATACTTAGTGTTATTTCACTTTAAATAGATTATTTATTCCATAAATAAAATATTTATTCCAAAAACATGGCTGCCAGGCAGCAACGACATGTTCAGATTTTGTATGTGTTGTCGGTCGTATGTCCAACAAGGTCTGAATGGAACAAAAGGTGTCGGACACATAGTCCGACATGGCAGTTAACTTGTTAACTAATCGCTGAACTACTAGAATTTCAGGATCACATTTTTTTTAAATTAGTTTTGTTGACCCACTGCTGGGCGAAGGCGTTCCTACTCTCTTTCCACGTCTCTCTGTCCAGAGCTGCCTAGGACTAATCTTTATTAAAAGAGTCTAGCTCATCTCGCTATCTCTGTCTGGGCCTGCCCCGATGTCTCTTGCCAATAAGCGGGACCCACTGGGTCTCAAGTTTGGCCCATTGATCGTCTGACAATCGGCAGATGTGTCCAGTCCAATTCCATTTTAACATGGCAGCATTTCCGAGCGGCATCAGTTATTTTAGTGATGGAACGGATTATTGTATTCTTAACCCGATCCACAATTTTAATACCCAGAATAACCATTCTAGGAACGGACCCCCGTTCGATAGCTCTCTGGCAAACCTCGAGCGTGGACCTCTGATGAATTGTCAAAGACCATTTTTGAGAACCATACCGTAAACACTAAATTACTAACATTTAAAACTCTGTAGCCCCTTACATACTAATAAGCAAGAGAAGCCGTTATTCGTATCATCAAGAACAATATACAGCGCCAAAAAATCCTAAACTTTGAAGTCCAAGTTGCCACCTATTTAGGTCTTTAACTTAGAACTGGCTGTCAAATGACCAAAGTTGTGTTAGTGGGAAAGGTTCTACTTGAAAAAGTCTTGCCATTGGTTTAATTATATTTCATGGCTATTGAGCATCAGGGCAGAAACCCATTCGTGCATTCTCCTTTAAAATGTGAAAGATCTATCTACAAGTTTCTGGACTATTGCCAGTCGTAAATTGCTTTGATATCGTCTGTAACGTTCGAGTCTGCGTTTTACACCAACGCGCCAAGTCTGTCTCAAAGATAGATGGATCAGAGATGAGTAATAGCTTTTTGAACATTGAGACTTGTTTGTGTCTAGTGACGAGAAGATTTCGGTAGTTAGAAGTTAGAACCCTGAAAGATTATCAACTTGTCTAATCTAATAACAAAAAGGAAAGCAACGGGGAATTGATATAAGTGGAAACCTTTTAAGGGGTCAGAGCAGCCATGTAAAATCACAAATACATGAATCCTACAGTTTGTTGTGTTATACGAATATAATTGTATGAATTAGTAAGTTTTTATTCACGATTTCAGGTTAGGTCCCAACGCACAAAATATTAAAAACAATGAGTCCAATGACTCCATGGGGTATTTAGTTACTTCAATTGCACCTTGAATTTTAAGCCCACGTGAGGGGAAATAGATTGGCTTCAGTATGGTCACTCCAGATTCCAAACCGCTAAAATCAATTCCAATTTTAAAATCCCTGAATAATTTGCCTAACCTGTGAACTGAAAATGGAACCTCGTGCTCTGCAGCCAGGCTTGCAATCACTAAGAGTTAAGAGGTAATCAATTTTTTTTTGCCAATTATTATCATCGTTCATTGCCACAAGTCGTCATTAATTGTTAGCACCATGTTATCAAGACACACTGCAACTCATCTTAACATTATTATCTCATCTTATCTTATATTTTTCTCAGTAGTGGATCTAGATTCGTGCCTGGCTGATGGCAATAGGCTCGCTCCAGTTTGGCCCCCATTAGTCATGTGACTTAAACATAATTTACGTAATGATAAATGATTTTGTTTCTGCAAGTAAATTTGTACAAATACTTTTACACCTCAATCATATTTTTACAACTAGATGAGGTCGGCGTTTCCTATCTGACTACTCTGAGAATAATAGCCGAAAGAAACTCAGAGGTCTGAGGAGAGAGGGGCCTGTTTTAATGTCCAGACATAATCTTGGCCAGATCATGTGGACTGGTGTCTGAAACTCAACGATTTGACGAACAATACCAAAGAACGGACATTTGTGTAGGCCACATAAATTACCCAAACTGCCAGACCATGATTAAAACTAAATGAGAAAAAAAAAGGAAATTCGGAAGGAAAAAAAACACTTACTAATGTTTGCATATTATACCTAAAGTACCTGGCCCTTCGATGATGATACTCTCAGACGAGAAATCCTTAAAAATATCTACATTATAACATTGTCACATAACCGATTTTTTTTTATAAAAATCTCGATAAAACACTCAGATCACTTTAGCCCTCGCGCGTACCATTTTACATGTTCGTAATGCAATCTCGGTGAACGTCGGGACCGCACACTATTCGCTTGTAACAACGTTTTGGCGCTCTGACAGCGATTTTACTTGCATTTTCATATATTGAATATATTCTATCTTGAAAATCTGATCTTAAAGGCTTGAGATTTATTTAAAGACTAACTTTTTCCCGCGGCTTCTCTCGGGTATCGAAAAGAGACATCATTTCGAATAATAGCGGAGTAGCGTAGCGTAGTCTTTGCACCTTTGCGCTGAGAACAGTTAGGGGCGGGTTATTTGACGTGTTGTAAATGCATAAGTATTTTGACATTACTGTTTGTATAGCTGGGTGTCTTTCTAAAACAGATTCCTATTGAATAACTAATCTATACTTAATATTGTAAAGCTGAAGAGTTTGTCTGCATTATTGTGGTAAAATACATAGAGAACGCTGCTGCCCATTCTCTAGTAAGTCCCTTAATCGCCTCTTACGACTCACACGGGAAGAATGGGATGGTGTTATTCTTTACGTCCAGCACCACACGAAATATGAGGCCAACAGGCCTGTATAATATTATTATGTAATAATATTATTCTGTATAGTATTATTATGTAATAATATTATTGCTGTGCCCGCGGCTTCGCCCGCGTGAGGTTCGGAAATTATCACACGGGGACGAACTACCCAGAACAAAAAGTAGCCTATATTACTCCTTATAACATCAGCTCTACCAGTGAAAGTTCCGTCAAAATCGGTCCAGCCATTTCAGAGATTAGCCGGAACAAACAGACAGACAAACAAAAATTGTAAAAAATATTGTTTTGGTATATGAACTGTGTATACATCCATATACACTTAGTATAAAGCGGTTATTTTAATATTACAAATAGACACTCCAATTTTATTTATTTATCTAGATGTCTAGATTTCCTTTCCGACAGAAAAGATCCACCAACTGATTACAATTACCGTCAAAACAACACCTCGATGTTTATAAATCGCCTTTTATCAGTCGATCGACAGACCGTGGACAGTCGACAATATCGCGGTTTCCAAAGTGGGTCAAACTGATCCGTTAGTTTGGACTGCCCTGGAGACTCGCAGACTTACCGGCGCCGAAGTAATAGTTAACTTGAAAGCGGTCATTTAAATGATAAACGATCATTTGGGGGGCAGGTGTATTTAAATTAACGTAGGTATATCTAGGCAGCAGTAGTGGCCCAGTGGTAACAGCCGCGACCTACGAGGTCGTGAGTTCGAATCCAAGTAGGCACTTTGTGTAAATGATTTCATCATCACTGCTCTTAAAACGGTGAAGGAAAACATTGTAAGGTAACCGGCATATCTTAGAACCAAAAATTTGAAGACGTGTGACATCTACCAACCCGCACTGGGCCCGCGTGGTGGATTATGGCCCACTCCCTCTCTCACCGAGAAGAGGCCTGTGTCCCAGCAGCGGGAACATTATAGGCTGCTGGATGATGAGGCATATCTATAGACGCCGGAGTAATTACAGGTGACAATGTATATTTGGCTCTGGAATGATAACAAATCTATGATACTTCTAGTATTGCTGAGGTCTATAGTTACCACTTACCATCAGGCAGACTGTCACGTTCAGTGTGACAGAGTTGCCTGCTAAATAAACAATTTAATAAAAACATACATCAATTACGTATGTTCACCAATTTCTCCGCCAACTGTGTACCCATTACAAAAGTGCTCTGGTAGTTTTTGCGCTACCTTCAATAAAACGTATTTAATCCACTTTTTTGTCGTGATGATTCTTCCCGTCACTACTATTGACCTGGCCAGTAGTTGTATATGAATTAGTGCGGGGTAGATACCATAACTCAAAAGCGACAGAGTAAAAACTTTTTTTTTTTCAGAAGAAACACTACAAAGTGAAAAATAACTTTAATTCCGGAAGTCGATGCCAAAAACTAAAATATGGAATATAGAACCTCCTCCTTTTTGAAATTACTTAAAAAACCTATACGGATGAGGCATTGAGAATTAATATGGCCTTTTAGTCTAGTGGTTAGTGACCCTGACTGCAAAGACTGAGGTCGTGGGTTCGATTCCCACCCAGGACAAATCTTTGTGTGATGAGCACAATCATTTGTTCTGAGTCTGGGTGTAATTTATCTATAATATGTATGTTTTTAAGAATATATAAGTATGTTTATCAGTTGCCTGGTTGCCATAGTACAGGCTCTGCCTAGTTTGGGATCAGACAACGTTGTGTTAGTTGTCCTAAGATATTATAGATATTAATTATAAAATATAATTCAATTCACAACAAAAAAGTCGTAAACATATTGTACACATCCATAACGATTTGATAATAAGCGCTATGCAAATCCAGCTCCAAAATCTGCAGAATATGAACAAATGACAAAAACATTATAAAACTTCAGTAAAAAGGACGCATTACATTATACCCGTACGATCCTAAAAACACACTTGAATACTGTGGAAATTATGCGCAATTGTAATAAAAAGTTTTACCGCGAACAGAAAATGGGCATAGATCGGATTCACATAGGAAAGTTGCTATACGGTATTTTTCGAGTTTTGTTTTAGTGGCTAAATTCCCAATAGAACTCTCAAGTTCTTGATCGGAGGTTATAATATTTTTTTTGCTTGTGCAATTATTTGTTGTTTCATCATCATCATCATCATTTCAGCTGTAAGACGTCCACTGCTGGACTTAGGCCTCCCCCAATTTGGGGGGCTTTGCCATAATCGCCAGCTTGGCAGGCAGGTTGGCGATCTCAGTATGGTGGTAAAATGCATAGAGAACGCTGCTGCTCATTTTCTAGTAAGTCCCTCAGTCGCCTTATACGACACCCACGGGAAGAAATGGGATGGTGTTTTTCTTAACGTCCGGCGCCACACGGTACTTTTGTTTAGCATTTTGAGAATTATGACTTATAATTCATTAATAAAAATAAGGAGGCGTAGTGGTGAAGAAGAAGAAAAGTAAATTTATTATTTTTAAATGGGTGATGAAATTTATGAAACTCAAATGTATTTTATTGTATAATGTACTATAATTGTGTAATATTGTATGTAAATTCAGATACAAGGTAATTGTTCATGAATAAAATGACTATGACTATGACGACCGCGTCTTATGAGCATACGAGGTTGTAGGTTCGAACCCAGTCAGGCGCTGTGCTTTGTATAAATTACTTCATAACCACTGCTCTCATAACGGTGAAGGAAATTTTCGTGAAGAAACCGGCATGTCCTACAACCAAAAATACGAAGACTTGTGACATCTACCAATCTGCACTGAATCCACGTGGTGGATTACATACAGCCCTCTCACCGAGACGAGGCCTGTGTCCCAGCAGTGGGAACATTATAGGCTGATAATGAAGGTACAATGATTCATTTTTATATCTTAAAGTTTTTGTGCTGGAGGAGTGAGTGGAGCGACCCGATAGTAAATTCAAAATATAAGATTAAAAACGATTAGCAACCGCCTATTTCAACTGAGGGCGAAAAAGAAAACAAAAACTTTCAATTTTTTTTATGAAACCAAAAGTTTTTTTACAATCAAAGGAGATTGTAAAAAACTATAGTAAAAAAAAACGAAAAAACACGCGCTTCCATAGAAAACCAAACTAAATAGTAGAAAATAATGGAAAAAAGCAAGGGGTGCTTTTTGAGGTATTTTTTAATTGATATCAAGCACTCCATGCTTTTTTTCATTATGTTCTACTTTATCTATTTTCTATTTTTAGGTTGTTTCTAATTTTGTGACGTTTGTTAGCGTAGTTGTCCAAATCAGTTTTTTTGGTTATCTTGGTAACCCCAGCAAAGATAATGGCACATATTTATAAAATTATTGTATTGTCATCGATTCTTGATAAGTATGCCAAATTTCGATTTAATCCGACGCTTCTAAGGGGGTTAAAATCATGTTCAAAGTTTCCGTTACATAGGCACATACTAACATACGTTTGAGACTAATAAAAGCGTGTTGAAATCTTCGCAATGCTTCACCTCACATCACTTTCTCACCCGTTTCAGACAAACGGTATAGTAAGTTTATTCTTCTTCAAAATCGAAGTAAGCTCAGCATGACTCACTGAGTGGAAGCCGGAAATCTTTCCTTTGCATTTCGTTTACGGCTGCATTCGAAGCCCAGTCGATAAATATTTACAAACAGCGATTGAAATATTACCTCAACGATGCTCTGTTTGGGAATTGTTTGAATTGGGAACACGAATGTAACTCTTGTTGCTAGGGCAGCTGTGTGTTACTGTATATAGATAGATGGTTATATTCTGAATGCATATTTGGATGGACTTCAAGGTAAATGAATAAAATACTCCTATTATTTAATACGCTTGTGTTTGACTCAACTGCTGCAAGAATGTTCTTTATGTTTACAGAAAAATATGATAGATTAGATTGATATACAGATAGAGCACAAGAAGTTTCATATACCTTCTGAGAAAGTTTGAGTAATAGTAACGCTTGCCGATAGAATATTGGAAAAATTTCAGATCTTTGTTTGTCGTTACGGGTCATCAGAAGCCCGTAAGTTAAACGACCAGTCTTTACCAAGGGCATCGTATTACCCATTAAGTGGGTTGTGGAGTTCAGATAGGCAGTCGGTATTCGGTTAATCTGGAAGGCGATCCCAACATAGTTGGGAAAAGGCTAAGCAGATGGTGATGATGTACTAACTCAATCATCTTCGTAGATAATAAAAATTAAGCGCATCCCGTGAGGGCTTTGACAACTTTTTATTCGAAACAGGTTCTTTTAAGAAGCAAAGAAATTGAAAAGTTTCCGGCAATTGGAGAATTTCACAAAACTAAAAGTGAATATTCTATGAGAATTCAATACGAATTATCGAAATTTGGACTTGACATCATCTGTAAAGTTAGTGAAATTATAAAAGTTACATTGTCACCATATTCGAACCGTAGCTCGTAGGTTAAAAGCGGTTTTATTTACCTCCAAGCTCTTTTCTAGACACTCAAATTGACTCCATAAATACTTCCAACATGTTAACAATTCCGGACCACACTGCTGACTTTGCCATATTCAAATCTTGCATCTCCCTCGATCTTTTAGTTGACAGTAAGCAGGTATTTCTGTCCACCATCAGAATGAAATGGATCAACAAACAATTACCATGCCACCACAATTAGTTTTCCCGTGGGTAGTCTGATGTTTATGCTTCCGTGGGCATTGACCTACTCTCCCCAATACACCGTTACAATTTGCTCATTTTGTTCTTTGATACGCTTCAATGTGTATACAGAATGATTGAAATAAATGTAGATGTAATAATTGATTTGGATATAAACATAATGATTGAAGACTCTGGACTTGTGGATTGAAACTGGTTGTAAATTTATTTATTTCTCCTAAGCTTAGTTGTGACTTGTGAGTTATATAGGGACATCGGTGCACAAACTATTCACATAGATTCAGTTAATGATTCTGAACCTGCGTTGGATTTTATCGTCGGTTAATTAAAAAGAAAATTAACTCAATTGCATGTTTTATGACACAACAGATTATTTAAAAATGGACTATTAATTTCGTCGTACTGTGTGATGTTTGACGTAAAGAATCGCACTGTCCTGTTTCTTCCCGTGGATGTCGTAAGAGGCGACTAAGGGACCTTTACTAGAGAATGGGCTGCAACGTTCTCTATGCATTTTACCACTATACTGCGATCGCCAACCCGCCTGCTAATCGTGGCGATTATGGCAACCCCCCCCCCCCCCCCCAAATTGGGGGAGGCTTATATCTAGTAGTGGACGTCCACCGGCTGAAACGATGATGATGATTAATTTCTATGCGCTAGGATCTAGAATCATGTGCTGAGTTCAGTGTTTCAGTTCTCGTATTGATGTCCCTACCTGAATTAATCAATTGACTCTATTTTAATCAGCAAACTGTACATAGGCTTTTACCGTTTTAAAATTTGTTTGTACTGTATTTATTTTTCTTTATAAGTCTAAGTTAAGTTCTTAGTCTCCGTTAGCTGAAACTACGTTACCAGTAATTCGTTGTAGACGCTTCTGATATCATACTCCTATATGTTATTTCAAAATTGCACTATCAGCTCCCTAATTGCGAACACACTACCTATCACAAATTGAAACATTTTGAAAGATTTACAAATACAAAATACAAATGAGTAATTAGTAGTTTTGTTTATCCAATATTTCATATGTTATGTTCGAAACATTTATGTGGTCAGCAAAGTAAATAACGCAATGAATGTCTCATGAACTGTTAAAATGAAAGCCATTACAACTAGTGTTAGTGTGGTACGCGACTACCCCGCAGTTAGGTAATAACAATAACACCACTCTCGAAGTTACTGTTACTAATATTTCACTCCGTTTTTTACCCAATTTCATATTCAGTCCGTGGGGCTTACTCTTCAACCTATTTTAATTCCAATCTAAAGCCAATACGACTCCAACGTTAATTTTGCATACACGTGAATCGGTACTCTTAACAATAGTGTCAACATTGGAACAACAACAACGCCAGATCTCGATTCCACTTTGTTCTCCAAAATGGATCCCCAATTTGAACACGTTTTGGCGCTAGCGTCGAACTCAAGAATACGAAACGTCAAAATTCCAATGTCAATCGATCGGAATTAAAATCAAGAGTAAGCACCCGTGTCAACTGATTTGGCCAAAGTTTCTTCAAAAATCTTTCACTTATCTAGATTTCTAGACTAATATTGTAAAGAGGTAAAGTTTTACATTTTAACTGAAAATGTTAATAAAATAAGGACAAAACCACGAAAAGTTATTTCGTTAAATGTAATAGTTACCGATGACCTTGTGAAGGCCGCAGGAACCCGCTGGATGCGGGAAGCACAAAACCGGTCGAAGTGGCGGAGCTTGGGGGAGGCCTATGACCAGCAGTGGACGTCTTTCGGCTGAAATGATGATGATGATGATTAATAGTTACCTACTGCGTTTAGTTTTAATGACTGGCGAATTTATTAAAGCCACATAGAAAAAGTATTCCCTCGATAAAGTTATAATATCTGAAAAGAAACTGATAAATGATAAATAATTTTATTTCCGTAAGTAGGTTTGTACAAACACTTTTACATGTCAATGATAATTTTTTAAACTAGATGAGGTCGGCGTTTCCTAACTGACTACTCTGAGAAGAAAGACCGTAAGAAACTCAGAGGTCACAGTCTCTTTAAAAGTCCAGACATAACGTTGGTCACATCATGTGAAGACCATGTAGATTGGTGACTGAAATGTTCTTTTGAGGAAAGAACCACAGAGATGGAGTGGACCTGTCCAATCAGTGCAAGCATTTGTCACTAATCGTTTAGCTCAACTCGGAAACTAGTTGGATGAGCTTTTAATATAAATAATCACTGAACACAATAATTAATTGAGCTTTCTCTCACAGTCATTATAAACAAGTTTTATTTATTTTATTTTAATTATTTCAAAAAAAAGTAAGGTACAGTCTGTTACAATAAATATAAGTCACAGTGTAGGGTAAAATTTAAAAGACTAAAAGTAACATAATTTGAATCTGGCGTCCTAGCTAGGTTACATAGTAACCTGTATTAAGGTTCGCCAGCCCAGGTTCCCATACGAGTACAAACAAGTACCTTCCTAAAGTTTGTAAGTTCGTGAGTTTGTTTGTAGGCGGTAACCTCTGGAACTAGCAGTCGGATCTGAAAAAATATATTTGCATTTCGTAGCCCAATTCTTGAGGAAGGCTATAGGCTTTTCAACGTCACGCTACCACCTTTAGGAGCCAGGCAAAAAGAAATAAACGGATATAACGCTCTGTGTAAACGAAGACGGGCGATGGGATACGACGCGACGGATCGAGGGCCAGAATTTCACGCAAACGAAATCGCGTGCTAAAGTCAGTCTTCAATATTCTCACAATTGACTCCTCGCATACAATATTCGTTTCAGTCGCAAGATGTTGAGGACATCTCCAACCATTTTACTACCCATTAAAGTTACCGCTTTCTTCGCTTTAAAGCGCTTTATGTACCAGTAAAACAGATAACGAGATGGAGATCGGATTTTTACAAAAGGAACCGTTACTTTTAGACTGAATTAAGTGCCTTGGGGTTTGGTGACTTAATGGTTCCTGTCAATTGAAAACGTTTGTTGAATTGGCTTCTTATTTGAATCGACTGAACGAGAGGGCAGGATTTCACCATTTTGTAAATAGAGTAAAGCGTTTTGTGGTCTAATCTTATGTTAGCTACTTAAATGGCTAGTTCCAATCATCTACTAATATAAAGCTGAAGAATTGAATATAAATATATTTTAAAGCTGAAGAGTTTGTTTGTTAGGTTTAACGCTATAATCTCAGGAACTACTAGTCCGAATTAAAAAAATATTTTTGTTTTGGATACCCTATTTATTGAGGAAGGCTATATATATATATAGGCTATATAACATCATATAGGAGCGGAGCAGCAATGAAAAATGGACGAAAACTGACACGCAATTCGATGCGACGGGAAGGGTCAAGGGAGCAAAAATTTGACGCGGGCGAAGTCGCGGGCAAAAGCTAGTATCAACTAAAATGATCTCAGCAGTTGGAGACAAAAGGGGGCAACTCTGGAAACTTTAAGAACGTTCACAATCTGATCTTATTCTCGATCTGTCAACTTATCTCGAGTTTTCATATAATTTTGACATTTGATCGTTAGCGAGGTGGGACTGCGGCAAGATTATAAACGTTGTAGATATGTTTTACATAAATTTGAACACAGTTGCAAATAATTTTAATTCAAGTTTTAATTTTTAAAGTGATAACTTCTTATAGGAGGGTATACCGCTTCGTTACATAACGCGGAACGGCGCCAGTCTGTCTAGCTTTTTTTGTGACGCGTAGTTGGTTTGCTAGGTTAAGCTACACTTCCAAAGATCAGCCTTTGGATGGGTGACCATTTAGTTTTTGCCTTGTGTCGCAGGTTCGTTAGGTTAAGCTGCACTTCTCAAGGTCAGCCTTTGGGTGGTTGACCATTTCGTTTTTATTTCGCCTTTTGTCACAGGTTCGCTAGGTTAAGCTATACTTCTCAAGGTCAGCCTTTGGATGGGTGACAATTTCGTTTCTGAAGTGATAACTTCTTATGGGAGGGTAAACCGCTTCGTTACGTAACGCGTTACCACACCAGTCCGTCTGGCTTCCCTTTCTCTCACGCATACCGCAGCGGTAGGCAGGCTCCTCTTCTCTCACTCTAACACACAGGGCTAGTCGTATTTCGAACAGACGATTTCCCCTCTCTCTACTCAGTGTTTAGTGTACGATAGATATCATATGGTACTTTGATAGTGAGCATGTTACCTAAAAAACCTAAGCTTTTTTCAAGTTAAACAATTTCAATATTAAATAGTCCAACTTAGATAAGTTTTAAGTTATCACTTCTGTCGGACGCAAACTTTTTTTTTTTAATTTTTTCGATATCTTTACCCGTCTTATTTGCGTTAGTCTGTAATAGTTTAGTATATTAAATTTCAAGACAGCAAGATACTGTAAACAATGCTATGTATGCCGTAATTGTTATTTACATCAGTCTTATTGTTATTAAGACCATTTCGATCATAACTTGAATGTATACGATGTGACTGTGCTTTTTAAATTCTTACATGGTATAAAACAAATGCGCTTCCCGTATTTGCACGTTTATATCTCTTAAACTATGTTTTATCAATAGACAGAGTGACAATAGGAAGGTCTATACATATATAATACGCGGGCGTAGCCGCTGATAAAAGCTTTTAAATAATATTTTGCACCGCCTTCCCATTAATACACTTCTTAACTTGCTCCAATTAATCTCTAATCATTTAAGCCATTCATACAAGGAGACTGCTATGTCCCACATCGTCTCACCCTCAATACTTACAAATGAGGTTGTTTAAAATCTTAATCAACGCGTCTGTGGGCCTGCACCACGGTGTGAGAGCTTCATTAAAAAGCAATTATTTCTGCCAACGACCACCGGCCTGTGGCGTCACTGTGATTGCGGTCTTAACTATTTATTTAACTAATAGAGGCAGTTAACTTATGCAGTGGGTTTTGAGTAGAAGATTAAATGCTCAACTTGATTTGTCTCTCCTTTTCCCTAAGTTGTCTTTAAAATACAGCTTTTAGCGATAAGACCGCCCACTGTGTCACTCTATGTAAAATTTCAATATTTACATCTATCTCTTATTCACATGTTGTAGATAATAGAGATTGTTATATTCTACTAGCTTTTGCCAGGGTCTTCACTTCTGTGTGAAGGTCGAAAATTATCCTATAGGTTAATTAGTACCGGGATAAAAATGACTATATCCAGGCAACTATCGTAATGCCGAATTTTATCCAAATCCGTTCGGCTGCTTTTGCGTGATTAAGTAACATACATCGTAACATCTAAACATCCACACTTTTATAATATAAGTAGGATAATAGGATACAGTTAAAAAAATTCTTAAAATGTTTCCCATTGGGGCGGTAAATGGATTAGTGTTACTCAATCATGAATGTTCTTAGTTCTTCATATTAAAAAATAATAAAATGATTGACTTTTAATTGTCTTGTTTGTCTTGAGTGGCAATTTAAATAAAACTATAATTTAACTGTTACTATGTTACTGTAACGCGGCAGCAAGGCAGGTAATAGAAATAAAATAAAATGAAAAAGAATTTTAGCAATAAATATTATTTCAAAGACGCAAAAGTGTCGTTTCCTGCGAACTTATAATACCGTGATGAGAAAAAAGTGTTATAAATTCTTTTGAATACATGTTTCTTCTGACAATCCATCGAAGTTCTTTGCAACGTCAGCCGTCCCACTTATTTCCTTCAACATTCTTAGAAAGTCTTCAAGCTTAGTACATTTAGCAAGAGCGTAGTAAATAGCCTCTCTACTAGCTGTAGGTCTCTGTAGAGTAGACATGATCTATACTGTGTTCACGATATAGTTTCCAAGCATGTAAACAAATGTGTATCTGTAAAAACAGCTTTAATACCCACACATATAGTTCAGTTTCCATCACAATTTCAAACATTTTAATGACTTCAATAGTACAAGTCGTTCTGAAATTATTATACCTTATTCGTGGTTTTTTTCGTTAAGGTCAGGTGCGTAGTACTAGCAACCGGCGTGAGTGTGCCAAAGTGCATTAATGTAAACAAAGCAAAAGGAGTATACGTATAGCTCCGAAACCGTCAAATTTTCCCAATCAATCTTGAACTTAATACTTTGGCCATAAAGTTGAAAATCTTTTAATGAAACTTTGACAGATTGTACTAGCTTTAAGTGCTGGCGTCTGTACTATATTGCAACTAGCTTCATTTTTCTGACTCACCATCATTTGACAATTCAAAAGTGCCTGTAATTGGTTTTATTTGAAACTAGCTTCTGCCCGCGACTTCGTCCGCGTCAAATTTTTGCTCCCGTGACCCTTGCCGTCGCATCGAATTGCCTGCCAATTTTCGTCTATTTTTCGTTGCTGCTCCTCTCCTTTTGATCGTAGCGTGATGTTCCTACTTGCGCCTTCCACAATAAATAGGCTACCCAACACAAAAAGGATTTTTCAATTCGGACCAGTAGTTCCTGAGATTAGCGCGTTAAATCAAACAAACAAACAACAAACAAACTCTTCAGCTTTATAGTATTAGTATAGAAGTATAGATAAATGCTTTGAGTTTCATGTGAGGATACTAGCAGGTGGTTTTCTGTAGTTTATGGTTACTTCCATGGGAAAAAAGCGAGTGAGTTAATGTACGAATTCCAAAATCAACTTAATTTACACATACATAAAGTTGATATTCGTTTAAATAGAAGTAACGTCAATTGGAAACAGGGATTTGAATAGACTGTAGTTATAACTTGTTCGCTTGTCCATGCATGTTGTATCGCGATCTTTGGCACCATTCAAGTCAACTCTTGGCCTAGAAGCTACGTGTTTGCGACGCTTTATATGAGAAAGAAATGCTTTCACAGATTTTGAATACATAATCTTCCTGTAACGTTCCCACTGCTGGGAGATATGCCTCCTGTGTTAAAGAGGAAGTTGGCTATGCGGGCCCAGTGCGGGTTGGTAGTTGTCACATGTCTTCGAATTTTTGGTTGTAGGACATGTCGGTTTCGTTCATGTTTTCCTTGACTGTTTTGAATAATTCTGGATAATTATTGAAGAGAGTTAGTTGTTCAATATTATGTGTAGATTAGTTGTTTAGATTATTGAAAATAAATTCTAATGAATTTAAAAAAAAAAACTCTTTATTACGAAATAAATGTGTAACCACTGCCAGTGAAGTTAATTGTTAAGCAAATTGACACCCTACGTCTGTTACACTGTGTAAACTATTCCAAATTAAGTTAAATAATCACAAACACTTGAGGTTCCAAAATAGTACACTATATTTTAAAATATAATCATCCCGTACATCTGATTAAAATCCTTTTAAAATGAAAAATAACTGCGACGAACTTTTTGAACGAAGACTTTCGTAGAAGAGCTCGTAGCAGCCGAGCTACGGCGTAGGCCCATCGGTCATTGGCGTAACAATTAAACTGGATTCATATTACGCTTGAAGCCGGTAAAATAATTAGAAATTTAATTATTAGTGTTTGGAGGAGTAATTACGTAATACACTTCTAGTAGGAATCGGTTTCAATTTTACAATTCCACAACATGCATGGCGTTGTTTACGTTGCTAAGACAGACAATTTTTTAAAACATTATGAAAGAATGTATTAATTATCAATATCTTTCAAAATGATTCAGTTACTGATTTATAGTGTGTTGTGTAATTACGGTGCGGTTCATTAAATTGCTATCGATACGCTTAATAGAAAAGAATTAATAGATAATATTTATTTAAAAAATCCTTTCAGTGGTATGTAGGCCACAGTGG
The DNA here is from genome assembly GCA_947507805.1 of Aporophyla nigra. Taxonomy (NCBI): domain Eukaryota; kingdom Metazoa; phylum Arthropoda; class Insecta; order Lepidoptera; family Noctuidae; genus Aporophyla; species Aporophyla nigra. The sequence goes on from OX382315.1 coordinate 19,444,375, forward strand.
CCAATCTCAACGGAGGTTAGTCAGTTCATTATCATCATTTCAGCCGTAAGACGTCCACTGCTGGACTTAGGCCTCCCCCAATTTGGGGGGCTTTGCCATAATCGCCACGCTTCGAAGGCGGGTTGGCGATCGCAGTATGGTGGTAAAATGAATAGAGAACGCTGCTGCCCATTCTCTAGTAAGTCCCTTAGTCGCCTTTTACGACACCCACAGGAAGAAATGGGGAAATGGAAATTAGTCAGTTACGCAGGAGATAATATAGTGCACAAGTGTGTACGCAGAAACGGGTGCGGTAATCTGAATAGATCGAGGAGAGACCAGGCGCACAACGAACGGCTTTCTGTGCTTTTCTTTTTTATAGTTAACACTTATCGACACCTTTCGAATTCAGCGTGAATAAGTGTGTGATATTACATAGAATATATTACACCAGTATTTTTTTCTACAATTCGATTCTTTCGGTGCATTTACTTTTACTTGTTATTGATTCAATCATACGATCATATCATTTACAGTTATGGGTAATGAGAAGCCCGAAATCTTGACAACCAGTCTTACGGAGATCAGTTAAGTAGTCGCTTCATGTAAAATAGTGGCAAACAGCTGCTTCAGGTTAAACTAGAAGCCGTCCCCAATATAGTTGGGAAAAGACTTGACAGATGATAAATTATTACTAGATAATTATTATGAACTAGCTTCTGCCCGCGACTTCGTCCGAGTTAAATTTTTTGTTCCCCCGATCCTTCCCGTGGCGTCGATTCGCCTACCCGTGCGATTTTCCCCGTTTTTGCAAAATTTTTCATTACTACTCCGCTTCTTTTAGTTGTAGCGTAATGTTATATAGCCTATAGCCTTCCTTGATAAATAGGCTACCCAACACAAAAATATTTTTTTCAATTCGGACTAGTAGTTCCTGAGATTAGCGCGTTCAATCAAACAAACAAACAAACTCTTCAGCTTTATAATATTATATTATAGTATAGATTTATACTGGTAAGTTAATAATATCCTACCATCTAACCTTTGGTTGATTATACTTTACTGACTCTTCTGATAATGAGGTTAGTTCCCACTGTGAATGTGCTGTGTGTGTCACTGCTTTGTTAGTCGACAGTGTCCGGGACTGCGGGTCAAGTGTGCACCTGTCCTAACTTAGTTCTTTACATTGTAGAAATGTTTCAGAAGAACTGTTTTGAATGTTTAATGTTCAAAAGAATTTTCACTACTGTCTTTACTTTGCCCTAAAAGTACATTAATATTTCTCTGGAAGCGGCAAATGCTATAAAAAAAATCAGCAAAAATAAAGCACAGTCACTACCTATTTTATTACAAAGCAAATTTTAAACCGTCAAACCGACTTAAATACCGTTGTTTAAATAGTATGTTTGTTCAGAAGCGTGTTTTTTAGTTTTTTTAAACTATTATTTATTTTCTATTTTTAGGGTGTTTCGAATTTTGAGACGTATGTCAGCGTAGTTTGTGGCGTATTAGGTTGGGGAAAAAGTCTTTTCGCATTAAAGTATGTATGAACTTGTAATAAAATCTCTTTGGCTATACTATTTGTATCTGGCTGGTTTTGGTATCATTGAAAGTTTAAATTTTAAAGAACATAATTCCAAATTCAAATTAGGAAAATGTGTAATTTTCATTTGTTTTTCGTACCGTCAAGATGAGTGAATCTAATGAAGAAATTCGATACATTTTAAAATTTTACTACAAAAAAGGTAAAAATGCAACGCAAGCCGCGAAAAAAATTTGCGATGTTTATGGATCTAGTGTAGTGTCTGTGAGAGTAGCACAAATTTGGTTTAAGCGTTTTCAATCCGGAAAATTTGATGTCAAAGATGCACGTCGCTCTGGTCGCCCTATTACGGATAAAATGGATGCCATTTTTGAAAAAGTGGAGCAAGATCGGCATACCAGTAGTTACGACGTAGCTGAAGAACTGGAAATTGACCACAAAACAGTTTTGGCGCATTTGAAAAAAACTTGGTACACAAAAAAGCTCGACATTTGGGTACCTCACGAGCTCACTGAAAGAAACCTAATGAACCGTGTACTCATTTGTGATTCTTTATTACGACGTAATGAAACCGAACCATTTTTGAAGAGTCTGATAACTGGTGATGAAAAGTGGATCACGTATGACAAGAACGTGCGAAAAAGGTCGTGGTCAAAGGCCGGTCAGGCTTCACAGACTGTGGCGAAACCCGGGTTAACTCGCAACAAGGTGATGCTGTGTGTGTGGTGGGATTGGAAGGGCATTATTCATTATGAGCTGTTACCACCAGGCAGGACCATCGATTCTGAACTCTACTGCGAACAACTGATGAGATTAAAGCAAGAAGTTGAGAGAAAGCGGCCGGAATTAATCAACAGAAGCGGTGTGGTTTTTCGTCATGATAACGCTAGACCTCACACATCTTTAGCCACCCAACAAAAATTAAGAGAGTTTGGCTGGGAGGTGTTAATGCATCCGCCGTATAGTCCTGACCTTGCACCTTCAGATTTCCACCTGTTTCGGTCTCTTCAGAATTCTTTAGGCAGTGTCAGGTTAACATCACGAGAGGACTGCCAAAACCACTTGTCGCGGTATTTTGACCAGAAGTACCAAAATTTCTATAGCAATGGGATCATGTCCCTACCTACAAGATGGCAAAAAGTTATCGAACAAAATGGTACCTACATACTTTAGTTAAATGTAAATAAACTTTATTAAAAAATGTTTTGAATTTTCTTAAAAAATGCGAAGAAACTTTTTCCCCAACCTATTATGTCAGCGTAGTTTTCAAAGACAGTTTTTTTGGCTGTCCTGGTAACCCTGGCAAGGATAATGGCACAAATTAGTTTGTGACGTACGAGTATGTCAGCGTAGTTTTCGAAGACAGTTTTTTTGCTGTCCTGGTAACACTGGCAAGGATAATGGCACAAATTTATGAAATTATTGCATTGTCATCGGTCCTTGACAGGTGTGCAAAGTTTGAATGAAATCTGGTCGTTTAAAGTGGGTCAAAATCGCGCTATAAGGAGACGGAACAAACATACAAGTGAAGCTAATATAAAGCGTGTAAAAATGCAGTTTATGTATTATGATTATATAATAATATCTTAATATCCTTATTCCGATACATTTACGAGTTTGAGATTCGAAACATTATTTTTTACATGTTCTCTTATCTATTAGAATATAAGAGACAAACAGTTCACTAACCGACATACATTAAGGTACAAAGTCATAACAGATGAACATACATTTGACGAGGACGCAACAAACCTATACTTTTGTACTACCCCTGTCGTTACTCCGCCCCATATCTTGGCCGCCACAAGTTAATAGCGTTTGCAGTGATAACAACCCTTCACCCCCGTGCCACTCACTTTGATATCAGGTCTTATGGTGTATCGGATTTTAATTATATCGTACGGCAACTTTCTTCAGACTGTCTTGACTTCAGTATTCTGTGGACATTTTGTGAGATTTAAAAAAGTGTTTAGACGGTTCATTATTAGCTTTCGAGGCTTTACCCGCGTGGATGTCTAAAAATATTTCACTATAATGTTTCCACTGCTGGAAAACAGGCCTCCTGTCGGTAGGAGAGGGAATGGGCCATAATCTACCACGCGAGCCCAGTGCGGGTTGGTAGATGTCACATGTCTTGGAATTGCTAGTTCTAAGACAAGCTGGTTTCTTCACGATGTTTTCCTTCACGGTTTTGAGAGCAGTGGTAATTAAATTATTTACACAAAGTACAGTGCCTGCTTAGGTTCGAACCCACGATCTAAAACTTGTATATAGTGGCCGTTACCATTGTACCACCATTGCGCCACCATTGCGCCACCATTGCGCCACCATTGCGCCACCATTGCTCTCTGGGACTACAAAAAAGAGAATACAATAAAAATGGCATATGATGACAAGTTAGATACATTAACATAAAGTCACGCCTTTGATCTCTTGCACATAACGAACATTTACGCGACTATTTCCGACCACCGCGTGTAAGTTTTGGTAGCATACATCCTATCAACAAGGTCCCAAATTATAATTTGTGACCTTGAAAACAACGTGCTCCCCAATAGACAGTAATTAATATCTCCATTCTCTATCTCCAAAACACAATATTCAGTAACCTTTTCCTCCACAACACCCTTTAATCTTAAAAAGGAATACACAAGAAGTCTCTCCATCCATTACGGGGAACCCGCGCCTCACACAAATTGAGTTTATGCGTCGATAACGTCCCGATATCCCCGATATATCGCTTGACGAGAGACGATGTGAAAAGACACAGAGTAATGTGAGGACAGAAGGTTCACTTGTTTTAAAGGCTGCGCTTAACAATTGCCCATGACGGTAGCTACAATTTACTAGAAGAACGGTGGCTGCCGCATATCAGCTGCTGTGGTGGCAGTCTCGAAAATGATGGCAAGCAGTAAAGATTTAAACCGTTTAATTCACCCTACCTCGTCAAAATGTAGTCTTGTTTCGGTTTCAATGACGCAGTGATTTAACTTGATTATCATGGCATCGTTCCACACACCAACATTATCTGATGCGTGTGTATCAAATAGCTTGGGGATTTTTAATTGGTCCAGTCGAATCATGAAGAATTTCAGTGTTAGAGCCATCACAATATTTTCCATGCTTCGGTAAAACAAGAATTGCTTCAAAATCTTTTTCTTTCATAACTTTAGAGAATGCCTACGCAAATGTTTGGTGGCATTCAGAGTGTAAAGGTCTCGAAGGCTGGGCACTTTGTAGTGTTCTTTAAGTATTTATACGTCTCAATGAGCCTATAATCCTCTTTGTCTACACTGTTCCAGTGTGATAAAGCCAAGGTCTTTGAGGCGCTGATCGTAAGCTAGATTACGCATGGTGCGAACCATCTTGGTTCCCCTACTTTGTAGATTATCAAGTACAGTGATGTCTTCAGTTAATGATGTCTTAAAATATGTATGGGCCTCAGATAACATTCGTTGACAAACTGTCTTCTCAATATGAAGCGGTTTCCGCGCGACTAAGTAAGGAATCTAGCAATCTAAATCTTGAGGCAGTGAGGCGTGATTTTACGGTGTTTATAACCGCTTTCCAGGAAAACGTATTGACCTGAGCTACGCACGGATACGTAGGTGGCAAAAAAATTAAATTATATTATGTAAATAAGACATAAAAAATACTTTTAAATGTCATTATACATAAAAAAAACCATGTGTGCAATTCACACGTGGTAGAAGTGAAACCTTCAAAAATGTTGGCTTCAAGATAATGAGACGAATGTAACATTTCGGGAAGAGGATAATTGTAGGTTTTAGTAATGATCTTAGTGATACAAAGTTTGATAATTATTTTACATTCACTAAACAACGGTAAAAAAAAAACTTCAAAATTTTGGCTTCAAGATAATGAGACGAATGTAAAAAAGTCAAATGTCTATATGTCCAAAAAGCCTGCTCGAAAAACGTCAAACAGAAAAGTAAACTTTCTCAAGGAGTACCCTTACTTAAGAATTTCCATTACCCCAAGTGTTAGAGCGAGACACAAAACACAATGACGTTGTTATGTGTCTGTCTCTTTTTACTGTCACTTTTTTGTTTCATAGCCTTTCAAGTCACAACGGTGCTAAAGAAGTTTTCACTTAAAAAAAATAAGCTAGATTGAGTGGACATTTTTTATCTGACTACCTCCGAAACAAAATGACGTAACAAACTTAAAGAACAAAGTGTCTTTTAATGTCCAGACATAATCTCGGTCGAATCATGTGAAGACAATGTAGATTAGTGCCTGAAATGGTCTTTTGAGGAAAGAACCACACAGATATGAGTGGACCAATCCAATCAGCCCTGATTGGAGTGGTCACCTCAAATCTGTGGGGAGCATATGTCAGAAATCACCAAATCTCTCAGTTTACATCCTGCGTTGCAGTAGATGGCTGACTTAAAAGACGTCTATGATAACTATGGACTATAGAAGTGGCCATCTGACTACATAACACGCAGATAATCTCCGAAGGACTAGGCAGAGTTATACCTATAGTAGGTACACCTTCATTTCACCAGTTATGTTTAAGTCCCATGTAATAGGGGACGAGCCTTTTGCCATCAACCATGCAAAAATCCAGATTCCAAGTTGCTATTGATAAATTCCTAAAGAAAAATTCCAATAACACTTTGTTCGATCTGGAAATCAATCCTAAGACCTCGTGCGTTAGGAGTAGCACTCACGACCACTTAACTTATGAAGCAATCTTTGTGACCCTTGAAACATTGGCAGTAAGCAAAGATTACTTACATTTAATACGTGATTTTTAGACTGCTGAAGTTGCATAAGATACTAGCTTCTGCCCGCGAGTTCGTCCGCGTTAAATTTTTGCTCCCCTGATCCTTCCCGTCGCATCAAATTGCCTACCAGTTTTCGTCAATTTTTCGTTGCTGCTCTGCTCCTTTTGACAGTAGCGTGATGTTATATAGCCTATAGCCTTCCTCAATAAACAGGCTAATCAACACAAGATTTTTTCAAATCGGACCAGTAGTTCCTGAGATTACCGCGTTCAACCAAACAAACAAACGAACTCTTCAGCTTTATAATATTAGTATGGATTGAGGGAGTTTTCATGAAAGAAGAACGGTTAAAAAAACTTTACCTTCTGCAGTTTCTTCCTCCAAATCTGAGACAACTGCGACGTTACTATGAAGTGTTGGATTTACTGCCCCGGCACCGCGAGGGCTGTGAATGATGTTTATTCTGTACTCGTTAAGTGCACACCGATTATGGTGATGTAATGACCTGGTGGCTTCGAGTGACCTTCGTTTGTTTTCGTGGCCTATGGTGTAGAAATCAGGGTTTTGTTTTTGTAAACAAAATCAGCCAAGTGCGGTTCTCATGGGATAGGCAGAATCTACAAAACGCCACCTGCTATAATCCTTACACACTCCTTTTGCTTCGTGTACGTTCACAGATCTGGTTATACATGCACGCCGATTGCGAGTACTATCCAGCTGACCTTTCTGAACAACATCATCAATCTGTTACTAATATTTTTAATGTTTTAAAGTCAAATGCCAAATGATACCAACCCTATTTCCGTATTTAACTCGATAAAATGTAGGAAACCAAATATATTTTTTCGATGTCAGGGTTAGTCCTATTTATAAGTGGTTCATAATTATGTGTAAATTGGACCCCTTTTCAGGATTTCAGTTACTTAAAGGCACTTGGAATGTCAAAATTAACAGGAAAATAGAATTGATTCTAGTTGCCCCGTATAATAGGTAGTTTTGCATGGAGAAGAATGGGCTAGAAACTTTATACTTTATATTTAAAACCGTTTAACAACATTTTTAACATTCACAAACTCACGACTTTTTCCCATGGGCAGAAACTACGGAACACCACCTGCTACGATCCTAACATACTCCTTTTGCCTTGTTTAGGTTCATACTTCTGGTCATACACACACGCTGGTTGCGAGTACTATGCACCTGAACTTTCTGAAGAACATCACCAATAAGGTCACTATTAAGTCCTCCTAGGTCATCCCCTCTCGACATTTCCAATATTCTAAATACCTTTTGAAAGCCGTCCTTCATTCATCTTCTCGACATGACCAAACCCTATAAGCATTTTTTGCACATTCACTAATCACGCAAATACTGAACTGACTTCAAATTTGTAACTCAACATAACATTATTATAACTCTCCCTTGGAAGCCATGTCAAAGATAAAACTTTTCCCCTCAAAGGAGCCCAGAGCACAGACATTGGCGTCCTTATCCTGCCAATTTGGCAGTACTGCTATAAGTGACACTCGATTTGAACCGGCGTCGACTTACAACGTCAATGTCTCCCCGACAGTTAAGTGTTCCCACGATTTAACACGCCAGAGAGCTTTAAATTTAGGGTGATATTTTTCTTCAGGAATAAGGATTTTGGAGATGAGATGCTATTTATGGCGTGTTTTTAAAATATGGTGTTATAAGTTGGTAACATTGAAATAGAAGTTGGAAAAACAATAAATGTTGACTCTAAATAAATTGGGATGACGGCAAGAGATAATAATGATAAGATGGTCAGTGAATGAAATTGTTAAGATACATGGCCTGATCATCTTTTTGTGCATGTCATATCTACTTCATTCATTCAGGCGAAAAACGTCCACTGCTGGACAACATCATCAGCAGCCTATAATGTTCCCACTGCTGGGACATAGGTATCCTCTGGGTGAGAGGGAGTGGGCCGTAATCCACCACGCGGGCCCAGTGCGGGTTGGTAGATATCACATGAATTCGAATTTTTGGTTCTAAAACCTGCCGGTTTCGTCACGATGTTTTCCTTCACCGTTGTGAAAGCTGCTGGTCATAGACCTCCCCAAAGCACGACCACTGCAAGGTTCTGTACTTCCTACAAACAGCGGATTCTTGCAGCCTTCACCAGGTCATCAGTCCTTGTGAGACGTTTTCCAATGTCATACTTATCCAACTAATAATCCTATATTAGTAGGTTAATATATTAATTATATATATGAAAGTTAAGATATTTAGATATTGTTCCTCAATCACGCAATAACAGCGGTTGAGATTTAGATGAAATTTGGCACAATGATAGTTTATAACATAGGTTACTTTTTCTCCCGATAGGACATTCTTCTGGGAGAATTTCTGTCCTCCACGCGGGAGAAGCCACTGGCAATAGTTGGTTAAATAATTCAGCCTGTACTGTCCTTGTTATTAGATTGGTGATGTTGGTAAACCACAGTTCATTTGTCAAATAACCATTACAGATTGGGTAGACCTCGCCTAGCAGTAGGACAATCTAGGCAATTTTTATACAAAATTCATCGAAAATGTTCCTGCAACTCTTGAAATAAGAATTAAAAAAACAACAGACTTCCCGACCGACTCCGAAAAATAGAACGAAATAGAAAGTGAAAAATAACTTCAATTTTGGAAGTCGGTGGCAAAAAACTTAAATACAGATTCTAAGGCACCGACTTCCGAAACTAAAGTAATTTTTTACTTTGTAGTGTTTTTAAGGAAGTCAGTTGCTTTTTTTGGAAAAAAGTTTTTATTTTGAATTTTTTAGTTATGGTACTACCTACCCCGCACTAATTCTTATACCATTACTGGCGTGGTGAAATTTAAGACTTATATGGTTTTCTCATGGATGCCATTGTCAGAACTGGTCCAAATTGAAATGAGACCACATGGGAAGCACCAGCTTTCAAATAAAAAAAAGATCTTTAAAATCACCCAGTCGAAAGTTCTGGGGTAACTAACATACATAAAAATATAAGTTTAAAAAATACAGTCGAATTGAGAACCTCCTCTTTTTATGAGGTCGGTTAATCAATGGTAATTGAGTTACGGATCAGCTCAAACCAACAAGATTTCCTGAACAGTATCAATAGAGCGCAGTTGTAACCAAATTACATTGTTTTCCCGAAGCTTCCTCCAGTCGTAAATAGCCGCGGGCCACGCGCCATCTAATACAATTTCTATCGATGTTTGGCACAGTTTGTTCTTCGCCATATTATCGCCTGAGGTTTGTTTGTGTAACTTTCATGTTGGTCTCCACTTCTTCGTAAAAGTATTTAATCTACTGGGAATCTTTTACTCACCTTTATTTTTATTGTTGCGACGAAGAATCATTTGACCGTATAGGTAATAACAAATTCTTTATTTGGTTCACTGTAAATGGATTACCTAAACAATTATTACACAACTATCTATATACATTAGGTACTAAATTTAATGACTAACTAACTATACAAAACATCCACAAAAAGACACTTAGGCACGTAGTCCACGTTGCTGTCATCTGAAAATGTACCCAGAAGACTCAGATCCGTGTGATCCTTTACTCAAAAGACCATCTCAGATATTAATCTGCATGGTCTTCAATCTGACCAAGATTATGGCTGGATTTTAAAAGATACTTTGACTTCTGGAATTTGTTTCGATGTTGTTTGTTTGTTTGTTTCTCAGAGTTATCGGATAGGAAATAGAAATACCGTCCTCGTCTAGTTTTACAACATAAACGGCAATAAATCATCATTTATTTAAAAGACACTTTAAATAGAAAGAAGGATAGAAATAAATAGAAAGATAGAAATACTAGTTGAATCAACATTTGGAACCTATCAAATCTCTTGAAAATGAGTCCTGGTTTAAACGCAAAACAACCAAGTGTTCTTACATTTGTTTAAGGCATTGGAAAATTATATATTTTTTAAATGCTTCCCAAAACCAAGTTTTTGACCGAAATGAATCTACTATATAATCATGTTTTTACAATGAACGAATCATTCAAGGGATTTCATGTTACCCAGTTACTGGGTTGGACGCAGTCAGCACCGGGAGGGTTCCCTGTGTTGGTTTTCAGCTGCATCCAGCTAGCCGACCCCAACATATTTGAGACATAAGGCTAGACTGATGATGATGAGTTATCTCCGAGAAATTCCCAGCCCCAATGATAACGGTCTCAAATGGGCTTTCAATATACCAAATACAATTTTCCTAAACACCTCTCTTCCTTCCAGATAAAATTCGCAAGAAGTACGCGGGTTTGGGCGACTCGGTGGTGTCTGTGCGGCTGGAGAGGTCTCCGCGAGGCGGCCTGGGCCTCAGCTTGGCCGGCCACAGAGACCGCAGTCGCATGGCTGTATTCGTCTGCGGACTGCATCCTGCTGGCGCTGCTGCTAAGGCCATTCCTGCAGTCAAAGTCGGCGATGAGATTTTGGAGGTTTGTAATCAGTTTTTAATCAATCTTATTTACTCTATGAAAAGTAAAACCATTTTTTAGCACAAAAGTGAAACGATAACAGTTGCAAAAGCTATGAGCAGTAATACAGCTAGCGATGCCCTTCCCTGAATTCAGAAGATGCTATGTTGGTTTATGCATAAAAATTTACATAATGTGAAAAACGCAACTAAATCCACCATCCAGTGCCACGTACCCTAACAAAATAATACATTCTATCAATAGTAAGTTATCATAAGCTTTAGGGTCCCCACGGCTTTCAGATAAGAATATTTGATGGTTTTATACTTTTAGACCGTGATTTTTCATTCATTCAAATTATTTTGCACCGAAAGCACCGTAGGTCTTTGAAAATCATTATGGATACTCAGAACCACGAATCTAACAACCAGTTTAATAAATAGTCAAGGGGTATCGGGTTCTCTAGTAACTGGGTTGTGGAGGTTATCTGACCTGGCAGGCTATGTTAAATACTAGTATTCACCTGCATCTGGTTAGACTTGAAGTCGACCCAATGTAGTTGGGAAAATGGTAGGTTGATTTAAGCCCAGAACAAAAGGAGAACGAATATGTAACATTGTGCACTTGGCACGAGCTGGAGCTAGATGGAGTGATATATACGAACATACATACTATTGTACATACATACTGTTATTTATTGTTCCCTTCACTGAGTCACCGCGTTGTATACAAAGTTTATTTTGTTGAGTTAGGATGGAGCCATGCAGCGATGGAATTTTGCGAGGGCGAAGCATATTGCTATCGATTTCAATCAAGTTACCGACAATGACTTCTTACTTTATATTGCGGACTAGCTTTTGCCCGCGGCTTCGCCCGCGTGGATGTCGGAAATTAATGCAAGAGGACGTACTACCGCTATGAGAATATGTTATTCCAGGTTATATGGGTAATATAGACTCTGTGTGCTATTTTCGATCCAGATCCATTCAGCCATTTTTGCGTGATTGAAAAACAAACACCCAATCATATATATTTTCACATTTATAATATTAGTAGTAGTAGGATTATAATAATAAGAGTACTTAATAGTATTCAGAGTAAAAAGACTGCGACATAGGGCTTAGTTTAGTTGAATATAAACCTTCATGGTTTTTCTTAACGCTCCTATTTTACCTATACAATACAGGCACTCAATCATTTACCAGACACCAAACATAATTATAGAAATAGTACTTTTGCCAGTGGCTTGGCCCGTATAGCTGTCGGAAAATATCACCCGGGAACCTACTACCGGGATAAAGTAGGTATCCTATCTGTTACTTATCCATGATATAATATATCTTTGTGCCAAATTCGATCTAAATCCGATTGGCCGTCTTTGCATCATTGAGAAACAAACATCCAAAAATCTAAACATCTAAGCCATTTCGCGGTCTCTTACTTGGAATAATACTATTAGGTTTATTTTGAGTATATAATGAACACACATGATATTCGCAATTACTATGAAGCCAAAGTAATATAAATTACAATCCTACTTATCCTGTACTACCCGGCCGCTGCCAACGGATGGACGGGACGGACGTACGACCCGCCAGCTGCTCTGCGCCCGCTTTTTAAATCTCTAATATCTTCTAAGATATTCATTTAAATTACATGCTGTAAAAGGCCATATTGATCTATATTAAATGCACAATGTATTTAAGGTACTTAATTGGATAAGGATTAATGCTGTATTGCTTAAAATCGCTTCGTAAATAAGCCCTTTATTCTCGTAAAAAATAAAAAATGGTTATCGTGGGTTATCCCTAAGAGATAGACATATACCATTGCGACATTTTTGTAAGCCTTTTAAAGGTGTACAATACTGTAGTACATTATTTTGATCTATTTCGTAGGATTCAGCCAGGGTTTTTCGAATTTTGGGACGTATTTCAGCGTAGTTTATGACGTACGTCCCCGTAGTTTTCGTAGACAGTTATTTTTTTCTAAAATAAAAGAATCTTTCTAAAATGAAAGTAGCCTTAGTTACTCCTTGTTACATCAGCTATCTGCCAGTGAAAGTCCTGTCAAAATCGGTCCAGCCATTTCAGAGATTAGCCGGAACAAACAGACAGACAGACAAAATATTAAAAAAATGTTGTTTCGGTATATGTACCGTGTATACATCCATATACACTTAGTAAAAAGTGGTTATCTTAATATTAAAAACTTTTTATAAAAAAATTTAATGTTTTATACCTCATAGCTTTTGACTGGGTGAACCGATTTCGATGTTTTTTTTATTTCTTATTAGAAAGCTGGCGCTTCCCGAATGGTCCCATTTTAATTTAGTTCCATTCGGATAATAATAAGGCATGACACTGACAGCAATAAGGCATTTATTGTGCAAAAAAAGTGTTTACGAGCTGTGTTTGGTGCAGACCCATTAGAATCGTGCAGGCCTATTTTTAAAAGGCATAAACTATTAACATTAGCGTCTTTATATATATATTAGAAATGGGAGTATTTGTAAAAAAACATCCTGACTTATTCAATAAAGCCGATAGCGACAATGTTTATAAGGTGGGCAAGATGTCAAGGGATCCAACAAAATTGTCAATGCCAAGATGTAGGACAGCGTACTGTCGCAAAAACAGTAATAGAATGGCAATAAACATATTTAATCATATACCGAAGGTTATCAGAGAACTGCGAACTAGCTTATTTCAAAAGCATCTTAGAGCATGGCTCATCGAAAATTGTTTTTACACTGTTAGGGAATTTCTGGATTTTAGAACAAATGGGAAACTTGCATGTCGTGACTATTAAATGTAATTTTTTTAGTGTAATTTAATTTTTTTTTTGACATTTGTAATTTAATTTTTTTTTGGACATTTGTAATTTAATTATTTTTCTTTGACATTTGTAATTTTATTTTATTTCTTTGACATTTGTAATTTGATATGTGGACATTTTTTTATTTTTTATTTAGTAGTTTGTTTTTTGATATGGCAATTTAATTATTTTGTTTAAAGTTGTAGAATCATCATTATATCTCAAAATTTGCATGCCAAATTTAGTTGGCGAAATATGATGAACTATTGTGTGTTTTAAAATCTGTAAAATACCATATTTCAGGCAAATAAATGAATCTATCTATCTAATAGGATCCATGTGAAAACCATATAAGTCTTTAATTTGCATTAAGTATTTGCGCGACAAATGAACCATAACTAAAAAGTTAAAAATAAAAAAAAAACACTACAAAGTCAAAAATAACTTTAATTTCGGAAGTCGGTGGCAAAAAAACTTTAAATACAGATCCTAAGACACCGAATTCCGAAATTAAAGTTATTTTTGACTTTTTAGTGTTTTTTTTTTATTACTATAGAGATAGAGACAAGAGAAGAGTAGATGAGAGATAGTTGCTTTTAATGTTTGTCCGTGTGACCGCGCTATTATTTAACATCCACTGTGTAGTTTACTACGCAACGGATTTTAACGTGAATTCCATTATCGTTTAGAGAATCTGTTAAAGTTTTTTTTTTGTTACATTAATATATTAAACTTATATAATAATAAAATATCTCGATGATTTGTCATGTCCCGAAGAGAGGCAGCTCGCTAGTGATAATATAATATGTATAGATGGGTAAATCTTAAGTTTTAAGTATTCTACACACGTTGCTAAGCTGAACCAGATCAATAGAACTTGTATAATTTGACACTCAGATTCATGGTACGCTTGTGGAATAACTTAGATTAGTATGAAGCGGTTATAATTTGCTTTTGGACCAAAGTTTTAGAACCGTGTTTTAAATAACTAAAATCTGTGCAAGACAGAAACCTATAGGTACTTTAAAGAAAATAATAAACTTTATTTCTACACAAATTTGCATAGATTTTGCATTGGCCCCAAACTAGGCAAGCCTGTATCTTGGGTACCAATCTGGACGGTTAGCCATTTAAACATTTATTTTAAAATCATGTTTGATATAAAAGCTAAATATGTACTAAGAAACTAAAGATAAAAATTTAAATTAAACAAAACAAAAACATTGCGAGATTTAAAAAAAATAAAAAAAAATAAAATTACAAAACTAGAAAAAAAAAACGCTATTAATTAAATTAGTGTGTGTGAGTGCGTGTGATGGTGTGTTTAATGGTGTGAGTATGTGTGTGTGAGACGAAAATGTGAGAGTGACGCAAACGTTCATGTGCACAGATTATTTGACCACTGTAATTAACTTTTCTGCTTCGTTATATGATAAGTTTAATAACCAGGATGTTAGCCTGTTTTTTATTTGTTTTCGAGTGCAGTTTCTCATATTACACTGTTTGATCACTGCGTTATAGACGTGTACATGCAGAAAATATGGGAGTCTTTGAGCATATGCAGATTTTACTGGTGGAGTTGGAACTCTGAATATGCGTTTGGCCTGTAATATACTCAGATAAATCCGTTTTGATGTTTTAATATGGGTCATCGTTGTAACGTTCAGTATGTACAATTTAAAAATGTTATGTTTTTGAGGAGAATCTCAAGCCATTTATTTTGATACCCTACATGGCCATTATTGGCGTAGTGTGGGACACCCTCCAGCTAGATGGACCAACGACCTCAAAAAGGTGGCTGGGACAGACTGGATGCGGAAGGTGGAGGACAGGGTGTTGTGGTGCAGCATGGTAAGGGCATAAGTCCAGCAGTGGACTGCAATAGGCTGAGTTGATTGATGGCCATAAAATGTTTGTTTTTTTTTTCACCACATTACTTATTTTTTCCTGTTCGAGGGGCTTGTGGCTAAGTAATAGCCGCACGGGTCGACCAAACAGGTTAAGCTACGCTTGCCGCGGCTGGTCCGTGGATGGATGGCCATCTTTACATTTTCGAGACTGCTCAGAAAACACGTTAAGCTGTTGGTCCTGGCTATCTGATCTGTGACAATTTTTTCGGGTCAGAAGCCCGAAAACTAAGGGTTTCGTATTACCTAGTAATAGGGTTGTGGAGGTCAAATAAGCCATCATCCTGGTAAATTACTGGTACTCAGTTCCAACTGGTTAGACTCGGAGCTGACCCCAACATAGTTGAGAAAAGGTAAGGCAGTTGGCTTATTATGTCCTGTCTTTGCTGCCGTGCAGTCTGGTATCTTATTAATTCGCCATACTTTTTCTACAAAGTCCCGATGATCTAAAAAATTATGATTAGCTTCCGAAGTAAGCTATCAACCGATTAATCCTTCACAAAGCATAGTGGTAAACAATACTTCACCGATCAATGGATACACGACCGATCATCAAAAAACTTGACGTCTTTCTCTATGTAACACTTAATACTATATCGTTAACCCTGCAGTGGTCGCGCGGATTACAATTGTAATCCAGGGTAGTAAAAAATTAAATATTTCAAAAACAATTCAAGTGTGTTAGCCGAGACTCCATGTATTTTAAGTTCGATAGTCCCCGCCACCACTCAGTTGCGCTCACGCATTGCCGATGCGTGGTTGTGCCTGGAGAGGCTGTTTAAGTATTACAAATTAACACTGGATTACAATTGTAATCCGCGCGACCACTGTAGGGTTAATATAAATTGTTTATGCGAGTACTTGGACGAGCTCCAACGCGGTATGTAAAACACGGCGGATGACACCGCGACACTCTCATTTGTTTTCTTCACGTTTTGAAGAGTATGAGTTATTATACCAATACCTTACAGAAAGGAGAAGTGTCTGTTAAATTTTTGGCAACATTCTTATGTGTGTTTAACCTTATAATTCTGCTAAATTGGTTGTGAATTCGTGATGGTTATACCTAACTATTATATATTAACTATTAGATATCACAAATTATTTGTCACCTAGTTGAACTAAAATGTTATGTGGAAATCTGTTGTTATGGTATGTGGACGAAGAGCTTGTGGCTAAGTAATAACAGCTGCACGGGTTGATCTTTCAGTTTAAACTACGCTTGCCGCGGTCGGTCCGTGAATGGGAGACCATCTTTACATATCAAGACCCTTTCGTGCCTCGGAAAGCATGTTAAGCTGCTGGTCCCGGCTGTCTTTCATAGATCTTAGATAGTCGTTACGGGTCGTCAGAAGCCCGAAAGTCTGGCAACCAGTCTTACTAAGGGGTATCGTATTACCCAGTAACTGAATTGTGGAGGTCAGACAAAAAAAAAAGAAGTAATTTGAACCTGGTTTGTGTTAATAGACTCGGTCTATATTATGTGGGGTTGAAACCTAGCTGGTAAAATATACATGATACGAATATCTCTATTAATGAATACGCATGATCTCTGCTCTGTTTGTGTCGAATTGCAGTCCCATCGGACTATGAGAGTGAGGGAAGAGAATGCACCTGTATCTGCGCACACACTTGTGCACTGTAATTAGTGTCCGACCTAAACTGGTTTTTACGGCCGAAACCGAAACCGAAACTTCCTTACAAGGATCATGTATTGAGGGAAAATAAAGAAAACGAACTTATTATAATCAGTCATTCTTTATAAAAAAAAATAATCTTTAAATCACATAGCTATGCATTCTTTTTCACCCCTCATTTAAGAAAAATAATATAAATGCGCCTTAAAATTGGCGAGGTGTTTATTTGACTAGTTTGAATTGCGAGAATTAAGCGAGGAAGAGGCTAGTGTTTAGCCTCTTCGTCGCTTACTCGCTTGAATGGAATTTAACGCCCCGAATATGACTGATCACAGTAATCACAGCGCGAGAACACCAAATACAGTTTCGGTTTTGGTCGTAGTTTCAGCAGGTGTGCCGCCGAAAACCGAAACTAAACCAGAACTCGTTTTTTTTTTTGCCAAAACTCGACTGAAACCGAAAAAGACCTTTCGGTCGGACTCTAGCTATAATATCTCCCGCGCCGATGGCTAGTCTCCGTTGAGATTGGCCACCTTGGCTGAAATTCCGTCTAGAGGACTATAATATAATGAGTAGTGTGGGTCACAACAATCGGTTGATCGATTAAAATTTACATACTACAAAGTAAGTACCTACTACACGCCATTCTCTCGTACTGTGACATGGGTCACAACAACTCAGCTCCACACGTCTTCTATATACATGTTTAACGAGGTGACAACGGCCAACTAATTCGTGATGTGGGTCTTAGAGAGTTAGAGGCAATAAGGACATTAGGTTTAAATAGCGTATTATGTCTTATTTATAAAATACTATTATTTTCGTAGATTATTTTATACTTTGTGGATGTGAGAACGTTATAGGCCTTGTAGACTGTTGACAATTTTCTATTTTATTCAGTACCTGGTACTTGTTGACAGGCCTCCACCGTCCTCCCATAACTATTAACACTAACCTGAAACCATAGTAAAAACCAATTATTTTTAAAAGAGTAACCATGGAGTTTCTTGCCGGCTATTCTCCATAGGAATCAACAATTTGGAACCGTGCACCTAGCTTCTGACGTTTCATAAGTGCCCATGTAGGTTTATGTGAAATAAAAATATTTTGATTTGATTTGATAGAAACATCACGACCAAAAACATTATTATCAGCCAAAGTCATGTTCAATTAGGCATACAAAAGCCATTTGTAAACGTCAAGATTTATAGCCGATCTATTGTGTAACTTATACAACGTGAAAACTCAAATAAAGTGAGTTTGAATTGAGCTATCAAAATAGTGTCAACTCCGGAATGCAGCTACAGTGGAGCGAGCACGGCTCCTGTGATAGGCTTTTTTTTTGGGTGGGAATCATCAAATGACATCTTCCGCTCTAGGGTGGAGCGGAACGGCGTGTCAGACTTTTACTGACTGAAACCCACCCGTGTTCCTTCAGTTGCCCATATGCCAGGGCCACGGTAACTCTTTCGAACAAATCTCGCGACCCTGGCAGTCTGGTCATGCATTTTATCACGGTTTTTGCTCTCAAACTGTGATAAAAACGTGTACCTATTACAATAAACTCTGCTCGTCCCGTAGCTCACTTCCCTGAGTTTTAACTGTGAGATGTTTACTGAATAGATTTATTTTAGTAATATGTGTCGACTTAGCCTTTTTATAGGTATACAAATATTATGAACATTAACTATCCAAAAATAGACTTTATACCCGACTACGCGACAGCAAAGACAGGACATAATAAGCCAACTACCTAGCCTTTTCTCAGTATGATGGGGTTGGCTCTAAGTCTAACCAGCAACTGAGTACCAGTAATCTACATGGGTGACTGCTTATCTGACTTCCACAACCTTTTCAGTCTCGACTCCACAAGTTTTAGGGCTTCTGACCCGCAAAGATTGTCACAGATCCACGTATGATATTCATTTCTTTTCTAACGATATCATCACACAGTTCATCCATCTTTTTTGGTCTTCCCCTACTCGTATAGCCATCCACAATCATACCCAAAACTTTCTCATGTCATTTCCCTTAATCCTCCGTATCACATGCCCATGCTATGACATTATCAGTTTTCCGAGGTGTCAAATAATTTGTGATGTCTGTAAAGTAGAACCATCACCAATGCACGACCAATTTAGCAGAATGATAAGGTCAAATAGACTCATAAAAAAGGTGCCAGAAATTTAACAAACACTTCTCCTTTCTGTAAATAATTGGTATAATTACTCTTACTCTTCAAAACGTGAAGAAAACAAATGAGCGTGTCGCGGTGTCATCCGGCGTGTTTTACATACCACGTTGGATCTCGTCCAAGTACTCGCATAAACGATTTATCTTAACGATATAATATATTATATATTACATAGAGAAAGACGTCAAGTCTTTTGATGATCGTCGTGTATCCATTGATCGGTGAAGTATTGTTTAATCGTGGATTTGGGTTGATAGCCTATGAGGGAAACTAATCATATTTTTCGACATGATAGAAACATTGTAGAGAAAGTATTGAAAATGAATAAGTATCGTTTCTCTGCAATATTATACTTTCTAAAATTGCATGATCGTTTCCAGAAAATCCAATGATTCTGTTTCAATAATCCTTTTTCTTCCGCCCTTATACCACTTTTTTTGCGATCGGCGCAACATGTCGTTTTCTTTTACACTTCTCTATAAATCGTCATCTCGGTAGTAACCTCCTTTTTAGCCATATCTTCTTTCACACAATCCATCCATTGTTTCTGTGGTCTTCCACATTCATACCCAAAACTTTCGTCTCATCGAAACTTCGTAGGCATGAAACTTGTGACAGTCTAACATGATAACGTCTTCAAACATTTAGCATTTTGATGACGTGGTTTGTCCACAGGGACGAAGAGAAAACGATTTTATCAGTATCAGAGAGGAATCCAATAACGAATTGGCGTTTTTAAAATTGTCACACCATTTAAAAAAACCTGTCGACCCATTTTGGACATCGATTGGTTGATCATAATCGCATGTTTAGCACCATTCACTTTATTTTCTCCTCTTGCTCTTCTTTCGACATCTTCATCAATCTTTCTACTTCTTGTAAACAGATTCCTCAAATATACATACTCACTCTAATATAATCACTTACTCCACCCACACTCTTATTATTTATTTTCACATTTCACACCGACACATCCTCTTTCTTTTTACCATCATCTTATTCACATTTATATGTCGAACAAGATGCCGATTGAAGCTGGATTCTTCACCGTTAAACATTTTACTGGGCGTAGATGTGTATTACAAGCGAAAAGAAAAGTTCTGAATATGATTGTCGATTTTTAGATTATATTAGTACATGCCAAAAGAAACGTTGGACAGTTTCTAGACATTTGTTGCCCACACGATGTCAGATGGTCAAGAGGGCGCCCCGCCTTCTGTAGCCTCTGTTGTCAACTCGCCCGAACATCAGGCTAGACTTTGACGAAGCGCGCCAAATTCACATTTGAGTTTCGTTGTCAAGTGACATTCCGTACTCATGACTCTTCCGATATATATATCTATCGCTTTCATCTTATATGCCCACAGACATAATATACCTAATTATTATTAGCCTATAATATTCTTTTCATTATTCATCAGTTGAATCTGATTGGTCACCGCCATTCCCTCGTAATTTTTATATATACCAATCCAAGACTATTGCCCCGCATTCCATCTCGTGTCCAGATACGATGCTATCTGTTATAGTACCCACAAGAAATACAGTTATAGCTCAAACCTATCGGTAGCTGATCAATATAGAAACGTGCATTTTTAACCGACTTTAAAAAAGGAGGAGGTTCTCAATTCGACTGTATTTTTTTTGATGTTTGTTACCTCATAAGTTTTGATAGGGTGAACCGATTTTGATGATAATTTTTTTATTAGAAAGCTGGTGCTTCCTGTGTGGTCCCAATTTGGTTCCATTCTGACAATGGGATCCATGTGAAAACCATATAAGTCTTAAATTTGCATTAAGTATTTGGGCGACAAATGAACGAATAACGCAATTAGATTAGTGCGGGGTCCATGTTCTATGTTATGGGGGTTTGGTTTCCGCAATTAGTCCTTTGAGTGGACTATTGTGCGTGGGCCATGGCGGCCGTCGGTATTTACTTCAACCAGCCCACCTCCCTCCAGAAGTTGGTTATGTCTCCTGGTCTGCTAAGAACGTCCGTGTAAGATTTGGGTGTCCCGAGGGTATCTGTCCTAATCTGGGTGACGCCTGTACATTCGAAGTGTACATGCGCAACGGTTTCCTCAGCCTCCATGCAGGCCCTGCACAGGGGGCTGTCCGTTATGTATATTGTGTAAAAGTGCTTTTTTAGCGGGCAGTGTCCTGTGATGGTGCCCGTCATCAGACGCAGACCATCCCTGTCCAGGCGTAGCAGACGTCTGGTTAGCCTGCCATCCGGGGATGGCATAGCTTCCTTGGACTGCCTGCAGCCTGGTGCCGAGGTCCACTAGTGCGGGGTACATACCATAACTAAAAAGTTAAAAATAAAACCTTTTTACAAAAAATAACAACCGCGTTCCTTATTTTTCACTTTGTAGTGTTTCTTTTAAGGAAATCGGTTGTTATTTTTTTGTGAAAAGTTTTTTTATACG
Source organism: Aporophyla nigra (assembly GCA_947507805.1). NCBI lineage: Eukaryota > Metazoa > Arthropoda > Insecta > Lepidoptera > Noctuidae > Aporophyla > Aporophyla nigra. Next base: position 19,466,076 of record OX382315.1, read on the forward strand.
ATAAAATGTAACACGAAACCACATCTGTACTCCCCAAAGAGTTAGGAAGAAGTGTACTTAGGACAACCTCATTTCGCCAGTTATACCCTTGGTAATACTGGTTCTCAGACTTTTGAGCTTCTATCGACCCGTAACGTCTGTCAAAAAATCTACGAATGACAGCCTAGACCGACACGGAAAGGTCTTGGTATGTAAAGATGGTCACCCATCCACGGAAAAACCGCGGCAAGTGTAGCTTAACCTGATTGATCGACCCGTGCGGCTGTTATTACTTACCCACAAGCCCTTTCTACTAATTTTATATCAAAGTAAGTAAAACACACATAAGCGGAATCTCCTCCAGATGGGCTAATTTACTGATAACGATAATTTCATACCAAGCTAGAAAATCGGTTTGGAATTTACAGGAATTTGCAGATAAGAGGATGTCGATAAAAGATTTTAGTAAGTATGTCAGATACTTACTAAAATCTTTAATCTAGATTCAGGGGTCGAAGATAAGTTGCTCGAGTCGATCGATCAGGCAAAGTTACACTTGCTGCGGTAGGCCCGAAGATGGGTGGAGTTCAGATAGGCAGTTGCTTCATATTAAATACTGGTATTCAGCTGCACCTGAATAGACTGGAAGCCGACCTGAACATAGTTAAGAAAAGGCAGATTGAATCTAGATTGATGATGGTTTTACCTAACAGCCGACTACTCTAAGATGAAACACTGAAACAAACTCAGACCTCCAAGTCTCTTTTTTAAGTTCACAGAATTCACGTTCAACCTACATTTTAATTGTCAGAATGTATTAGGACCATCACATGTAGGTTAATGTCTCGAGAGGACCCTTGGACGTCGAACGTCGTTGGACGACGTCGACCCTGGACCCTGTGCTTCCCGCACAGGGTCCAGGGTCGACTGGACCTGTCAAACCACTTTTCGTTTGTGCTAGTTGTCGTTTAGCTCTACTCGGAAACATAAGGACGTTTTGGAAACCAGGATTCAATCGCCTCATTTTAAGGACTTTGTTGAGAAGGTAATGCAGGTGCCTTGCATAATATTTATTTAGTGAGAAACAAGATACCCACAGAGTTGTAGGTCGTAGGTTCGAACCCAGGCAGACGCTTTATCCTGCCAGGGTCGCAAGATTGTTCGAAAGAGATACCGTGACCCGTCACATGGGCAACTGAAGGAACACGGGTGGGTTTTAGTCAGTAAAAGTCTGACACGCCCTCCCGCTCCGCCCAGAGCGGGAGAGGTCATTTGATGATTTCCCATCCAAAAAAAAAGACGCTTTAATTTGTGTAAATAATTTCATCACCACTACTCCAAACTCGGTGAAGAAAAACACTGCGGGTAAACTGGCATGTCCTAGAACTGAAAATTCGAAGACATGTGACATCTACCAATCCGCACTGGGCCCACATGGTGGATCACGGTCCACTCCCTCTCACCGAGAGGAGGCCTGTGTCCCAGCAGTGGGAACAATATAGGCAGATTATGTTATGTAAGTACCCGTAGAGTTTACAAACCGACAGTAGCATTTATATGAATCACGTAATATCGTTCTAGAATACCACATGTTACCATAGTACATAAAACATAATTATTCAAACTTTAACAATGACCAGATGTATGAACCTAAATGAAGCAAAAGGAGTATGTCGTCGTTGCAAATTTAAAATCTCCTATGTAACAATTTTCACAAATACGAGCTATGCATATATTTTAAAAGCGATTTTGTATACCTACCTATTGCAAAAACTCATATGTGAATATCTTAATCGTTAAAGTATTCGCTAATTTAATAAAATCTCATGTTTATTGAGCATCGAAAACTCCTATGTGCCTGATGTAATAAACTGTAAAACCACTTATGTGACAAAAAGTTGCAACTTAAATCTCCTATGTGCAGAAAAATAATTACATTTATATAAATATACGCTGACTGACACATTGATATAAGCCAAATTCTATCTCAATACATTATACAAAAAAAAAAATAAGAATGTTTCCTCAGTTTCTTTTTCAGAAACAGTTTTTTTCGTTTTTCTCGAAAAGTTACTTTTTACACATAGGAGATTTTAAATTTGCAACGACGATGTATGGATCGTAGCAGGTGGCTTTCCGTAGTTTCTGCCTACCCCCGTGGGAAAATGGCGTGAGTTTATGTATATGTGCGTTTAACAATGAGTCCAAAGATGAGAGGAGCCAGAAGGATACCTGATTCCTAGTCAACTCCCGTTATGACTTCTAGGCCTACCCTATTATCCTTTTGATGTGTTAACAGGTAAAATTTACTCTGTAATCTCACTCCGTATTTTTTGGGAGATTTGTGGACTATTACGAAATATCAAATTTTACGATTCGTAAGAAAAAGGAACCTTTATTCGATCTAAAAAAAATAGAAAAAATACGCCTGAATTAATACTTCATCCATCTTATTTGAACAATTTGGACTGCTTCGTAGGTGTATGGGTCGCAAGCACTACCGTTGAGTATAAAGATCCTGAATTTGATTCCCAGGTCGGGCAAAGTGTTATTGGGTTTTCCAACAGAAATTCCTCAATAGCAGCGTAAAGTCTGGATTTGTGTCCGGTCAATGGTAATAGGCTGGTTCGCTATCTCACGGGACTTTAAACAGCGAATTGTGGGTGTCTCTTTGGTACATATGTGCCTCATCTTCCGGGAATCACAGATGTAGTGTTATGTTAGGATGTATTTTATTTATTTACATAATGGTTTACTGCACTTACAATAAACACCAGCAAGACAACAGCCTGCCAGGGCCGCGAGATCAGTTTGAAAGAGGTACCATGACCCTGGCACATGGGCAACTGAAGGAACACGGGTGGGTTTTAGTCAGTAAAAGTCTGACACGAAGAGCAGGAGACGTCATTTGAGGATTTCCCACCCACAAAAAAAGCAAGACAACAGCATAACAATTAACAAAATATTTCGTACGGACATTAAACATATATTTACTGCTATACATAAATGCACTATCTGTTCTGTGCATAAGTATGTCAACACCCGGCTTCTGAGCAAGCAGGGCGTTTAGCAGATTGATCGCCTCGGTTATGGGAACATAGCGAGAAATGATGAGCAGTTGATGATGTAATGGTGAAAGTGTGATTGTCCATTGATGTGTGTGTGAGTCATCATCATCATCATTATTTCAGCCGAAAGTCGTCCGCTGCTGGTCGGCGAGTTGGCGATCGCAGTATGGTGGTAAAATGCATAGAGAACGCTGCTGCCCATTCTTTAGTAAGCCCCTTAGTCGCCTTCTACGATACCCAGGGCAAGGAATGGGATGACGTTATTCTTTACGTCCGGCACCAAACGAAATGATGTTCCGATGTTCTTGAGTGATGGCGTCAAAACAATTTTCCTCAACGCAAGACAATGCCCGAAAAACCAGTAAAGAATATTAGTGAATTCATCAAGCTGAGTCAACAATTAGGAGTAGAATCATGATGAAGTACACCGAAAACACGGCTGTTGATATATTTACATAAATTAGCGGCTCGTGTGTTGTTTCGTACGTGTACTGGCAGAGAGCCAGCCGGGGTGAGGGCTGAGAGTGGCGGAGATAGTAGCGGAGCGGATGGCTACAACCTAAGATAAGTGGATACAGAGAGATCTTTGTTCAAAAAATCAGGAGAAATAGATCAATCATATATTTTGTTAAACAAAGTATGGTTACAGAGAGTGTATTGTATAAAACATGTGCACTATGTTTTGCCAATAAATTGCGTACAAAATTAACAACAAACAGGGTGGCATGCCAATAGATTACATTTAAAATATGACTAAATAATAACAGTCACACGATTTGATCGATCAGGTTAAGCTGTACGGTTGGCGCGTTTTTTCCGTGGATAGGTGACCATCTTTATGCACCAGCAGGCAGGTTGAAATAGTAACTGAGTTTCGCTAAAAGTACAGTTGACTCTTACTACTTTGCTGCCGTCGTACTATCCACACGGAACGTCATTTTGTCTACTCTTTCGTCAACAAAACGGTGCTCGTGCTAAGCATGTAACACTCCTCCGTGCCTCGGAAAGCATGTTCATCAGTTTATCCTGGCTGTCCTGTGTGGATCTTTGACAGTCGTTACGTAAGTCTGACAACCAGTCTTACCAAAGGATATCGTAATTAAGATGCCCATTTCTACAAAAAAGGTACAGGCTCGTGGCTAAATAATGATAGCCGCACGGTTTGATCGTAAGTTTAGCTTCGCTTGCCGCTCTCCAATTGTACGTTATTCAGGTCCAATCTCGATAACTCTCATCCAGCTGCGATCAGCCACCCTGCGAAGATTGTCGATCACCATCCTCTTGCCATTAGTCTAATTTATTTAGGGTCAGCGAAGCATGCGTTTTTTGTCTAAAGTCTGAATCAGTTTTTACTTTCCTTGCGTATTATCATCATTTCTTGTAACCATCCTAAAATAACATAACATAGCATCCTGTATTCTCCGAAGGGAGAGATAGAAGTGTGCCTACACCTAAATTTTGTCAGTTATATTTAAATCCCACGTCCACGCGCTTATTGCCTTCAACCGGCCACAAGTCCCGGCTCCGTGCTGCTACTGAGAATTTGCGATTAAATTCCTTATAGAAAAAGCCAAAAACACTTCCACTCAGGACCTCTTGTTTAGCAAACACTCTTGGGACCACTAGACCAACGAGGCAGTTACAATATTATCAAGCCATTATCGCTTCCACCCCCGCTCTGCTCATGATTGTGTCCTCTCCCGAAGCCGCAACAAGATGGAAACTATTCCGGAGTAACGCCATTTGCGATTGAAACATTACCTCAGTCGTAACATGCGAACTGAAAGTGATTCCGATACAGTTTCGACTGTTCTAGCTACTTCGCTGTTCTATTGTTTCTTTAGAATTTGTTCAGAAGGTCAAATGAGGTCAGTGTCAATGTCACGGGTGGTTAGGTCAGTTGGAATACCGACTCAAGAATAAACAAACAAACAGGCATTATAATAAAACTTAAATAAAACCCGACTATTGAAAAATCACGCTATAAAAAGTAGTAAAGTGAAAGCAGTGATCGTATTTTGTTTTAGTTTATGATTTCATGTCTCCTACAGTGCGCCATATTCATTTATTTCAATGTGACGTCAGATAACCCATCACCGAAGGATGGTCTATAGTAGATTCAGCTTCCAACAATACCTTATTTCGCAAATTATGATAAGTAATTTAGTAGTTATACGGGAACAGATGAAAATACATACCTACATACATACATTACGGTCAAAATTATAACCCCACTGTTTGCTTCGCCTTAGTCGGTGTTATTTTGTTTTATATCTTAATATTTCAAGCTATTTCCTGATTGCAGGACACGCTCGTTCAGAATTCAATAAAGAAAGAAACACTAGTTAATCAACAAGGCCGACCCAAAGCAAATACGACACATATTCAGGTCGTCCGTTTGGCATATTTCGCTGAATCATGTTCAGGTTTGCTTTTCCAATTCTAGCAAACCCGAATTGGCTTTTGCAAATTATAGCGAGTCCAACAAGTGAGTAGGACGCCTAATACTAGCGCATTTAATATTGAAGCTACAGTTTACAAATGTGAAATTAATGTCTTTTGATCACGGAGTAGAGAAAGCTCTACTTCGTGCTTTTGATTGAACCGATTCCTGTGATCGGCCTCTTACAAAACAGTACCTAGGTACTTATTATTTTATTTAACAAACATACATAGTTTTTCATCATAATCATCATCTCTAACAGTCGACAGCAGAGCACTGCTGGGCATAGCCTTCTCTATTCTCATTCCATTCTTCTGCGATTCTCGACAACTCTCATCCAGCTGCTACCACCCCTCGAAGATCATTACTCCACTTAGCCAGAGGGCGCCCTACCATACGTTTGCCGATTCGCGATCTCTACTCAAGAACACGTCTTCCCCAGCGGCTCTCGGTTCTACGGCCAATATTGTCACTTCAGCTTACATTTTCTGAGATTTATGTTGACTACTTTTGTTCTCTGTAGGATCACGTCGTTCCTCATTCGATCTCTCAGAAATAAAACGTAACACAGTGCTGGCAAAATGTCCGTTGCTGTTGGCTGTTGAGCTAAAGAAGAAGCGAAAACTTCTCACCGTCTGTAATTGCCGCTAACTATCCCCACTCTTGATGCACCTATCCTGGCCTCGTTCCCTCCACCTTCATTTTCAGCTAAGTCGCCGGTCGTAAAAATATCGCGGCAGGATTTTATCGCGCACTGAATCTTGAACTCTCGGTGTTTAATTGAGCATTCAGAATCCAACAGAGTTTATCTCAGCACATTGAAAAACACAATATTCGATTTTCAACTTTCTGTACTAAGCAGTACGACGAAGATCCGGTGAATGTAGATAACCTTTTGTCTTGTGTAGGAAATCATCAAATGACGTCTCCCGACCTGGGCTGAGCGGGAGGGTGTGTCAGACTTTTTAACCGACTTCAAAAAAAGGAGGAGGTTATCAATTCGACTGTTTTTTTTTTTTGTTTGTTACCTCATAACTTTTGACTGGGTGAACCGATTTTGATGATTCTTTTTTTTATTTGAAAGCTGGTACTTCCCGAATGGTCCCATTTTAATTTGGTTCCATTCGGACAATGGGGTCTATGTGGAAACCATATAATTCTTAAATTTGCATTAAGTATTTGCGCAACAAATGAACGAATAACGCGATTAGATTAGTGCGGGGTATCTACCATAACTAAAAAGTTAAAAATAAAAACTTTTATACAAAAAAATAACAACCGACTTCCTTACTGACTAAAACCCACCCGTGTTTCTTCGGTTGCCAGTGCCAGGGCCACGGTAAGTCTGTTGAACAAATCCGCAACTCTGGTAGGAACAAAGATAGCCTAACACTAATAACACGCATTCTTTCACAAATCTACATTCCATCTAAAACCAAAGGTCAAACTGTCTAACAAGCACGAAATCTAAAGGGACCTGCTGTAAACATCGTTTGTTCAATCTCTCGGTTCAGAGAAGTGAACACAGGGAGTGTTATCACAAAGGGCTATCGAATATATTAAATGAAAGCTTTGCAAAGGAAATTGAAAATGGCATGTTATCATGAATGACTCGTAGAATGGTAAACCTAAGAAATGATGGTTGGATTACCTGCTTGAATGACGATTAATGAATACGACAGCTAATAGAAATGTATGAAAGAAAGAAACATGCGAAGCACTTTAGTTGGACTTAACTTAGACTTGGGAAGAAACTGTAATGACAGTCGTTAGGAATTTGGAAGACATCGAAAGCAATCTAAAGTAGGTTAATTTAGTGTCCAAAACGATAATTTTGTGAATGAATATGCAATTTTAATTGAAGCAGATGGTATAAACTAATGAAGCATAAGCAGATTAGCAATGGATGAGCATTTTGTAGATTATTCTGAAAATTACACGAAACGCCTATAAATTTTGTTACAGCAAATGTTACGTTTTAAATCTGATTGCTATGAAATTTTGCTTAGGTGCTATGTTAATTACACAGTTTAATAATAAAAAATGCAAAATCTATTAACTACAACGCTTTGAAAACCATATTATTATTACAGTAAGATATTGTAAAACTCAGATAATTTCCCCAATGGTTTCTACCTACGAAAATTAGAGGGCAATAATTAATTAATTCCTATGTAACTAATGCTAAACCGAATTCTAAACTAAACCATAAATTTCTTTACTAACAATATACGATCTCCATAAAAAAGAAATGTCAGTGTTGTGTATTTATTTTAATAGATTAGAATACGAAAATGTTGTTTGCAATGTAAACTTCCTGCCATGTAAAATGTATGAGTATGTAAATGCAATGTATGAGGATCACATTTATTCATCACGTGATCGTTTGACGGCTTGTCAGCGCCATTATATTGTTGGTCACGTGGGTACCGTGATTGAAAATGTAGGGGTAATAACTTTGTTGCTACGGCGACATTGTGCCAAAGAATGTGTGCACAGAAGTCTAACAGGGGCTTCGACGGAATATGGCGTTAGACTTCGTGTCTTTTGTATGTGTCGTGTTGACAGGACGATTGGCGATTTGGATTGTAGTTACAACAAAAGCACTACTGGGTAGATTTTTTAAGACAGTAGAGCCCTTAACCTTGACAGCTACAGGAAATGTTTGAAGAGACCGAACTTAATTCTTTGATTAATTGTTAACAAAAACCACTTTTGGATAATGCTACAGTCAACTAGAAAAACGTCAATTCCCACATTTTATTTTTATGATTTCAATCTGATGCTGGTAATTAAATAAGGTGATAAGTACTCTTCTAAAGAAACATTAAAATCTTTTCGATTTTTCTGCTTTGGATCTTGTTTGTCTACGTAAACTGTCCGTATTGTCAAATTGCTACTTTGATTTATTGTCTGTTGTATGTAAAAAAGAGCTGACTCTTAGCCTAAATTAAATACCACCTACCTACCTACCTATATCACTGAAAATTTACGTAGTGTGTCAATATAATAAAAATTGAACACACTGACTGTATGATATTCTGTTCTGTATCATCACAAATGTGAATGATCCCCCTCTTGTTTCAGGTCAACGGCATCGTGCTGCACGGCAGGTGTCATCTCAACGCGTCTGCCATCATCAAGGGGCTGGTCGGACCTATCTTTAAGATCATTTTGTTGAGGTGAGGAATCATGACCATGCTAAAAATTGGGAGAGATTTATACAGGATGTAAGAGAAACTCAATCTGCCAGCAGTTTCCCAACTATTTTTGGGTTGGCTTCTAGTCTAACGGGTTGCAGCTGAATACCAGTGCCAGTTGGCCTCATCTTATTTGGAAGTGCACATTAAGATGGGCCAACAGGTTCTGGAGTGGCAATTGCGTACTGGAAGACGTAGTGTTGGAAAGACAGTTAGTGGGTGAAAGTGGACATTGAAATGGCGGTGCCTGGGGGAGGCTTATGTCCAACAGTCATCATCATCATCATTTCAGCCTAAAGACGTCCACTGCTGCACACAGGCCTCCGCCAATTGGGGGAGGTTTCCGTTATTGCCACGCTTGGCAGGCGGGTTGCAGATCGCAGTATAGTGGTAAAATGCACAGAGAACACTGCTGCCCATTCTTTAGTAAGTCCCTTAGTCGCCTCCTTCAACACCTACGGGAAAAGATGGATGGTTCTATTCGTTACGTTTGGCACCGTACGGAACCTTTACGTACAGCAACACACGGAAAAGTCTCCAGAAGTGGACGTCTTGAATCATGGTGGACAAGAATCATGTGCTGGATTCCATGGTAACAATTGCATTTCCATGACCCTTAGTCGACGCAATAAAAATGCGATGGGACTATATTACGACGGTGTGTACGTCGACTTACATTGTGAATGACTAAGTTGATATTTTTAGTCTTCATTCATCGCCCTGACAATATAGAAGTCATTACAGGTAATAGCCCCAATATTGTTCAAAATTACTCAAAGGAACTATTTATGGTGTTCAATTGTATAGTTGCTAAATAAAGAAAAATTAGTGTACGTGTGAATGCTTTCAAAATTATTCCACGGTTTGTATTACTGAGATAAAAGTATACTTTGTCCTAACTCAGGTCATGTTCTGCCTGTGCGCCAAAGGACATCATTCAGGTGTCAAACATTTTAGACCCCATATTAGACCCAAAAATTATGATTCTCTTGCCTTTATACCAATTTATTTGGAGCCGGCGTAACATGTCTTCTTCTTCCACACTTCTCTGTACGTCGTCATCTCGGTAGTCAACCTTTTCTATCCATATCATCATTCACACAATCCATCCATCGTTTCTTTGGTCTTCCCCTACTCGTATAGCCATTAACTTTCATACTCAAAACTTTCCGCACGACATTTTTCTTATTCCTCCGTATCACGTGCTCAAACCATGACAACCGATTTCCACACAACTTTTCAGCTATAGGTGCCACTTTTAGATTTCCCATAATGTGCTCCTTCGTATTTTATCCTATGGTATAACACCACACATACCTCTTAACATTCTCATCTCAGCTGCATGCAATTGCCTATCATTCATCCCTTTTGTGGCCCAACATTCTGACCCATACAAGGCAGCAGGTCCAATCATGGTTTTATATACCTTCCCAAAAAATTAAGGTGTCGGCCGGAAATAGAAAAAACCGGCCAAGTGCGAGTCGGACTCGCGCACTGAGGGTTCCGTACAAACCTGTAGGTATTCACGGTTTATGCATAAGGTTTATATTTATGAAATTAAATGGTTTTTTTTTAATTTTTATATTTGAGTTGATTGAATGAAAGGTAAATTGCGGTTTACGATTTATGATGTATTAAAAAAAAAACTACTTACTAGATCTCGTTCAAACTAATTTTCGGTGGAAGTTTACATGGTAATGTACATCATATATTTTTTCTTTTTATCATTCTTTTATTTTAGAAGTTACGGGGGGGGGGGACACACATTTTACCACTTTGGAAGTGTCTCTCGCGCAAACCATTCAGTTTAGAAAAAATATGGGTTTGATGAAAAAAAAAATTTTGAGTTTCAGTTCTATGTATGGGGAACCCCAAAAATTATTGTTTTTTTTCTATTTTTGTATGAAAATCTTAATGAAGTTTACAGAATACATCTACTTACCAAGTTTCAACAGCATAGCTCTTATAGTTTCGGAAAAAAGTGGCTGTGACATATTCGGACAGACAGACATGACGAATCTATAAGGGTTCCGTTTATTGCCATTTGGCAACGGAACCCTAAAAACGGTATGTTGTAATAGTTGAAGTATGTTCAGAATGCTATATTCAATTAGAAGTCGGTAAGTAGGTATTTCTAAAATACTATGCTGGCATAATCACTAATCAGCCCATAATGATTATACTGCTGGGACACAAGCCTCCGCTCTTCTAGAGGGACTGGGCTATATTCGACCATGCGGTCCCAGTGTGGGTTGGTAAATAATTTGCGCAAAGCACAACGCGCGTCTCTGGGTTCGAACCTAATGACCTACAGCTCGTAAGTCGCGGCCCTTACCACTGAAAGCCTGTCCTCTGGAAAATGTTATGCTTAAAATGTTAACTTTTGATTCTCAATCTCAAATAGCAGCCAAGGTTTTAATTTTAGCTTTCGTTGTAATTGTAAAAAAATGCTCAAGATGTTATTAACCGACTTCAAAAAGGAGGAGGTTCTCAATTCGGATTTATATACAATATTTTTTTTTTTTAATGTATTTTCGGCCATAACTCCGTCATAATATATAAACGGATTTGCAAAATTCTTTTTTTGTTCGAAAGGGGTTTATTACCAAATGGTATATATTTATATAGATCTGATGATGAGTTCCGGAAACAGACACCGGAACTCTTTATAAAATGACAGCAAATCAACTGCGAATTTTGTTATCGCATAAATATGCATTGTTTGTTTGAAATGAGTGCAGGGTAGATACCATAACTAAAAAGTAAAAACTTTTTTTGTAATTTTTTTTTTTTTTTCAAAAGAACACAGTTTGTTTTTTCCTGGCCGGCACTCTAAATATTGGTTACGAATTGAATGATGTCCTTTAATTGAAATACGTTCAGCCGCAAAGACGTGATATGATAAGGTAACGGACAGGCAGACAGACAAAGTTATTTTCGCATTTGTGACATGGCAATTGTGTATATTTTCGCATACATAATATGAAGTATGGATCGATTTTAGTATATTTTTAGGCTCCATTCGTCGCCTTCACAATAACGAGAAGCCATCACAGGTTGTTATTTGTCATGGCACCGATATAGATATCGTTAGAAACGAATCAAAGACATCTATTAATAGTTTTTTCTTTTTGTGTCGATATAATGTAAAGATAATTTGGTCTACGTGTCAATGCCTTTAGAATGGATAGGTTAATATTACAAAAAATAAACGTAACATAGAATGAATGAATAAAGAATTGAGTATTGAGTAATCCCGTTTTAGGCAGAGCTGTCCGTCCACCCAGTACTCCTACATTTCGCCAATATAATGGGAGGCGCGGACGGAGTGGTGGCAATTTTATCACCACTGCTCTTAAAACGGTGATAGATAACATCGTGAAGAAATCGGTATGTCCTAGAACAAAAAATTCGAACACTTGTGACATCCACCAACCCGCACTAGGCACACGTTTTGAATTATGGCCCACTTCCTCTCACACAGAGGAAACCTTTGTTCCAGCAGTGGGAACATTATAGGCTGATTGTGGTGACACCACACATTCATCATCATCATCATCATAGACAGCCTGGTTCCCCCTACTTCTGGTTCTCCCTTTTGTCCCATGCCTCTGTTTATGCGAGTCACATCCGCCATCTTCTGTAGGTTGGTCGTCCACGCACCTAGCCTCTAGGTCTGCCTGTTTCGTTTCGCCGTAACCATTCGCATGATTCCCATTAATAATACCTAAACAATGTTTATAGTAGCAAATCTGAAAAAGAGCTGTCAGATTAGACTGTGAAGAATTCATATCATATTTATTTTGCTTCTCAAGATAAACTGACACTTAAGTGGAAGCTTTCAATAATTTATGTGTGCAAAATACGTCTTAACCCTATTAATTTTGGTAAAATATGACCAACTGACTTATTCCCGCCACTTCGTCCGCAAAGTCAACTATTCTTTCACACCACTCTACAATAGTGTTGTAAGTTCCTATCTGTGAAAGATTTTCTTCTGAATGGAATTTCCAAAGATTACCTCTTACAAACTTATAAACTTGCCTCGGAGAGCACGTTAAGTCATTGGTCCCGATTGTCAGTCGTGGATCTGTGACAGACGTTACAGGTAGTCAGGAGCTCAACATTCTGACAGCCAGTCTTACCAAGGGATATCGTGAGGGAGAAATAAATTCAGCTGTATCCGGTTAGACTGAAAGCCAACCACAACGTAGTTTAGAAAAGGCTTGGCAGATGATGACTTTTTTTTTTTTTTTTGATCACGAGGTGGAAATCCTCATGGATGTCCTCCGCCCTGGGGTGGGCGGAGGGGTCTGTCAGACTCTTACTGACTAAAACCACCCCGGTGTTCCGTCCCACACCTACGTCGGGGACCACGGGAACCAATATGTCTTCCGCGATCCCCGACTGGTGCCGGCCCGCCTTTGCGGGCCTCCTCACGTTGGGGGGGAGTGAGGTGTTAAACTCCGCCCCATACATCACAGAGAGGCGCGCGTGGAACACTACGCGCCACCATCTCGGGTCCGTAGCAATAGGGGGCGACGGATGTCCCCAGATCCGTCGCCCCTGGACCCTTTTAGGGGGGCTGGAAGAGGGCGTTGTCCGCCCTCCGCCGACGCCCAGTGCGCCTGCTGCGGGCTGGGTCAGCGGAAGATGTCTCCCGCTCCCTTTCCGCAGCCTCCTTCTGCGACATGACAGTTTCGCAGAAGGATACCACCGCGTCCCAGGACTCCTCGCTGCCGACCATCGACTCGACCACGGCCGGCAGCGATAGGTCACTGCCTACTTCTGAGACGAGGACACGACGCGGCTCCTCCCAAGCGGCACATTCTGCCAGCGTATGCCGCGCCGTATCCTCCCGGCAGTCGACGCAGTGGTGACACCGGGCGTCCGGCTCCCTGTTTATGCGACACAGGTACTTCCCGAAGCAACCATGCCCCGAGAGCACCTGCGTCGCCCGAAACGACAGGGAGCCGTGCCTCCTCCCGAGCCAGGGCCCGAGTACTGGCCGGACCGCTGGCAGATGATGACTGGTCCAACATCTAATCATTCGGAATATCTATGGAGATATTGTTTATTTGCCAAAACTAGTGCTCCACCAAATAGTCTACATAAATAGCTATAATTTTACACTCAACATCCACTCTTGATCTCCACACTTCGTGGAAAATAAGCTAGGTACAAAAAATCGATGTGTATGTCGGCATCAGCGATGTCTGAGCGACAGGTTGGCGTAGGAGTAGTGGAAGTCTGCATTCCTTGGTTGTTTTCACTAGATCGACTCGTCTTGTAGTCGCTTCCCTCCACTCAACTCTGTCTGTGCTGCCCTCTCCAGCGTTCGCGTCATGGCGTTCACACTCACCTTGGTACTACAATAATCAATTGAGAGACTATTTATCGCTCAACTTTTATAATCCACGAAACATACGTATATTCTTGATTGGTACGTGGAACGATCGATTGGTGATCAGTAGACCAATGGTGCCCTACACAAGTCATAATATACCATAGGAGTAAAGGCCATAATTAAACTGACAAAAGATGCCCCTACTGCCCTTTACGTAGATATAGTCTGACTGGAAGTTACGGATAGCGTCATATATTGAAAAGATTTTCTGTTTTGCATCGGCACATTGATATCTAACAATTGAAATACCTCAAAAGTTTTCAGTGGAAGCGTGTTTTTTAAACTATTATTTATCTTCTATTTTTTAGCTCGGCTAGCTTCAAAAGTGTGTTTTTTTTAGTTTTTTGCTATCCTGGTAACCCTGGCAAGGATAATGGCACAAATGTATGAAATTATTATCAGTCCTTACACAAAGTTTAAATTAAATCTGATCGTTTGAAGTGGGTCAAAATCAAGTCCAAAAGAATCGTTTACAAACATAGATTACATTCTTACAAACATACATAATTATGTACAAACAAACAAACAGGTGAAGCTAATAAAAGCGTGTTACAAATACTGATATTTATCTGTGTTGGGTTAGACTGCAAGCCGACCCTATTTGAGAAAACTTTTTAGTCGTTTGTTATTTTTTTTGTAAAAAAGTTTTTTATTTTAAAATTTTTAGTTATAGTATCCACCCCGCACTAATTCCAAACAAACAATGCATATTTATGCGATAGCAGAAATCGCGATTGATTTGCTGTCATTTTTTAAAGAGTTTCGGTGTCTGTCTCCGGAACTGATCATCAGATCTATATGAAATTTATATGGGACCATTTCGGAATAAACTCCTTTCGAATAAAAAAGACTAATTTCGAATTTTGCAAATCCGTCTATATATGACGGAGTTATGACCGAACATACATAAAAAAATAAATATAAACATCCGAATTGAGAACCTCCTCCTTTTTGAAGTCGGTTAAAAAGGCTAGGTAGATTTTTGTCTCGTTGTCACTTCTAGAACGCTATCATTTGTGTCCACAAAGTCATTCATATTTATTATCCGGCTGCCTCTATTCGAGCAATCTTGAGCTGTTAACTGTTGCCACTTGATGACTCTATTTATCTTCATCCCTTTTCTATATTAGAGGGACAGTAGACGTGTGAGGTTTTGTAACTGTTGGGGTTAAATTAAAGTCGATTTGTCGTTGGGTCGCTTTATGTATGTAATGGCCTGGGAAATAGTACTGACGGAAATAATGTCCAACCTGTTGGGAAGCGCCTTCGAAACCTACGAGTTTTTCATCAGATTCTGTTTACATAATCAGCCTAGACCGTTTCCACTGCTGAGACGCAAGCCTCCTCTCTGTCAGAGGGAGTGGGCCATAATCTACCACGCGGGCCCAGTGCGAGTTGGTAGATGTCACATGTCTTAGAATTTTTGGTTCTATGATATTCTGGTTTCCTCATGATGTTTTCCTTCACCGTTTTCGAGAACAGTGGTGATGAGCTGAGTTCGAATTTTTGACTCGTGGGGCCGATGCCTGTGGGCCACCTGAGTGAATGCTGAAAATTGTCATGTGCTTGCAATTTCATTAGCCCCTGAACATTGCAAAGCAATCGTGGCCCAGTGGGAACAGCCGCGACTTACGAGTTGTAGATCTTGTGCTCGAATCCAAGCAGGCAGGCTCTCAAAACGGCGACGGATAACAGCGTGAGGAAACCGGAAATTCCTAGAACAGAATAGAATAATTATATTTATTGTAAAAACATGAGTATACATCAAATAATATGTGCAAGGTCTTAAAATAACAGGCAGATCTGCATGTTTTGCCATTTATGGCGTACAAAATAACCTTTTTTTTGTTTTATTAATAATCCATAAAAAAATTAAATATTAAAAATCAACTAATAAAAAAAGACTAGAACCAAAAAAATCGAAGATATGCGACATCCGTGAATCCATATCTCCCGCAGAAATGACTGTGTTATACATGTAGTATTATTGAAAAACTGTACTTTAAAAGAGAACCAAATACAGAGGTCACCCTCTGAGTTTGTTTCGGCCTTTCTTCTCAGAGTAGCCAGTTAGGAAACGCCAACCTCATCTAGTTTAAAAAAATATTTAAATGACCGGTAAAAGTGTTTGTACAAACCTACTTACAGAAAATAAAATCATTTATCATTTAACACAACGTAAATTGTTAATGAATAAATTGAATGGGATTGAATTGATGTCGGACGAAATCATGCTGACTGGGAGCATTCCTCGCGAGCGCCACGTTAACCAATTAAGACTCATTGAAATTTGGCTCTCGTATAGTTTATAACTTGGATTAATACAGTGACAAAACTTGAAAAGAATATGCTTAGATGGTTTGGTCATGTTGCGAGGATGAATGAAAGGCGACTAACAAAAGGTATTTATAAGGCAGATGTGACTGGACACACCCGGAAGAGACGCCCTAGGAGAACATATAGTGTCCTTATTATTTATGATCTACAGAAGGGTCAGGTGCGTAGTACTGGTAACCAACGTGTGTGTATGACCAGATGTATGAACTTAAACGAGGCAAAAGGAGTGTGTAGAGATCGTAGCAGGTGGCGTTCTGTGGTTTCTGCCTACCCCCATGAGAAAAAGGCGTGATTTTATGTATGTACAGACGCCAGCACATGAAGCTACTACAATCTGTAATCCGGTAACATGTTCCCGTGGGTTATTTTCCGGCGTCCACGTGGGCGAAACCGTCGGCAAAATATACTATTAAAAGATGAGGAAACAATAATAACGGTTTGATTTCTAAAGATTGCAAATACTCATATAATATCCGTTCTACCGTTTGGTTCCCTGTAACAAATTTCAAACATTCCTAGGAATTGTTTTTATTCGATTCTTCGTATTGAGGAAGTACTTCTGCTCATTCTCCTAATTCCTATGTAACTACATCTTCCATTGGTTTTACAACACCCACGGCAATCAATTCTTTGCTAGCACAAACCATATGGTGGTTCTTAAATCATTGGAAAGCAAATATAAATAGCGAATTTAAAAATAATTACATGAGTAGGCAGGTAAGTATAGACCGTGTTGAGGCGAACGAATAACTCGTAAATATTAAGTGCAATCAATCACCTTTAAGCCTTTAGGTTAAGATCATTGACCCGCGCGGGCTAAGCAAAAAACACTGCAACAGATTATTCAAAGAGCATAATGGCGTCTTTTGACCAGTTTCTGACTTACCGATCGTGTTGATTACGGCCCAGTAAGAGTTGGTTGCTATCCTCCAGACCGTATTTCAGCGTCATCAGTGCGGGAGATATTAATAGTGCACAAGTGTGTGCGCAGACACAGAGGCACTCACTGTTTCCTCACTGTCATAGTCCGATGGGACGGCAATTCGACACGACCGGAGAGAGATCAGGCGTAGGACCAACGGTTTAACGTATTTTCCGAGGCACGGGGGTATCACACCGCCAACTTTAAAACTGCGGGTTGATACTAAGAAATTCCTAATGGATAAACCCAATAACACTGCCCGACCTGAGAATCGAACTCAGGACCCGTCGCTCAGCAGTCGTACTTGCGATCACGAGACCAACGGGGCAGTGGTGGCTGTAACATGTCGTCGAATAGCTGATTCTACGAAATGTCGGCTTTCTCACATTTTTTTCCTTCACCATACATACATACAAACATACATAAACTCACTCTTGTTTCCCGTGGAGGCAGAAACTACGGAAGGTCTGCTACGATCCTTATACATACTCCTTTTGCCTCGTGTAGGTTCATACATCTAGTCATACACACACGCCGGTCGCGAGTACTACGGACCTGACCTTTCTGAAGAACATCACTAATAAGGTCACTGAATTACCTTCTAAGGCGTCCCTTCCCGGCGTTTCTTCTCACATCTGCCTTGCCAGAGGCCCGTGTCAACGGTGCGTTGTGCTCAACGAGCGTCTCAAAGAGATTTCAGCAGTATTAAAGAGGTCCGCTAGGACCGATGCCTGCCAGGGTCGCGAGATTTGTTCGAAAGAGTTACCGTGGCCCTGGCGTATAGGCAACTGAAGGAACACGGGTGGGTTTTAGCCAGTAAAAATCTGACACGCCCTCATTTGATGATTTCCCACCCAAAAAAGAAAAAACAGGGCGTCCTCTCCCGACGTTTCCACTCACCTTGTGAATACCTTTTTTAATTTCTTCACCGTGTTGTAAAAGTATCAGAAAGCTTATGTGTCTTTTAATTTCAGACGAAAGGCGGCGTTAGAAGACGTAGCAGTCAAACCACTGACTCCTGCGCAGTTCCCAGTCGCCTTAGAAGAAGAGGTAAGTCTATCAGTAATAACTGGCATATCAAATTAAACAAATTTACATTATGCAAGTGTCACGTACAGGTATCTTGCAAGCAAATTCTTAGATGAAGGTAAGCATGCAAGCAAGTATATTTTTTGCAGGCCAGAATTGCGTGTTCAACGCAATATGCAACTTGCATGGAAGCAGAAACGATGCAAGATGTATGTGCGACGATATAGGCATTTGTTACTCTAGACTCTAGGTTAATATAACATACATAACATCATATCTGTATTCCCTGATGGGTCAGGAAGAGATGCACCAATAATACACTCACATTTCGTCAGTTATGTTTAAGCCCCATGTAATAGGGGGCGAGCCTATTGCCATTAATCAGGCTAAAATAAAGACTCCGGGCTGCTACTAAGAAATTCCAGATGGAAAATTGAACCTAGGACCACATATCCAGCAGTACCGTTTTGTTTGTTGTAATGTAAATGTGATTTCAGTGTAATAAGACAAAGTCGTTTTTAGTGTCTGCCTGTGTAACCGCTTAGTTCTTATAAACTACAAACTGTATTTTGATGCTGTTCATCATCATTTACAGAATTCATTCATCAAAGTACATTATTATTGAACATAGATAAAGCTAATCTTGATATTACCACCCGGTAGAGTGCAACGTTGGACATGGACTGGAGAAAAGATTATTTAGGCACAATTTCAAATATCATGTATTTAGTCGTACCTCTATTTATACCCATTTTGCGCTCCTTAAAGTAGTTCCTATTTTGGGGACTTAGAAATACTGAATCGGCAAGTCCCTGTGGCTTGCCGATTTGATCAACTTGGTTGTAGCTGTTCTCATCATCGTCCTGATTTAAGTTGAAAGATGTCCTTGCTGGACATAGGCCTTCCCCAATTTGGGGGGCTTTGCCATAATTGCCACGCTTGGCAGGCGGGTTGACGATCGCAGTATGCTGGTAAAACGCATAGTGGACGCTGCTGCCCATTCTCTAGTAAATCCCTTAGTCGCCTTTTACGACACCCGCGGGAAGAAATGCAATGATGTTCTTCTTTACGTCCGGCACCACAAGGACTAAGGTTCCTTAGTTTAGTATAGTTCTGATCTAACCTAAACCTTGGATGCAAGACCCTAGCTAAGTAATTGCGACGAACTGAAAGCAAAATCCAGGAAGGTGATGTTTACATAATTATCTTTATCTTTACATAGTATGCGTTAAATATATTTCTTTACAAACTAGGTACTACTTGATGGCACTAGCGTTCTTGTATCTTCGTTGTCTCCTTACAGAATAATGTTGTCACCTGTGTATCTCTAATACTCTTCAATAAGTAGTTATTTATAAACTTACAAATAATGTAAACCGGTAAACATCAAGATTGTTACATTGTCAGTAAAACCATGATTTTCCTGTCTTTGTCTGTAGAACACTGAATGTGTAACTAATTACATTACAAATAGATTGTACATCATATTTACTGTCATAATTAATGGTATTTAATATCAACCCTGTATTTCTTTAAGGTATAGGCAGAGGTGTACCTGTAAAATACTCCCACATCGACATGTAATATGGGGCGAGCCTATTGCCAAACACCAGGAGCGAATTCTTAATTATTTCATCACCACAACTTTCAAATCGATGAAGTTAAACATTATGAAGAAATCGGCAAGTTCTGGAACGAAAAATTCGAAGGCATGTGACAATTATGAACTCGCACTGGGCCCACATGGTGGATAACGGCCCACTCCTCCTCACAAAAGGGAGAGCTGTGTCCCAGCGTTGGGAACGTCATAGGCTGATCATGATGATGCGCAATAATCCAGAATTCGGGGTGGTACTGAAAATTTCTTTATGCAAAACTTAATATCGTTTGCTAGCCAACGAAGCTCACTTTAGGGGAATGCTCCAACCAGCCCGCGAAATTCAAAATTATAATCATCAAAATCACCAATACAACCCTCCAAGTTCATAAAGGCGTAGGAATAAAAAAAAAAAAACAGAAAACGTCATTCCTACAGCTTTATGAACTTAGAGCGTTGTATTGATGATTTTGATGATTATAATTCTGTAACTACATATGTCTTACAGTCGCGAATAATATTTTAATCAACATACAACCAAGCTCTGGCCTGCAAATTGCAAAAAAACGCAAGAAATTTTGAATTTCGCGGGCTGGTTGGAGCATTCCCCTTAAAAGACAAAAATAATGTTTTTCCAGATCCTTATATATAAACTTTATGTCTCTATTTCAAACTTGGCAAAAACATATAAAACCCTTAAGAAGTATAATGACAATATGGCGGCGACTGAACATGGTGTTATTTACCTCACAGTGTTCTAGAGATTACAAGATAAGGCAGTTTTAATACTATTGTCTTTATATGAACACTTAATTATAATGCCCATTTCTACTAAACCTGGATGTTACTGTACCTATCCCCTGTGTGGTTTCTGGGGTATTCTTAACCGTAGTTTTTCTATTCCATAGTGGTACATACATACATAAACTCACGCGTTCTTCCCATCGGGGTAGGCAGAATCATCGGCATCCTAATGGCTTAAAACACTATCAATCAGAATTTCGAATCATTCTGAAGGCCAATCCATTGCTTTATATGCTCGAAAAAACTATCTTATCAACAACGGAAATAACGCAATGGACGTTGCTGACAAAATGAAAGACATTACAGTCAATTTAAATTTTATGTGTGTTTTACAATTACTCTGCAGTTCTTCTCATGTTTCTATCCCAAACAGTTCTAAACATAGAGGAAATGTCAGCAAAAATTTAAGGGGTCCGCGAGGACCGATGCCTGCCAGCATCTCGGGTTTGTTCGAAAGAGTTACCGTGGCCCTGGCATATAGGCAACTGAAGGAACACGGGTGGGTTTTAGTCAGCAAAAGTCTGATGATGTTATTTGATGAATTCCCACCCATTTTTTTTTTCAAACGTTTTAATCAGCGACCACATTATAATGCTATAAGCAGGCTGCCTTTTTTTTTCATATGAATATTCAAAAGTGGCCAGTATTATTTGGCTGGTGACATAATAATGAACTTTGCCATACATATTTGTCTATTTATGTATTTATGGTCCTATCGACCGTCAAAAACACCACAATGAAAAACAAAAATACTGGTTTCGGAATATGGTGAAGATAACTTTTTAGATAGAATTATTTTAATAAAATGCACAGTTAGGAGCGGTAGAAATAGAGTCTTATGGCAGCCATGTCCGTGGATTAGTGAACATCTTTCTTCTTCTTTCTTTTTTCTTCTACCTTTTCTTTTTTCATCTTATTATTTTTTTTATTTCTGTATGTTTCTGGTCTTTCTGTGCGTCATGTTTGCAGCAAAACGTAAAAGTAATTTCTTTCTTCTTTCTTCTTTCTAAATATCAATACCCATCCATGCCTTGGAAAGCACGTTAAGTCGTTGGTCCCGGCTGTCATTTGTGTATCTTTGACAGTCGTTACTGGTCGTCAGAAGCTCGATAATCTGACAACCAATCTGACCAAGGGGTGTCTTATTTGTGATAAGACAGGTAATAAGTTATTACCTAGAAACTGGGTTATTGACGTCAGATAGGCAGTTGGTCCATACTGGTATTCAGCCGCATGCCATTAAACTGGAACCCAACCCCAACAAAGTTGGAAAAGGATGAGCAGATGATGAGTTAGATACGGTAGAAAGAACATTGGAAGACTAATAGCCAGATGGGTGGACGACCTACAAAAGATCGCGGGGAAGACCTGAGATTCTCACAGACCAGGGAAGCATGACACTAAAGGGAAGAGGCGACGATGATGATGAAATGTAGAGTAAGGCTTCCGACTTATTTATTTACATTAAATTATCTGCAACATTTATCGATACCCACTCTAACATAGCTGATAGCCTATTAAATTCAAGAAATAACATAGAGTAGCAGATAAACAGCTGATTTGATAATATCCTATGTTTTTCACTCAGAGTGCCCACGTGCAGTAGAAACGTGTCCCCGCGGAACATATAATTAACAACACTATACATATTTATATATACTAGAAGTTATTTAAAAATACCTCTTTCGTTCCAAACTAAAAACATTCGGAATCGAAAAAATTCTCAATTATTTATGAAGAACATTTACATATATTATTATATAAAACCAGTTTAATGTATGAGAAATAATTCTCAAACTTTATATTATTATGTGTTCTGAAGCTGACCTTGTCGACATATTCCGTCTCTTTCGCACTCACGGATTACATGCCCCCGGAGATTTTCGAAGCGTTTTCCTAAGTGCCTCCCGCGGACAAATTTAAACTCTAACATATTGCGTATAAAATTTATTATCGATTGCTTGTTACATTTTTCAGTGTTTATCTTTTGTACCGATTCGAGAATGACGCAAGTTGAACTCGGAAACAAAGGCAATGTAAACTTTATATCATGAAAGATATGATTGATTTTCAACTGAATTGTTTAGTTGAGTTACGGTATTTGTAAGTGGGTGTATACTAAATGTATTATCTGGCATTTTAGCAGTGTCATATTG
Organism: Aporophyla nigra; assembly: GCA_947507805.1. Lineage (NCBI taxonomy): Eukaryota > Metazoa > Arthropoda > Insecta > Lepidoptera > Noctuidae > Aporophyla > Aporophyla nigra. Next base: position 19,489,018 of record OX382315.1, read on the forward strand.
AAAACACTGTTAGTATTTAGTACGAATTCGGAGACGAAGTACCGCGTTCCGGTTTTAGTAACTTAACTAAAAATAAATTTTAACTAAATACCTGTAAAGGTTCTTCAGGTATTGAAGTTATTCAGTGATAATGTGAAGTGATATGTAAATTTAAATCAAGTCATTAAAAGTGATACAAAAAAAGAGTTTTATTTAAATAGTGTTGTTTAACAGGTAAACTATAGTGCGGACCAGAGGATTTTGTGCTTGTATGTAATCAATAAAAATAAATACATAGATAGGTTTATTTTTGGCTTGTTTTGAGTTTATCCTGCAAAAATGTGGTTAGTTCAGCGGCATTTTAAATATTTTATTCAATACCAAAGTTTCGAATCAATACTTTATATTATGTCGCGAGAGAAGTTATGTCTATAAGAGTGGGGAGAGACCAAAGAAACGATGAATGGACTGTGTGGAAGATGATATGGATAGAAAAGGAGTGACTACTGAGATGACGACTAATAGAGAAGTGTGGAAGAAAAAGACACGTTGCGTCCACCAGGAGAATAGAGACTAAAATATGCTAACAGTATCAATTATTTTTTTTATTGATTTTTGGCTTTTTATAGCATCTACTTATTTGTTATTTTGTAGCTCAGCTTAAAAGTAGATAGATATTTACTTTGAAGAAACAGTCGCGCAGAGCCGGTTTTTTCTCATCCTAACCAATAAAAATATACAAAGTAAATATACAGTCACAGCAAACTTAAAAAAAAAACTCGATAAGACATCTATAAGAATGATTCTGTTTGCAGCCAGTTATAGCCAGACTTGTAAATCAAGTTTTACTTAAAATAGGAACTGGAAATAATCGGATGATGGAAATGCTAATTAGTCTAAAGATAGTTATAACCACGCTAAGGTTACATGCTCTTTAGGTACCTATTTAGTAATAATAGTAACGGAATTACAGCCGTGATCTTAATCACGGCTGTAATTCCGGAAGGGCGAGGCAGAGATGTACATACACCTACAGTTCGACAGTTATGTCTAAATTCCATTTAGTAGGGGCCGGAGAAGGCGAAACCATTGCCAACAGCCAGGTAAAATTCCAGATTCCGGGCTACTACACAGAAATTATAATCGATACTAATATTAAAAAGCTGAAGACTTTGTTTGTTTGGTTGAACGCTATAATCTCAGGAACTACTGATTGGAATTGAAAAAATCTCATAGTGTTGGGTAGCTCATTTATTAAGGAAGGCTTTAGGTTATATAACATCACGCTAGGACCCTTAGGAGCCGAGCAAAAAGAAAAAGTCACTAATACGAAGAAATTGCACGGGCAGGCGATTCGATGCGACGGAGAGGATAGGGGGAACAAGGAATTAAACGCGGACAAAGTCACGGGCAGAACCTAGTTAATAATAGGTATTATTTCAGTCGTAAGACGTCCACTGCTAGACATAGGCCTCCCCGCAATATGGAGGGTTTGCCACGATCGTCACGCTTGGTGGTAAAATGCATAGAGAACGCTGCTGCCCATTCTCTAATAACTCCCTTAGTCGCTCTTACGACACCCACGGGAAGAAATGGAATGGTGCTATTTTTTACGTCCGGTACCACACAGAACAAGTTATTAATTGGTATACTTGTGTAATTCCACAGTTGTACCTACAATACTTGAAGATTCTCAAGAATTTTGTATATAAATATTCAGACGAAAAATCTGCTACGCCATACAGAGGTTTGTTCCGAAGTAGCATTCAATTCAATTGTTTGAACTAGCATTGAAGTACATAACAATATTAGCCTAAATCAAGATGCAGCTTTTAATATAATGAGATGGAATCTTCCCCAAGCAAGGTAAAGATTTTTTTCACAAAGACAAGGGACAATCATCGATCATTCAGGTTTGTTCACTGACATCATCTGGCTGCCTTTTCTCAATTATACAATGGGGTCAGCTTCCAGTCTAACTGGATGCAGTTGAATACTACTATTTTACATAGAGTGACTACCTGTTCAACCTCCACCACCCAGTTACAAGGGTCCGCTATCCTTTAGTAATACTGGTGATAAGGGTTTGGGAACGAATGACCCGTTAGGGTTATCAAAGATCGATGAATGGCAGTCGGGACCAACGGCTTAACGTGCTTTACGAGGCACGGAGGGAACTCGATATGTAGAGATGGTCACCGATCTATAGATAAAACGCGGCAAGCGTAGCTTAACGTCAATTCATTCGGCTGCTGTTGCTAAGAGCAGTAGGACCCCAGTGGTAACGACCACAACTTGCGAGTTCGAGAGTCGTAGGTTCGAGCCCAGGTACTTTATATTGTGTCAATTATTTTGTTCATCACTGCTCTTAAAACGGTGAAGGCAAAAAAACATCGTGAAAAACCGGCCTGTTCTGGTTTGCCTTAGAACCAAAAATTCAAAGACGTATGACATATACCAAACCGCACTGCACCTCACCTCACTCCACCTCATATTCAGCAGTACCGCTTGGTTCCTCCATTACAAACATGGTAGTCATTCTTCTTCAACTTAAATCCTGCCTAAGAGACGTGGCACCACGAAATACCTGGAGTTTTTCTGTCATTTCTAAAAACCTCCAAGACGAGATGAGGTCAAGCTATTCTTAGGCATGAATCACTTCGCCAAATGATTAGTTACTATGGTCAATTTCGTGCACATCTGTGTCAGTTTACTTTAAAAACGTTTAACATAATTATTCCATCTTTTTCTAACGGTTTACTGAGTTTTGGTCCAAAACCGTGCAGCTAGTTTCTAGTGACGTATACATAAACATTATCAGCTTGTAATGTTCCCACTGCTGGGACAAAGGTAGAATATGTACACATTAAATAAGCATCTCTTGTTCTCTATATGAACATAGGTTTTAGACAGTTAAACGAAAATTTATTTGACAAAACTTAGTCTTTCCTGCGGCTTCATCCGTGTGGAGGTCGGATTTTATCCACAGGAACGTACTACGGGGATAAAAGCATCCTTATTCCTAGTCCAGGCCATGGTATACGGCAATCTTTGCGCCTTCACGCCCCTAGCCACCGCAGGAGACGCCCTGGGCGTCGGGAATCCATAGCGGACTCCCGATCACTAAAGACACGGGATTGCAATAAGGACGCCCGGGTCGACGGTGCGTTGTGTTCCACGTGCCACGCGTGACCGATGCCTCCCAGGTTCGCGGATTCGGTCGAATTGTGGCCCAGGCACAGGCAACTGAAGGAATACGGATGGGTTTTAATCACTAAAAGCCCGACACGCCCTCCCGTTCCACCCAGAGCGGGAGACATCATTTGATGATTCTACCTAGACCCAGAAAAAAAGGGCCCATGGTCATACCAAATTTCATCGCCGTTTATACGTGAAAACGTAACAGACACACAGAGTAACTTTCGCATCCATGAATAATGCTAATAAAATATGAATTGGTTTTTCCAGTGAACACTTTTGGTCTATAATTAATTGATAACACAAAATTGGCTTATATAATTAGGACCAGTCCTTTACAGGAAAAATTCTGTGAAATATTTCAATGTTATAAATCGAAATCAGACCAATACTAAATACATTTCCTCGAAATTATTATGTTTTCTAACAGAACCTAGGTAGTGCCACAGCATATTGTTCGTAATGATATCAGCATTGTATTGATTACTAGCATGCGTATCGTTTTACATCGTGACAGCATTATATGTTGAACGAACTAATTGTTATTAAACAATAAATATTTACATCATTACCTGTGTCGTTAGATGGGGTACCACCAATATTATTTCTGCCCCTAGGACGATATGCATAGTTAGCCCATTACGTTCCTACTGCTGGGACACATACATCCCCTCTTCTAGAAGGAGTGGGCTATAAATCCACCATGGGCTCAGTGATGGTTGCTAGATGTCACATGTCTTTCAATTTTTTGGTTCTAAGACATGCCGGTTTCCTCACAATGTTTTCCTTCACCGTTTTGAGAGCAGTGGTGATGAAATGATTTACACAAAGTAAAGCGCTTGTTTGGGTTCGAAGGCATGTTCTCAGAGCCCGACGACCACTGGGACACAACTGTGCAAAGACTTTCTAGGACCATTTCATGGGATTTAATCATATTTGTAAACAAGACAAGAACTTCGTTGCATACGTTTTTTTTATATTTTTTTATTGTATTTGTTGGTATATTAGCATGTCTAGCTGACATATGGTTAATAATTTAATTTAATGTTCTGTATCTCGTAATGTTAATTACTTTGTATACGTACTATTGTACAGAATCAAGTTCTTCTAACTGTGAATAGACAGCTGTGCTGCTGGGGAGTTTGTTGCGCCACTTCTTCTTCCCAGCTAAAGGTCCACCACTGCACTATTATTAGAAACTCGTAAACTTACAAAATCAAGATGGCTATTTTTAGTACATAGTAGTAAAACATAATAATCTATGGTCACTGCCACTGCAGAGTCATATAAAAAACTTAATTGTAGTTACACTTTACATACAGATCATCATGATAGTCAGTTATGGACAGAACCTGTTTAGTGTCGATAAGAACTAGACCCTGACATTATGTGACGTCATAGGAGACTGGTGGGAATTCCCCGGCCGTTTTTGCATATTGAGATCTCATTCTGTTTTTTTTTTATTTTGTCGTATGCTGCAGCGGTTGATGTCATTACGTCGACGCCGGCTGTCGCTGAAAGCCAGTCTTGCGGCTCTATTTCGTATAGGGTCATAGCATTATGCTGAGTGAAGTCCGGTTTGTGTGAATATGACGCATATTTTCTCCCAACTTGTTCTTTTTAACCGACGAAAAAAACGGAGGAGGTTATCAATGCGACGCGTATTTTTTTTTTCTAATGTATGATCACACATTACTTTTTACATAGTAGGCCGACTGTGATAATTCTTTTTTTATTGGAAAGGGTATACTCCAAAGGTGGTCCCATATTTTGGAAAACAAAATCAAACCATAAGGGTCGGAAAACAAGAGATGATTGATTGTTCACTCACTGATTGTAATGTATAACCACGCATAACTTCATACAGAGTAGTCCGATTTTGATAATAATTTTTCCATTGGACACGGTTAAATTTTTTGTTAAAAAGTTTTTTGTGTTTCGGTTCGTTTTCTGCATCATGTTTATTGTGGTAAACGTATTTTCTTTGTACTCTCTTTTCTTATTTTTCTTTGTATTGCTGGCACGACAGTTATACAAATTCTCTTGGTCCAAAACTTCGTATTTTTGACGGTATTGTTGGTGTCGCTTTGACTGCATGTACAGGGTGCAGGATAGATGATAAATGATTTTATTTCTGTAATTAGGTTTCTACTAATACGTCAATTATATTTTTAAAACTACATGAAATCGGCGTTTCCTATCTAACTACTAGCTGAAACAAACTCAGAAATCACAGTCTCTTTTAAAGTCCAGACATAATCTTGGGCAGATCGTATGAAGACCATAAATTGGTGTCTGAATGATCTTTTGAGGAAAGAACCAGACAGATTAAGTGGACCTAACCAATCAGTGCACGCATTTATCAGTAGTCATGCAGCTCAACCCAGATGGGAGGTGGATCAAAAAAAAAAAAAAAAAAAAAAAAAAAAAAAAAAAAGGTGGATCATAGTTTGTGACACAGGACCACATCCAAAACCTGCTGTAGTTCTTGATTTGTTATTGAGTCCTCAATTGTGTCTTAATTTGGTTCTTTTGATTCATTTTTAATCTGATATTCGTCTTAAGAAGTTTGAGCAAGTTATGGAAAACCGGTCTCTGTATTATTTGGCATTCCCGTTGATAACCAACTTGATTTCGATTCTGGTTCTTCGGAGACCTTCCTGCAAAATCATTGAGACCAAGATTATTTTTATATATTTTTTAAATGTAATCTTATATTTTTGTATATTCTTATGTTTCATCCGGTTTTATATACGAACTCAATATGAACAGTACTGAAAAAAAAGATCATGATATAACATAAATATAAAAATTTGTATGTTTTGATGTTTGAATGTTTGTAACTAAATTACGCAAAAACAGCCTAACGGATTTGAATGAAATTTGGCGCACAGATTAATAACCTCGGTTAGGATACGTTTTATCCCCGTAGTGTTTCACTTAGCTGACACCCATTTATTTGAAACAAGCTACAACAGCAACAACAACTAGCAACAGCAACTAGCTCGGAAACAGTAAATAGTTCTGAGGGGTAATTCTCGTAATTATAAGAACGTTCACAGTCTGATCTCAGTCTCAATCTGTCAAAATTACCTCGAGTTTCCAAACTTTTTCAACAAGTCTTTGACAAAATTATGATTCGTCGTCGAGGTCACACTGTAGCTAGATTTTTAGACAAGAATTGGCCTTTTTTATGGGTGGGAAATCATCAAATGACGTCTCCCGCTCCCGCTAGAATTGGTCTTTGGATGTTGTGTGGTATCTTTTAATATTTCTTTCTAACCCCGTATGGTAAGAACCCTTACCCCTGCAGTGGAAAAATTACAAATTTCTATTAATAACATAAAACAACAATGCATTCCACTGTTAAAGTCCTTGAATTAAATGATCTCTTCGGATTATGTGGGCTTAGCCAGTATTTGTTCTTACTTATCGGAGTGGACCAGCCTTATCGGGCGATACACACGGCGACAGTGCGTAGGCGACGTAATCGCATCCTCTGTTTCCAGCCTTAGATAAGAGTGTTTTATTCAGTGCTTCATAATCCAGGCTGCTCGGGAATTGGGTGGATTGATAAACGCTATATTTTTATTTTTTTTGTTAGTGATGGGCCGAATAGGGGTTTTACCGAATATGAATAATTAGCCGAATATTCGGTTGGAAGTTTAATGAACCGAAGAAAATAATCCTATAAAATTCTCACTGCTAGCACACAGATTTCCTCTCTGTGTTGAGGAGTTGGCCGTAATCAACAACGCGGGCCCCGTGCGTGTTGGTGGATGTCACATGTGTTCGAATTTTTCGTTCCAAGAGATGTTAGTTTCCTCACGATGTTCTCGTTCACTATTTTTCAGAGCAGTGGTGTGAATTTTTTCACAAAGTAAAGCGAATGCCTGGGTTCATACTCACGCCCTACAATAGCCGATACGACTAGACCACCACTGCTCTCCAGAACATGAGCTGAACCAAAAGTTCGGCAGGATTTGGTGCGGTTTATTGTGCGACTCAATATTACAAGTCAGTGCTTGTGAAGCGCCTTGAAGTGCACGTCCCTTTCGCCCGCTCTCGCCTCCCTTTCACGGCCCGGACTGTTATTGCATCATCCAGTCTAGTTAGTTAAGCAATATGCCCTTCATCATCATCATCACTTCAGCCAAAAGACGTCCACTGCTGGACGTAAACCTTCTCCAGCGGGAGGGTTTTCCATTATCTCCACTCTTAGCAGGCGGGGTGGTGATCGCAGTATGGTGGTAAGATGAATAGAGAACGCTGCTGCCCATTCTATAGTAAGTCCCTTACTCGTCCTTTATGACACCCACGGGAAGAAATGGGATGATGCTTTTCCTTACGTCCGGCGCCACACAGAATCACACCATTTTGCCCTTGTGTTAGCAATAATCCCGTTTTAATTTGGTTATATTATAATTAATAATAAATTAATAGTAAATAATAAGTCCGCATAATAGGTTCCACTTCTTATTCTACTTCATATAAGCATAGAAACCTTTTAAATACAATAGTATTCGGTAAAATGTTCAGCATTTTTGTGAGTCGAATACCGATTAATAAATTAATATATGCGGCATATTTGGCAGATATACCGATCGAATGGCCAAATATTTGGCCCATCCCTAGTTTTTATCTTTAGGTGATAGAAACATTTATGCCAGAAGTTATCGTTCAAAATTGGTTATTGTTTATTTTTATGCCTCTAGGACCACGGAAAGCCGTTGGTCTCGACTTTCATTCATAGTTGAAATACAGAAAAAAAAAATCAGGAGCTCTAGAGGATTTATTTTCTGGAAGAGAAATTTTTATTTATATTGTAAGAATTTAGTGGGTCAAAATACTCATTAATATTAATAACCCTTATGAGAGCAATAAATACGAATTACGTACAAAAAAAAACTTTCACTAACACCGGATTCCTCTTACTTTAGAAATAGCTATCTTAACTGACCCCAAAAGATTAATGCAAAATATCTTAATAGCCAATCTTTTATCTGCTGCCACGCTGTTTAGCCGTTATGCCATAAATCTTTCATCATAAATCTCTTGGAAACGTTACTCGCAACAAACATCTGTTGGCCTCACATTTCATAAAGATACAAAAAAACCAAAGATTTAAATCGTTAGATCCATGAAACACGCCCAGTTATGCCAGCCGCGGTTGGTCTGTGGATGGGTGACATACACAGACCCCTCAATGCCCAGGAAAGTACGATAAACCGTTGATTCCGGTAGTCATTTTTGGATCTTTGACAGTCACTACGGGTCGTCAGGAGCCCGAAAGTCTGACAACCAGTCTTACCCCGTGTATTGTATTACCCAGTAATTGAATTGTATAGGTCAGATAGGCTGTCGCTTCATGCAAAATAATAATATTTAGCTGCGTCCGGTTAGCCCGGAAGACGACCCTAACATAAATCGGAAAAGGCAAGGCAGTCACGTTGAATTTTGAATCTTTTGTCTTAGTCACTCATATTGAAAATCGTATTTACCGTTACTTGACTCCCTCAAGCTGTGTGATCTCACTGGCCTCAGTGTATCTAAGCACTTTTTCACACGAGCTAAGTAGGGTGAGGGCATTATCTAACCGTCTAAATCTTTGGCTTAAATTGAAGAATACATTTAGGCTCGTTATAAAGCTCCCGTAGACAGGCGCGATGCGACGGTGCGACGTAATTCTGTAAGAACATTTTCTATGAACTTTTCATAGAATTTGTTCTATTGAAGTCGCATCGCGTTGTCACGTCACGCATGTCAGCAAGAGCTTTTATTCTTGATTTTGATACTAAACTTTGGGTCATCATCATCACCGTTATTTCAACTGAAAGACGCCCACTGCTGGACAAAGGCTTCTGCCAAAAAATACCGAGACTTGGCCGATACCGTAGCCAAGTCCGTAGGTGGCCCGCAGGCTTCTAAGGGTCGTTTTTAGGGTTCCGTTGCCATATGGCAAAAAACGGAACCCTTATAGATTCGTCATGTCTGTCTGTCTGTCTGTCTGTCTGTCTGTCCGAGTATGTCACAAGCCACTTTTTTCCGAACCTATAAGAGCTATGCTATTGAAACTTGGTAAGTAGATGTATTCTGTGAACCGCATTAAGATTTTTATACAAAAATAGAAAAAAAAGCAATAATATTTGGGGTTCCCCATACATAGAACTGACATTCAAAAAATTTTTTTTCATCAAACCCATACGTGTGGGGTATTTATGAATAGGTCTTCAAAAATGATATTGAGGTTTCTAATATCATTTTTTTCTAAACTGAATAGTTTGCGCGAGAGACACTTCCAAATTGGTAAAATGTGTGTCCCCCTCCCGTAACTTCTAAAATAAGGGAATGATAAAACTAAAAAAAAAATATATGATGTACATTACCATGTAAACTTCCACCGAAAATTGGTTTGAACGAGATCTAGTTAGTAGTATTTTTTTAATACGTCATAAATCGTAAACCATAATTTACCTTTCATTCGATCAACTCAAATATAAAAATTAAAAAAAGACATTTAATTTTATAAACATAAACCTTATGCATAAACCGTAAATACCTGAAGGTTTGTACGGAACCCTCGGTGTGCGAGTCCGACTCGCACTTGGCCGGTTTTTTAGTGCATGTCATTTATGGAGCGGGAGGCTTCCCAAAATCGCTTTGCTTGGCTGGCGAGTTGGCGATCGCAGTATGGTGGTAAAATGCATAGACAACGATGCTACCTTTTCTCTAGTAACTCCCTTAGACTTAAATTTTAGGCATGGAACTTTAGAGATTATACGATCATTGTGACGTGTATGAAGTTTAAATGACGACAACATTTCTAAGAGCAGTATGTTCAAAGTTGAATGAATGATGTTTATTGACGAGTATATGAGAAGGTTTGGTGTGGGTGTGAAATAAGGTAAAATGGTTTTGAAAATGAATCTATGTATTTATTCATGCATAGAAATACAGAATCTAAAAATAAAGTCTAGATATTTTGGCAGGTAGGTATTAGGTAGACGATAGATATCTTCGGTCAGTCTAGCTGAATAAACTTAAAACTGAATTAACAATATTTCCTTATTGATTTAAAAACAGCATTCTAACAAGCACAGAGATAAACTGTATAGTATTTATAAAAACAACATAATACAGAACATGAAAATTGTTCTTTAAATAAGTGAAAAACAAACAACCAGTGAGTATCCAAAAAGTGGGGCTTTTAAAAGTGTGACATTTCCGACTGCTACAAAAAAGTGTAACATTTCCGACTGCTACAAAAAGGTGTAACATTTCCGACTGCTACAAAAAAGTGTAACAATTCCGACTGCTACAAAAAAGTTTAAGATTTCCGACTACCACCAAAAAGTGTAACAATTTTGACTGGTACAAAAAAGTGTGACATTTCCGACTGCTACAAAAAAGTGCGACTACACCGTGTACCACAGGGTGATGTTGTAACAAAGTGATGACTGTGATGACTGAGGTGCGCTCCCGGCGCCCCCTGTCGGAACAATACTGCATACCCTCTACGTTTCTCAGGACAATATGGCGTCGGACATTGTCATTCAAGAAGAGGAAGGTGAGTTTAACCGGTTCTTAATTAATAAAAACAAAATAAAACTATGAATAAATCGTTTAAAAGAGTTGGCTTCACGATGTGGTCAATAATATAGCCATAGAACATATAATATCGTTTATTTCACAACAAACTGGATTCTGTTGAAATTATTACATAGATGGTAAATAAAAGAATAAAAATAAGGCACAAAAAACCACAAAAGGTTAAACATAAAAGTAGTTCAAACGTATGATTTTTACAAATCTTTATATCTAATATTGGATGTAGCTAATTGGCAATCTATTCTAATTTTCTAGTAGCCAATGCATTTTTAAGTAAGAAAGGAAAAAGTTAAAAATACGAATAGACTTCTACAAACTTACCCTTGATGAGGGTGTGCATGTTTTACCTATAATATGTCAGACCTAAAAAGCATTGCCAATAACTGCCAAATAGGTCCAAACAGCGCTCGTTGGGTCACAGAGTTGCAATATTCACTTTAAGAAAGTGAACTGTTTTCTTTCGCTCAGCGTTAATCTGCAGGAATGATTCATCCTGCTCAACACCTCCTTGTATATAGGAGATTGATCCAATTTACTTCTGAGACAGTCAGAATCGCTCAGTGACTGTCTAGTGTATAGTCTGTTCTGAAGCTATCTGATGAAAATGCAAACTAATGCACTTGTATGCCAATTTATAGTACCACTTACAAATTGAGTGCTTTGATTACTCAAATCGCGTCGGGCGTCAAAAATACGAAATTAGACATTTCACATTTTTAACGCCCGACGAAAAAAGAGGGATGTTATAAGTTTGACGCTATTAATGTCTGTATGTGGCACTGTAGCTCTTAAATGCGCGAACCGATTTGGGTACGGTTTCTTTTATTTAAAAGAAGGCTTTCTAGCGGTGGTTCTTATATTTCATCAAATCAGTTTAGCCGTTTTATTACTTTGACAATCGAGTTTCAAAATCAAAAGTCATTTATTCAAACTAGGCTGAGAGTCAGCACTTTTTGAACGTCAAAGTTACATAAGACAGTCCCCCCAAAACGTCCGCCCTTCGACACTTCCTAGTGCTTTAGCTGGGAAGAAGAAGTGGCGGAACAAACTCCCTAGCAGCACAGCTGTCTGTTAAGTTAGAAGAACTTGATTCTATACAATATTGTGTAAGTTATTAATATTATAAAACAAAACATACATTATTCGCCATATATCAGCTAGCACACGTCAATATACCAACAAAACATTGAAAACTAAACTCAAGCTGAAATAAATAATAAAACAAAATCGTAAACAGAACTTAAAACCTTAATAAAGCCTCCAGGCATAAAGGGCGTGCCCGATTACATATACAACGATGCAAATGATACACATACACAATATATGAAATTAAAAGAAAATAAAAATAAATTAACAAAAGCAGTTAAATAAAAAATAAAACAATTATATGAACTACCCATATAAACTGTCAGCAGGAAGACTAATTCTGGATTGAAAGAACATAAACATTGTCTTGAGTTGATTACAGCGACCAACTATTCTTATCTTTATTTTATACACACAATTTTCATCGTTGGTTTTTCAATTTCAATTTATAATGTGTTCAAAGAATAATGGTAAGAAAAGTTGCCACAATTTTTATTATCACAATTTTTACACAAAAATGAATATAAGTATTACTAATTCCCTTTACTGATTAATTACGTAAAAAAAATTACGAGTACAGGTTCTGATTATACTTTCGTCAGAAACTTCTGGAACCGACCATAGTTCCAAAACTAGGAGACTCTGAAATAAACATAATTCTCTTTTGTAAAATATTTCAATATTTCAATATGTATTTCTATATCTCTTTCTCAAACATGCACAAATAAGGTATGATAACAGCCTCCCTAACTGCGATATCACTAAGCAAAGCATTCCGGCCGTATTTGCAATGGCATGACGTAGGTGCGGATCTCTTGTACATATATATATGGCGTTATGGGACATGCGTGCGTAGCGTGCAGTTTCGACCATTGTTAATAATAAATAGTGCGATGGGACGGCAATTCGACACGACCGGAGAGAGATCAGTCGCAGGTACTACGGATAAATGTACTTCCCGAGGCACAGGGATCGGACTATGAGAGTGAGTGGAGAGTGAGTGCTCCTGTGTCTGCAAATAAAATCAAAAGTTATTTATTAAAACTATTGGGTTGTTCGATAATTAATGTCGTTTTTCCTCATAGATGGTTTGAACTGCAATTTCATGTAGTAGTGATTGTGTGGCATACATTATTATATACTATTTTAAAGATTACACTTTAGACTATCCTTAGTCAAAGACTGAGATCCATTAGTAAAAACAAGTTTGTTAAAAATTAAGTTGAAAATGTACAATCAAAGAGAGCATTATAATTTATTTTATTGTTTTATTTTCGAAAGAGCGAAAATGCGATGCAAGCCCAGGAGAAATTGTGTGAAGTTTATGGTGAGGACCGCCTTACTGAACGCCAGTGTCAGCGTTGGTTTGCTCGCTTTCGCTCTGGAGATTTTAACATGCAAGATGCACCACATACTGGTCGTCCAACCATTACTGACGACGACAAAATAAAGACGTTAATTGAAACTAACCGGCGTATGACAACTCGAGAGATAGCAGAGAAGCTCAACATATCGAATTCAATCGATTACTTGCACTTACAACAGCTTGGTTATTTAAACAAACTGGATGTTTGAGTTCCTCATGAACTAAAGTAAATCCACCTCACCAAACGCATTAACATATGCGACTCTTTGCTGAATCGTAACCAAAACGACCCATTTCTAAAAAGAATCATAACGGGTGATGAAAAATGGGTTGTTTATGATAACGTAGTCCGAAAACGATCATGGACCAAGCAAAATGAGCCGCACAATGGACATCCAAAGCCAATATTCACCAAAAAAAGATTATGCTTTCTGTGTGATGGGATCACAAGGGTAAAGTTTACTTTAAGCTGCTTCCAAGAAACCAAACTATTGATTCAAATTTCTATTGTCGTCAACTATCTAAATTGAATGAAGAAATCAAGAAAAATGTTCCATCATGATAACGCCAAACCCCCACACCTCTTTGATAACCTGTCAAAAATTAACAGAGCTCAATTGGGAACTGATGCCACATCCACCCTATAGCCCTGACTTAGCACCATCAGATTACCATTTGTTTCACTCCCTTCAAAACCATTTGAATTGTCAAACTTTCGATTCCGATCATGCTGTTAAAAATGAGTTGGACCAGTTCTTCGCTTCTAAAAACCAGGGCTTCTTCGAACGTGGAAATTTTCAGCTTACCGAAAGATGTCAAAAGGTCATCCAACAAAATGGTCAATATATCATTGATTAAAGTTTATTGTGAATATAAATAAATTTAGTTGAAAAATATGAAAAAAAACGACATGAATTATCGAACAACCCAATAGGTTCGTAACTATTCCAGGTACGAATCCAGCAATGGGAAATTAACAAAATATTTCGCAATAATTACAGTGTCAAATTACAATAGCGATTAAAAACTCATTTGGGAATGAAGCATTCGTCAGTAATTAGTGGGTCGTACTGTAATTTTGTTATCAGAATTTCAGTGTGGTTCTAACACAACATAGCTAGGTACAGAAGAGCGACTTTATAGAACAAATTAAAACACGCACACTTAGACATGATTCAGATACAGCGAGTGCAAGCGCACCGTGACTGTCTTTTGATTGGCATAATGTGTACAATCAAAAAACTTTTTACCAAAAAATTTAACCGCCGAAAAAACTGAAAAGCAAAAAATAATAAACCTTAAAATTATGAGTCGGCGCTTTGAGTGATCTTTGTTCATTGATTTTCCAGCGCCGACTCATAATTTTAAGGTTTATTATTTTTTGCTTTTCAGTTTTTTTGGCGGTTAAATTTTTTGGTAAAAAGTTTTTATTTTATATTTTTTTTGTGGTTTTAATATACTTATAATACTTGGCAAGGTATACCCTATACAATGAATAAAGAATTATTAAAATCGGACTACTCTGTATAAAGTTATGCGTGGTTAAACATAACAATCAGTGAGTGAACAATCAATCATCCCCTGTTTTCTGACCCTTAGGGTTTGATTTTGTTTTTCAAATTTATATGGGACTACCCTCGGAGTATACCCTTTCCAATAAAAAAAGAATTATCACAATCGGACTACTATGTAAGAAGTTATGCGCGGTCATGCATAAAAAAAAACAAACAAAAAAAAAAAAAATGCGTCGAATTGATAACCTCCTCCGTTTTTTTTCGTCGGTTAAAAATCGAAAGTCATTTATTTAAACTAGGCTGAAAGTCAGCACTTTTTGAACGTCAAAGTTACATAAGACAGTCCCCCAAAACGCCCGCCCTTCACCACTTCCTAGTACTTTAGCTGGGAAGAAGAAGAAGTGGCGCAACAAACTCCCCAGCAGCACAGCTGTCTGTTAAGTTTGAAGAACTTGATTCATACACTTGTGTTCTATAATATCTCCTGCGCCAATGGCTAAGTCTCCGTTGAGATCGACCACCATGGCCGAAATACGGTCTGGAGGTTTATTTAATAATAAATATGAAACAAGAACTCACATAAATGAATTTAGTTGCAGTAAGTATGACATGTATGAGAGCACTGGTAGCCTAGTGGATTCGGCCGCGTCTTTCGAGTTATAGGTTCGAATCCCGACAGACGTTTTACTTTGTGTACATTATTTCATCACCACTGCTCTCGAAACAGTCCTTGTGGTGTCAGGCGTTAGGAATAGCACTATAACATTTCTTCCCGTGGGTGTCGTAAAAGGCGACTAAGGAACTTACTGGAGAATAGGCAGCAGCGTTCTCTATGCATTTTTCCATCATACTGCGATCGCCAACCCGCCTGCCAAGCGTAGCGATTATGGCAAAGCCTCCCGAATTGGGAGAGGCCTATGTCCAGCGGTGGACGTCTAGAAAGAGTCAAGAAATGAGATGGTGCTATTATTTACGTCCGGTAACACACGGAACCAAAATTATAGTATTCAATTATTTTTCAGACAGTCATCTCGTGAGACATAGGTGACTTTTTTGTTTTTTAACGTCTGCGAAACTGTTCAAGCGTGTTTAAGAGGATTATGTAAATAATGTAGCTTTTAAATTTAAATTACCATTTATTACTAACCAGTTTTATACATTTGGTTTTTGGAAATGACTTCATAATTTATGTGTTAAATAATCTGCATCGCTTTTAAATATAATTAGGTATATCCTTTATTTCTTAAATATACAGATAAATTACATTATTAAATAAAACAAACATTTAAAGACATAAAATAGTAGCCCACCGGTATTGTTAAAATAATTCAAGCTGCCGGCGATCAGGGCTCCAGAGGGAGGAACCTCCTACCAATGTGAGCCGTGTCCAGAAGTTTTACTTTCTGAATCAAGCCCTTGATCCAGCTGCCGAACGAAAGCCGCGTCGGGTCCAAGCTCTTGGCTATTAAGCCATTGACTGCCACGACTAACAGCACAATGATATTCTAGTGCAAATCCCACATGTCGACAACCTTTTGAGATAGGATAGTACCTAGTAAAGATACTCTATTTGTGATATCTTGCGGGATCGTTATGTCTCTATAATCATTGCGCACCGCTCTTCTCAATCTCGATCCACCACCACTGTAACAAGTTTATTGGCAACAATGGTCCTGTCGCTTCATTAGTGCTCAGCTCATGCACAATGATATATATAAAAAAGTGATGATTGATCGATCCCAGTACAATGTGATATTTTCACAATCGAGAACTGGCTGGCTTTTAACTGTAGTACGCCAATTCCGATTCAATTTTAATCATTTTACTGTTAAGCTATCTTTGACAAAATTATTTCATGGCTCATGAACGCAAGAAGGCGTACCCGGAGCCGAAGTCAACACGTAGATACCTATTAGATACTCTCAAGTAAATGAGGCACCTGCCGACGACTATACCAGTTCGCACTATGCTGGTGCACCCAAGACTATTCCAGGATATGGAAACAAAGATATTGGATTATGAATTTGGGTGGCTAAATCTAGAACTATGGAAAAATATTATTTAAAAATTTCTTTGACATAATAATCTAATGGCCTATGAACCGAAGATCCCGGAGCTTTGGAAGGCGTACCAGGAGCCGAAGCCAATACGCAAAGGCCCGTTAGACACGCTCAATTAAATGAGGCACCAAGCGCTGCGCACTCAAGGACAATCCTAGGTTGGTGAAGGACTATTGCAGGATATGGATACAAAATATTGGACTATGGATTTGGGTGGCTATAGTGTCCCTTTTTATAAGCCTGTGGAGTCTCACTGCAGGGTAAAGGCCCCCTTCCCTTTCATTTAATATATAGGAATGTTTTTTTATCTAACGTAAACTAAACAGAACAGATTTTTTCAGCAGAATTTTTGTCTTCTTTCGAGCGTTTGATCCAACCTTTTAACTTAATTATACCAGCATATTTATATTGCTATACCTAATGTCAGCAAACGATTATTTTATTCTTTTGGTATGCCAACTTAAAATATTCAAAAGAATATACGGAAATATCCTTTTTATGCTAAATATCTGCATAGTGTATGTAGTCATAGCTACTAACAATGTTATATGAAAACATTGTAAAAAAAATAGCCGTAGAGTTTATTGCCAGCTTTTCTCAATACGAAACGACCAATTGGAAGCGAGCACCTAGCTACTGACATTTCATAGGTGCCGATGTAGGTAAAATATTTTGAAAACATACATTTGTTACCATTATTTAGTTTACCATAATTTGTAGTAATCGGATTGCCAATTACTACAATTTATGATAAACCAGCTTTTGCTAGTTGCTTCGCCCGCGTGGAAATCGAAAATTGTTCCATGAGAACGTACCACCGGTATAAAATGTATATTTCAGGTTATAATCTACCCGTGTGCCAAATATCATCCAAATCCGTTCAGTAGCTTTTGCGTGAAAGAGTGACAAACATCCATCCATCCATCCTCACAAACTTTCAATTTAGCATAATCAAAATTATCATAATTTATACTAATATTATAAAGCTGAAGAGTTTGTTTGTTTGATTGAACGCGCTTATCTGTTGGGTAGCCTATTTATTGAAGAAGGCTATAGGCTATATAACATCACGCTACAACTAAGAGGAGCGGTGCAGTACTGAAAAATGTTGCAAAAACGGGGAAAATCGCACGGGTAGGCGATTCGACGCGACGGGAAGGGTCGGGGGAACAAGAAAATAACGCGGATGAAGTCGCGGGCAGAAGCTAGTTTATAATATTACGCTTTATAATATTTAGTTTCTGCCTGCGTCTTCGTCCGCGTTTTTATTGCCCTCAACAGGCCAGTAGGACTGTCATTCTGAACTGCGAAGTTTAAAATATCGATGTACTTTATTTATAAAGTTCACTAAGACGAATCATTTAATTTAGAATGTTTATACTGACGATGTACGGAACTTCGGAAACTTGCTATGGTAACTTCGAAAAAAAGTCATAGGAAGTTTTCGAAGTTCCGTACATTGCCATTATAAACATTCTCAATTAAATAATTCGCCATAGTGAACTTTATAAATACAGTACATCGATATTTTAAACTTCGCAGTTCAGAATGACAGTCAGCCAGTAGGCAGCGCACGTAACGGAAGCTCTAATAAGAAATAACTTTTCCCCGTTTCTGCAACCTTTTTCATTGAAGCTCTGCTCTTATTAGATGCAGCGTGGTTTTATATAGCCTATAGCCTTTCTCGATAAATAGGCTACCTAAAACTAAAAGATTTTTCCAATTCAAACCAGTAGTTCTTGAGATTAGTGCGTTCAACCAAACAAATAAACTCTTAAAAAAATAAAATAAAACATTTATTTGCGTAAATAAGGTCACCTTTTAATATAGATTTTATTAGTAGGATAGAATATGAAAACCTACAGAAAAAAGACATGTATTTAATAAAGTGAATCCGATTCTGTTAAAGCTGTTATCAACATAACGTAACAGATGTTCCAGATTAAACTAATATCATTATCTGTTGTGATAGTGATTTGTGCCGCACTTTGATAAAGTATTTTATCTATTTACTCTTGTTGGCGCCTACATACTCGTACATAACGACATAATATCACTCCTGCAACCCTCAAAGGGTTTGGCAGAGATGTACTTATAGTACGGTTAGCTCTCAGCAAACTAACGGTACTGTAATTAATAAATTGCGTAAATAAAGTTGAACTTGCATACTTATTAAATATTTTTTAATATTTTTGGGGCTATCAAATGCAAAAATAATTTTTCAAATCTGAGTGGAGATTTCAGACTTTAGCGCGTTCAAAACAACAAACAAACCCTGCATCACTTCCTAGTGCTTTAGCTGGGAAGAAGTGGCGCAACAAACTCCCCAGCAGCACAGCTGTCTGTTCAGTTAGAAGAACTTGATTCTATACAATATTATGCAAAGTAATTAACATTAACAAACCAAGAAACATTAAATTATGTTTTCATCAACAGTTATCACTAATAATTGAAGTAATGTTTTCACATCTTTATAATCTACGGGATAAACATGTTATTATTGTGAATGAAATCGTAATAGAAACGAAACGAACGAATCGTAGTAGAATCGTAATCGTACATTGTACAGAAATGCGGGAATACCACCAAGATTATCCGAATGAAAGCTACTCTAAAATCTTTTGAACTAAGTAAAAATTCTAGTTTTTCAAAGATTGACAAGTATTCCCACCATTAGTAGGCTAAATAATAATAGCTGCATGGGTCGATTGGTCAGGTTAAGCTGCGCCTGCCGCGGTTGGATGGGTGACCATATTTACATACCACTCCGTGCTACAGAAAGCACTCAAAGCACTGGATCTTAAACGCACTGCGTAGCGCCAAGAATTGAAATCGAACGATGATATCAAAAATGTATAAAATTATTGTATGTAAAATATTGTAAAACATTTTAAAAGAGTAACGATGGAGTTTCTTGCCCATTCGTCTCCATACGAATCTACCTTTTGGAAGGCATCAATTTTATTTTAATGTACATAATCTTGCCCATATGAAACTACCTTTTGGAAGGGGCAACTAGAATTAATTTTATTTTAATGTAAACATTGACGTTGGAAAGTGCTTATTGGAAATAAATGCTTCAACTTTGAACAGTTTTTCCAACCTGCTGAGATACACTCTGTTGGATTTTCATTGCTCGGTTCAATACCGAAGGTTGAAAATCTAGTGCCCGATATCAACGCGATATTTAGACGTTCGTGAGAATGTCAACTTAGTAAGAAATGCTTTAAGGAACTTCAGTTCATCATAATCAGCCTGTAATTTTCCCACTGCTGGGACACAGGCCTCCTCTCGGTGAGAGGAAGTGGGCCATAATCCACCACGCAGGCCCAGTGCGGATTGGTAGATGTCACATATCTTCGAATTTTGGATTCTAAGACATGCCGGTTTCCTCACGATGTTTTCCTTCACCGTTTTGAGAGCAGTGGTGATGAAATAATTTACACAAAGTAAAGCGCCTGCTTGGGTTCGAACTCACGTCCGTCGAAGTCGCTACTTCAGTTATAAAAGAAAAATGTATAATTTGATAAATCAGAAATTCCGTACTAAAAATAACAATTGTATCTGGCAAATCTCTTTACGCGATATGTTTTCTCAAAATCTTTGATAAACCAATATCAATATTTAACCTTCAAATTGTTCTTCATAACTGTTTGATGCTGTCCTAAGCATGTACCACAAACACAGCCGTTTCACACAAAAACAAAGCGTTACAGAGCCGGGAATACAACCCGGAACTGGACGCACCGCCATAACGCAACACAACACAGAAGGCACACTGCTACAAACTTAGTTTAATTTTCAATGTTTTTTGTTATATTGGCGTGTGCTAGCTGACATATATTATGGAAAATTATTTAATGTAGGTATGTTTTGTTTTCATAATATAACATACTCAGCCTATACCGTTCCCACTGCTGGGACACAGGCGTCCTTTCGTTAAGAGGGAGTGGGACGTAATCTACCACGCGAGCCCAGTGCGGGTTGGTAGATGTCACATGATTTCGAATTTTTAGTTCTAGGACATGCCGGTTTCCTCACGATATTTTTCTTTACCGTTTTGAGAAAAATGGTGGTGAAATTATTAAAACTAAGTAAAGCGCCTGCCGGGGTTGAACACCACAACTTACCACTCGTAAGTCAGGGCCCGATACCACTGGGTCACACCACTGCTCTAATATTATTTGCTACTACTGCTCTAATTTTATTAATTCGTATTATTAATAACTAACATAATTATTATTGTACCTGTAGAATTAAATTCATATAATTTAACAGACAGCTGTGCTGCTGGGAGTTTGTCCCAGCTAAAGCACTAGGAAGTATCGAAGGGCGGGCGTTTTGGGGGACTATCTTATGTAACTTTGACGTTCAAAAAGTGCTGACTCTCAGCCTAGTTTGAATAAATGACTTTTGTTTTTTTTATGACTTTTGATTTGATAGACTTACAATATGAGTTGTGATTGGGAACTTGTTCAGACGAATAGCCGTTAATTGAAGCCATAAAATGAATCAAAATCAAAATCAAAATCAAAAGTCATTTATTCAAATTAGGCTGAGGATCAGCACTTTTCGAACGTCAAAATTACAAAAGACAGTCCCCCCAAAACGCCCACCCGTCGCGCACTTCCTAGTGCTTTAGCTGGGAAGAAGAAGTGGCCAACAAACTCCCCAGCAGCACAGCTGTCTGTCCAGTTAGAAGAACTTGATTCTATACAATGGTATATAGTAAAACATTAAGAGACACAAATTAAATTAAATGATTTGCTATATGCCAGCTAGCCAACCCAATATACCAACAAATTAAATGAAAACTATACTCAAGCATAAGCAAAAAAAAAATATGTATATAGAAACATGGCTGCAAAAATAAAAAACTGGCATAAAGGGCGTGACAGCTTACATATGCAATGCTGAATGTTCACATAGCTGTTACGACCTGAGTTACAACTCGAGGCCACAAATGATAAACTAGGACCATCGATGTAAAATAAATTAAACAGGTAAGTAATATTAATAATAATATCAACACCAAAGTCAGCAAGACGACCAGTCACCACAAGCAGCACCCGTTCACGAGCATAACGCAAAGATCAGCCATTGCCCCCCTCGCCATATTTGAGGGAAGGGGGCAACCCGACCCCCGACGCTACCGCAAGCATTGACATCTAAGGGAGCATGACGAACTTGCTGCCGGTTGCTCAAGCAAGAATTGAATGATTACTTGTCGAGGTCGCTAGCTAACCACATTATGCAATACTAATAAAATAAAATTGGCATAAACAGGAGAAAAAATAAGGAAACAATTATATTGAACCTATCACTAGGTACGCTAATACTGGAGAAAGAACATAAACATTGTCTTGAGTTAATCACAGCGACCAACTATTCTTATCATTTAAATAATCGTTGATGGAATAGTACGCCTTTTGACAAAGGTTGGATTTTACTTGAGCTTTAAACGCATTAAAAGGTAATTCTAGTAAAGAAGGTGGTAGCTTGTTGTAAAATGTTATACCAAGCCCAACAAATGAGTTATGCACCTTATGAAGCCGGTGAAAGGGAACACGTAGTTTGTCCTTACTTCTAGTGTTAACAGTGTGAATATCACTGTTTTTAGCGTATAAGTGTATATTTTGCCTAATATATAAGATGTTGGCGAAAATGAATTGTGATGACACCGTAAGAATACCAATATTTTTAAAAAAGTCCCTTAGGGAAACTCTGGCACCTAGCTGGTAAATTGCTCGAACAGCTCGTTTCTGAAGGACAAAAATATTTTGAATATCAGCTGCAGTACCCCACAGTAGAATACCGTAAGACATAACGCTGTGGAAATAACTAAAATAGACTAACCGAGCTGTATCAACGTCAGTATATTGTCTTACTTTTCTGACGGCGTAGGCAGCTGAACTGAGCCTTCCCGCTAGGCTTGAAATATGTGGGCCCCACTGAAGTTTGCCATCCACTGTTATGCCCAGAAAAACTGCCGAGTCTACAGTTTTAAGCACCTCTTTATCTAAGACGATGTTGGGACCTAGATTTCTAACATTCGGTAAGGCGAACTTTACACATTTGGTTTTCTTGGCATTGAGAACTAGGTTATTTGCCGTAAACCAATCGGTAACCATCGAGAGTGCACAGTTCACGTTGTCAAAATCTGGTCTGTTCCTGTCTACTTTAAAAATAAGAGATGTATCATCTGCAAACAGTACAACGTCACAAATACCCTTTAAAAAGAATGGTAAGTCATTGATATACACTAAGAACAAGAATGGGCCGAGTATAGAGCCTTGAGGCACACCTAACTGAACCGGTAGCCCGGCAGACTTTACACCATTAATATCTACACATTGGAACCTATTATGTAAGTAAGAATTTATTACGTTTATAGCTTCGTTATGGACACCGTAATGACGTAGTTTACGCAAAAGCGTGTCATGGTGCACGCAATCAAAGGCTTTGGAGAGATCACAGAATACTCCGATAGCATTTTGCGACTTCTCCCATGCGTTAAAAATGTGTTTCAAGAGAGCAACACCCGCATCTGTAGTTGAACGACCTTTTGTAAAGCCATATTGCTCATTATGAAGGAGGCTATTTAAATTAAAATGTCTTAGCAACTGCTTGAGGATTAACTTTTCAAATATTTTGCTAAATGCAGGTAAGATAGAAATAGGCCTAAAATTAGAAACGTCATTTTTATTACCTGATTTAAATAATGGTATGACTTTGCTACTCTTCATGAGGTCAGGAAAAGTTCCGACATCAACACATTTATTAAAAGTAACAGCTAAATAGGGGGCTACGATGTCTATTATATTACTTAATAGTTTGATGGAAATGCCCCAGAAATCACCAGTGTTTTTAGACTTAAGTGTGTTAAAAACATTAACTACATCACGAGGCGTTACATGTTCAAAATTGAATAGGCAACTACTTTTTGGCACACTACTATGCAAAAGATTATCAGCTTTAGACGGGGACGAATTTAAGGAGCGAGTCGTACTTACAGGTATGTTGGCAAAAAACTCATTAAATGCCTGTGCTACGTCAGCTGGCGTATTAACTAATTTGTTGTCGACCAAAATTTCAAGTTGTTTTTCTTGTTTAACCGCGGTGCCAATGCCAAGCGGTGTTAGCAAATTACTGTTATTTCCTGGTACCCCACGCTTTTTTTTCCATTATTTTGTACTTTTTAGTTTGGTTTTCAATGGAAGCGTGTTTTTTAGTTTTTTTAAACTATTATTTATTTTCAACTTTTTAGGGTGTTTCGAATTTTGTGACGTATGTCAGCGTAGCTTTTGAATTTTGTTATGTATGTCAGCGTAGTTTACCAAGATAGTTTTTTTGCTGTCCTGGTAACCCTGGCAAGGATAAGGGCACAAATTTATGAAATCATTGCATTGTCATCGGTGCTTGACAGGTGTGCAAAGTTTGAATGAAATCTGGTCGTTTAAAGTGGGTCAAAATCGCGCTATAAGGAGTCGGTCACAAACAAACATACAAACAAACATACAAACCAACATACAAACATACAAGTGAAGCTAATATAAAGCGTGTAAAAAGGAATTTGGTGATGAATTTCTGTAAATGATTGTGAGAACCACATAGAAATCCGTTGTGTAGTTAAGAAGAACCGCAACGCAATCACACAGCCAAACATGAAAACCGACTCATTTATAAACAAAACAATTCCAAAAACAATATATTCTAAAACTATTTTGCTGTTTAAAATGCATTATTTTTGCATCATTCGCCGCCTGCACATCTGTGACTTCGTTATCAGTATCACGCATCGCATGAAGTGGGTCTTCTGACCTCTCACTTCACACATGAGTCACAGCACACAGTGTTACATAAATGTGTTAATAAAAAACATTATTTATGCGTAATTCATGCACGGGTTTCGTCCATTAGTTTGTGATATGTTTCACTGTTGGAAAACAGCTGTTTTTAAAGTTCTGTGTGGTTGATTTCTGGAGCTCTTCGCTAGATAGATAAAGATGCATGGGTAGATCGAAGGTTAAGCTGCGCTAGATGCGGTCGTTTCATGGATGAGTGACCATTCATCCGGTAGTGGACGTTTTTCAGCTGCAGCTTTGCCACTGGGTTGGCAACAGTCATACCTGCGATGTATCAATATATATGGCTGTTGTACTACCCAATATTTTGTACTCTGCCGAGACATGGACACCGTACCGACGTCACATTCAACAATTGGACCGATTTCATCTCAAATGCCTACGTACAATTCTCAACATTCATTGGTCTGATCGAGTGCGCCATACTGAAGTATTGAGACGAGCAAATGTGGGAGGCATCGAGGCGTATCTCATGAGAAGGCAACTTCGGTGGTGTGGCCATGTGGCGCGCATGTCGGAGCAGAGAGTGGCGAAGCGCATCCTATATTCAGAACTTCAGGAGGGCAAGCGGAAGCATGGCGGCCAACTCTTAAGATTTAAGGATGTGCTTATGCGACACATGAAGGGATGTGACGTAGATCCATCTCAGTAGGAAAAGCTTGCGTCTTACCGCAGAGAGTGGAGGTCACTGGTACACCAGAAAGTTTCTGACTTTGAGACTCGTCGGCTTTCAAAATTAGACTCTAAGCGTGACGAACTAAAAGCCCGACCACCAGCGGCAATCAATTACAATTATGTTAATGGTGCTCTCACGTGCCCACTCTGTACAAGAATTTTTGTAAGCAAAGGCGGTTTTGCTAGCCGCATGAGAGCCCATGATAGACGCCAGTAGGTTTGTAATGAAACGGTCGCCGTAGGCGAAAACGGCATGGAAGGATTATTATTATTTATTATTATTACCTGCGATGTTTCTGGTATTGCTGATGTCTATAGGCGGTGGTTACCGAGAATCAAAATGAATGACGTGCGATTGGAGATACTTATATACAACAATATCTGAAGTTCCGTCTTTATAATCAGTTTGTTCTGCCCACCATGACGACTGAGACGCTGACGCGGCGCAGGAGGCTGTGTTTAGGCTCAGAGTTGCCGGGAGAGATATGGTTGGCATCAGGCTGGCACACCAAGTTCCACACGTTGAGATACGAAGCGAACCTTCGTTCGGTCTTCGATATTGGATAGCGTATTATGGAACTCAAATGGATTTGGACAGGACACCCGGCAAGGCGCAAAATTGACAGGTGGAGTAAGATTGAGAGAGTGGCGTCCTAGAACTTGAAGACGAGATGTCGGGTGTCGGATGACGAGTTGGGTGGATGATATTGCTGCCATCGCGAATGAAACCACTGCAGCAATGTCGTTTGCACTCAAGAGCGTGGGAATATGCATAAGACAAGAGACCTATTTTTAGCAGTAGGTGAAGAAGGGTCAGTGGATGATGATGTCCTGCAATGGACTGGCAATCTTGGATTCGATTCACAGATCGGGCAAAGTATTATTGGGTTTTCCCATTTGGAATTGCTGAGTTAGATCACAGAGTATAAATGCTGGCGGTGTGAAAGGTTACTTGTGCCTTTATATCCACATGCATCGCCGAATAGTTTTCAACACGAAATACAGCATAGAATTTGGGAGTGATATTTTAAGAGCTCAAATGTAATTTATGGATACTACCTACTCAAATATTCGACAGTGATACATAATCACGTTAACAGTTTCATAAATTATTTATTGAACATTCACGGGCCAGTCGTGTGAATAATATCAAGTTTGTTTTAGCAATTTAACCTTTGTATACATAGTATTGGTAGGTACTTATAATATTTATTTTTAATTTCACACGATGCAGGAAAACGTATTGGGAAACACCACAGTTGTGAGTTGATAATATGCTTTTGCATACCTATATGTTGATATTCCAGCATCAATTCTAAAGGACATGAGGGTCTACTGAAAAACATGTGCTTCGTGAGTGGTATTGGGTATTTCCATCTGGAATTTTTCGTTCCGTGTTTTTTGAGCCTGTTATTTTTTTAGTCACACTAGCAGCTCCTTAGGTGATGCGTATATATCAAAAAACTTGGAGAATTCATATGTCTATTCGATTTTAAAGCAGTTTTGTGATTTTCATAATTTTTGCTGGCATTCAGAGTGTCTCTAAGACTAGGTTTTTAAAGACTGGGCACTTTGTCTACGCTGTGCCCTGTTTATGCCCGGTTGTTGGCAGGATTGCAATTCTTGACAGGCTGTCCCCCATATTACATGGGGCTTAAATATAACATGCGAAATGTGGGTGAACTGTGGGTACACCTTTGCATTGAAAGCATGGTACCTACGCAATTAACTAGCTAACGAGGTAACTTTTAAAATAAAAACCCAAGTCTTTAAGAAATACCTAATATTTTTTTCATAGCGCTTTACCTTTGTCAGTTACTATAATTCAAAAGGGCTTAACATATTTTTGTTACTATGTCTTTAAATAAAATATATATCTAGGTACGAACAATTGTTCAAACAATGACATTGTTGGCACGCTCCGTTTACAATGCACTGACGTCCTTATTGCCCAAAGTTAGCTTGTAAGAATCCATCTTACAAACAAGATAAGTGCTAGATAATATACATACCTACATTTACTCCCGTGAAAAAGCACCATTCCATTTCTTCGCGTGAGTGTCATAACAGACGACTAAGGGACTTACTAGAGAATGGGCAGCGGCGTTCTCTATGCATTTTACCAGCATATTTCGATCGCCAACCTGCCTGCCTAGCGAGGCGATTATGGCAAATCCTCCCAAATTGGGGGAGATCTATGTCCAGCAGTGGATATCTTACGGCTGAATTGATGATGATACATTAACTGAAATAAAATGAAATGTTTATATCTGTAAGTAGATCTTATAAGACACTTTTACATGTCAACATTTTTTGGTCGATGTTTTTTAAAACTAGATGGCGCCGGCATTTCCTAGCTGACTGTTCCCTGAGAAGAAACGCAGAAACAAACTCAGAGGTCATGGTCTCTTTTAAAGTCCAAACATTATATTATTAGAATTTTATGTGAGTATAACTATGCAGGGCAATGTCTGGAGGAGCCTTTTAAAGAATGAGCCATTGCAGCTTTGAGCTGACCTGTCCCAACAGACGGCATGTATGTTTCAGTCAACTCATGCCTACTTCTTATGGGGGTAGACATATGAAACTACAGAACGGCCTGCTACGATTCCTACATACTCCTATTGCTTCGTTTACGTTCCACGCCGATTGCGCGTAGTACGCCCTGACCTTTCTGAAGGACATCACCAATAAGGTCACTATACTTAAAATTGTAACTAAACACATGTTATTGTTTGTTTCAGTCGTCGGAGGATCGCTTCGCTGGCTACAAGGGAGTCAGAGATATCACCATCAAGAAGGTGAGAACACTTTTATTTTAATCTTATCCTAAAAATGCCTGATAAAGTTGAAAATTATGGGAAACACAAAATGTTGGGAAGGGGTAGTAAATAAATAAGGGTAAATAAAAATGACCGAACCCCCCACCTGACCAAGTTGTGACGGGAGCGGTTATCTGGTCTCTTAATCTATTAAGAGATTTCTAGGTGAGCCATGATGGCTCGCTGTAAGATTTCTGCAAGCTCCACATAATCAAAAGGATAACGACTCTTTAGTCAGTTTCTCAGCTTCGTTTGTCAAAGTGTTACCGAACGAGCGGTCTACTGTAGAAGACGAAAAGTAAAATACCACGCATATTCAGTCGTTCATTACTAATCAGTCTCCAGAAAATTCGTTATATTTTTCATCGTCTTAGGAGTTGAATGACGAATAATGACTTTTTCAAGGCCCGCCCAGGAGGTGGCGGGTCTCATACTTATGTGATGGACTAGTCTTCAGGTGGAGACTGCCTTGAAACGTTTGTTTGTATTGTATCGAGTTTTTATAAAGCGTAACTGTAGTCGCAGCAAGCCGAGCCGCTCGATGTGACGATCGCGAGCGCATGTTTACAAACTTGTCATACAGGTTGATGCAAGCACAACGTATCTCGTTTTACTCTCTTTTTGAAAATAAAAATACATTTTTCAAAGTAAATGTACACAAATCCTCTACGTCCGCCATTCTGAATAAAAATGGAGCACGCTTGAGTCAAGTGCTCGAAGCAAGCGTTTGCCACGTTTTGTAACCAAAAATGGAGTGCGCTGGAGCCATGTTCTCGTAGCGAGCGTTCGCAGCGTGAAGTGTATCGCCGATTTGTAACCAAACTCGCTTCAAAGATACATTACAAAAAAACATAGAAAATCAGTCTCCTTTCGGTGGCAATAGATGAGAGGCCTTTGATAATCTATTATAATATTTAATAATCTAATATTCCCAATACGCAATATTCCAGGGTCCATCCGGTCTCGGCATCATGATCATCGAGGGTCGTCACACGGAGGCGGGCCGAGGTATCTTCGTGTCAGACCTTCAAGAAGGCAGTGCAGCAGAACAGGTCAGTAGATACTCTTGACTCCTGTGTGGTTTGCCCTATATCAAAAACATAAAATAAGCAAGGCGCGAGGCGAATCAGGAACAAATCGTCTTGTCTAACATAGCTCCTAAAATGACATGTATTTCAGACCTCTATTCAGCGCACTTCTCCTGTTACACGACACTAAGTAAATTAATAAAAATCTTCCCACATATTACCTCTAACAATAGTGATATTATACCAACCCGGGAGTTATCTTTGTATGCACTTACTTAGAGCATACAGGTGTAATTGTCGGTTGTTACCACATTTCATTCAAATCGTCAAACAAGTCTCTGTGAGTTAGCTTCATCCCCTCGAACACCTTCCATGGGTCCAGAACCTAAGGGCTACAATATTTCAAGGCGGAAGTGAAGAAGGAAATTTTCCTATATTTTTAGGAAATTTTTTGAAATTGCAATGAACTTTTAGGGTAGATTTGATAATTTTATTCTCTATTTAAGTCAGAACCTGACTCTGACCGGCAAATTGCAATAAATTTAAGAAAATGTGTCTCCCCCCCCCCCCCCCCCCCCCCTTATGGTTTTGTAAACAACTTTTATCATGAAACCAATAAAAATTCCAACAAAATCCAGAAAGCGGTCGGATAATAACAGGTAGGTAGGTAGGTAGATAGGTAGGCAGGTAGGCATGTAGCTTTAGGTATAAACATTTATTAACTAGTTGACTAGGTATTCGTACGTGTTTATCTCACAAGGTTTTAAGAATACAGGAAGTATCCTAATAAATTTAGGTAGGTACCTACCTATAATTGCTCCTAAAATGATAATATATAATACTGGCAATACTAGTGCATATAAATATTTTGAAAATATCAAATTAATATTATTATGTTATGTTATGGACATCGAATATTGATTTTTGTTCTAACAAACTTAAACCGAATAAGCTAATTATGGGTTTTGCCAATCTTGGACTATCTGTCAGTGACAAAAATGTTTCTTATTGAAATTGTTGAAGATCTTTGAGAATGTCATTACATAATTACGTGGCGCAAAATAGTGACGAAAAACATCGTGAGGAACATCTACCAACTCGGACTGGACTCGCGTGGTGGATTACAGTTACAGAATCTATAGTGCAACAGGTAGCGCGTTACATCAACGCGACCCAGACATCCCTAATGTTAAGTTTAAATTAATGTCTTAGCGTCATTTCAAAATTTAATAAAGATACAAATATGAGGTTATTATTAAAACCCTAAATAACGGAAATCTGGAGATGACATCATTAATTCTCTTCACAAGACAAGTACCTATACTTATCTAATTACATTTAAAAAACTCGTTCCCTTAACCACAGTATAACAATAATTGACAAAAACCTAAACCTATTAAAAGTACAAACACAAATAATTTAAAGCCTACAGGTAAATGGTTACAATTTTAAATAAACCATGACTAAGAAGGCAGTGATATTGAACAATACAATGACATTGTTAAATTAATTTATATTTAGCTTATGAGGCGGTAGGTTTGTTACATGCCCATAGCCGTGAAAATCACTACGAAAGAACTTTGCCCGTTTGTCATATGAATAGGGAACTGTTGGTCTGTTCTGTAAAAATATCACCGTCAAAACTAACACATCCACCCGACACGATATTATATCGAGACACGACGTCGCAACGTGTCACGATGCGATGTCGTGTCGTGGAAATCTAAGACATGTATCTTATAAACTCATAAACACACCGTGTTTCAATACGCTGCACGCGGCACGTCGTCGTGTTGTGAAAACGACTAATGTACGTACTATAAGGTCAAAACACATACGACATTGCATCGCGGCACGTTGCGACGTCGTGACGCCAATTTTTACATAGTATCGTATGTTATTGTTTGGCTGTCAACATAGTTCTCAGTTCTCACGTAAAAACAGAGGTCAATCCCTGGTTTTAAGTGGAATTACATCTTAATGCAAGGTTATTAAAGGCACAAAACACAACCCATATCATCCTTCTGGTTTCTTATTTAATTTGCACCCTAAAATAAGTAAACCATAGGGAAGTGGGCTTTTTTAAAATAGGCGTAATTAAAATAGGCATACACTTTTTTAACTATGGTATCTCGCAGGTCCACCTAGGAAAGTGGTCTTAAAAACTAAGCGACTAAACGCTATGTGCTCCCGTATATCGGGCATGGACTCGGCTTATGGAGAGGGGGGGGGGGGGGGCAGCAAGGATCAGACTGTATCGTTAGTTTAAGCTACGCACCTGTACTGAGCTTCGCTTAGTATAAAATGTGGACAGAATCCTCCACTTCGACCTATGTCAAGCTACGCAATGCGTGTTGTCAAAGGTAGTCATCGCTCAGTTGCATTAGCGAATCTCTCCATGCACATGGGATTTATTTTACTAAAATGTATTTTTATTTGTTTTCAGGGAGGACTGCAGATTGGTGATATGCTGTTAGCAGTAAATAGAGACTCCTTACTGAACTGCAGTTACGATGCAGTAAGTTTCAAAGGCTTTTTTTAAACCCACTAAACCACGATGCATCCATAACCCATTAAATACATAATCCCGTTTTTACTGATGATACAATGAATTCAAAGGTCAAAGACACTGTCAAAGAGAACAAATATCATTTTCATCATCAGTTCAGCCCGGAATCAACCACTGTTACAGGCTTCCCCTTTTTTCTACCATACTTCCCAGTTCCGTGCGTCCCTCATTCAGGTCTTTCACGCGAGTTTGACGATGACCCAACATGCTTCTGGACGGGTCCCTTGCGTCCCTCGTCCAAGGGTTTCCCGCCACTTTGACGATATCTTCAACCTAACGCACTTTTAGAGGGCCCTTCTTTCTTTGGCCTAACTTTGGCCACCATTCGATTACAGCTTTACTCCATCGAGGAGGAGAAGCCATAAACATAAAATTTGACAAACATATCACTGCTACCTGTGATAAGCAGATCGAAAGACTACTTTCCAACTTATTTCCCATAATAGCCTTTAAGGCGAAATTAATAAGCGAAATTTCAGTCTTTGTCAAAACCACAGATTTAAAATCAATTATCATCATTATCATTCATCATTTCAGCCGAAAGACGTCCACTGGTGGACTTATCCGTCCCCAAATATAGGGGGGTTGCCATAATCGCCACACTTGGCAGGCGGGTTGACGATCGCAGTATGGTGGTAAAATGCATAGAGAACGCTGCTGCCGATTCTCTAGTAAGTCTATTAGTCGTCTTATACGTCACCCACGGGAACAAATAGGATGCTGCTATTATTTACGTCCGGCACCACACTGAACAACATTTCAACCAGCTTACAGAAACATTTCACATTCATCAGTTTGTCTTTCAAAATCTTTACTCAATACTCAACCGCAGTTCCTAGCTAATCTATCTGCTTTATCCTTCCAGGCTGCAGCGAAGCTAAAGCAGACAGAAGGCGTGGTGGTGCTCACGGTGTGTACTCCGAACCTGAAGGAACCAGGAGACGAGTCCAACGCCACCACCCCCGGCACTCCTGGGGCTGGTGAGTTCACTTATTCATTACTATATTAAGGCCGAGATTAACTAAAGATACCTACTTAATCAGGCTTTGGGTTGAATAATTATGTCCCCGTCCCTCTGTTCTGGACTGCTTTGTTGGTCTAGTAGTCGCAACAGCTACTGCTAAACATGAGGTCTTGGGTTTGCATCCCAGGTCTGGCAGTGTTATAGGGTTTTTCTGTCGGGATTTTTTTTGGGCCCGGTTGAAGGCTCGCCCTCTTTTACATGGGACTTAACATAACTGGCGAAAAGGCGTGATATTCCCGTCCCTTTCTCGCATCTGTACATTTTACTGTTGTGCGACCTTAACAGAAATACCGTTGAGGAATCGAAAGCTGACAAACTGTGAATCGATCGACCTTGTAATAATATATTTGGCGTAAATGTGAAATAATAATAACTATAATATGTTATGCTTACATGTATTTTGACTAAACTGAATGAGAGAATATTGAAAATAATTATTTATTTTAAATAAATATTTTATTATGTCATTTGAAATTTGACAGAAAATTACAATTACAGGCACTTTTGAATTGTCAAGGAGATGGTCAGTCAGAAAAATGAAGGTAGCTGCCCATACCATAGCGTAGTTAGGTAACTTGGTAGGAGAAGAACGATCTAGCAACCATAAATTGGTCGCATCTACCGAGATCTTTAGAAAAACCTTCTCACAGCAGGTAGCTGTATAAGGCATTGTCATAAATGGAATAACTTATAATTTTATGGAGGCCCATCAGGTCCCGGAGGCACGTCCCGTCCAGCCAGTCGGAATGCCAACGACGCCCTCGCAGCCAGCAGACCGCAGACACCACGACCGACACCCTCACCTGTCAAAGGTATGTAGAATATAGCGCAATGGAGCAAGGTTTATTTTCCCTTGCTACCAGCAGGCCACAAGCCGAGTTTCTCAATATAAACCCGGAATCTGGATGCCGGGAGTGTGTGATTTCGTCCAGTTAGTTATAAATGAGACTTAAAAATCAATATGCCTACACTATCCCTACTTTTTTTTGGGGTTGGCTTCCTGTCTAACTGAATGCTGCTGAATACTATTATTTTACATGGAGCGAATCAAACAACCCAATAACTGTGTAACAATACCCCAGTTGAGATTGTTTATCACAACCGCAGGTTTCTGACTATCCGTAACGTCTACAAAACAAAACCAATGGCATAACGTGCTTTTTGAAGGGTCTTGATGGTCACCAATACACGATACAACCTTTTTTTTTGGTGTCGATGGAAATTCATCTAATGACGAAGGATGTCTCAGACTTTTACTGACTAAAGCCCCGGGTGGGTTACTTCAGTTGCCTATATGCCAGGGCCACGGTAACTCTTACAATACAACCTTGGCAAGCATACCTTTGCTCTACCCATGTAGTTAGTATACCTCATCCTAACTCTTCAGGAATAAGTTGCCATTTTTCAGTTGAACTTAATGAATGTGTTGTGTCTTCATGTATTTCCAGTGGAACCACCTCCAGACCCTGCCACAGCACCAATCGCTCCTAACGCGGACACCGTCATAGAGATCGCCTCCGCCAACGAAGTGCTAGGAGTACTGCTGCTGGGAGGCAGCGATACGTTGATCAATGTGAGTACTTTACAGTCCTCCACCTCATCATCATCTTCCTGCCCTTGTATGGAACAAGGACAGGAACGTTATTTGGGGTCAACCCAGCGCGTTTTCTTCTTGTATTCCCTGCTGCTGCGCAAGCATTCTCTCCTTTTACATTAATATTCCTCATACAATCCATGAATCGTTTCTTTGGCCTTACATGCAACAAAATGTATAGTCATATTCATTCATATTCATATATTTTACGTTCCACAAGGTAAAAATAGGTGTTAACAAAAAGCTTAAAGCTAAGAACCGTTGTAGACCCTGTTAGGGCACAGCAAAAGGTATTGTTTAACACATTATTATTTCTAAAAGTTAAATAAAGAATAAATCAAAATCTTAGTAACCAGAAATTAAAAATTTAAATTATAAAAATTTGAGTAATTGGATTCGAATAAATTAATTGCAATAAATAAAAAATAAATCAAAATCTTAGTAACTAAAAATTAAAATTATGCAGAATTAAGAAATCGTTTATAACAAGCCCCTGTTAACCAAAAACTATTGACAAGCTGAATGATTTGGACCGTTGTCTATACTTTAGCATACATTTGAGACAGATGGTTAAGATCCCCAGAAAGTTTGAACTAAACCGTAATCATACATTTCTGGGCCAGTTCCTGATGCCTTCCGAAATTGTGAACAAAACGTCTGGGCATTACAATTACACGGGACTACGCTATCAGAATTCTACATAGAGTGACACTTGCTGTAGAAAAAACATGTTTTCTTCCACAGCCTCATTATGTCAATCGAGTTGAACTCCCTTCCAAGAAAAGTAGTGAAGAAGAATCACCCGTACGAAACTTTTCCAAATCAACTTGGCCTGAGCCCTGAAGTGCACTGGATTTTCAACGCAATGTATAGCGCCGAGAGTATAAATGGAACAGTGTTTTTTGTACCGCATTGGATGCATTCTGTCGGATTCTCTAGAACCTCAACGCCGAGAGCTGAAAATCCATTACTTCATAAAAATTGGCGCGGGAAAACATCGCTAGCCGGATATAAGGGCTTAGTCAATCTATAATTTCTTAACGCCCTTCATATTCCTGTTGCAGGGAGCTGCAGCAATTATCCTAGATGTCTACAACAACGGTGCGATCGCGAAGGACGGTCGACTCAAGCCCGGAGACCAGATCCTCGAGTGCAACGGCATAGCTATCACCAAGGAGATGGCGCATGAAAGAGTCTGTCTTACCATCAAGCAGAAAACTGCTAAGGTACGTGATCTATGTAATATTTCTAAATCAATTTGCCTAGCTTTTTCCCAACGATATTGTAGTCGTCTTCTAGTTTAATCTGATGAAGCTGAAATTTACATGGAGTAACTACTGACCTCCACAAGCCAGTTACTGGGTAACACAATAATACAACCAACACAACGTTATCTGATCCCAAACTAGGCAGAGCCTGAACTATGGCAACCTGCAGACAACTGATAAACATACTTATAATAGGTTGGGGAAAAAGTTTCTTCGCATTTTTTAAGAAAATTCAAAACATTTTTTAATAAAGTTTATTTACATTTAACTAAAGTATGTAGGTACCATTTTGTTCGATAACTTTTTGCCATCTTGTAGGTAGGGACATGATCCCATTGCTATAGAAATTTTGGGACTTCTGGTCAAAATACCGCGACAAGTGGTTTTGGCAGTCCTCTCGTGATGTTAACCTGACACTGCCTAAAGAATTCTGAAGAGACCGAAACAGGTGGAAATCTGAAGGTGCAAGGTCAGGACTATACGGCGGATGCATTAACACCTCCCAGCCAAACTCTCTTAATTTTTGTTGGGTGGCTAAAGATCTGTGAGGTCTAGCGTTATCATGATGAAAAACCACACCCCTTCTGTTGATTAATTCCGGCCGCTTTCTCTCAACTTCTTGCTTTAATCTCATCAGTTGTTCGCAGTAGAGTTCAGAATCGATGGTCCTGCCTGGTGGTAACAGCTCATAATGAATAATGCCCTTCCAATCCCACCACACACACAGCATCACCTTGTTGCGAGTTAACCCGGGTTTCGCCACAGTCTGTGAAGCCTGACCGGCCTTTGACCACGACCTTTTTCGCACGTTCTTGTCATACGTGATCCACTTTTCATCACCAGTTATCAGCTTCTTCAAAAATGGTTCGGTTTCATTACGTCGTAATAAAGAATCACAAATGAGTACACGGTTCATTAGGTTTCTTTCAGTGAGCTCGTGAGGTACCCAAATGTCGAGCTTTTTTGTGTACCCAGTTTTTTTCAAATGCGCCAAAACTGTTTTGTGGTCAATTTCCAGTTCTTCAGCTACGTCGTAACTACTGGTATGCCGATCTTGCTCCACTTTTTCAAAAATGGCATCCATTTTATCCGTAATAGGGCAATGCGACGTGCATCTTTGACATCAAAATTTCCGGATTGAAAACGCTTAAACCAAATTTGTGCTACTCTCACAGACACTACACTAGGTCCATAAACATCACAATTTTTTTTCGCGGCTTGCGTTGCATTTTTACTTTTTTTGTAGTAAAATTTTAAAATGTATCGAATTTCTTCATTAGATTCACTCATCTTGACGGTACGAAAAACAAATGAAAATCACACATTTTCCTAATTTGAATTTGGAATTATGTTCTTTAAAATTTAAACTTTCAATGATACCAAAACCAGCCAGATACAAATAGATTTTATTACAAGTTCATACATACTATAATGCGAAAAGACTTTTTCCCCAACCTAATATATGTCTAAATACATACATATTATAGATTAAGGTCTTCAACCAGTGCGTCCTGCCCGTAATGACATACGGTGCCGAAACGTGGACACTGACAGTTGGGCTGGTCCACAAATTCAAGGTCGCTCAGCGCGCTATGGAGCGGGCTATGCTCGGATTCTCTTTGAAGGATAAAATCAGAAACGAAATTATCCGGAAAAGAACTGGAGTTACCGACATAGCTCGCAGAGTAAACAAGCTGAAGTGGCAGTGAGCTGGCCATGTCTGTCGAAGGACCGACGGCCGGTGGAGAGGACGAGTCCTGGAGTGGAGACCGCGTATCGGCAAGCGTAGTGTGGGACGCCCCCCAGCTAGATGGACCGACGACCTTAGGAAAGCGGCTGGGGCAGACTGGATGTGGAAAGCGGAGGGCCGGGTTTTGTGGCGCAACATGGGAGAGGCCTATGTCCAGCAGTGGTGGGGATCGAACCCGCGACCTCAGTTGTAGCAGTTAGGGTCACTAACCACTAGACTAACAGGCCAGTCGAATACTTCTTAGTAGGACTGATTGCCTGTCTTTTAGGTCTCTGACTAGACTAACAAAAATCTATGAATAAGAGTCTGACTGAACCAAGAGTTCAATAGATGGACACCAATCTACGAGTTGGCCGCGGCACGCATAGCTTACCTTTTGATCAACGTGTTCGGCTGCTATTATTTGATCATAATTATTTATTTGTTTAGATAGTAGGTACATAAGATAAAGATGGTTACAAAATTGTGATCCTGGTACTATCTACCTTAAATTACGCATGCAAATATTGACAAACAATTTTAAATAATATCATATTAAGAAAACATGTCAGTAAAATTAACATTGTCAAAAAAAAAAAAAAAAAACTCACGAGCATATCAAAAAAAGAAAGGAAGAACGAAGAAAGAAAATACGTTTAATTGTGAAAAAATAATAATAATAAATTGTTTATTAATAAAAAAGGGTCACATTTACAATAAATACGTTAAACAATTAAAATAGAGCAGATTTGCTAATTTGCCTGAACTAGGTAGAACCTGTGTTTCAGGCTACAAATGCACAAATTCTTATAATGTAATAAATTAACAATGTGTAGTAATAACTAAAATTAAAACTTAGGTAACAAAAGTAAAATAGCGAGTTAGCGGTTTTATTTGCAGACAACTAGTAAATCTTCTGTCTGTGCATAATCTATGGTTAGTAAATATTGAAGTATTTTTTTTTTACAGCTATAGTAGTTTAATTTATAGATACTTAGTTTTCTATTTAATCTATTGTACAGAAATGGGCCTAAAAATGTATAGAATCTTTCTACAAAGACATGTTTTGAGGTCTCATTTGTTATACATACTATATCATTCCGTCTCTTGTTAGTATTGTCAGCAGAGTAGGTAAGCATGGTGTGCTGTTTTAATACTAACTGCATAATGAAAAGCTGCCGAACAGTCAGCACGTTGCAAGTTTTATAAAGTAGATCTGTGGGAAAAAAGAAGGGATGGAAGTTTGCTACCTTCAAAATTGCTCTTTGAGCTCTTTCAAGCGGAAGCAAATTCGTTTTTGGTGCACCGCCCCAAGAAGTGATACAGTATTGAATAATAGATTGACATAAGGCCAAATAAACTTGTGTGATTAATTTTTTGTCTGCTAATGTTCGTAATTTCTTAAAAACATATATAAGTTTACGCACTCTTTTACTAAGGCTTTCAATATGTATTTTAAAAGAGAGTGTTTCGTCCATTATAACCCCCAGGTATTTAATGTTGCTCGTTTTGATGATAGAAGGACAATTACACGTACTAACTGCACAGTTTTCGCATTTATGGGCATATAGATGAGGGTTAGTAATGTTAGGTTGAGGTTTGCGCATGGAGAAGTGAATATATTTTGTCTTGTCGGCATTTAATGTTAATAAATTGCTTTGAAGCCAGTTAGTCACAGAATTTAATCCTAATTGAGCGACTTCGAACAGTTCGCTTCTGCTTTTTGCGGTAAATATTAACGCCGTGTCGTCGGCATATGATATTATTTTACCGTGTTTAATATTTAGATGACACAATTCATTCATATAAATTAGGAATAGTGTGGGGCCCAGAATACTCCCCTGGGGTACACCGAAACTAGTATTTTTCTGTTCATTACTCATAATATTATCTATTTTAACACATTGGTACCGGCCGTCTAAATAGTCAGTAAAAAGTTTCAGCGGCGTTCCTCTTATTCCTATGGTTTCTAATTTGTTCAGAAGAAGAGAAACATATACCGTGTCGAATGCCTTGGCTACATCGAGGAAGACTCCCAGGGTCTGGTGCCCTTTGCCAAGTTCTAGTGAAATATAATCAGTCAGGCTATGCACCGCATCGGCAGTCGATAATTTCGCTCTAAAACCAAATTGCGCAGGGGAATAAATGTTGTTTTTTTCTAGGTAATTAACTAGTCTAGTGTTTATAATTTTCTCTAGTATTTTTGAAATCGACGGTAATAAGGATATTGGCCTATAATTATTAACTACGTCTTTACTACCGGATTTAAAGATAGGGATTACAACTGCCTTTTTTAGGCAACTCGGGAAAATTCCTTCGGAAAGACAGATTCGAAAAATATGCGTTAAGGGAGGTATCAAAATATGCTTAAAAAGTTTAAGGATCTTATTGCTTATATTATCCCAGCCAGCTGCACAATCATCGTTTAGCCCGGAAATTATTCGGGATATTTCATCTTCATCAGTGTCCAACAGAGCAAAAGAGTTTGAGATACGGCTATTGCTTGATTTTTGGACAGATGATTGGACGTTATATTGTGAAATCTGCTCAGCAAGAGTTTTCCCAACATTTATAAAAAAGTTATTTACATTGTTAGCTGTTATGAGTGGTGACGAATTTGCAAGTAGTAAACTCGAACTTGATTCACGCTGTTTTGACATATTGGTGATATTTTTAATACTTTTCCAAAGTTGTTTGCTATTTTTACCCGCTCTATTTATTTGTTTTTTATCGTAATCAGTTTTTACCTTCTTTAAGAGATTGTTGCAGAAGTTCCTGTATCTTTTATAAGTAGTTTGAATTATAACATTATCAGGGTATCTCTTAGTTTTCTGATGAAGTTTATCCCTTTGTCTTATACAGCGAATTAATCCAGAAGTAATCCACGGTTTTATATTATAAAGTTTCTTATTTATTGTAGAAACTGTCGTGTTATGTAATATTGCTTGTTGGACCTGTTTTATTAAGTACAATAAAGCCAAATTAGCGTCAGCAGTATTGTAAACTACGCTTAAGTCTATGTTGCATAAATCACGTTCGAGTTTGTTTGTATTTAATTTGCTAATTGTCGGAGGACGATTTAGCTTAGGCAGCGATAAATTTAGTGTTAGTAGAACTGCGTGATGGTCAGTAATTGTTGAGTTAGTAACAAGCGTAATATATGATAGGCTAGTTTTGATCATCATATGATCTAAGCAGGAACCGCTTTGATGTGTAGGCAATGTGTGAGCGGGAAGAAAACCATGGTATAAACAGATGTTAAGGTAATCCTGGATTCCTGCATCGCAGTTCTCAGAACCAATATTTATGTTTAAGTCACCTGTTAGTATAACATTCTTAAATGAACTGAGTGCTTGGAGAATCTGGTTTAAGGATTTGTTAAAAGAATCTAAGTTTCTAGCGGAAGGGGACCTATACATAGCGATTACCGCTGTAATTGTACCAATTTTGATGACTAAGCAATTGCTCATGCACTCTTGTAGACTATGTTCTTCGACTGTGACCTTTAATGATTCCTTAGCAAATACTACGATACCGTCATTTTGATTATGGTTTACTGTGGAATGTAATACGTTGTACCCAGGTATTACTGGAATATTATCGTAGCGGTTGGCTAGCCAACACTCGGTAAGTACCATTATATCACAGTCAAAGTTAAGTCTGTGAAGAAAAATGTTAAAGTTATCTATGTTTTTAAAAATACTACGAATATTTTGAGTTAGTACAGTTAGTGAATTTTGATAGTCGGAAAGATATTTTATGCAGTCCTCAACGTCACATGTCTTTGATACTGTTAAAAATGTATTATCAATATCTGTAATTAATTTATCATCCATATTTAACTATAAATAATAATAAAAATTAAGTCGGAAATATAATCAAATATACGGCGCTCTTAGGCGCCTTCATAATCAATCGAATTAATATACCTGTATTCGGCAGCTTTTTTAGCCGGACAATCTGTGTCTCCCGTTTTGTGGTTGGCTTGTTTTTTAAAACGAGAGCACGTAGCACATTTAGGCGGGTTGGCTTTCTTTGCGCAGTCTTGTGTTGAGTGTCCTTCTTCAGCGCAATGCCCACAGGTGGGGACAGTTAGTTTGCAAGTCTTGGCTGCGTGACCGTACTGCTGGCAGTTGTAACATCTAGTTACCAGAGTGAAGTCTCGTACCGGGCAGGACGTCCAATTTATAAATAGTCTATCCTGTGTGATGAGGGCCTTACGAATTACGGCTGGAACATCTATAATAAAGTTGCAATTATCTGCATCTTTCCTACCGGACTTGTGACTCAGTTTTACAGAGGACAAAAATATATCTTGGGACATAGTCGGCAGTTTTTCAGACAAGTTCTGTTCGAAAATACATTTGAAAACTTCATTTTCAGCCATTGAAGTGGGCACTCCTATGACTATAATGCGTGGTTTGCGTTTTTGAGGATCATCTACGGTAAGGCCTGACGAAGCGAGTTGTACTTTTTGCCTTAGCTTATCGAGGTCATCTTTGGTCTCAGTGCTGATTATCAGGCCTCCTTTTCCTATTTTGCGCACGCCTCGAACTTTTAATTTCATTTCTCCGGGACTTATAATTTTCTGGACCATGTTTTTGGTTTCATCACTGGTTATCGAGTTATCACAGGGATAAATCGCCACGGAGCTAAGATTATTGGGGCGCACAAAGTTGTTGGACCCCTTCTTCACCATATCGGCAAAAGATGCAGTAGCCGCACCCTGTTTCGAACAGGACTCCTGAATTGTTCGGTTCATCTCGGTAAGGCAGTCAGACAGGTCTCGAGCTTCGGCCATTGTTTTTAGAGAGGCATGGGTCTGTATGGCTTTTTGCTTAAGCGACTGGTATTGAACAGCCATTTGCGCAGCTCCATGGCCAATTTTGCGGCAGAGACTACTAATTTTTAACTTCTGCTCAGAGTTTAGTTTTCCTTCAGAAGTAATAGCACATACCTCATTGAGGCACTGCTCAATAGAACCCATCCAGGACTGGATCTCCGGAGTGGATACTACTTCAATACCCTCATCTTGGTCTTTTCTTGTTTGTCGCGGCGGTGTCGGTGCTGGGGCTGGTACCGGGATCGGAGTTGGTGTCGGTGGAGGGCTGCGACGTATCATCGCGCTCCGATTAAAGGGACTGCCTTCCATAAACCAGGAAAGATTAAAAAAAAATAATCCAATCAGTTCATTGTATTAACTTGTCACTTAAAATGTTTTCTGTATAATACTCTAATACACTAAAACTAGGTCACTATTTATGCGAACGTTCATTTATTTAATTATTAAAATGCATTGATGTG
Source organism: Aporophyla nigra (assembly GCA_947507805.1). Classification (NCBI taxonomy): domain Eukaryota; kingdom Metazoa; phylum Arthropoda; class Insecta; order Lepidoptera; family Noctuidae; genus Aporophyla; species Aporophyla nigra. The sequence goes on from OX382315.1 coordinate 19,531,707, forward strand.
CACGTCTGTATGCTTTGAATGCTTACGTTGAATCAAAAAGAATCAGTTGGGGGAAAATTTGAGTAACATCCACGCAAAACTACCTTTGCTCAGCATAATGCTATGATTTTATACGGAACAGAGCCTCAGTGCTGGTTTTCAGCGACAGTCGACGTTGACGGAATTATGTTAGCCGGTACACCATATGATATGATAATGACATCCATTATTCATTTTCCGTTAATTCATAATTATGCCTTATTGAACTTAAACTTTCCATTCAGCTGTCTAACTTTATACCTGCCCTTTTCAGCTAAAACTGACAGTCCATCGACCAGAGCCGCTGAAGTACGAGGAGATAGAGATCGACCTGAGCCGCAAGGCGGGCAAGCCGCTCGGCCTCACGTGCGTAGCGCCCGTGGCCGCGCCCGCCGTCTACATCGGCCAGCTCGTGAGTATGCGCCACTCACAGCCGCTCAACCTACAGGAGATAGATATAAAAAGAAAAACAAAATTCTGATCGAATCCATGACTTTATGGTCAGCAGAAGCACTTGTGACTGCTCAACCACCGAGTCAGCCACACATGTTATTAAAAAATTTCAAAAATTCTTGAGGGCCAATAAAACCTCTAAAAGGATATGTCACGCGATTTTGAACCATAAACTATGCAGCTAAGTGACACCTTCATTTCCAATATCTTGTAAGTGATAATCGTATGTGAACCTACTATAATTGGATGTTAAGGAGGAAGCAGGAGGGATGTTAGCAGATAGGAGAATGATGCTGTTAGTCTGTTTCGTATAATCCCTCGTTAATGGTACTGAGAGGTAAAATAGTGGTAGTTTTTTTTTTTCCTATAGCTTATTGCAAGGCGCAGGGAAGGCAGATCGCTTAAAATGTTGATGTCAGGGAAATCAGTCGGATGCAAGAAGCATAGGATTGGTTGTGGCGATTCTTAAGGTATGCCTTTGATCGTCAGTAGATGACTTTCGACTAAATGAATTAGCTAGTTAAATTGATCACATCGCTTTTTTAGGCTGTTTTAGTTTATTTTAAGTTGAACCACTAAGACTCATTATAATAAAAACTTTTTTACAAAAAAAAAACAACCGACTTCCTTAAAAACACTACAAAGTGAAAAATAACTTTAATTTCGGTAGTCGGTGTCTTAGGATCTGTATTTATGGTTTTTTTGCCACCGACTTCCGAAATTAAAGTTATTTTTCACTTTGTAGTGTTTTTAAGGAAGTCGGTTGTTTTTTTTTTGTAAAAAAGTTTTTATTTTTAAATTTTTAGTTGTGGTATTCACCCTGCACTAATTCCAAACAAACAATGCATATTTATGCGATAGCAGAACTCGCGGTTGATTTCCTGTCATTTTTTAAAGAGTTCCGGTGTCTGTCTCCCGAACTCATCATCAGATCTATATGAAAATTATATGGGACCATTTCGGAATAAACCCCTTTCGAACAAAAAAAGAATTTTGCAAATCCATCTATACCGGTTGACATTTTTTACCGTCTCGACCTTCATATGGTGTGTTGTGTAACTAGAATAGAAGGCAGGAAGGCCTTCAGATTCATCATAGGTGACTAAAGGAGCGCGGGACGCGGGTGGACAGGGATGCGTGTGCGGCTCGTGCGCCTGCGAAAGATCAATGAGGCCGCCTATCGGCCGGCTTCAAAGGGTAGGACCGCGCTCCGAAATCAATGATACATGCCGCGCATTGAGTAGGGTGCGTATGATTTGAGTTTCAATAGATTTTAATATTTTTTTTTGGTTTTTTTTTTCCAAATTTCTGTTTTTGTTGTTCTAGTATGAAAATGTTACTTTAAATGTGTAGTATTTATTGCTAGATCAATTTAATTACATGTTATTCAAAAATAAAAATAATAAAAATTTCTATGCCAAAAGCTTCTATTCCGTTCACCTATTACCCCCATTTTTTTTCAAGACGATAAAAAAAGTCACCCAGTATATGACGGAGTTATGCCCGAACATACATAAAAAAAAACCAACCATGGCCAGGCCAAAATGATTAAGGCTGCTTTTTTTTTTATTAAGCAGACAGTAGAGTGGGTAAGAGCCCACTCTAGTGTCTGCTGAAGAATCAATTCTCGATGTCAACGAGTATGTCTATCTAGGACAAGATATCTTCTAACTCCTGATCGATAAGGAGTTGTACCTTCCATCATCAGCTCAACGGAATATAAGAATACAAGTAACGGTCTAAACGTGCCTATAATATTCAAAGAATTATCCCCTAACCTTCTAACCTTTCACTGTAAGTTCCTATATGTACTGTTCACCGATGAGGAGTTCCATGCGGTATCTTCGAAGACTATAATTAGTTCACCACGGATGGATAGATAGAACCAGCAATTATTTTTGATCTTTAGTACAATATCCAAATCACATTACGTGTACTGTTTGTTTTTGAGGAGTTCCTTCGTTTATCTCCCAAAGTATACATCAAATCTTCACAAAATTAATATGGGACCACCTCAGGAGTATACCTTTACGAATAAAAAAAGAATTTTCAAAATCGGTTGACAATTGGCGGAGAAATCGGTGAACATACATAAAAAAAAAAAAAAAAAATACATACAGTCGAACATATAACTTCCTCCTTTTTTTGAAGTCGGTTAAAAAGATAGAATGTTCTGATGACTATCTCAAACCTATATCCAAAAGTTGCCTTAGCCTTAAATCCAGAATCTTCTCATTCCAGCTTCCTGGCACCCCTGCAGACATGGACGGTCGCATCCAGAGAGGCGACTTCCTGGTCGCAGTCGATGGCAAGGACGTGTCGACAGCAGACCTCCTGGGTTGTGCCACCGCCCTTAAACTATGCGCCAACAAGGCCACCATTAAGGTCAAGCGGTTCAAGACAGTTAGGTAAATGTAGCGTAGAAGATGTTTTGGTGTCACCGTTTTACGGATCGAAAGACCAAAATTCTAAGGACTATATATGTGATGAATAGTTTACTGACTATAGAAGTGTTGTTTTCTTATTCGCTTAAGTAACTGAAGATAATACGGAAGATAAAGAAGGAGTTGTAAATATGAATCTGGAAAAAAGGGAATATTTGACGATCTTGGTAGGAAAGCCATAAAATTAAGGATTTGAACATCGAGGATGTGTGAGACCGAGCCTGGAGAAGAGACATCGAAAGATTTATTGAAAAAGGAAGAAACTTGAATGCATTTTATATACTATGTTTTTTTTCATACTACAAACTTGTGTGTCACATGTTAGTCGTATTTTTAGAGACAGACCACTTATTTATGTCGTTGATAGTGGTCCTACTCAAGATAAAGTCACTTTTGATGGTTTTATCTGCTGAAGAGATTACTCGAAATATTTATATAGATACTTACTCGAATATAACATGTTTATTTAAACTCTGACAGGTGTAAACTTTAACTTAGCAAACTGTGACACCAAAACTAGGATAACTAGTATAGATTCGATATTTTGCAGACCAAAATACTGTTGCAAAAAGATGACTTCTAATAAGGAAATTTAACTTCCATCCAAAAATATGAATGCTTTTATGTCCATAAAAAGAAACTGTGGTCTACTCCCTAAGCCCGAAGTACGCAGTTTCGGCCGAAAATACGGCCATTTATTAACGGCCTCTAATAGTTTGGGGTCGAACTAAGAACGAATGGCAAAACGACTTGACAGGTGTACTACCTTACTCGTAATGTGGTGTTGCCCGTTCGAAAAAAAATATTTGACACTTGTTTTGATCAACCACTTTCGTTTCGTTGACGGACATAGAGAGTAGACACCCTGCTGGGGTTTCAATTTGGGTAAGGGAAGCGATTTTGATCTGCAAATGTATCAGTTAATAACTTAAAATAAAATCTAGGCCAAATTTAATAATACTTACCTAGTTATTCAGTAGTTAACATCGGGTGTTGACAAGTGATTAGACAATAAATTACACTCATTCGATATATTCGTTTAGTTACACAGATTGCAAAATTTTATAAAGGCGTTTTAATAAATTATTTTAATTTGAACATTTTCACTAAAGGAACCACTAACATTGCACTTAGATAAAGTGTAATTTTAGTGGTTTTTGAAGAGCTACGATTGCGTTGATATTGCGACACCTATAAAGGGGCACATTCGCGATCACTTAAAGATTTACGTATAAAAAAGGTCGCGAATTTGCCCCAAAACATTCTGCTCTCGACTCAATATTAGAAATTGTTTTTTAGTACAAGTATTTACCATTAATTTCTCGCTGTATGATAAATAAAAAATATATTTTATTGGGCCAACGGTAATGGGTACCTACCCGTAGTTCATTTGATGATAATTTCCACCAATATCAGCGGATTTTTACACGGTGACAGTGAATGAGACGGCGGACGATTAAATGGCGACTAATTATAATGTTGCCAGTATTAATACTAACACCCTATGGGCCCTGATACCTGAAAATAAAATATTTTTATTTATTATTTATTAAAAAGCCGCTGCGTTTGGTAGAAATGATCATCAAATAGAATATACCCATTGTCATAATTTTCCCAAGGCACCGTATACGGAATACGTGTATAAGATTGTTTTTGTAGAATTTTTTTTTGTTTTTTTTTTTTTGTAAAAAAGTTTTGTGTCAGTTATGTTTAAGAGATCAAAAATATATGCCATTCAATTTTAAAGCTTAGTTTTGCTTAGTCTAAGATGATTTGAGATTTAGATTTATTTGCTAAGGCCGATAAAACCCTTGGTTTGTAGTTCAGAAGACGCCTCAGTATTTTAGATTTGCAGTTTTTAAGTACACCTTAATTCAGTACAAGAAAGTAGATTGTAGGAGTTTTAAATAGGGGGAAAGTTAACAGTCGTGTATTTATTTGCTATTATTTTATTTCTCTCTTTAGACAACAATGCGACAGTTAATGAAAACACTGGTAATGCTTTATGCATAGGAGTATTTTGAATCAAATAAATATTAAATCGAATTTTAAAACCTGTTTTTTTTAACAAACTTAATAGAAGTCATCACTTGTATTAAATTCGTCCCATCGGACGACTATGGCATTTGTCAATCTTTGACTAGCAATAGTGACTAAAATATTGGATATATTATTTATTTGATTAATGTTTAGTACGCAGACTCCAGTTAGATATCCGCAGTTTAATTTATTATCGTATTGTCTACACCTTTTCTAATGAGAATTATTTTGAAGTTTCACACATTGTTATTGCTCTAATTTCATCATGTTCAGTTACCCATAGAAAATAAAGATAACGATATTTATTTATTCCATGTTTTTTTTTTAATACTTTAGAATCGAATAACTTTTACTTTACTTTTATTTTCATAAACACCAGAATACAATAAGTGCCACGTATTGCAATAAATTCGGAACACACCTAACTATACAGATATACACATTATTTATTAAATAGTAATAATAAAAGTACACTAACGCCCATTTTCACTAACACTAAGCGACACCTAAGTGAATGCCCAATGTTACTGAAAACGGGAATAAATCTAGTCGTATCTATTAGGTGTCGTCTAAGTTGCCTTTTAGCATAGGCTTCTCCACTATCATCGCTAGAAGCTAGTGTCCTACATAGTACTTTAAGTACCGAAATAGCACTATTAGGTGACGCACTTAGAACCAACAAAGTTAAGCTCTTGTCACACAAACTATGAACCAAAATCGAGGCGCTATAGAATTACTATTATAAAACAATTTTTTATGATAATATACAGCGTGTATTACAAATGTGTGGCCATATTTAAGGCTATGGTACCGTATGGTTGGTACCATAGCCTTAAATATGACGCATTTTTTAAATGAAATGTTGGCTAAGTGTTTGTTGTTTGTGTGGTAAGGACTTAGTACACGTCATACAGAAGGCAGAACAATTTTAATCAATTGATTGATTGAATTTGAAAGATTGAAGCCGATGTACTGTCAATTAAGTAGAAGGTATGTAAAGATCACAGAAGGCTTTGGAATAATTAATTATGGAACAAGACAGATTTTATTTCCTCGGTGGTGTAGTGGTCATGAGGTCCTGGTTTCATATTCAGATCGGGCAAAGTGTTATTAGGTTTTTCCATCTGGAATTTTTCAGTAGTAGCCTGTAGTCTGGATATGTGCCCAGTTGATGGCAATAGGCTCGCCTCCTATTGCATGGGAGTGAAACGTAACTTGCAAAATGTCGGTTTACTATAGGAACTCTCCCTTGCCCTGCCCTAACCCTTCGGGGAACACGGGCGTTATTTCTTGTTATGTAGACTTGAGTCTAATTTTACGTGACCAGCCTTATGTATGACGTGAATTTTCTTAAAAATAAAATAATTATCTTTAAAGATTTTCTACGTAAACAACTCTTCATTGAAATGTAACTTTGAAGGGATTTTCCCTAGGATGGTATAATTATTTAAAGTCCTAAGAGTTAGTTTCATTTCGATGTAAGGGTTAAATAAGATTTTTGGAACACCGTCATATACATTTAGGAATCTAAATAATTTAATACAATGATGAAGAAAGAAACAATTTATTTATTTTTATTTGGGTACCAAGCAAATTAATTATAAAACATATGTCAGACTGGTGTGGCCAAATTTAAGAAAATGGTACGCGAAAAACTATACAGCCGTCCCATACTTTTTCACTCAGTCAAAATTCGGCTGGGCGGCTGGATACCTAGGTATTGCAGTTTTGTATGTATCAGTTGATAGTTTATTTCTGACGACGATGTTAGTCCCATGGAAGAAGTTTTTCAGTTTGACGGTCTGTACCACACCCTTAAAATTGACCACACATTTCTAAAACATGCTGTGTATTGAAAAAAAAATGGTGACGGTGTTCAAAACTATAATTATGTAAAAAAAAAAAACTATTTCGTAACTATTCGAACTTCGCTGATAGCTAATATATAAACAAAAATATTATGAAAAAGCAAAACTTGCTACTTTTTTATATAAATTAAAATTTAAAATAATGCATTTAAATAATGAATGGATTGCGTAGCATAATTCTAAAACATTGTAAAGTGTATAAAGTCTTTTCCCTTTTAAATAACTACATATTTAGAAAATAGTACTGTTAGCCTAAAAATAGTAATTTTTCATCACGGTTCTAGTACGCCAGGACCAAGTATCATTATAAAAAAATATGATGCCCTAATAATGTAAAGTTTTGGCAAAAAAAAAACATTATACGGTACAATTTTTGAAGTACATTGACTGTGGTGAACTATTAAAATCGATATCTTGTATACTAAATAAGCAATGGATGTCAAACTTCCTAATTATGGTCCTTTGGCACTAGAATCATTTAGATTTTCGTAGTACGGCCTCACTTGTAGCTAAATCTTGTATAAATAGCATATTTATATTTTTTATAGCTTTTCGAATGTAACATGAAACTGTGCCAGGACAAAATTTTACATTTTAGATGATTAAATATAACCAAAAAGTTATGTTTTTTTAGTTAAAATGTTATTTTAAAATAAACTATAGTCAAATGCATTCAGTTTATGATTATTTAAAACGAATTGTGTCTGGTAAAAGCTACAATAAAAAATAAATTTTAACTACACGCAAATAAAATAGAAATCTCCATTTTTGTGAAATTATTATAAGTTCAACTTAAGGTACTTCCGAGCGTTCCAATTTTAAACCTCATTCACAAAGCAAATTTAAAAGAAACCTCTTTTTTTATTTTATTAATGTAATTCTGAAATAAGTACCAATAAAGAAGCCGGTCTATTCTATAACTTATGTGAAGTGGCCTGTCATTCCAACTACTATAAATTGACACTGACAGCTCACTTCACCTGAGTTTTGACGAGACATTCTCACAGGACAGGTCGTTGAGATTGAAATTGGGACGTTTTTAGGCAGTCCTAACGTGTTAATGCTATTTACAACCAATCTAAATAGTATTCCCTTAGATATAAGTAGAAATTTGTGATCTTCATTATTATAAAATAATAATTATAAACTCCTTACAATTATTGTAAATGATCAACTATAGAGTAATGTAACTAACTCTTTTCAGTACTTATTTAGTTGTATACCCTTTTTCCCTGTCGTCTAAGATTCGCCTTGATAAAGTAATTTTAAACTCTATTGTAATGAAGTTTAGGTGTATATTAGTATAGTTTCAGTTTTAATAGACGCGTTCTACTGTAGACTCTTAAGATTTTAATAAAGTTTTATTGTTGGAGTTTACCTAATAATATACTATAAACCGAAAATGTATGAGATAGTGATACTGTAATAAAACGTGCGCTTTTTTAACCAATTGTTTTATTTATTTAAATATTTTAAATTATTTACCTAGCATTTACCCAATTATATTAAGATCAGATTCCAGTCTAACCGGATTCAGCTGAATACAAGTATCCAACATGGAGTGTCTATCTATCTGCCCTCACACCTCTTGACAAGACTGGTTCTCAGACTTTCGGGCTTCTGACGACCTGTAAGTGTCAAAGATTCACGAAAGACTCGTGGGCAACGGCTTAGCGTGCTATCCGAGGCACGAAGGGTTCTGAGTATGTTAATATGGTCACCCATCCACAGGTCGACTGCGCAATCGTTGCCGATTGATTGACCCGTGCAAATATTATACCAATAGTTACTTAGCATTTTTTGTTATCCCGTGTGGTGCCGGACGTAAAGAATAGCCCCATCCTATTTATTCCCGTAAGTGACGTAAGAAGCGACTGAGGGACTAACTGGAGAATGGGCAGCAGCGTTCTCTATGCAGTTTATCACTTTACTGCGATCGCCAACCCACCTGCCAAGTGTGGCGATTATGACAAACCCCCCCAAAAGATGAACCGGTCAAAGTGGCGGTTCTCGGGGACGCCTATGTCCAACGGTAGACGTCTGTCGGCTGTACTGATGCTGATGATGTTTTTTTCTGATTGAAAATCAGCTTAGATTTAGGAAAGGAAAAAGGATAAGTAAAATTAAAAGAAATCCAAATATCTTCATATTATTCACTTTATTTGGGAACTTTAAAACTTAACAGTAAATATGTACAGGGTTAAGTAATTAAGTTATTATAAACAATGAAAATTATGCAGATCTTAATAGTAATTTTGTTCGAAAATCTACGTTTTAGAGGCGAAACACTTTTAAGTAAATACTGGTGTAATTTTCATGAATTTTTACAGGTGCACTGACAATCTTTATTCAGATTTTAACACAGATACCTAATACTGGAAGACAGTCAGCCTATATTCAATTTAAAACATTGACGGACAGAACGCCTCTCGACGTTCTCTCTGGATAAAATAATACGACAGTACGCCTATCGACGTCAACCTTTTGACTTGCATACAATCAGTGCGCCTTGTGACGTTATATTTTATATAATTATACAGATACAATGAAGGGCATTCTGTCTGTAGTGTCACCACAGATAGAGAATTAAATTTTAGCGCGTAACCAACGTCATATCACATAGTGCATTTACTGTTGCGATCTGCCTCTAGGCAATATTAGTTTTTTTTTAGTGTCTTAACACGATTAACCAGTAAGGGAATATAGTCCTCCAGACCGAATTTCGGCCACGGCGGCCAATCTCAACGGAGACTAGCCATCGGCGCGGGAGATATTATAGTGCTCAAGTGTATGCGCAGACACAGGAGCACTCACTCTTCCTTCACTCTCATAGTCCGATGGGACGGCAATCCGACACGACCGGAGAGAGATCAGGCGTAGGACCAACTGCTTAACGTGCTTTCCGAGGCACGGGGGTATCACACCGCCAAATTCCAAACTCCGGGCTGCTACTAAGAAATTCCTAATGGAAAAACCCAGTAACACTTTGCCCGACCCGGGAATCGAACCCAGGACCCCACGCTCAGCAGTCGCGCTTGCGACCACGAGACCAACGGGGCAGTTAGGGAATACTGTCTGTCCGTCAACGTTTTAAAACATCTTTTCAGGCAAAGAATATAAACATAGTCACGAATTCAGTTTGCACTGAGTAAACCACACTTAAACACACTTAACAGGGAAGCGCTAAGTTAGCCCACAAACTTCACTTTTTCTTACTTTTTGCAATTTACAGATCAATGTTAAGTTGTGTATTCAATGGCGTGCATTGCATATCGGCATATAAGCAGTGCCTACCTCAAAAAATCACCATAAGGTTGTCAGTTACATTTTTAATGATTGTCCCGAAATTATTAAAAAACTAACTTATTTATTATACCTAAAAGAAACCCGTGTTTGTCTGCTTAGACGAGAACAGGCGACCTAGCGCCTACCTGCAATGCACGCCATTGTGTATGTTGATCAAAATATGATACCTCACCGTATCTATACTAATATTATAAAGCTGAAGAGTTTGTTTCTTTGTTTGTTTGGTTGTACACGGTAATCTCAGGAACTGGTGGTTCGAATTAAAAAAATCGTTATGTGTTGGGTAGCCTATTTATCGAGGAAGGCTATAAGTTATATAACATCACACTACGATCAAAAGTAGCGGAGCAGCAATGAAAAATGGACGAAAACTGGCAGGCAATTCGATGCGACGGGAAGGGTCAGGGGAGCAACAATTTGACGCGGGTGTAGTCGCGGGCGGAAGCTAGTCAATTAAATAAAAATTGGCTATTGTGGGCTACTTGTCGCTTGACCCTTAACTAAACTTTGCAGAATGACATCCCAAGTAAGATGAATGACGCTACGAATATTAAAGCTAATATGAAACATGAGAAGGGAAAATGTGACGTCACACAGCTATCCATTCCGAACTCTTACAGAAAATTACGATTTGTCGAACATACTCGTACACACGGCTACACATCAAGCTGTACATTTCCAGTTTTAGCTGACCTCGTATGGTATAGGTTTTTCGTGAAATGAAAGGTCAGCTTATACTGGAAATGTATAGGTTTATTTATAGCGTATCTATTGACGAAGTGGACGCTCTCTTTGCAACTTTGTTGCATTTTTTTCAGACAAACCTCGAACTGCTCATGTTTGCCGTTGTCAGAGTTTACAGTTGTTGTCACGTCAACAATTTTTGACAAAATCTACTACCAAGGTCAATTAAGAGTTATCTATGAATATGTATACAAAATCCCGAGGAGTTACACAAGGGGGGGAAGGAAATTGCATTTTTAATTTCAAATTTTAGTGTTTCCCAATAAAAAGTATTTCGCCGTATTAATGTGATGCAATGACTAGACAATAAAATAAGTACTAACAATTAAATAATAGGTAGGATCATAATGTTAACTTAAATCTAACAATAATTAATTTAAATCACAAATTGTTCTGGGCAATAATTAAATATTAAGTTATTTTGGTAATTTGCTTAGATTGAAGTAAACGAAGGTTTGGAACGAGTCACTGGTTAAGAATAAAAGTAAAACAAGTAAAAGATAGATATTAAAACAAAGAGCAATGGTAGATTAGTCCATTGAGGACAATTTACGATTTGAAAAAACAGACTAAAGTAATTTGTGATCATAACCTTGAGCAAAATACTACAACATACATCATTTGTGTTCTTAGATTTAATTTAAAGTCACTATCTCCGAGTCAATAAACTCAAGAAGTCAATTCACTGATGATATAAACTCCAAACAAAGTAAGTTTTATTTTTAATTGACCAACAATAATACTTAAGCCTCTTCATATATTTAAAAAAAAAATTAAGTACACAACCTTTTCAAGAACCTGCTTCAAGGCCAAAAGTGTCTTTATCTAAATCAATTCATCTGTTTCTGGATAAAATGGCAACAGTCATACACACAACCTTTAATAATTCATCGTATTATACATTAAAAATAGTAACGGAATGAAAATCTTACAAAGGCACTGTTTTAAAATAAATTTACAATCTCTCATTAGAATTCTTCTTGATTACCAACGGTTTTAGTCTACTGCGAAGCTTTACTAGGCGTTTGCTTACTTTCCCTGAAGAATTTGTCGTTGGGTTCCTTAAATCAGGCATCGACTTACTTTCGTGGACCGGCAACTGTTCGGTGAACTTTGGTCCAGTTCCGTAGTACCGTGGCATACTGTAGTCCTCCTGATACATCATTGCTGACGCCTGTTTTATACTCTGTAAGCTCGTCTCCCCTTTGTATTCCGGCAACGATGGAACCTCAGCAAAGAATCTTGGCAGATTGTTACTCTTTATTATTGGAGTGTCGGGCAGTTGACTCAGCTTCAATTCTTCCGTGGCCAACATTCCAACCATTGATTTACTCTTGACTAACGGTGGTTTTTCTGGTACCAAATGATCCGCAATATTCAAGAACGAGGCACTTCGGTGTGGTACTCTTGATAATACCCTGTTCAGTTTGTTGGGATCTATGTTCTTCAAGCTATCGACCCTGCTTAACATTGGTCTCGATAGTTTTCCGCTGCTGTCAACTCTATCCAAAGTCCTAGAGCTATTACTTCTCGGAAACTCATTATCTGATCTTATTCTTAGGATTCCTTTTACATTCTCAACTTTTGGTAACGAGAAAGCAGATGGTAAAACCATAGAAGAAATTGGGTCATATTTGTAAATAGGACTAAGTGTTGTGATCTTAGTTTCATCTTTAATAGTAATAGTACTGGGTTTAATAACGTCTTGTTTCTTAATAGCTACGTTCATGGTCAAGCCTTCCTCGGTATCCTGGCTTTGTCGATCACTGTCGTCTTCTTCGTCAATCTTGAACATGTCGTGGTTAGCAAGAAGTTCATCTTTGAACATAATTTCGAAGTCAGTGACTGGTGAATTGATCTCATCTTCGAAGTAAACCTTGGTCCTATTGGGCCTGTCTGATAGGTAATCGGGTTCGGATTTGGTCTCCAGCTCGTCCAGTGAGTTTGTGCTCGCCGTTTTAGCTTTCAATTCCTGGTCGTCTCTAAATATTAGAGACTTGGAGAATACCTGAAATACAGAGAAGAAAATGTCAGTATTGATTACTAAAAAATCGCTTTTGTTTTGCAGCTAGTTTTAGTAATATAGAGGAACTTGAACTTAGTTCGCAGATGACGGAACATCACGTCACATGGGTCAGGTCTGTTGTGAGTGACGGGTGTCAGGAGTGTCAGCCAGTGTCCGTGTTGTCAATGTTAGGTGCCGTGGGTATTAATGGCACGCGATTCGAGTGTCGGTGTCAATGTCATGGGTATCAAGTGTCGGTGGTAGTGTCAATGTCGCGAAATTCAAGGTTCGGTGTCATGAATTTCAAGTGTCAGTGTCGCTATAGTCACTTGTCGGCGTTGGTGTCGGTGTCACGAGAAACAAATGTCGGTGTCAGTGTCGCGAAAATCACGTGCTAGTGTCATACCATCAAGTAACAGTGTCGCGAGAGATGACTTTTAGCAACGCAAGTGTCAGGTGGCCTGATTGTCAGATGTTAGTATCACAAGAGTCAAGTATCGGTGTCGTGACGGTCAGTATCTGTGTCGGTATCGCGAAAATTACGTGGTAGTGTTATGAGTATCAAGTGTCAGTGTCGTGAATGTCAGGTGTCAGTGTCACGAGAGTCAAGTGTCGGTTTCGTCAGTTTCAGGTGTCGGTGTCTGAGTCTGTAATGCCGCACCAGTTTCTCACCTCATAAAGCTTGTCAGCATGCAGGGGAACTTCGTTGGTCTCTCTGCCGGTGATGGCTCGCGGAGGCAGGTGGTTGTTGTTGACAGGCTGCTCGGTGACCACGCTCTCGAGGCTCGCCCCGTTGTTAACGTAGCCGTTCGTGTGGGCTACATCTTCATCTAGTCTGGAAAGAGACAACAGATAATGTTCAGAAGATGTTATTGTTATTGGTGTTGTAGGTGATGAATATGTTCTGTGTTTTTGTCATAAATAAGTAACTTGGGTGGCTAATTGTGGTGTACCTGTATAATTGTTAGCCGTTTTCCAAAAAACCGGCAGTGCGAGTTGAACTCGCGCACCGAGGGTTCCGTACCGCAGCCGTTAGCTTATTATTAAAAATATTTTTATTATATGATGTAACTAAATATTTACGGTTTTTTAAATTTTTCCTTTATCTGTGCTATAAGACGTTGCTTCGCACCAAATTCTAAGATTCTGAGTTCACGAGAAGTACCCTGTAGGTTTTGATTCCCTTGCGAGTGTCGAAAATTTGCGGAAATTTGCAGCATAAACGGCTGTATCTTTTGATTGCGTTGGCTTAGAATTTTGATTTTTTCACAGTTCCAAGGGAGAGTAGGTAGGTAGGTAGTATTTGATATAAATTCTAGCTTGATATCTCCACGCGTCCCTGAGCAAAAAGGGTCTTGACAGTCAGACGAACGGACGGATGGACGGACAACAAAGTGATCATGGTTCTGTTTTTTCATTTCGAGGTACGGAATCCTAAAAAGAAGGATGATAGATGAGTTTTTTTTTTTTTTTTTTTTAATGTATTTGCACTGATTTCTCCGTGATACCCCTGGCTGGCATGTATATGATTCTGATTTTTTCATTTGGTAAGGGAACCCCGCACGGTTGTTCCATATAAGTTTTATTAGTATTGTAGCAGCAGCTATACAGCCACATACGAACTACGTATCACATTGATGTCGATGTCACGCAAATCGCTGCATCGCGCAAGCAAAGTTTACCGCGCAACTAGCATTCAACAATGTCCCGACATCAATCGTCGGGCAGTTTCCCATCAGGTACGACAGCCGTCTGGTCAGGAGATCCTGTCTTTTCTACGGAGTTTGAGTGAATTTTACACCTTGTTTCTTATATCTCCAAAGTATAGTAGTTTTACTGGAAATGTATAGCTTGATATGTCGCCGTATGTACGATAAACGGTGAAGGGAAACATCGTGAGGAAACTAGCATGTCCTAGAGCCAAAAATTCAAAGACATGGGACATCTACCAACCCGCACTGGATCCACGTTGTGTATTATGGCCCACTCGCTCACACCTAGAGAAGGCCACACATCCCAGCAGTGGGAACATTATAGGCTGCTGATGATGTACTATAAATACAAAATCTGTGGAGGCTTGTAAAATGCTTATCGTGTATTAATTACCTCACTACTAATTTTGTATTGTTAGCTGTAATCTCTTTGGGAGCAAATTAATCCAGCAAATCAGAGCTCAACTTCTGACGGATAATTTTACGTGCTTTCATTTTTAAAGATAAGCGACTGGTCTCCTGATGTTCAGAGGGCTCATTCCAAAGAAAGGTCGCCTGGATATAAAGAAAGAAGAATTAATGACGCCAGAACGCAGAAGTAAAAATAGCTGGTCATCATTTTCACTGGCGTAGAAGTTGCAACTGCTGAATGTGGTACCAACCATCAAACTGAAAAACTTCCTCTATGGGGTTCATCATCAACAGCGGACACGCCTTTTGTAACTGGGTGCCCCTTTTCTTTTAAGCTGTGCTTACATTTTTCATCTTAACTTTTTGCTTGAGTATAGTTTTAATTGTCTCTGTTGGTATATAGAGATGGCTATCTGACACATAGCAAATTATTTAATTTAATGATCTGTGCCTCATAATGTTATTTATTTTGCGTACTTACTATTTTATGGAATCAATTTTATCTAACTGAACCATAGTGATCGATGAACTGAACAGACTGTTGTGCTGCTGGGGAGTTTGTAGCGCCATTTCTTTCCAGCTAAACACTAGGAAGTGTTGAAGGGCGGGCGTTTTGGGGGACTGTCTCATGTAATTTTGACGTTTGAAAAGTACTAATCATTTGAAGAGATGACCTGCGATTTGGTCGAAATAAAAAATAATAATTCAACTGTGTTATTAAAAACCTCAGTGCGTACTCGATCCAAATCTATATTACGGTTGATTTATTTTTTCCTACCCTTGAATTTAATTACACCTTTTACTACACGCTGTATATTGTGTAAAGTGTAAAAAATGCCCGTCATTTTCTTAATTTCAGTAACAACATCAACGCTCCTTGTTTTAACGCGACAGAGTTATTCCGTGTTGCTTGTCCGAATAGTCGACGTGAAAACTGTATTAATTTCATGAAAGTTCTACTGGAACTAAATACTAGAAACAAATTTCTTGTCTCGAGAGTTTGATTTGTACACACGGCTACATATCAAGTTATACCTTTCCAGTTATAACAGACCTCGCATTGTATAGGCCTTCCGTACAATTAGAAGTCAGCTTATATTGGAAATGTATAGCTTGATTTTTCGCAGTGCGTACTGTAACACACATTTTCTAAGAGACATGATTATTGAAAAAAATCCTTTTGTACCTTCACTTGTTCTATTATTTATTAGCCTTTTAATCGAACTATTATAAAGTGTAGCCTCTCAATCGGACTATCATAAAGTGTAGTCGTCAGTCTGGTATTTGGCGTTCATTTTCATTTACAGTACCTTACGTTTGTAAATAATTCTGAACGACATTTAGTGGGAATAAAAAACTGCTGTTTCTAAAAAGCCTACCTGATCAAAAATATGTGGAATAGTTACCTAATTCTCTTTTTAATAACCGACGAAAAATTTCAACGCATACCAGAATTCAGAATGTCCCTGACATCATGTATAAATCACAGCCAGACTATTTACTCAATTGTATACTTAAGTATTCACAAGCAAGTGAAATGATATCCAAATATCCCTAATCTCTCTCATAACATTGAGATCAGTAACATTATCTCGAAAATACTTAATATCTGCAAGTAAACCCACTCTTATCACTAGAGTGACAGCTGAACGAATGTTGACGTTGGTTTTTACATGGTTCTCTTCTGCAAACAGGCACTTACGTTTATTTATAACACAATACTACACTTTACAATGCTATTTACATATCTTTTACTGAGGAACATTCATGGTTTAAATGTCTATCTAATGTGACGGTTGATGCTTTCCGCGTTGGTAGAAATACGAATTACTGATATACGTGATCGGGCTCATGTATGAATGTTTGTGAAAAGTCAAGAAATGGGGAATTCTTTGGTCTAGAACAGGGTTACTCAAAGTGGGGTTCGCGAACCCCCAGGGGTTCGCCATGCGACGGTAGGGGGTTCGCGACAAAATTTACGTAATGGCGGCTGGGTGACTAGCAGGCGCATGCTGAAAGCATGAAGGTGCGCGCGCGACTGTCACTCGCTCGTTGCGTGACACGGTGCGCGTGACCTTTTATTCAATTAATAAATTTAATTTTTTTTCTATAAACAATGTTATTCTTTTCTTTTGGGGGGGGGGGGGGGATTCGCTGTCATCTGGAAACTTGAATGGGGGTACGTGGAGCCAGAAGTTTGAGAAACCCTGGTCTAGAACATGTCGGTTTCCTCACGATGTTTTCCTGCACCGTTTTAAGAGCAGTGGTAATGAATTTATTTTCACAAAGTAAAGTGCCTGACTGGGTTCGAACCCACGACCTACAACTCATCAGTCAAGACCGATGATATGAGCCACCACTGCACTTATAGTAACATTGATGGCTGTTAATCTAACAGTTTTGATTCGATGCGTATATCAGACAATGATTCATAATTTTCATCTTCGTAGCCTTTATTCAACTATGCTGGGATCGACTTCCGTGGAGCTGTCGTGAAACCGCCTATCTGATCTCCTCACCCTAGTTACTTGGTAATACCAAAAAGATACCCCTTGATAAGACTGATTGTCAGATTTTTGGAATGGTGCCCGTAACGACTGTCACAGATCCGCAAATAATAGCTGAGACGAACTGCTTAACATGATTTCCGAAGAATGACGGGGTCTTGGTAAGTCAAGATTGTCACCATCCACGGAACAACTGCAGTAAGCATAGGTTAGGTAACTTAAACGAAGGACCGTTGCGGCTGTAAATAATTAGCCAATGTCCCCCTCGTTTCGTTTTTGCTTTTTCCACAATCACCTTTTTTACATAGTATAAAGCGAAGTCGCTTCCCGCGTCTGTACGCTTAGATCTTGTAAACTCCGCAATGGATTTTAATGCCATCTTTCATCGATAGACAGAGTGATTCAAGTGGAAGGTTTCTATGTATATTACGCGGGCAAAGCCGCTGGCAAAAGCTAGTAATTATATATAATAAAGACAATGTAAGTAAAAGGAATGCAATTATTTGATCGTTTTCTAGGGGTATAAGAATAAGAATGCCAATGATGGCGTATTTTTTTTTTTAGTTAATTTATTTTATTACTGGGTACTAAGTTAATGCTAAACAATAATAGCAAAACCACATGTGATGTAAGTACTCGTAGATGCGTGTAAGATGTCATGTTTGTATCAATTATAGTTTAATGGTTTCAACGTGACTTCATGTTAGATCGTATGACGTAATAGTCATAATTCCTACATATAACGTTAGCGACAATTAAGAGGCACTCAGAGATGTAATATTGTCCTCCAGACCGTATTTCGGCCATGGCAGCCAATCTCAACTGAGACTAGCCATTGGCGCGGGACATACGATAGTGCACAAGTATGTGCCCACACACAGAGGTACATTCGGGGGTCCGTTTTCCCTCACTCTCATAATCCGATGGGACGGCAATCTGACACGACCGGAGAGAGATCAGGCACTGGGTTATCACACCACCTTACAAACTCCGCATACAAAATATTGTAAAAAGCGTAACTGTAGAGTTTCTTCTCTATTCCTTTCCATATGAAATTACCTTTTGGAAGAAGCGACTAGAAACGATTCGTTTGTCTTGTACATTTTACAGTTCAGAATTTGGTCCTTCTACAAAAGATAATTCTGTCCCATTTGCCTTTATTTGTTTTATAGATTTAACTGATTCCGAGGAAAACTTAAAAGCCATTCAAACCATGTAATGGCTTATTAGTTTTCGTGGGAATTAGTTTTTATCAATTAAATATAAAAAACGTAAAATAAATTACGGAAAATGGGAGGTATGATAAGGATAGTACGTAATTTTTATGCCAATTTTTATGCAAACTTCATAAAAAATGTCAATCACATTCTCATTTGACGCATCGACCTTGGATAGAGTATGTTTATCTCATGTTCTACTACGACGCACGATTTTTTTGTGGTTACCAGTTATTTAAAAGGTTTTTTAAAATAACATTTTGCTGTTCCATTCATTATGACCGCGTAGGTATTGCACTTTTTATGAAACAGCTGATTGTTTTTGATGACCCCCAAAAAAATTCTGCACTAGAGGGTCTAGAAACCTGAGCTGAATTCATAATCATACTTCGTGCGTCGTCCCTACCACCCTGTATATATTAACCTAAAATCCATCTATGAAATCACATTCTTTCATCTTATAATATTAGTATCAACTTTATGAAAATTTAAAATACATATATAATAACTAGCTTTTGCCCGCGGCTTCGCCCGCGTGGATGTCGGAAATTAATGCAAGAGGACGTACTACCGCGATAAAAATGTGTTTTTCCAGGTTATATAGGTAATATAGACTCTGTGTGCTATTTTCGATCCAGATCCATTCAGCCATTTTTGCGTGATTGAGAAACAAACACCCAATCATACATTTTTTCACATTTATAATATTAGTAGTAGCAGCGGTGGATTTACCAATAGGCTAAGTAGGCTGGAGCCTAGGGCGGCAGATTTAGAGGGGCGGCAAATTTAGCCCAAATAATAAAAAAAAACTTATAATTATATGTATACACATTACGTTCGTAATCCGTATATAAAAGATTAATAAACGCACTGTAAAATATAGGTACTTATGCGATCATGAATTTTAAAAATATTCCAATAGCGTTCCAATATTAATTTAAAGGAGATGTTTCATTTTCGGCCATCAGATGTACATTTATCAAAAAAGAGGAAAAATACTACAAATTAGGGAAAAATATTCCCTGGTTAATTTGCGCCTGATTTGTTGTGTACAAAAAATAATAGTTTTTAAATTATTACCATGTTTTATTCAACATGGCGTCTCGTTTGCTTGCAGACTTCATTCGTTCTGAAATCATGTCTCATCAAATCAATGTTAAGTAGAAGATAATTAAAAAATGTGCGTATTCTTGTAGTGTTAAAAATAAATTACTATTATTCTCTTGTAAATATTTTTGAGTAAACATAATTAAGTGTGATCATTTCATCGTTACAAAAATCTTTAGTCTCCATTCTTGAAGTGTGTTTCTAAACGAATTCAAAATAACCACTTGCTAACTCTTAGAACAAACGTCAAACATTTTTAATTTTTATTTTGTACATAAAAACCATTTGATATTATGAAAAAAATTTTACTTTATTCTATTCATGAGTAATTTACCCAGCTTCGCTAAACAGTACACGTTATGGCCGGAGCCCCATATAAAAATGAAACATCTCCTTTAGTAACTTTTACCCTAATTATAAAAATGAAACTTATTTTTTCTTTTTTTACTCCCGAACAAGCCGGATTCCGTAAAGGCTTTAGCACCGTGGACCACATACATACGCTGCGGCAGGTTATACAGAAGACCGAAGAGTATAACCTGCCTCTTTGTTTAGCGTTTGTGGACTACGAAAAAGCCTTCGATTCGGTCGAAACCTGGGCTGTACTGCAGTCTCTTCAACGGTGCCAAATCTGTACGAAAACGCCACTATGTCAGTCCGACTTCAGGACCAGACCTCGAAACCTATCCTTCTGCAGCGAGGGGTGAGACAGGGAGACGTTATTTCTCCGAAACTGTTCACCGCTGCAATGGAGGATGTCTTCAAGGTTTTGGAATGGAAAGGGGCTGGCATCAACATCAATGGCGAGTACATCACTCACCTTCGGTTTGCCGATGATATAGTTGTCATGGCTGAGACTATGGAGGGCCTCAGTACAATGCTCGATGGCCTTAGTAGAGCTTCCGAAAGAGTGGGTCTCAGGATGAACATGGACAAGACAAAGGTCATGTCCAATGCTCGTGTGATACCCACTCCAGTGAAGATCGGAGGCGCTACACTCGAAGTTGTGGATGAATATGTGTACCTAGGACAGACTGTCCAGTTAGGTAGGTCCAACTTCGAGAAAGAGGTCAATCGTCGAATCCGACTCGGCTGGGCAGCGTTTGGGAAGCTACGCAATATCTTCTCGTCCCACATACCGCAGTATCTCAAGACGAAAGTCTTTGACCAGTGTGTGTTGCCAGTGATGACATATGGAACCGAAACGTGGTCGCTCACAATAGGCCTTATTAGAAGGCTGAAAGTCACCCAAAGGGCGATGGAGAGGGCTATGCTTGGAGTTTCCCTACGCGATCGAATCAGAAATGAAGAGATCCGTAGGAGAACCAAGGTAACTGACATAGCCCGAAGAATTGCTAAACTGAAGTGGCAGTGGGCAGGGCACATTGCTCGCAGAACAGATGGCCGATGGAGCCGAAAGGTTCTGGAATGGCGACCGCGTACCGGAAGACGTAGAGTTGGAAGGCCTCCAACAAGGTGGACCGATGACCTTGTGAAGGCCGCAGGAATCCGCTGGATGCGGGAAGCACAAAACCGGTCGAAGTGGCAGAGCTTGGGGGAGGCCTATGTCCAGCAGTGGACGTCTTTCGGCTGAAATGATGATGAAAACTTATTTGATCTCATTGTCACCATTAACCGGATTGTTAACATGTTATTTAATAGAAATTGTTCGTATTATTTTAAACTGTAAATGCAATAAAAATATTTAACAAAAACAACGTTTACCGACTACACATTATTTTGTGTAAGCTGTGTTCATATGTAGGTATTTTTAAGGCATGCCTTTCCCCACCTTATGATTAGTACATGCTGCTGTTTGAGGTCAACAGTATGCTCGTCACTACCTAGCGGGTTGCAAAAATAATCTAGTAACTGACAGAAATATCACCTAGTTCACAATCATACTAATGACGGGAAAAAGCCGATATAATGAGGACAACAAAATCATAAAGTTGCAATTTCTGAATAAATGTAATTAATATGATTGTGAACTAAACTAACGTATTGAATTTCAAAAGTCAGTAGGGGCGGCAAAAACCGAATAGCCTACTAGCGGCAAATTTGTAAATCCGCCACTGAGTAGTAGTAGGATTATAATTCATATTACTTAGGATTCATAGTTTATGAGAACACCATGTGTGTTGGTGTTTTTAAAATAAGAGTAATAGTATTCAGAGTAAGAAGACTGCGACATAGGGCTTGGTTTAGTTGAATATAAGTCTTCCTGGTTTTTCTTAACGCTCCTAATTTACCTATCAAATCAAATCAAATCAATTTATTTCGGGCTACAAAGACCCATATCATAAATACCTTACAGACTAACATACATACAAATAAAAATAATGTAAACATAAAACTATTGTACACGAAGTGACGGCGTCGTGTTGCGCTGCGTGGTGTCGCGTAGCCTTCCGCGGAATCGCCGATACACGACACCCTTCGGCCAAAACTCTTCCTTGAGGAAGGTCTCGACGTGAAGACTTGGAACTCGCACCACAAAAGACTTGAAGTTCGTGTTATGGCGCGGTTCCAACTTTTCGACCCTCAAGGTCCAGTTGGTTTTCACTCGTACATACTCCACGATCTCCTCAACCTTCGTAACCTATACAGACACTCAATCATTTACCAGACACCGAACATAATTATAGGAATAGTACTTTTGCCAGTGGCTTGGCCCGTATAGCTGTCGGAAAATATCACCCGGGAACCTACTACCGGGATAAAGTAGGTATCCTATCTGTTACGTATCCATGATATAATATATCTTTGTGCCAAATTCGATCTAAATCCGTTTGGCCGTCTTTGCATCATTGAGAAACAAACATCCAAAAATCTAAACATCTAAGCCATTTCGCGGTCTTTACTTGGAATAATACTATTAGGTTTAGTTTGAGTATAATGAACACACATGATATTCGCACTTACTATGAAGCCAAAGTAATATGAATTACAATCCTACTTATCCTGTACTACCCGGCCGCTGCCAACGGATGGACGGGACGGACGTACGACCCGCCAGCTGCTCTGCGCCCGCTTTTTAAATCTCTAATATATTCTAAGATATTAATTTAAATTACATGCTCTACGGGCCATATTGATCTATATTAAATGACTTAATTGGATAAGGATTAATGTTGTATTGCTTAAAATCGCTTCGTAAATAAGCACTTATTTCTCGTAAAAAGTAAAAGATAAAAAATGGTTATTGTGGGTTATCCCTAAAAGATAGAAAGTTACCATTGCGACATTTTTGTAGGCCTTTTTAAGGTGTACAATACTGTAGTAGATACATTATTTTGATATATTTCGTAGGATTCAGCCAGGGTTTTTCGAATTTTGAGACGTATTTCAGCGTAGTTTATGACGCATGTCACCGTACTTTTCGAAGACAGTTATTTTTTTCTAACATAAAAGAATCTTTCTAAAATAAAAGTAGCTTAAGTTACTCCTTGTTACATCAGCTATCTGCCAGTGAAAGTCCTGTCAAAATCGGTCCAGCCCTTTCAGAGATTAGCCAGAACAAACAGACAGACAGACAAAAATTGTAAAAAATGTTGTTTTGGTATATGTACCGTGTATACATCCATATACACTTAGTAAAAAGTGATTATCTTAATATTACAAACTTTTTACAAAAAAAAAAATCAACCGACTTCCTTAAAAAAAACACTACAAAGTCAAAAATAACTTTAATTTCGGAATTCGGTGTCTTAGGATCTGTATTTAAGGTTTTTGCCACCGACTTCCGAAATTAAAGTTATTTTTGACTTTGTAATGTTTTTTTTTTTTAAGGAATTTGGTTGTTTTTTTTTTTTTGTTAAAAGTTTTTATTTTCAACTTTTTAGTTATGGTAATAACCCGCACTAATCTAATCGCGTTATTCGTTCATTTGTCGCGCAAATACTTAAAGACTATGGTTTTCACATGGACCCCATTGTCCGAATGGAACTTAATACATTATGTCGCAGGCGTTTATCACGCTGTTCTTGAGATTCTTGTCTACGAATTTCTGCTGTTCTAATTTGTTGAGCTGCATTTCTTGCTGCAGTTTCTTCCTCTGATTCTCGAGCTCGCAGAGCACGCTGGAGTCGTGCTACCAAACCCCGATTTATCCATAGGATGCAGACCCTCCAGAACCGTTTTCTCCGACAAGCCACAGCACAGTGTGTTATGGGAGCCGAGTTGCGGTCATCACCATTTTCAATGCTCATTATAAAGATATTCTTGGCAAATTGCATTTACAAACATCCCCGTGGCTTTATCTGTAGTAGTTTTTGAGAAATTGAATAAATCGAGAAAAGTCCATAGAAGCCAAAAAAAGTGTTTATGTCCATTCTATCTATTATTTTATTATAAACTGATTCGTGGTATAATAGATTACGACTGAAAGAACAAATTAACGTATACATAACTGATTAATCAAGCTCTTACAAGCATTTTTTTAAATTTTTATTTGATTCCGTAATTATTTTTTTTCTAGCGAACCTTTGCATGGTCGCATTTTCTTTCAGTGTATTTATATTTTGTACATTTATATGTATGTCCACACAAAAAATCAGACGCTACAAAGGCTTTGTACCAGAGATATATTTTTTTAAAGATTTTCTTAGGGTTGTCAACAAAATAAAAGTAACTTTTTTTTTCAATTTTCTTTGATGATGGGCATCGTGTGGTATCGGGAAGGGGTCCGCCCTCGTTAAGCTATGCTAAAACCCATTACTCTTACACGATGTCCGGAAAAGCGGGGGTGAGGCGTCATGGAGCCGGCAAAGACCCATGGCGCTGCTTTGCCTCAACAGGAGCTGACCCGTCCTGTAGGAGGATGTCATCTCGGGCCTCGACCGAGTGACTTAGTGCAAGAGGGGCATGAGGGCGCCAACTCTCATGTTGGTCAGCGAGTGGCAGATATAGGTACTCTTCACTCTCCGGGTGTACCTGTTAATATGCTAGGAGACCAATTATGCAACGACGATCGACCCGTAGCGTTGACTCGTCTAGATTTATTTAAAATTTTCGAAAGAGAAGCATATAAACGAGGCCCGAAAGTGCGGCCTATGGACCTTTCTCCAGTTGAGAGGAAAGCCATAGTACTAAACGCCCTGTACCCTAAAGGCACCCCTGATTATATTAATAGAGACTTGCATTCCTTGAGAAAAACTATAACAGCAATTTGTGTAGATGTGACAACTATATAAAACAAGTTCTCGAAATCGTGTAAGGTTTCTGAAGAAAAACAAAAACTGGCTTTCAACTATTTTTAATCTTGGTATTTTTTCCGACATACACCGTCAAAAATGTTTAGAGACCCATATACCAGAAAATAAAGAAGTTTTGATGCCAGAAGAACAGGAATCAACGAGTTTCATACAAATATTAACAGCTTTGCCGTCTACATCAAAAGAACCTATTAGTTTACTCGATGCTCCTACTTCTCGACACTATGAAGACCTAAGCAATCGTAGTCAGCGACGTTTAAGGAAAAGTCTTGAACAAGAACTCCAAGACCAACCTATAGATAAACTGATTAAGGTTGTGTCGAAAATAGCATCAAATAAAACAGGTATTGAGCTAAGTAAAACTTCTGCCAGTGATTTTGAGTTTGTTATCAAAGAGTGCTTAAAAACTCCTACTCAATCAACAACTATTGCCAATATGATTAGATCTGGTCAAGAAACTAAAGGTATACCGTATACTGCTGATGAAGCTCTTTGCTTAATGATAGATAGAAAATTATCTGTTGAAGACTATATAACTATACAACAGGGTGCCAAATCTCGAGGTTCAAATATTTATCCCCCCTATTATAGAATACAGATGGCTTAAAAACTATGTTACCCTGATGTCGACATTTCTATATCAGAACGAGAAGCAAAAGTTCCTCTGTTCGATTTGCTTATGCACACATTCCGCCGAATTATTGATTCTTATGATGATAAAGTTTCAGAGTACTGCAGACAAAAACAGTTAAATACAATTAACTGTGTTTTTGAAGGTTCTTGGGGTTTTGATGGCAGTACTGGGCAATCTAACTATAAGCAGATATTTGCTGATGATAGCGATGACGAGCATTGCCTTTTTGCTACCACATACATCCCATTACGTGTAAAAACAGTTGATGGGATTGTATTGTGGACAAATCCTAGTCCTCAATCTTTTCGATATTGTCGACCAATACAGATCCAATATCGATCAGAAACCAAGGACTTAATTCAGAAAGTTAAACATCGTGTAGAAGAAGAAATTAAAGAACTTGCGCCGATTTTTGCAGAAAACTCCTCCGGAAATACTATAATTGGGGATCCAAAGTTATATCTAACGATCATAGATGGCAAGGTATTAAATGTAATAACAAATACCAGTTCGCAATTAAGGTGTGCATGTTGTGGAAATACTTACACGGAATTTAACAAGCTTGATCTAGTAACAAAAAAGGCAATAAATAAAGAAGCTTTGTTACATGGACTTAGCCCATTGCATGCCTGGATCAGAATCTTCGAATTTTTGCTACAGTTAGGATATAAAAACGACCGAGGCGTACAAAAATGGAGAGTAGCAAAAAATTCTTCCAAAGCTGGTATCGTAGAAAGTAAAAAAAAACGTATCCAAACTGAAATCCGGCGAAAAATGGGTTTGCTTGTCGATGTCGTACGACCAAATTCAGGTACAACGAATGACGGCAGTACTGCGCGCACTGCATTGTCAGATTCCAACCGAAACCAAAACCTCCAAAACCTCCAAAACCTCCAAAACCTTTGCAGAGATTTTGGGAATCAAGGAATGGCTAGTCGAAGATCTACACACTAATCTAGTGGCATTGTCAAGTGGGTTGGAAATCGATTCCGCAAAGTTTCAAGTTTTTTGCCATAATCTGGCTACCAAGTATGTGGAAAATTATAACTGGTTCTACATGTCAGTCACCTTGCACAAAATACTGATACATGGTGCGAACATAATAGATTCCATTACGTTGCCAATTGGTATGCTGTCAGAACAAGCTGATGAGTCAAGGAACAAATTTTGGCGTTACGACCGTGAGCACCACACACGTAAGTTAGATCGTAAAACTACAATACTTGACCTGTTTCATCGAGCGTTAGAATCCTCAGATCCATTAATATCGGCCATGTCCCTTGGAGTACGAAAAAAGAAATTGAAACATTTGACTCTCCCCGAAAAAGTCATTTCTCTTTTAAAACCGTCAACGGAAAATGTTATGTTTCATGATCAGTTACAACTAAGTTCCATAGATCGTGATACCAGGGAAATGGCACACAATGGATGATGAACCCCTTTTACTGCCATCAGAAGAAACTAACATTTTCTGATGATGACATCATGGATTAATTAATGCTTTTGAATTTTAATTCCACGAAAATTGACAACCCTATTTCCATAGAAATTCCTCAAATACACAGAAACGATTTATCTCCTTTGCCGCATGACTTTAGCTTGTGAAATTTTAGAATATGATTAATAATATTAGTGAGTATATTATGAGAAAAAAATAAAATGCTACATCGCTATAGTTTTATTTAAAAAAATACATATGTGAAGTTCAGAAAAAAAATTCTTACTCTTAAATAATTATAGCTACAACCCTCTAAATTAATATTTAAATAAATGTAATCCTACAACATCATTTTCACTTCTAAAAAGAAACATAAGTTTTATATTTTTTGAGTTATCTTGAAATTAAGATTTTCTTAAGGTCATTACCCTCTCACTGAAAAATTCATATCAAAATAACTAAGCAAAAAATTGCTGTCGGTATTTTTGGCAAGGCTGTATCATGACTAGATCTATCTAATAGACACATAAACGAGACATGACCGCAACTCGGCTCCCATAACACACTGCAGGTGCGCCTTGGTAAGTCAGGAATATCAATCTCCATTTAGATCTCAGGATCCCTACGATCCAGCAGTACATGAAACGCGCTTCGAAGCGTTTCTTCGATAAAGCAGTGACCCACCGCAACCCTCTGGTTGTCGTGGCAGCTAGCTATACCCCCTCCCGTATCAGTAAAGTCCACCGTTCGCGGCACATTCTCAGCGAACCCGATGATCCCACTACTCTCCTCCAGGAGAGTCGAAAAGAGACCAGTACAGTGAGAACAACACACAGACACAAATCGTACCGACCTCGCCGCCGAGGTCCGTCGTCGCGACCCCGACTTAACAGTCCCTCCCGACCCTTGCATGAGCCAGTCCGCGATGCTGCGCCTGTAGCTTTAAATTAGCCCCTAAATAATTTAACCCAGATCCAGCATGTCCCTTGCTGCCCTCCCCTAGTGATTGCCTAAGCCGAGGTGCGAACCCCCCTCGGGGTTACCCTTAGGACTTTCGCTTTAGTTTGTAATTTTACTATGGCCCGGCTGGAGGTCTAAAAAGTTTAACTTTTTAGAAATTGCCGGGCGAAAATCCGTTTAAGTAGTCAGAATCTTTTCAGATTAACTACGAGATGTCCTTCAAAAAAAAAAAAAAAGTCGTGCCTTTCTGCTACACGCATTGTCGAGGTTAGATTTTTTCCGCGGCATTATTCTGAAATTGAAAATATTTATAATTGAAATAAATTAATAAATTAGATCAAAATTAATGAATGGACTTATTAACAATTATCAGATTAAAAAATCAAAATAAAAATCTGGTTGACAATAATTAATTTTTATGATTGAAAAGAAAATTATTACAATATTAATAAGTTAAAAAGAAAAATGCACATTTATAAAGTTAAATCATTTATTCATAAGTGCGTTTATTTTAGTTTCATTTATTTATTTTTATTTAATTATTAAAAAATGAATTTAAGTCTGCGAAATTTACACTCATGAAGAAAATAAAATAAAATGCAAGCAAAAAATACTTACATGTGTATAAAGTTATGATTTTGCACTGATTGATACTTGCAGAGGTTATATACTTGGTAAATGCACAGGTATATTTACGTAGAGACTGACGCAGAGAGTAGTACTAAGACTTGTACTGAGATTTTACTGAGACTATCACTTTCCGGGAGATAGTATTAATTCACTCGTTTAAAAAGGAACTGAACTGCGGTGACACTCGGCGCCAGTATTTATACCTAAACCTTGAATTTCCCGAACGTTCTAGTTCGCATGCTTCGAGATGAATCGATTGATCGATTGTTCGAAATAGTGGATCTCGATGGTTCGAGAGGGCTTTGTTTACGCTCAGAGGAGGTCTCGAGAACGAATGAGATACGAAAGCTTTGGACATTCAAACCAGAGATGGCGACTCGATAGAATTTGATGGCCAGATCTTGAAACTTTGATTAAAATTTGGCGCCAAGGCTTAAATAATTCTCTAACAAAAATAGTACATTATTTTTTTTGTTATAAATGGTAATAATATTGTAACATAATACGCAGTATAATTACTTATAAAAATATCAGTCACAAACCATTAAAATAGTACGGTTATATCGTGAACATAAATAAATATTACGTGAAATAAAGTAATAGAATTTTTATATTCTAAAAAACAGAAAACAGCGCCATCTATTGGGTGTATTTGCAACCTAGATGTCAAACAATATTGAAGAATTTTATCGATGAATCAACGTACACCGCCATCTATGAGAACTTCATAAAACTAAACAGTAAGTAAACACTTGCTTAAGAAACAATTAATTGATACATTTTATTCGTTTACATTCACGACATAAGCGAATAATTAAGATGATAACTATCCTATCCAGTAAGTTAGACCAAAATACGACTACATGTGAAATTTGATTGAAATCGGTTCAGTAGTTTTGGAGTTTATTGGCAACATACATCGTGACACAAGATTTTTATATATATAAGATATAAATAACTAACTATACAAATAAATACATAAACAAAGGACATTTAGGCGTCGAATTACTCGTCCGCATCACTGTCATCTGGAAACGTGCCCAGAACACTGGCAGCATTGCAACGTTGGATGGCAACGCTAATTCTTTGGCCAAAGAATGAAATGAAATTTCCTATAAAAGGAGACGCGCACTCGGGCCCCATGACCCGAGCGTTTCAACCCCAAACGGCTCAAAACTGTGGTTACCTATAAGGTTACAGTATTTGCACCGCTTGAGGGTCTCAGCAGCCGCAGCAGCGGCGCCAGCACAGCCCGCCGAGCTAGGAACATGAGATGACGCAAGGGTGTCGACACAGGTTGCGTCCCACACCAGAGTCCCTGTATATTATCTTATTAAGTTTCTTAATTTGTGGGTATGGAGTTCCAGAATAGCATAAAATTTACAGTAGATTCATATCTTTTAAATACTACTACTATTGATACAGAAAAAAACTATTTCACTCGAACAGAGTTCACCTGGCTGAATTTTTTTTCTTATTTGCCATTATTCGCCAAGAAGGAGACGAGGTGGAATAATTACTGATTCTCAAGTAATCAGTATTCATAAATATTTAAGACTTATAAATAAATACTAAGTCAACGACGTAAATTCCTCGCTATATAAATAGTTTGTTCTAGCTTCTGTGTTAGTCCGTCTGTTTGTTTTATTATCAGACGGGGAAAATGATTTATTGTTGGAAAATGATTCATCATTTGCATCATGTGAGCGTTTTCTCAAAAATCTGCAGTTCTTTTTGGGAAAGGACCTCTGTTTCCACATTCCAAGTATAAATGGATCCTGCCAGGGTCGCAAGATTTGATCGAAAGAGTTAACGTGGCCCTGGCATATAGGCAAATGAAGGAATACGGGTAGGTTATGGATAAATGGATCAAGTAAACAAAACAAAACATAACACCTCTATTCCCCAATGGGATAGACAGTGGTGTACCTAATCGAAATCGGTATGTCCTAGAACCAAAAACTCGAAGACATCCATCAAACCGCAGTGGGCCCGCGGGTAGTTCAGAGGAGGCCTGTGTCCCAGCGGTGGGAATAATATAAGCCTAGATTATGTATGTATTTATGTGTGTACTTATTGTACATCTATATTTCGAAAGTTATGTTTTTCTAGGTCTTATTCCAAGATAAGTGACGCACTTACTAATCGCTACTAAAATTTGGTGTTACCAAAATGTTATGCCTAAATATGTATTTTTGCATGTTAGATTTACAACTGTCATCACCGAAGGTTGTAAATCCATAGCCAAGCTCAGGCCTAGCTTCTCTTTGGACATTGTAGTTAGGTGTTGTGTAGTGTTGGTGAAAACAGGCATAATTCTATGCTAATACATCGTGATGTTCCATTCCATCTGAAAGATATCAAGGTCACTGACAGTCAATGTCTATTCAGACATCATGAATGTTATCAGTGATCGCTATCGTTCATCTTATCGCGACATCACGACGGATGACGTCACTCTGTTGTTAGTATTTATTTCGATACATAATATCATAACATATATCGAACCGTAAACTACGTGGGGAAAATATGAAATATGATAATCGACATTGAAACTATTGTAAAAGCCAATTATTTATAAAAGAGTAACCGTGGAGTTTCTTGCCGGCTCTTCTCCATAGGAAATAGAAATCAACCATTTGGAACCGTGCACCTAGCTTCTGACGTTTCATAAGTGCCCTTGTAGGTTTATGTGAAATAAAAATATTTTGATTTGATTTGCTTTGAACATTTACATGAATATTTTTAACTAGCTGAGCTGATATTTTATCTTGTCGAAATTTCAATAAATTTATTTATGATCATTTTTGTTCACGCCTTCATTCTCCTGCTTTTAACCCAATTTGTTTAAGGTCAGCGCAACATGTTTTTTTTTTCTCATCTCAGTTGTCACCTCCTCTCTAACCATATCATCATTCACATAATCCATCCATCGTGTCTTTCATCTCCCTCTACTCTTATAGCCATCGACATTAATACCCAATACTTTCCTCACGATATTTTCCTCATTCCCCCGTATCACGTGCTCACACCATGACATCCGATTTCCATACATCTTTCAGTTAACGTTTTTGTTCACGTAATTATTAAAAAAGAACTTTACATTATTTTCGAATTTGAAAATTTTCCTGAAACTTTTCCAAATTTACTCTCCCTTATAACCTAATTTGGACTACGAAGATATAATTAAATAATTTGGACTATCTGTTAAGCATTTCGTTTGCATAAAATGACGACTACATATTTTGTTCTAGCGATATTTGCAAATGCAATTTGTCTGTCAACAAGGTTGGTTGGACAATTTAATTTTCTGAACGCGTAATTTAAATTTAAAAGGCTTCAAAATGCTTGATACTTACTTGTAGGTCGCGATCTTCTTGTCGAAACAGAACCTCTCCTCGCAGCAGTTCCAGTACATTGTCTCCAGACAGCTGTGAACAAGAAACATAACTATTACTTCTGGGTATAAGAAAGGTAAGAGGTAAGGTAAACGGTGTACTACGTTGGGCTGCGTAAAGCTGTAAGTTGATTATATCTCAAATCTGGCTTATGACCACACCAACACCGGCACTGCTTCACTTTCAAACATTTCCTGAATGAACTGACAGTTGAAATTAGTGACAGTTCACCACATGTGTACGAGTAATCTGAAGGATTCCGCTAGGACCGATGACTGCCCGGGTCGAGAGGAAGGTTTAAGTGCATAATACGCAGGCGGAGCCGCAAAAGCTAGTAACTATTGAATAGATAAACTACAATGAGAGCAGTCTTCGCTCTGCAATAAGACTATTACAGGCTGATACTTATATTATTTACTAGCTTTTGCTCGCGACTTCGTCCGCGTAAAATTTTGGCTCCCCTGACTGTTCCCTTGCCAGTTTTCGTCAATTTTTCATTGCTGCTCCGCTCTTCATGATTGTACCGTAATGTTATATAGCCTATAGCCTTTCTCAATAAATAGGCTACCCAACACAAAAAGCTTTTTCAATTCGGACCAGTAGTTCCTGAGATTACCGCGTTCAACCAAACAAACAAACTCTTCAGCTTTATAATATTATATATATAGATACAGAGAGAGAATATGTAGATTATTAAAATGTACTTATCATAATAGATATATCATCATACTTGTTTTCTCGAAGAGTTAAGTAGAGGTGTTCAGTAGGTACCCTTGTGTTATTTACCTATTGCTGTGCCATAGAGAAACCTTTTCTCAGAACCTCCTATCACAATTACTCAGTATCATACGCACTATTTATTTTAAGAAGTGTGTAAAACTACTAACTTTTTCTCAGTACATCACGTCATGCAAAACATTGATCATCATTATCTTTCCCTTATCCTAAAATATTTGTGGTCCGCGCAACATTTTGTTGTTTTTCCTCCATACTTCTCTCATCATCAGCCTATAGCAGTCCACTACTGGACATAGGCCTCTCCAATTGCACGCCATTCTACTCGATTCTCGGCAACTCTCATCCAGCTGCTACCGGCCACCCTGCGAAGATCGTCGCTCCACCTAGCCTGAGGGCGTCCTACCTTACGTTTGCCGATTTGCGGTCTCTACTCAAGAACACGTCTAGCCTAACGGTCATCCGTTTTACGGGTAATATATGTAATATATGGCATAATGGGCCCGCCATTGCCACTTCAGCTTGCTAATTCTGTGAGCTATGACGACAACTTTGGTTCTTTGCCAGACAGATCACCTCATTCCGGATTCTATCCCTCAGAGATACTCCAAGCATAGCTTACTTCTCTATCTTCTCATTTCGTTAGTCACTCCTTTCCCATCCATATCGTCTGTCACACAGTACATGCATCGTTTCTTTGGTGTTCCCCTACTCGTATAGGCACCCACATTCATATTCAAAACTTTCCTGATGACGTTTTCCTCATTCCTCCGCATCACACACTTATACCATGTCAACCGATTTCCACTCATTGATAACTATCTGATGCATTAATATCATCGTGAATCATTACCAAAACTTAATCGAATTTGACTCACCTGTTTACGACTTACGGTTAAACAAACTGACACACACAATTGATATTTAGGCACATTGACGCACATTGATAACATAAAATCGTTTAACTAACAGCAATTATGTTGGAAAACGCGTCTTTTCCGTCTTGGCGTGACAAGAGAACTGAGTCTCAGACAATAAAAAAAAAACATAATAGGCAAATATACGTAGTTGACAGTTCTTGGTAGCAGCTTATTTTAAAAGTAAAGTCATTTTGTTTCTACTGACGTACATTTTTATGCCCTTGGAGGTGAGCAAAAACTACAGAACACCAACCGCTACGATCTTTAGTCATCATAGTGTAGTGTGTAGTGTAGTAGATCATAATGTAATATGGTCCTCCAGACCGTATTTCGGCCATGGCGGCCAATCTCAACGGACACGCACACGCTCTTCCCTCACTCTCATAGTCTGATGGGACTGCAATCCGACACGACCGGAGAGAGATCTGGCGCAGGACCAACAGCTTAACGTGCGTACCGAGACAAGGGGGTATCACTCCGCCAACTTCTAAACTGCGGGCTGATACTAAGAAATTCCTAATGGAAAACCCAATAACACTGCCCGACCTGGAAAAAGCCCCCTACCAATAGCCACCTGACGTTTCATTAGTCCCCATGAAGGTTAAATAAAAATTTTGTTAGGCTCGTACCCAATTAAGCACTATAGCAACCATAAGCCGCTGTAAATGTGTAATTAGCCTATGTTTACTAGAATTTAACTAGCCAATATTGAACAAAGGAAAGGTTTTAATCATGACGGAAAACCATGAAATAAATTAAAAATCAAGCGACATAATATATATGTCATCGAATTAAACATAACATACTTAATAACACATCATATTCTACCATATATTTACTATTAAATTCATACTAATGACGATAAAAGGAAAACCGCAATATACATATGTCCTTCTCTCGTACACTCTCAGAGCTTAGTGGAAGAATTACTATTCAACATTATGATGGACTGATTCGTTTGATCGATGGATGGCTGGTGTGTTCGGTTACCGCGGTTGGTCCGTAGATGAGGGACCATCTTAACATGCCAAGAACGCTGCGTGCCGCGGAAAGTACGTAAAGCCGTTGGTCGCGGTTGTCATTCGTCGTCAGAAGCGTGAAATTCTTATAACCATTCTGACAACCATTCCTACTTAGGGGTTTTGTAGTACCTAGTAACTGGGTTTTAGATTGGAACCCGAGACCAACATAGTTGGGAAAAAGCTAGGCGAGTGCGGTACGTCTGATCAGACCATGACCCACCTGCTGGAGTGTCCCAAGTGCCCGTTCACCTGCATCTCTCGCGCAAACTATTCAGTTTAAAAAAAAATGATATTAGAAACCTCATTATCATTTTTGAAGACCTATCCATAGATACCCCACACGTATGGGTTTGATGTTTTTTTTTTTTTTCAGTTTCAGTTCTATGTATGGGGAACCCAAATATTATTGTTTTTTTTCTATTTTTGTGTGAAAATCTTAATGCGGTTCACAGAATACATCTACTTACCAAGTTTCAACAGCATAGCTCTTATGGTTTCGGAAAACAATGGCTGTGACATACTCGGACAGACAGACAGACAGACAGACATGACGAATCTATAAGGCATGACGAATCCGTTTTTTGCCATTTGGCAACGGAACCCTAAAAATGAAATGTCGTTCGTTGGTAAGCGCGTAACTTAAGAAAGTTTTTATCGATTAGACTAAGATCTAGATAAGACTCACACAGACCAGAGAACCATGGCACAAAAGAGCAGCAGCAGCTCAGCAGTGGGTGGAACAAGGCCACAAAGTATTTTTGGTTATTTTAAAATCTGTACAATATATGGTTTACGGTGGGAGAATGGAATCCTGTGGGATAATTGCGTAACGCTCAACCAGTGGGAATGGGTTTCATTTTGACAGTTCTACATTAACCATTGCGTTATTTATGTTGTCTCTTGTTTGTCCTGTTTATCTTGTTCTTCTTGTCGTGTTGCTTTTCGAACATACGAAGCACTGGTTCTAGAATGATGCGGTTATGCGCTCTTCTTTTGAAAGTGGACGTGTTATAAATAAAGAAACATGTCCGCTGGTAAGGAGTTTAACATTTTATCTGTACACAATGATGGTTCGGGAGGGTAATATATAAAGCTTCAGTAAACCTAGATAATTTTTGTTTCTCACCTTTAATTTCTCAGCAGGACATACGCAAGGCCTTGCATAACACTGATATACGTCATCTGGTGACTATCCATACACTTGATAACACGTCTAGCTCATAGTTCTTCAAGACCTTAATCGGGATGTGTATCTATACAACAGCCGGTCTACTCTGTACAAATCTCACCGTGAGAGCGTTGGCGAAGTGAGCTGTGTTTCCAACTCCGGCTCAAAATGCTAAGGTATTGATAGCTCACTTCAAGCTCAGTTCTCCTAAGTTTACACTGTGTTATTTTATAGAATAGATCAGATGTTAGGTTCTATAAAATACTCACAATCAATTTAACGAGAGTAGTAATTATTGTTACTGCATTGACACGGCACTCGTATGTTGTTAAGTAATTTATTCACGGGGTCTTCGGTACTTATCACACCGGCAACGAGAAAGCTATCACCGATTTTCTCGCTTAAGACACGTACAATATATTCCAGGTTCCGTTAGTAAAAGAGATAGAACTATAAATAAGGCGAGTAATCATTTGTCGCAGCGACAAGAGCTATCAAAGAGAGTTCTCGCTCAACGACGCTCACTTGTCGGGCAGAACACTGGTTGAGAGACTCATGGTTGGTACATACGTATACCAGCGAGTAACTGCTTGCCAACTAGTTCTAGTTGCTAGCTCTACTCTCTTCTCATTAATCGCCGGCGGTAGCACTAAACTCGTTAAGAAGAATCCAAAAACTCACAATTTAAAAGACGATTGTCAATCTTGTATTACACAGACATCTTTAACTGTTTGATGTTGAAACAATTTCTCACACAAATCACTCGTTTACACAGATCCTGGTCCTACAAGAAACACACGGTAGCAGAATATCACTCTAATACTTTAAAACTTCAAGTAGGTACATTGTGCAGAACAATTCCCCAGTATGTTATATCGTGCACTAAGAATATACGCGTTAGTTGAGGTATTATCTTGACACTGACTGACACTATCAGAGTGAAGGCGCTTCGTGTAGCGTGATCATCTGTGGCTTGAAATATAGTAGTGATGAAAGAATATCTATAATAGTTATAAGTATGGAAAGATGGTGGTTGTAGTTTCACACCAATACATGCACTTTACTTGTATTTTAGGCATTAATTTTGTCAAAACTACTATCAAAATGATGATGGAAAACGTAGTAAGGGATATAGAAACAAACAAGGACAAGCACACTCACACAAACCCACACACCTAATCACAATAAATATGACTATTAATTCTCTGAAACTGCATAACAGTAACAGAAGAAGCACTATGTGTCTATTACGTCATTGTACCTTAGGGGATTGTATAGCTTCTCCTTAACACAGGTTTACATAACCTAGCTAGCAGTGCTCACCCACACGTTCGTAGAAATAGTACTTATTTTATAAAACTGTATTTTAAACGTGTACTACAATCCTCTGATTTGAGTAAATAAACAACCACCAGTCCACACTAGATCCGCATAATGGACTACAGCCCATTCCCTACCAATAAGAGAAAGCCTGTGTTCCAGAAGTCAGAATAAAATGAGCTGATTATTTGATTATATTATGTCTTAAGAAAGGATTGACAGAGACATGATCAAGAACTTGTATTGAAGCCTTGAAAATTACATCTGTGATTGTTTTCACCCATTTATAGACGAATGAAGTGCGTAATGATAGATGATAGCTCAATTATACTTGACTACTTAATTGCGGTTATTACTGCTAACTATTGCGTTTAGTTTGCGGCATTGTTGGTATTTAAAGATTTCCAAGGAAAGGAAGGCGAAAGAGAGAAGTTCGGAGTTTCTACGAAAGATAAAATTAGAATTGGTCTTATTCGGAAAAGAACCCGGAGCTACTGATATAGCTTGCAGAGTTAGTAAGCAAGCTGAAATGGTAGTGAACTGGCCATGTTTGTCGAAGTACTGGTGGATTTTGAAGCAGACGAATCCTGGAGTGAAGACTGCGTATAGTACTGTAGTATAGCATGCCATCTAGGTGGATAGACCGAGGGGCTTAAAAAGGTATCAGCATTGTCCTAGACCGTCCATCAATAAAATCTAATGGTTCACACTAGAGACTAATTAAGCTACCCATTAGTCAAGCTGTCAACCTCCCTCACGGTGCGCCGCCGCTTGGAGGTATGGGGTGATTTTTTATAGAGGTTTTCTACCTCGCGGCCCGGGCGATTAAGCCAAGACCCTCGACCCCCGTCAAAAGTCAGAGACATGACCGTGACCATCTTCAGGGCTAGGGACGAACGATGGCAAAAGAAGAAGTGTTGGTTGTCAGGCAGCGAAATAGGCAAAAGATATTGTAACCATTGTAGGTATTTGGTTGAAGTTGACACAGGAACGAGAGGATTAGCTCAAGAAAAGAGAAGTCAGCAGTAGTCGGGCTGTGAATCATAATGATGATGTTATATTTATACAGGGTAGCGGGCACATAGACGCAATACCTGTGGATCCGAAACATGTAATTTTTTGAATTAAATAAAAAAAATACCTTGAGGTTTCTTCATGTCATCATTCTCCTGTCCTTATCGGTTTTATTTGTGGTCGGCGCAACAAGTCTTCAAAAAGGAGGAGGTTCTCAATTCGGATGTTTATGTTATTTTTTTTTTTTTTTATGTTTGTTCGGCTATAACTCCGTCATATATAGACGGATTTGCAAAATATTTTTTTTGTTCGAAAGGGGTTTATTCCGAAATGGTCTCATATAATTTTCATATAGATCTGATGATGAGTTCGGGAGACAGACACCGGAACTCTTTAAAAAATGACAGGAAATCAACCGCGATTTCTGCTATCGCATAAATATGCATTGTTTGTTTGGAATTAGTGCAGGGTGAATATCACAACTAAAAATTTAAAAATAAAAACTTTTTACAAACAAAAAAACAACCGACTTCCTTAAAAACACTACAAAGTGAAAAATAACTTTAATTTCGGAAGTCGGTGGCAAAAAAACCATAAATACAGATCCTAAGACACCGACTACCGAAATTAAAGTTATTTTTCGCTTTGTAGTGTTTTTAAGGAAGTCGGTTGTTTTTTTTTTTTTTTTGTAAAAAGTTTTTATTCTTCCACACTTCTCTATTAGTCGTCATCTCAGTAGTCACCCCCTTTCTATCCATATCATAATTCACACAGTCTATCCATCTTTTTTTTGGTTTTCCTCTACTCTTATAGCCATCGACATTCATACTCAATACTTT
The DNA here is from genome assembly GCA_947507805.1 of Aporophyla nigra. NCBI lineage: Eukaryota > Metazoa > Arthropoda > Insecta > Lepidoptera > Noctuidae > Aporophyla > Aporophyla nigra. The sequence goes on from OX382315.1 coordinate 19,570,833, forward strand.
CCTCACGACATTTTCCTCATTCCTCCGCATCACGTGACCATACCATGACAACCGATTCCCACACAACTTTTGAGTTATTGGTGCCACTTTCAGACTTCCTCTTATGTACTCATTTCTTATTCTATAATATATTCGTGTGTTAAAAACATCCAAAAGAAAGTAAACATTACTTACTACTGGCATGACTTGCACAGTTTGAGCAGCATCTTGAGTTGTTCACATAGTGTCTGCAGGTGCTGATGTTGAGGAAGGTCATGGAGGCACGGGTTATGACGTCACTCTCGTAGAACACTGCGTTCCTGGAACAAGACAAGGATATGGTTAGAGAAGCAGAATATAAAACGGGAGCAAAATGATGTGGAGTATATCCTCTTAGATATGGTGCACGGGTTTTAAAACACGAGACAGGTGAGTATAGGTTGGGTTCATACACACACACACACACATCATAATCAGCCTATAGATAATGTTCCCACTGCTGGGAAACTGCTCTCGGGCCAGAGCGAGTTAGGGAATGTCACCTGTCTTCGAATTTTTGGCTGTAGGACATGCCGGTTTCCTCACGATGTTTTCCTACACCGTTTTAGAGTGATGGTGATGAAATTAAATACACAAAATAAAATGCCTGCCTGGATTTGACCTCACGATAATCAAGGCACAAATACAGACTCCGAGCTGCTACTGAGAAATTCCAGATAGAAAAACCCAACAACACTTTGCCCACACTGGGAATCGAACTCAGGAGGTCGTGCTCAGCAGCAGAGTTTGCGACTACTAGACCAACGAAGCGGTCAGCTGCGGTTAAATAAATATTTTTCTGCCACAATGCCGCCATTGATGTTTAGTAATAATAGACAAGAAAACAAACACTCGACATCCATTCTAACATTCCTAGCATGCACAGATAAAGAGAGAATAATGTTTTGAATGAAAAGGAAAGAAAATAATTATAACTGGGATTGTATAATGGGGGGTGGATAATTACTCTCAAGAGGCTTCTTTAGTTTATTCTTTTCTAGGCTTCTGTACGTATGAATGAAAGTGGAGCCCTTATAGGATCACTTGTGCTCTCTGTCTGTCACAGCCAATTTGCTCCGAATCTTTGGACCGATTAAGTTGAAATATGGTTTTGTTTTTTACAAGGTTTTATTTAACTTTCAATGTATGTAACTATATTTGTTCGGGTGAACTCTTGCAACTCAATTTTGAAGCAGATATCTTCAACCGATCGACCTGAAATTTCACGTTTAGTGTGGATGCTAATGCATGGTTAGCTGTGTGACGTCATTCTAAATCCAACATGGCGGATATCCCAGATAAGTTTTTTACTTTTAATAATAGGTTGGGGAAAAAGTTTCTTCGCATTTTTTAAGAAAATTCAAAACATTTTTTAATAAAGTTTATTTACATTTAACTAAAGTATGTAGGTACCATTTTGTTCGATAACTTTTTGCCATCTTGTAGGTAGGACATGATCCCATTGCTATAGAAATTTTGGGACTTCTGGTCAAAATACCGCGACAAGTGGTTTTGGCAGTCCTCTCGTGATGTTAACCTGACACTGCCTAAAGAATTCTGAAGAGACCGAAACAGGTGGAAATCTGAAGGTGCAAGGTCAGGACTATACGGCGGATGCATTAACACCTCCCAGCCAAACTCTCTTAATTTTTGTTGGGTGGCTAAAGATGTGTGAGGTCTAGCGTTATCATGATGAAAAACCACACCCCTTCTGTTGATTAATTCCGGCCGCTTTCTCTCAACTTCTTGCTTTAATCTCATCAGTTGTTCGCAGTAGAGTTCAGAATCGATGGTCCTGCCTGGTGGTAACAGCTCATAATGAATAATGCCCTTCCAATCCCACCACACACACAGCATCACCTTGTTGCGAGTTAACCCGGGTTTCGCCACAGTCTGTGAAGCCTGACCGGCCTTTGACCACGACCTTTTTCGCACGTTCTTGTCATACGTGATCCACTTTTCATCACCAGTTATCAGCTTCTTCAAAAATGGTTCGGTTTCATTACGTCGTAATAAAGAATCACAAATGAGTACACGGTTCATTAGGTTTCTTTCAGTGAGCTCGTGAGGTACCCAAATGTCGAGCTTTTTTGTGTACCCAGTTTTTTTCAAATGCGCCAAAACTGTTTTGTGGTCAATTTCCAGTTCTTCAGCTACGTCGTAACTACTGGTATGCCGATCTTGCTCCACTTTTTCAAAAATGGCATCCATTTTATCCGTAATAGGGCGACCAGAGCGACGTGCATCTTTGACATCAAAATTTCCGGATTGAAAACGCTTAAACCAAATTTGTGCTACTCTCACAGACACTACACTAGGCATTGAGTTAAATAACACACTAGGTCCATAAACATCGCAAATTTTTTTCGCAGCTTGCGTTGCATTTTTACCTTTTTTGTAGTAAAATTTTAAAATGTATCGAATTTCTTCATTAGATTCACTCATCTTGACGGTGCGAAAAACAAATGAAAATCACATATTTTCCTAATTTGAATTTGGAATTATGTTCTTTAAAATTTAAACTTTCAATGATACCAAAACCAGCCAGATACAAATAGTATAGCCAAAGAGATTTTATTACAAGTTCATACATACTATAATGCGAAAAGACTTTTTCCCCAACCTAATATATTTCATTTATTTCTGTGACTCGAACACGGGTGTGTAACGTACATAAATCAATTTTGAATATGGTACACCGGTTTCTGTTTCACAAGCTTAAAACAAAACAGAATATTATTTACTAGCTTCTGCCCGCGACTTCATCCGCGTTTAATTTATGCTCCCGTGACCTTTCCCGTCGCATCGAATTGGCCTGCCGGTTTTCATAGATTTTTCGTTGCTGCTCCGCTTCTTTTTATTGTAGCGTGATGGTATATAGCCTATAGCCTTCCTCAATAAATGGGCTACCCAACACAAAAAGAATGATTCAATTCGGACTAGTAGTTCCTGAGATTACCGCGTTCAACCAAACAAACAAACAAACTCTTCAGCTTTATAATATTAGTATAGATTTGCACTAGCATACAAATATAGTATTAACGGTATAAAAAGGCATACCTACAACATGGTTACACAATGTGTCTGGATTCTTCTGTAATAAGTAGGTATAATGGGTAAAATTTGCTGGCAATACTTTACCCACGTGTCGGTATCGAAAACGAATGACACAAAAAAACAAATGAAATAAAAATATAACTACAATCCAACTTTGTTCAACATTTTAAATTACACTGATATTTGTATTATGGCAACCAAACAACTGTTAAGTTTTGGTTTAAGGATAATCGCCAAAAATATTCATGTTCCACGAAAAATGACAAAAACAACTGACCGATTACGGCCATTGACCGGCAGAATAATGAAAAAAAAATTGTAGTTTTTTTTTGTTCCCTTAGTTGTTGATACCGATACCCAACGCGGGTAAAGTATTGCCGGCTAATTTAATTCGATCATGTAGATGGTAAACGGATTTAAATGTCATAAACCATTTGTTTTTAAACGTCTTTATGATGTGAAACTATTTAAAATCACACTTATCGTTTTGACATGATTTTCTTCACTGGCTTCACACGAACTGATATGAATAGACCACACCTACTCCCTGATCTAAGATATATCAAGGGCAACTAAAATAAATAAAAAAATCTACATTTAAAAATTGTGCCGTGACTGACTACAACCTAATTAAACTATTTTTAGGGTTCCGTTGCCAAATGGCAAAAAACGGAACCCTTATAGATTCGTCATGTCTGTCTGTCTGTCTGTCCGAGTACGTCACAGCCACTTTTTCCCGAAACTATAAGAGCTATGCTGTTGAAACTTGGTAAGTAGATGTATTCTGTGAACCGCATTAAGATTTTTACACAAAAATAGAAAAAAAAACATTAATATTTGGGGTTCCCCATACATAGAACTGAAACTCAAAAATTTTATGGATAGGTCTTCAAAAATGACATTGAGGTTTCTAATATCATTTTTTTCTAAACCGAATTGTTTGCGCGAGAGGTAAAATGTGTGTCCCCCCCCCCCCCCCCCCCCGTAACTTCTAAAATAAGGGAATGATAAAACTAAAAAAAATATATGATGTACATTACCATACAAACTTCCACCGAAAATTGGTTTGAACGAGATCTAGTAAGTAGTTTTTTTTTTAATACGTCATAAATCGTAAACCACAATTTACCTTTCATTCAGTCAACGCAAAAATAAAAAAATAAAAAAATTTCATAACATAAACCTTATGCATAAACCGTGAATACCTGCAGGTTTGTACAGAACCCTCGGTGCGCGAGTCCGACTCGCACTTTGCCGGTTTTTTTTTATATTGATAATAACATATTTTTAAATACACAATTTGAATTCATACGCATGTCAAGATTGTCTTAAGTTTCTCTAATCCTAAAAACACGACCAAGTGCGAGTCGGCCTCGTAAACGAAGGGTTCCGTACCACCGTACAATATTGATTGATAGAAATTATGAGCACTTTACTTTGTGTCAATAATTTCACCACCACTGCTCTCAAAACTGAAGGAAAACATCGTGAGGAAACCGGCATGTCCTAGAACCAAAAATTCGAAGTCACGTGACATCTACGAACCCGCACTGGGATCGCGTTGTAGATTACGGCCCACTCCCTCTCACCGCGAGGAGATCTGTGTCCCAGCAGTGGGAACAATATAGGCTGATTATGATGAACCCATGCGGCTGTTATTATGTAGCAACAAGCCCCTGCAGTGTTACCCACTATGACAACCTATTCCCTAAAGGCGTTCAACCTTGTTTATCACAGAAGTATGTCAGTGAGGCCTCATTAGAATACAATGGCATCGTTATGGCGCGGTATTCAGAACGATCTGGTCGACGCCTCGTTACAGAACATTATCTGTCAGTTGGGACAGATACATACCAATGTTATTGGAGAATTAGTATACTGTTACAGTGGGTGTCGAAAATCTGCCGTGACTTGTCAGCTGGAATGGATTTCATTTTTGGCAGTTCGACAATATTCATTGCGCTATGTGCGTTGTTGAGAAGATTAATTTTTCGAATTTATGAGGCAATGAATTAACAATATGCTTCAAAAATGCTTCGAAAATTATCAAAGATAAGTTTAACTTACTTAAAAGTTGCTATCTTCTACTCGCGACTTCGTTCGCGTAAATGTCGGTTATCGCGGGCGCAGACGACAAGGCGCGATAAGAAGTAGACTCCTTTCTTGTGGTTTATAGTTATCCCGTACCAAATTTCATCAAAATCGGTTCAGTGGTTTAGTCGTGAAAGCGTAACAGACAAACGAAATTGCTTTCGCATTTATAATATAATATTAGTATAGATTTTATAGCGTTAGAGAAGTTTCTGACGAAAATTAATGATTTTGTTGCGAAGTTAATTCGAACCTATCGATTTTATTCTCCTTTAAACTTACCAAGCTGTCACTAATGAGACACAATACTATTGTTACGTAGTCTTAATCGTAAGGAGAAAAACATATTTAATGAATTCATAAACGAAAGCATAAGTCGACCTAAACCGTACATTCTCTAACACCTCAAACTCGCACGCCTCGTCTTTTAGAAGACCACTTCGCGTAGTGAAAAAAGTTCTCACATTCCCATCACAGCAACAATCAGTGTCAAAAACTACACAGACAGATGGACAATAGATTGAGCCTAAGATCAGACTGTGTACGACTATGAACTTACAAGTATTGCCCTTCTGATCACAACCCATACAGCTTCTGACTCTGCCTCTTGACTCTCGACATCAGAATGATCACAATCTATTGAAGTAAAACTTCTTTACGCACGACTGTGGGAGTAAGCTGGTGAATGCGTGACGAGAGAGTTACGAAAAGTGTGATCGGGCGAGGAGAACGGAAGAAATATAAGTTACTGAAGATAGAAAGAGAGAGAGTTACGTTTCGTATATCTAAGACAGTGCAGGCATATTGTCTATATCACACTGTAGGAGAAAGGGAGAGCAGTACGCGCGCACATTTTTACTCTCTTTCTCTCTTAATAAATATCCAATAATAATACAAAGTTAAGTTTTACTTCAGTCGTGTGGTCGGTCTAAAGCGCACTCGTTTTTTATTTTCACTTCAGGTTGAAGACATCGTTGTAGCCCTGGCTCTTGTACTAGGATTCACTGTATCACAAGAGCCAGACCTCTCTATTTACAGGGATTATGGGAGGCAAGATAGACAAAATTAGATACTTTAGTTTACGTTATGACATGCATTAAAAGGTAGGTTTACAGATATAAAAGAGAAAAAAATAGTAAAAGAATAATAAAAAAAAGCTGGCCAAGTGCAAGTCGGACTCGCGCACCGAGGGTTCCGTACAAACCTGTAGGTATAAAGTTTAAAATTATTTAAAATATTTTTATCATGTGATGTAACTAAAACTTTACAGTTTTTGCAATTTTTCCTTTATCTGTGTTATAAGACGTTGCTTCGTACCAAATTTCAGAATTCTAGATTGACTGGAAGTACCCTTTAGGTTTTGATTCCCTTGCGAGTTTCGTAAATTTGCGGAAATTTGCGGCATAAACGGCTATATCTTTTGATTACGTTAGCTTAGAAGTTTGATTTTTTCACAGCTCCAAGGGACAGTAGACTTGAGTATTTGATATAAATTTCAGATTGATACCTCCACGCGTTCCTGAGAAAAAGGGTCTTGACAGACGGACGGACGGACGGACGGACAACAAAGTGATCCTATAAGGGTTCCGCTTTTTCCTTTTGAGGTGCGGAACCCTAAAAACACCACAAAGTAAATAATAAATCACTGCGTTCTAAGGAAAGTGAGGGTAAGTGTGGGTGGGATGTGTGTACGTATATGTGTGCGTTGTGAGGGTGTGTGTATATGTGTGCGTGGGGCGTATGTGTGTGAGTGTGTGGTGTAGGTACTACAATGTAAGTACTAACTTCCGTTCATATTAATACATGTTTGTAAATAATAGGCAATACTTACACATAATTACGTACAAAATGTAGCTACATACCCATTTTAGAGGTCATTAAGACGCTCATGTGATTCAACAATGGGTTCCTTATGGGACCATCTCCAAAAGATTTAGGCGTCAGGTAACGACCTCCACGAGTCCCATAAAATAGGTTTTAGCTACTGCATTATTATCAGCTCATCTTGGACAGTCCCCGATTCAAGATGAATCCATTTCATTTGTTTCGCCAAGATCATAACTTGGTATTTTGATAATTCAGCATGAATGAGTAATTATGATTTTGAGAGGTACTATACGGGCTTGTGGCGAAATACTACCCGCCTCACTTGCCGCGGTCGGTACGAGAATGGGTGATTCATTACATATCAAAACCCCTACGTGCTTCGGAAAGCACATCAAAGCAATGGCCCAGGCTGTCATTCATAGATCTGTAATAATCGTTACGGGTACAGAAGCCCAAAAGTCAGTTAAGCTTACCAAGGTTACAAACGGGTATCGTTTTATCCAGTAGGTAACTGAATTGTGGACGTGAGACGGGCAGTCACTCGTTGTAAATTACTATACTCCATTTGTTTAGGTAGTTAACTAAATGTAAACAATCTTAACATGTCTTTTATCTTAAAAACTGTCTAAAAATTGAATCTAAAAATGTTTACAATTAGGTATTTACTTAAACCGATGTTAGGTAAGTAACTTAATTTAAATAATATTTGTTGGTCTTTTATACGATTTATTTTATATAAAAAGACATATCAAGATTGTTTACCTTTAGTTAACTACCTAAACAAATGGAGTATAATTGTCAGTTACATCCGGCTAGACTAGAGGCCGACCCCAACGTAACTGCGAAAAGGCTAGACAGATTGATTGGGGAGGTACAATAAATGTACGGATTTTTGCCTTAAAAAGTATTTCTGTTACTTAGAAATACTTTGTAACTTTTGTAAGGAAATACTCCGTACATTATTCAGTAAGAATGTTACAACTACAGATTTACCATGAAGTCTGAGACTTGCCAAACAATAAAACAGTCGTGAGAAAACACTATATAACAACTTACAGTGTTTAACAAATCTACCTATTTATCACAAACTTAGAACGCATTTTCTTAAGAACCCTCACGATATAATATAATTATGTTTTATCACACCTTCCATTCGCTCTAGAACAGATCATAATACTTCCATATTTAATGCCATAATAACTTGTAGTTTATCTCATTACAATATGCATTGTGTGCCAAGCTCAAGCCGTGACACACATTTGCAAGATAATCAGCTAGCACACGGTAAGCAATGATCTGGTGAAGAAACTAGGTGTTAGGTCGTCCTAGTTTGATAGGAATTTCCCTAACTCAAACTCCATGCATTTATGGGCACTTTTGAATTGACAAAAAGTTGGCCAGTAAGTAAGTAAGTTGAAGTTTGTCCATTCCAAAACGTAGATCTCTATTGAGAAGAACGGACAAAAAATTCCAAGACAGTCTTACAAAATCTTCTTAACTTTTATATGTGAATGAAGAAACAAGTTTAGAAATAAACAACAGTTAAGAGTGTAACAGAGTCTCCGAGAGCTGCAATAACATGACAGCTCGCCCGCGATCCCCGATAGGAGAGGAAGAGGTGTTCCTATAGTACACTTACATTTCACCGGTTATGTATACTATCACGACTACTACTGAGAAGAATAAAAACAAATTTCAAATGGAAAAACCCAATAACACTTTGCTCGACCTGGGTTTCGAATTCAGTACCTCATTCTCAACAATAACTCTTTGAACGAGGTAGTCAAAGATCAATGAGGCAATCAGAAACGTTACATCGACCCCAATGAAGTGTGCACCGATGGACAAAGTGTCGATGTGGCCCAGTTCTGGTCGAAGCTCATTTAAACTTATTAAATAACTGTGATTATCATTGATATTATCAGCATACTAGCGTCCCCATTTGTCAGAGGAAGCTAGGATGTTTTGTCGACTGTTGTTGGTAATTTACCCATTGTTTAGTTTTAAGTTGTTGATTTTTTCTATTACGAGGGTAATATCACCATATTGTCACTAAGTGATAAATAAATCCCTTTTAAACATAACAACCGACTTCCTTAAAAAAAAACACTACAGAAGTCAGTGGCAAAAAAAAACCTTAAATACAGATCCTAAGACACCGAATTCCGAAATTAAAGTTATTTTTTTTTGACTTTGTAGTGTTTTGTTTTTAAGGAAATCGGTTGTTGTTATTTTGTAAACAGTTTTATTTTTAACTTTTTAGTTATGGTAGATACCCCGCACTAACCTAATCGCGTTATCCGTTCATTTGACTGGCCTGTTAGTCTAGTGGTTAGTGACCCTGACTGCTAAGACAGAGGTCGTGGGTTCAATTCCTACCCAGGACAAATGTTTGTGTGGTGAGCACAATCATTTGTTCTGTGTCTGGGTGTAATTTATCTATAATATGTATGTATTTAGAAATATATAAGTATATTTATCAGTTGTCTGGTCACCATAGTACAGGCTCTGCCTAGTTTGGGATCAGACAGCAGTGTGTTGGTTGTCCTATGATATTATTTATTTGTCGCGCAAATACTTAATGCAAATTTAAGACTTATATGGTTTTCACATGGATCCCATTGTCCGAATAGAACCAAATTGAAATGGGACCATTTGGGAAACACCAGCTTTCAAATAATCGGTCATCAAAATCGGTTCACCCAGTCAAAAGTTAAGAGGTAACACACATAATAAAAAACAGTCGAATTGATAACCTCCTCCTTTTTTTGAAGTCGGTTAAAAATAAATAAAGATCATTGATACGACAAAAAACAAGTTGAACAAAAAGCTAATAGGAAGTTTAAGCAACAGGAATGAATAGTAGCATAGCATAACGTAGAATAGGTCCTGAATGAAAATTCATCATCATCATTATTTCAGCCGAATGACCTCCACTAGGCCTCCAATTCCGGGGATTTTGCCATTATCGCCACGCTTGGCAGGTGGGTTGGCTGATCACAGTATGGTGGTAAAATGCATAGAGAACGCTGCTGCCCATTCTTTAGTAAGTCCATTAGCGCCTCTTACGACACCCACAGGAAGAAATGGGATGGGGCTTACACATAACTTGTAAGTTAAAAAATTATATATAATGATATATAATTTTTTATTATTTACGTGTAAGTTAAAATTTATCATTACTACTGACAAACAGAGGTATGACGGTTCTGACTTGCTAATTAAACACTTATGATTGGATTTATTGATTAGGTGTAAATGTGTTTATCTATCTTAAATTTTAATGACCTGTTTATTTTTATTTATTTTTAAATGTAATCTACTGACATGCCACCCTAATTGTAATGCTTGTTTTTATGTTAATTTTATACGCCATTTATTGGCGAAACATAGTGCACATAATGTAGACAATTTACTATCTGTAACCATACCTATGTTTTACAAAATAAATTATTGATTGATTGATTGATTGTGTACGTAATGATATATTTTAATTTATTTAATAAATATTCATAGTGATGTTAAGAGAATAGTCGTGGTCGTATGCCACCTACTCAAAACAAAAACTAAGTTTAAGTTTTTTATTTAATTGACGATAAATATTGAATATTTTGAACGTAATAATTTCGGATGAGCATATTTTTTTGTTTCATACTTTTAAAGCTTGATTTTTTCGTAGTCGTAGTTTTAGTTTTTGAATAATTTTTTAAGGAAGTAAGGAAATTATAATGTATCTCCTTGTTGGAGAACTAAGGGTTATATCAGATTCCTTAAACCCATCTGTTCCTACCTACTACCAAGAGTCGTGGAAGATACTTGTACATATCCACTATTAAACTTAATGTAAGCAGCAACAGCTCCAATGGAAACACTACACCATCGTCGATCTGTCAACTCAAAAGTAAAAACTCATTTGAGCTTGCTCAACAAGATTTACTCCTGACAGGCCTTAGCAACTACAAATCCTGCTGACACCCATATTAGCATAGCGCTGAAATATTCAGGCTTACATAAACAGTTTGATAGCTGGTACTTGACACTTAAGACTGATGTTATTGCCAAAGAGATAGCAAGCTAAAAATATATGCGCTATCTGATCGTTAGAGATTACGGCACCTGTTCTGAGGACAAGGCAACGGCTAGCTATCAGCGATTTCCTTGCTCAAGAAAATTGCTTACTAAAACAGGATTGAGCTCCACGATGAATGTACATGCATGCCGTTTTTTGGGACAGGTCAGCTCAAAGCTACAATGACTCTTTCTTCGAAAGGTTCTTCCAAACATAACCCTGTATTGTTAGACTCACTTAAAAATCTAATAATATGATATTTGCATTTTAAAAGAGACCATGACTTGTGAGTTTATTTCGCCATTACTTCTCAGGGAACAGTCAGTTCAGAAATACGGGCGCTATCTAATTTTTAAAATATTGAGCAACAAAATCTTGACATGTAAAAAATTGATGAGAGGTGAAGCGACTTATCACTAGTTGAGGCTCCCACATACAGGCGCAACGCGACAGCCCAACGGAACTACAGTAAAACAACTTCTATGAAAAAACTTCATACAAATTATTCTACCAGAATCGTATAGCGCCTGTCTTCTGACGGCTTTGCTCGCCAACTCGTTTAACTCTACTCGCTTCTAGTCAATCCCCGGCAGTGAGAGTGAGACAGGTACCGTATACAAGATAGTAATGATAGATTGGACCAGGTGGAAAGATAGATCGACTGTAATGTACACTCATAAGGGAAACACATAATTAAGACGTGTACAGATGACGATCTTATCGCTAATCTTAAACCTACCATGTGTGTAAGGAAGTTAATGATTGTAGATAAGATATAAATAAGTAGAAAGGTAATAAAAAAGTCTGACAACCAGTCTTACCAGGGGGTATCCTGGTGAGACTGGTTGTCTGACTTTCGGGATCTGACGACCTTTAAAGACTGTCAAAGATCCACAAATGACAGAGGAGACCAACGGCTTAACGTACTTAATGACGCACAGAGATGTGTATATGGTCACCCATCCACGAACCAACCGCGGCTAGCGTAGCTTAACCTGATCGATCGATCAGTGCGGCTGTTAGTACTTAGCCACAAGCCGCTCCAGCATATGAAATTCTGCCAGGGTCGCGAGATTTGTTCGAAAGAGTTACCGTGGCCCTGGCATGTAGGCAACTGAAGGAACGCGGGTGGGTTTTAGTCAGTAAGAGTCTGACACGCCCTCCCGCTTCACCCAGAGCGGGAGACGTCATTTGCTGATTTTCCACCCACAAAAAAAAAACATATGAAACTGTTATCTACTACAATAACAATTTAGAATTAACAATATTATGACAACTACAATAAAACAGTAAGTAACCTATTTATGACTACCAAAGTAGCTTCAATGACAGCGTTGCACTCAAATGTTAATTGTTTTGTAAATACTTTATCATTAAAGATAACGTGGAAATAGTTAAATGGTTTGCGAACAACATATCATTAATAGATAATCTAATTACCTTGATAGAGATTATAGATAAGATCTGATAGTGCAAACAGTAAGCAAAGATGGCCTTTATGATATCTATTTATATATGAAAACGTATAACAAAAACTTTATAGGTACTTTTTCGAAAATTACTCGGTTGGAGGAGAATGAAATTTAGCACAGCTAAAGTTAAAATGGAGGAGTGCAGACAGCTAATACTTTTATATAATAACTAGCTTTTGCCAGTGGCGTCGCCCGCGTATTAAGTATAAAACCTTCCTATTAAATCACTCTGTCTATCAATTAAAACCGCATTAAAATACGTTGCGTAGTTTAGGAGATCTAAGCGTATGTACAAAAACGAAATGTGACTTTGTTTTATGTAAAGATGGTTAGAAATACATTAAATTTTAAATGAATTGTGGTCGAATTTGGACCAATGGGTGACCACTAGTTTAGAGTTATTTGACAAACAGAGGGACGACTAAAGGTTACACATTTACATTACACTACAGATACAATTATGGTTGATATCATAAAGATTACATAGACGTGGATGAAGAAGCCACAACTTCCCATATAAAGGCAAAACGGAAACCTAAAAAATAGATTTCCGTTTTTTTACATTTTAATGATGATAACATACAAGGCAAGATTACCTTTACTAAAAATATAATTATGGCCAATGACCTTTGCGCATCCTTTTTAGTGAATCATAAAATTAACAACTCCGACAAAAGTGTGAAGTTTTTAATTTGATACGTTTTGATCGAAATACGAGACTGATTAGACAAAAGCCTCTAGCCAAAAATGGACCACCAGGCAGTTATAATCCCATTCAACACAGTTCGTCTAGAAATTACCAAGTACAGACGCCAGCACAAAAACCTACTACAATCTGTCAAATTTCTTTAATAGATTTTCAACTTTATCGCTACAGTATTAGGTTCGAGATTGATTCGGAAATTTTGACGGCTTGATGTGCTGGCGCCTGTACAAAACATAGCCTAGAAACATTGAAAACTAAGAAAGAACATAGTTTATTCTGCTCGAATAGAAAGCCGAAAGCCCAGAGTTCATGAGAAGAATAAACAAGAAAATGAAAAAAATATTTAAAAAAATACAGTTATTAAATTGTCAATGTAACAGTTTCAAAAGTACCTGCAGAAACAGGTGAAGTTATAAGAACTAAAGATATTGCAATGCTACAAGAATACCTACTGACAAATTAAAGAAAAATCCAGCTGCAGTCCAAAGGGACAGACACAAAAACATACGATGGTAGTGACTCACTGGTATTTTAAAGATAGTGAGTAAGAAGTACTGAGTCCTTAGAGCTGCTGCCAAGAATGCCAAGTCTTATTCAGTGGGTATTCATTACTTAATGACATGGTCAAGCTCAGGACATGAGTAAGTCAACCACAATTGTAAACACGCAGTTCTGATGAGAAGCGGTAAAAATATTTCCGAAGAACAAATATTTTTATCATGGTGGGAATTTTTTATTGTATATATTTTCTCCATTTTAACTAAGTATAATAAGTTATTTAAGATGATGCAATAAACAATTTTTTTGTTACATAATTATCGCGATTTTTTTTCCTTTTAATTGTTAGGTTCTTTCTAATACTCCTTTACCCACCGGCGGCGATCGCGACAAGCGATTACTAGCTGGTATACGTATGTACAGTACATAGCGTGAGTCTTTTAGCAACTGTTCTGCCCGCCAAGCGAGCGTCGCTGAGCGAGAACTGTCTTTGATAGCTCTTGCCGCTGTAAAAAATGAGAACTCACGAACACCAACCATTCATAATGTATCTCTTTCACTTATACATCGGACTAACAAACTTATGAACGTTCTTTGAGAGTACATCGTTGAGAGATTGATATCATTACTAATGGAACGTGTCGTGCCGGACGTAAATAATAGCACCATCGTATTTCTTCCCGTGGGTCTCGTAAAAGGCGACTAAGGTACTTACTTAAGTATGCAGCGTTCTTTAGGAATTTTAGCACCGTACTACGATCGGCAACCGACCTGCTAAAATGACACTCTAGTACCCGGCCCAAGTCGTATTCTCGCTTTCTTTGAACATATCACACGCCGAGACGACGCATCGGTGTAACGACTTGTAGTGCAGGGAAAAGTTGAAGACAAGAGCTCGTGGCAGGTCGCCCATGCTTTGGTCTGATCAGGTCAAAACTGCACTTTATGGTCCACTTCACGAATGTACGAGAAAGGACTACAATTTTTGGAGGTATGCGAAACAGCGTGTAAAGTTCACTCAGTGTCCGTCGAAAAGAGAAGAAGAACTGCCAGACGATTGATGTCGGGACGTTGTATAAGTATACTAGCTTTTGCCAAAGGCTTCGCCCACATTTTGTTCGTATAAACCTTCCTCTTGATAGAGTGATTATCTATTAAAAAAACCCCGTCAAAATCCGTTGCGTAGTTTTAAAGATCTAAGCATACATAGGGATAGACAGAGCGACTGCGAAGCGACTTTGTTTTAAACTATGTAGTGATGATGCTCGTTGCGCGGTAAACTCTGCTTGCGGTATGCAGGATTTTTGTGACGTCAGTGTGATGATCATGATCAATGGAAAATCCAATGAATCTCACAATATACAATCAATACATGTATTTTCAATACTTCATCAATTATCCGTTTTATGATTCACTCTCGGCAGATTAGGTGATAGCCACAGTTCGTGCCCTACCGGCTATTGTTTCATGGCCCCTTTTTTCCTTGTTTTCTGTCATACTTAATCACTTTTGATGACACATTTGACACAAACCAGACATTTGGGCGTAACATAATAGATAACCAACATTGTCTTCTGTGTGATAAAATCCAGTGGTTTTAATTCTGGAGTTTTCTCCCAATTTGGTTCATGTGGTGCCTGACGCAAACAATAGCACTATCCCAAGCAACTAAGGGACATACTAGAGAACGGGCAACAGCGTTCTCTTTGCATTTTAAAACCATACTGCGATCGCCAACACGCCTACCAAGCGTGGCGATTATGGCAAATTCACTATCTCTATGTCCAACGGTGGACCTCTACCGATTGAAATGATGATCTAAATTTGAATGCTCTAACGTGGTTCGCAAAATTTAATCTCTTTTCTACGGAGGTAGAGTGAACTTTATAACTTATTTAATATTAATTTCGTCGGCGAGGCTGGTGCTTCTGCTTTAACCTGAAATAATATTCCTTTACTGTAGTACCTCGGAGCTTAACGACAAACAATGGTAGTACTCATCTTAGTAAGTACAGACGCCAGCACATCGAGCTACTATAATCTGTCGAATTTCTTTAATAGATTTTCAACTTTATGTCAAAAACGTTAGGTTCAAGATTGATTGGGAGAATTTGACTGTTTCGGCTACTTTGATGTGCTGGCGTCTGTACCTTCAGAGCATTCACAATATATCTATTTAAATTTACTTAATGAAGCACATTGCTCTTGTGCCAGCCTCGCCAGATAAGTGGGGAAAGCGACGGCTGCTCAGAATAAATGTACTAGTTAGCTCACAGCTTAGTAGAGCTGCTACTTTCCCGACGTTCTGGCTATAAATAGACAAGGCGCCAGTATGCGCCTATGTTGTAGAGAATCAATTCCACGCTTTTAAATTAAATTGAATCTGGTCATAGAAATCTTTCCGTTCGTTCGTTTCGTGTGGTGCCGGACATAAACAATAGCACCATCCTATTTCGCGCCCTGGGTTTCGTGAGAGGCGACTATGGGACTTGCTAGAGATTGGGCAGCAGCGTTCTCTATGAAATTTACTATCATACTGCGATCGCCAACCCGCCTGCCAAGCGAGGTGATTATGGGAAATGTCCCCAAATTGGGGAAGGCCTGTGCTTTTTAGATTTTTAGTATTTGATGCAATTGCGATACTTATTTCAATACACACTAGCCGTAAAACCATTTAGTGGTAACTTCATAAGTTCATATAGCGGTATTTGTAAGCGCAACGACGATACAGGGAGTCAGGTTATACACAGCTGTGTGTTGGTCAGTAAAGTATATCGAGAGGTTTATGGTTATATAATGATTGCCGTACCCATGGGTCAACGTAAGGTTAAAAGCCACGCTTGCTGCTGGCGGCTCGTGGAGGGTGAACATTCATAACATATCGAGACCCCTACATTCCTCGGAAAGTAAGTTAAGCTGTTAGTCCTGGCTATAATATGTTGTGCTTTCACAGTTGTAATGTGTAGTCAGGAGCCCTGACAACAGTCAGCGTAAAGTTCTGGTATTCAGCTGCATTCAATTATTATATATTGGAAACCGACCCCGACGGAAAAAGGCTACGCACATTGATTGCTGGTGAGTAAAATATGGGCTCCAGGTGCAAGTTAATAATCATGCACTTTTTACAACACTTTTATTACTCTCAAGAAAAGAAAAAATCTTGTCAAAATACCAGTAATAATTCGCCCCAAATTGGTCCATTTCATCAATCAACGGTAATCAAATTAAAATTACATACATTTCTTCCACTTAATTTTTTGCCAGCTCCGAAGTAATTCTCGTAATAATCACTCTACAAAACAATTGGAGGTATCATTAATATTTGTACGACTTTAGTGAAATACTGTGGGTATTTGTGTCAATGGCCTATCGTGGATTTTGTGCTTTATTTAAATCAATCTGAGTAATAGAATAGAAAAAGGAAGGTGAAAAATGTTACATTTCGTTCAGGACAGATGCAACCAGACGATTTGGTCTTAAGTACGAATTGTTAATTCATTAAAATGTTTACTTAAGTCAACACTTACAAATGTTTACTTAGCACACTTGTTATGCTTAGATAGATATTCCCACATTTCGCGAGTTGTGTCACACATGTGACAAAGGGCGAGTCTATTGCCATCGAGCGGGCATAAATCCAGGCTGCGAAATTCTTCATGGAAAATCCTAAAGACACTTTAACCGATCCGGGATCCTAACCCAGGGGTCTGCTCTTAAACCCCGTCAACGAAGATCCGGGTCCGTCCAAAAATACTTTATACGTCAAAACAAGTTTCAAATTAAATAATTCGTTCATGCCAAAACACATAACAGGATTAACAGGTACAAATGTTGTTGTTGTGTTGTCATTCATTTTTGGTTCTGGCGCCGAAATAATCTAAAGTCTGTAGGTGATACGGAGTAGGAACGGGCGTTCCGTTACTTGGACTGAAATTATGGATTTTGGTTAGGGAGTAGGCCCTCTGGACCACTAGTTTGCGAGTGGCGCTTGCGACCAACGGGGCAGTCGGAACCTCAACTTAAAGATAAAAGTGGCTGTTTCTGTGCCATTTTAGCAGAGAAAACTTGCACTTCCTACTTGTCTATTGAATTGACATCCCGTGATATTTTTACCTATTGTCCTAATAATAATTATTAAAATGAAAGTTTGGATGTCTGTTACTCAATCACGCAAAAACGGCAAAAAGGATTTGGAAGTATTTTGGTGTACGTCTGTGTATATGTCACACAGATAATTTATAATCTGTATTAATACATGTGATACTTTTTAAGGCTCGTGCAGACTACGGCGACCGTGTCGCGGCGCGATAGGTCGCCCGTGTGTGAAGTGTCGCGCGCGTTTTCATAGAAATTGTTCAACGAATATAAATCGCCCAATCGCGCGCGACCGTCGCGTCGTGCTAGTCTGCACAAGCCTTTATTCTGGTAGTCCGTTTCCGTGGAAAATATTTCTACCTCCACGCGGGTGAAGCGCTGGCAAAAGCTAGGCTATAAATAAAAGTGTCAAGCTCACAGGCAGCCTAACACGCTACTTCCTCTCGGCCAAATGTCACCGACCGGCCTTGAACACTGTTTACTCACAGTCCTTATAACTAAATACCGTCAACCGCATGTACAAAGTCCCAGTACCACTTCGAAAACGCCTTTATTTCTTAGCAGTACGACGACTTTTTTCTTCAAGTGAGACTTTGACGTGCAGTTGAGCGTACACGCATACGTCATTCACCACAATGTAGGGGCTCCGAGGAAATCCTGACTCATTGTGAAGGTAACGAAGTATCGATTATTCGGATCGGATTAATCGAGAGACTATGTGCTTGCATTTTCGTAGTATCTGGTTCTATATTACACTGATATGGAAGTAATAATCGGACCTGGTGTTAGGAACGTGGGAGAGCACACATGAGCATGGGCTTAGTGCATGCGTTGCGTATGGCCACCGTAAAATCGGATGAAATGGAAGACAAAATAGTAGATTGTCCAAAATTCATAGTCAGCTGTCCCATCTAATGTTTGAGTAGCCCAGTGGTATTGGCCGCGACAAACAAGTTAAAGGTCGTAAGTTTGAACCCAGGCAGGCTCTTTACTTTGTGTAAATTATTTCATCACCACTGCTCTCAAAACGGTGACGGAAGACTTCGCGTGGAAAGCATGTCCTAGAGCCAAAAATTCGAAGACATTTGACATCAACGCGGTCATGGCGGGTTCTAGGGGGCGATTCTCTCTCACGGAGAGGAAGCCTGTGTCCCACCCGTGGAAATATTATAGGCTAATTATGCATGTATGCCCATATATCTATGTCAAGGAGGGGTTCGGAACAGCTGATTATTTTCTCGCGTATTACGATTTTGGTCCCATAGAGTTTACGGTGATTCTGTTGAATGATATAATCATTTTAATATGGACCTTTTGGTGGCACTCTTTACCTATATATTTTGTTTCTTAATATGCGGATAATGTAGTGGGCTGCAATATTATTATTTACACCTTATATTTTTTGTTAGGTACGTTAAAATTTTATATTGTAGCCGTTTTTTGTCCCTAAATATAAAAAAATAAGATAAATAAAATAGAGGAAGTTGTTCAGTTTGGTGGCCTGTCACTTTTAAATCTGACCGTACATTACTGATACACCCTGCATATCATCATCATTTCAGCCGAAAGACGTCAACCGCTGGCCTCCCCCACAACTTTGCCTCCTCGACCGGTTCTGTATTTCGCGCGTCCCGCGGATTCGTGCGACATTCCTATTTCATTGGTCAAGGCCTTCTCAAAGTTTATGGGAGGCCTATACTACTTGCGCTCCGTATGCCCACATTTGTTTACGTACACACGCCACACAAATATCACTTAATATAAAAAAAAATGAAGTGAGTAGAGATTCTTGTTGCTTTCAAGTAATTTGTAGGTAGTATTGAGTCATCTTAGCAAACCTGTTACTGATGATACCTAACAATCTTAAGCCACAATACAGGGATAGTCCCATTAAAAAGTCTAAATTTAAACTACACGTATTTTGATCACGTCTCTTTCTCGGATATTCCAAAATGGCGATTATTCTTCCAACTGTTGGGAAAACCTGACAGTGGGGAGAACAGCTACTTATCATAATAAATGTTTTTGATAATATATATGCACCTACCTTCTTATAGCTGGTATTTTTGGTGACTCATGACGAGAAATAATAATATACCAACGACATTAAATCTCGCCACCAATGCCGTGTTGGTCCAGTGGCTGTAGGCACTACTGCTGAGCATGAAGGTCTGGATTCGATTCCCGGGTCAGGCATTGGGTTGGCCCATCAGGAATTTTGGAATACTAGCCAAAGCCAAAGCATTTAAACATGGCTAGCGAAATGTGGATGTACCTACTATAGAAATAACGCATAGATATTTTTAAATCCCATGTTGGAATGAGGGTAATTATTGTTTTCAACCAGGTACAAATCCTTTAGGGGTGCTGTTGTAAAATTGATGATTGAAAAACACTCTGACAGACTGGGTTCGAACTTTGAACCTAGGGCTCCATGTAGTCTCCTTAGTATGCCTTGTATCTCGTTTGCCCACTAAACCAACGAGGCCTTACATTTACTAAAGCAAGTTTTCCTAAAATAGCAGAATCCGCCACATACCGGCCACAGTGTAATGACAGTTGTCATGAATATTACGTCACTGAGGTTTGACGTTATCGTTTCAAAAACCTTCTCTAGGAAAACACACCTTTTATTAAAAACGCTTCAGTTACGACCTTCTACTGTAAATTACGCACGCTATGTGGCGGCCAACGCAGACTTAGGAAACTCTAGCTTTACTGTAGGTACCTAAATTCTACGTCGTATGTTTTAATTACAACCATTTAATACTACTTGATTAAAGTGGGTACCACTAGTGGTCGTAACGTGAGTAATTAACATTTAAATAATTGAGTGGCACTCGACTCTGTTTTGAGGTTTGCTCCACAGCAAGCCACAGCTAAGCTACGCACGCACTTAGTTTACCATCCAGTGGTATCCATCAGCTGTTCTGTAAAAATCACACCGTTATCACGGGGTGAAGTGAGCTTAAAGTGAGCTGTCATTAGTATCAATCCCTACCATCAAATGGAATGACAGCTCATTGTTAGGTCACATCACCTACGTTCTCACGGAGAGATTTTAATTTAAATTTATTAAAAAAATAAACCATGCAGCTAACGTAGCAAACCACGTCCAGCAAACTCTTTGTAACTACAGCCCGAATGAGGCGGGTATCACATCTCCGTCGCGAAACCGCAGTAGTTTCGACAAGTCATGTCCGTTGTATGACAAGCGAAACTGAAGCAAAACTGCCTGTTCTAATACACTGATTTGGTTATGATGCTATCTCTGTCCTGCCGATCTGCTTAGGAGACACCTCTGCGCTGAGCCCGCTATTTTGCTGTGTTTGTTTCGCACTTATCTGTAGTAGTCGACAAGTTGATAAAGCGACACAATTTATTTGGAAAATTGTTGTTGATTTTACGGAAAAGTTATCCGGGGTCCAAAGTAGACTTTATACTATATTTACTAAGTGAAGCGACGATCAGTCAAATAAAAACAATTTATTTTACATGGGCACTTCAGAAACGTCAGAAGCTAGGGGCACGGTTCCAATTTGTTGATTCCTATGGAGAAAAGCCGGCAAGTAACTCCTTGTATATTTTGCTTCGGTTGCTTAAATTCACCAATTCTCATGATGTTCCGCTACTCGTATTGTGATAAAATGTTAATTTTCTTAGTGGTAGAGGTGTTCTGAAGTGCGCTACACGCTGCGCAGTAGCTCTCCCCTCACCCCCGCTGACACGTGAATCTGTAACTGCGCAGCGACTCTCCTCGTGTTCCGATTGCCAAAAACTTTGAATCGAGCTGTAGCGGTGGACGACCGTCTTAATTGCATACCGTATCATATACTCATCGGAGTGGCATTCTGGTAAAAAAACTTGGCTCGTAATGAGCTGTTTCGGTGGTCGTTGGACTTTTTATGCTGTTCGTGTGTTCTTTAGTAAAGTAACCAATTGGTTTTTGTTCTTTTAGGGCGTGTAAATGGGCTTCTGAATTTGTATTGAATCATTGTAAAGTTGAAGAAGGTACTTTGGACGCGAAAAGAATTTAGGTCGATTTATTTAGTAACCCGCTTCTGCCCGCGACTTCGTCCGCATGAAAATTCTAGTTTTAACCTAACTTACATCCTATGTAGGTAATATACTCGTATAGGTACTCCATGATACTGTAGCTTCCCACTGGTGAAAGATTTTTGTTTCGGATCAGTATCCTTGAAGATCATCACCTAATTACAAATTTTCCTTTTTTGTAATGTATTAATTAGTTTTTGCCCGCGTGGATGTCGGAAAGTATCTCACGGAACCATACTTACTACCAGGATTTTTACCGGGGTTTTCATATAACTGTATTTGGAATAAAGTTTCGGCAGTAAAGCTGCTAGTCGGCATGTTTTTTTCCGATATCTTCAACAATCATTGTCATACTTTCGCAAACGTACACAAACCTTAATGACTTATACAACTAAACCTTTTTCATGAATCACTCCGTCCATTGGTGAAACCCGTATGAAAATACGTTCAGTAGTTTCTGAGTTCATCGCGTTCAGACAAACAGGCGCGGCGGAAACATTTTGTTTTAAAATACGTAGCGGTGGTATTTTTGTTAGTACAGTTAATTAAATAATATTTATTTTGATTGACAAGCCTCAATAGTGTTATTATTCACTAGCTTCTGCCCGCGACTTCGTCCGCGTCAAAGGAGATGTTTCATTTTCGGCCATCAGATGTACATTTATCAAAAAAGAGATAAAAATACCATAAATTGAAGAAAAACATTCTCTGGTGAATTTGAGCCTGATTTTTTGTGTACAAAAAATAATAGTTTTTCAATTATTGCCATATTTTATTCAACATGGCGTCTCGTTTGCTTGCAGACTTCGTTCGTTCTGAAATCATGTCTCATCAAATCAATGTAACGTAGAAAATAATTAAAAATATGTGCTTTCTTGTAGTGTTAAAAATAAATTACTATTATTCTCTTATACATATTTTTGAGTAAACAAGCAATTAAATGGTCACATTTCATCGTTACAAAAATATTTAGTCTCCATTTTTGAAGTGTGTTTCTAAACGAGTTCAAAATAACCATTTGCTAACTCTTAGGACAAACGTCAAACATTTTTAATTTTTATTTTGTACATAAAATCCATTTGATATTATGAAAAAAAAATTACTTTACTCTAGTCAGGGGCAAGTTTCCCAGCTTCGCTAAAAGGTACATGTTATGGCCGGAGCCCCATATAAAAATGAAACATCTCCTTTTCGCTCCCCTTCCCGTCGCATCGAATGGCCTGCGAGTTTTCGTCCATTTTTCGTTTGCTGCTCCGCTCCTTTTGACCGTAGCGTGATGTTATATAGTGTTTCTCAATAAATGGGCTACCCAACACCAAAAGAATTTTTCAATTCCGACCAGTAGTTCCGCCGATTCTTGTCATTTCCCTTTTCGTACAAACTTTCATCCCCTATTTCCTATTGTAATTTTACCCCCTTAAGGGTAAAAATTTAACAAACTTTTAATATAATTCATAAATATATATATTATATATTATGTAATAAAAGCCAAATAAAAAAGTTTCATCATTCTAGCTTTAAAAATGAAAATACTTCCCTACAACCTTTTATCCTCCCTTTCAACCCCTTAAAACCCCTTTTCCGCAATAAAAAGTAGCCTATGTCCTTTCTCAAGCTCTAAACTATCTGTGTACCAAATTTCATTTAAATCGGTTCAGGAGTTTTAGCAGGAAAGCGAGACAGACAGACAGACAGACAGATAGACAATTACTTTTGCATTTATAATATTAAATAAATAGTGTGGAAGTGTGGATTGGCCTTTCAAGGAGAAGATGTAAGGACAATAACCAGCTTTATCTACTGAATGAAAATGTGTGGAACCGCTGATTTGTTTTGATCGTGTTCAGTGTGGTCGTATCTACCTATCAAACAATTTGCAACCTTTTCTCAACTACGTTAGGGTCTGGAAGCCGACCCCTATACAACGTGTATTTTTTGATATCCCATAAATCTAGGGTTATATTGTATAAGTAAAAAACTTTTTTACAAAAAAAAACAACCGACTTCCTAAAAAACACTACAAAGTGAAAAATAACTTTAATTTCGGAAGTCGGTGTCTTAGGATCTGTATTTATGGTTTTTTTGCCACCGACTTCCGAAATTAAAGTTATTTTTCACTTTGTAGTGTTTTTTAGGAAGTCGGTTGTTTTTTTTTGTAAAAAAGTTTTTATTTTTAAATCTTTAGTTGTGGTATCCACCCCGCACTAATTCCAAACAAACAATGCATATTTAAGCGATAGCAGAAATCGCGGTTGATTTGCTGTCAGTTTTTAAAGAGTTCCGGCGTCTGTCTCTGGAACTCATCATCAGATCTATATGAAATTTATATGGGACCATTTCGGAATTATCCCCTTTCGAACAAAAAAATAACTTTGCAAATCCGTCCATATATGACGGAGTTATGGCCGAACATACATAAAAAAAAAAAAAAAATATAAACATCCGAATTGAGAACCTCCTCCTTTTTGAAGTCGGTTAAAAAAACGAATACTCGTAGAATATGTGGTCCAAAAATGCATAGTTTCGAAGATATCATCAATAATTATTAATTTAGGTCCAAAATTGTCACCAGTAGGACGAATCTTTAGGTTTGCAAATTTCGCAGTACTGTAGTAAAGTGTGTAGCGGAATAGTGCAACTTGTAAAAAATATTTATGTGTGTAGGTTCCCCGTAGCAGCTAGCGAAGGGAAAGCCACATCTTCGTTTTCATATTTCACGTAAGAGTGTTTTACATTTGATACCGTGGCCCTGGCGTATGGGCACCTGAAGGGACACGGGTGGGTTTCAGTCAGTAAAAGTTTGACACGCCCTCCCGGTCCGCCCAAGAGCGGGAGACGTCATTTGATGATTTCCCACCCACAAAAAAAGGGTGTTTTACATTAATTACCGTGACTTTGCCGAATTATAAGACAGCGGCTAGGTGGGGGATAGTCAAAGTCAAAGCATTTATTTCAAATAGGCCCAAAAAGGCACTTTTGAACGTCAACAGTTACATGAAAATAGAATTGATTCTAGTCGCCCCTTCCAAAAGGTAGATTCGTATGGAGAAGAATAGGCAAGAAAGTCCACCGTTACTCTTTTAAAATGTTTTGATAGTTAGATAGTTCTTTTAAACCACGCTACGGATGTTGATGCCCCTTTGGTTGCTGAATCCGGTTAGACTGAAGGCCGAGCCCAACATAGAAAAAGGCTTAGTAGACTGGTCGACAGAAATAAGTACATAATAATCTGACAGACAATATTTCCGTGTGGCCACCGACCATGGGAGCGTATTATCTAGTACTATGGTCTACTCTGAATGTCATGGTAATTTCGTCATTATGCTAATGACAGTCAATTTATTGTCATGTATCACTGAATGTTATCAAATATAAGTGCATACATATACCACGCCTGTTCTGTGTACTATTATAAATCCAAAATTGATTCCGTTTGTTGGTTTAGTACGTTACCAAGACCCTTCCGTGCCTCGGAAAGCACGTGAAGCCTTTGGTCCCGGCTGTCTTTCGTAGAACTTAGACAGTCGTTACGGGTCGTCATGCGTCAGAAGCCCGAAAGTCTGACAACCAGTCTTACCAAGGGGTACTGTATTACCCAGTAACTGGGTTGTGGGGGTCAGATAGGCAGTCACTCCATGTATAATACTAGTACTCCGCTGCATCTGGTTAGACTGGAAGCCGACCCCAATATAGTTAGGAAAAGGCTAGGCAGATGATGGTTTAGTACGTTTACAAAGTCACTTATTAAATTGCTGAACTATCCAAATTTAAAATATTTTATTTTCACTGGCTTCGACCCGCGACTTCATACGCGTCATATTTCTTGTTCCCCCGACGGCCCCGACCCATCCTGTCACATCGAATGGCCTGCCCGTGCGAGGTCGATGTTTTCGTTAAGTTTTTTTTCTTTTTGCTCGGCTCCTAATGGTCCTAGCGTGATGTTATACAATCAATAGCCTTCCTCGATAACTGGGCTATCCAACACTAAACGTAGTTCCTGAGATTAGTACGTCCGACCAAACACACTCTTCAACTCGATAATACATATTTAGATTTGATTACAATTAAAAACCTTATAGATAGATATCTGCTATCGCGCAGTTTATTTTATCACTTTTTAAGAGGAATAATTCCGTCACATATGCATATGTATATTTTTGCAACATTTTTCATTACTGCTCCGCACCTCGTGGTTGTAGCGTAATGTTATATAGCCTATAGCCTTTCTCGATAAATAGACTACCTAACGCAAAAACAATTTTTCAATTTTCGGACCAGCAGTTCCTGAGATTAACGCGTTCAATCAAACATACAAACAAACTCTTCAGCTTTATAATATTAGTATAGATTTGAATTCAGGATGGATAGCATCCTCTTTTGGATAATAATTACTAAAGTAAATACTTGAATGACTAGTAGGAGCTTATGTAAGAGGATATTTTTAATTTGTTAAAAGCATTTACTTTATCATACACGGATGTAGATATTGATACGATCAATTAAGTATCTCAAGATTATTTATGGAAATCATTTTATTATGACTATCAATGGTTGGCATTTAACTTCTTAAGCTATCTATTAAAATACCGACAAATATATAAATCTTATCTTACTCATGATACAAATAAATGGCCCTACTGCTGAGCAATTCCTAGGTTCGAAACCCGGGTCGGGTAAAGTATTTTTTGGTTTACAATCAGGAATTTCTCAGTAGCAGCATTGTTTTTTTTTTATAGGTAGGGACTAGGCCGCCTGTTCTTGTCTAGGCAGACAAACGCGGGTTTCTTTTAGGTTTGAACATATAGATAATTTCTTAATAATTTCGGGACACAACAAAATGTAATTGAAAAACTTATGGTGATATTTCGAGGTAGGGATTGCTTATGTGTCTATATGCAATGTACGCCACTGAGCAGCCCGGTTGATGGCAATAGGCTCACCCCCTATTGCATGAGCAGTTTCGACCCAGTGCTAACAGTTGCGACCCTAGTTAATGTCTGTAGCCACGACTTTTGGATAGTTCGTGAGTTCTAACCCAGGCAGGAACTTTGCGTAAATTATTTCACCACCACTTCTCTTAAAACGGTAAAGGAAAACATCGTGAGGAAACCGGGATGTCCTTGGACGAAAAACTCGAAGACATGTGACATCCACCAACTCGAACTGGGCCAGCGTGGTGGAATATAAGCCTCTCCCTCTAACTGAGAGGAGGTCTGTGTCCCAGCTGTGGGAACATTATACGCTGACTACGTATGGTATGTAAATAATAATTCTGGTTTGCACACTCTTAAAGTTCACTAAATCAAGCAGCATTATACCTATTAAGTATGTATTTTTTTATGCTATTCATAAAAAACACTGTATAATCTAAAAAAGCATTTTTGCATAAATAATTACAATCTAACTTGGCAAGATTTGGATATTTTGATAGTTAGCATAACCCGATTTTGTATTCATATTTTAGCATTATTTTTTATAGTTATGCGAAATCTAAGCCATTTATTTTGTATTAAAGAAAAACTAGCTTTTACCCGTGACTTCGTCCGCATGCCAGCAGAGCCTGTACTATGGCAACCAGACAACTAATAAATATATTTATATAAATGTATACATAATATAGATTAATTACACCCAGATACAGAACAAATGATTGTGCTCATCACACAAAGATTTGTCCTGGGCGAACCCACGACCTCAGTCTTAGCAGTCAGGGTCACTAACCACTAGACTAACAGGCCATTCAAAATAGCTGTGTTGAATCCCTATTTACAGGTTACGTGGCAATGTTCAAGCCAACCTGTATCATATGACACTCAGCAATATACTGTAGCTTCCCGCAGATATTTCAGAATTGGATCTGCAATTCCAAAGATTACCCCTCCATACATATAACAAAAAGACTAAAATTTTTACAGCAGGTATAATTTGAAGTATAGATAATCCTATTGTTTCCTAATTTTCCACCTAAATCATAATTTTTATTGCAACGAGCATTAGTATTGTTTGGAAACTAAAAAGAACCCAATGTCACGCCATTCATAACAACTTTAACAATGGAAGTGCAATAATAACTTCTTTACCCACATTTAAAACGGTTCAGCGGTTTCTGAGAACTGGTTGGACAAAAGGTACCTATGAAGGTAGGTAAAACCTTCGCACAGAAGTACAATGACGTGTCCACGTAGAATATGGCGCAATGTCATAGGAAACAATATTGTGTTTATGTTTGTAGTCATCATCATCATCTGAGCCGAGTGACGTCCACTGCTGGGCATAAGCCTCCCCTAAGTACCTCCACTACGACCGGTTTTGGGTTTCTCGCATTAAGCGGATTCCTGCGACCTTCAGCAGGTCATCGGTACAACTGTGGGAGGCCTTCCAACGCTATGACTTTCAGTACGTGGTCATCACTACAGAATCTTGCGGCCCCATCGGCCATCTGTTCTGCTTGCAATGTGGTCTGCCCACTGCCACTAAGGTTTGTAGTAGACAAATAATACTTAGTTAAAATGCAATAGGTTTACGAGTCCTGGAATGCAGGCCACATTTTAGCATGGGTAGTGTGGGATGGCCCCAATTAGATAGACTGTTGACCATAAAAAGCTGGCTGGGACAGACTAGATGCGTTTGTTGAGAAGTTGAAAATTACTGAACTTACTCACCGCAATTAAAGAATGAGAATTCGTTCAATCAATATATTTTTATATCATCACAAGTTAAGAAATAATTATTGTGATCGAGTGTATGTCAGTGCGGTTGATGATACTAATGAAAAATGATTCTTCTTATGATGTCTTATCGTCTAAAATGGCGTCAAAACAGAACAGATTAACAATGAACTTTAAAAAACAATGAATGAATATTTCTTAAATTGACAATTACTTCGTCTAGACAACGAATAGCAATTATTAGCAACACAGCATGTGTGCCGAAATGGCACCGCATTCTGAAATCTCTGCATCATCATCACAATGACCCTCTACTGTTCCTACTGCTGGGACACAGGCATCCTCGCAAAGAGAGGAAGTGAGCCGTAATTCACCACGGAGGCCAGTGCAGATTGGTAGATGCCACATGTTTTCGAATGTTTGGTTCGGTTCTACGACATGCCGGTTTCCTCACGATGTTTTCTTTTACCGTATTAAGAGCAGTGATGGTGAAATTAAATACGCAAAGTGCCTGCCTGGGTTGGAACTCAGGACCTACAAGTCGTAGTCGAAGCGGATACCGATGGACTGTCCCCAACATATACCCTTTAATTAATAAGTCACGAGAATCAGAGAGAGCAGCACGACTGGTGACAAATGTGTGCATTGACTGGACAGGTCCACTCAATCTGTGTGGTTCTTTCCTCAAAAGACCATTTCAGACAGCTGTCTACATGGTCTTCATATAATGTGACCAAGATAATGTCTGGATTTTAAAAGAGACTGTGACCTCTGAGTTTGTTTCGTCTTTCTTCTCAGAGTAGTCAGATAGGAAAAGCTGACCTCATCTAGTTTAAAAAAATATCATTGACGTGTAAAAGTGTTTTTACAAACCTACTTACAGAAATACAAACTCAGTTCTCACATTCATGTTATTGATTAATATTCTGATACTGTCATAAGATTCTGTTAATAATTTAGTCATGAAAATAACACAACAGTTTATAAACTAAAGAATAAACAAACCATATCAGTAGTAAATCAAAAGTTCTGAGGAATGTGAGTGTAAGAAATGATCCCTCGGGAATTAAATACAGAGATAATAAAAACTTTTTTACAAAAAAAAAAAACAACCGGCTTCCTTAAAAACACTACAAAGTGAAAAATAACTTTAATTTCGGAAGTCGGTGTCTTAGCATCTGTATTTATGGGTTTTTTGCCACCGACTTCCGAAATTAAAGTTATTTTTCACTTTGTAGTGTTTTTATGGAAGTCGGTTGTTTTTTTTTTGTAAAAAAGGTTTTATTTTTAAATTTTTAGTTGTGGTATCCACCCCGCACTAATTCCAAACAAACAATGCATATTTATGCGATAGCAGAAATCGCGTTTGATTTTCTGTAATTTTTTAAAGAGTTCCGGTGTCTATTTCTGGAACTCATCATCAGATCTATATGAAATTTATATGGGACCATTTCGGAATAAACCCCTTTCAAACAAAAAAGAAAGAAAAGAATTTTGCAAATCCGTCCATATATGACGGAGTTATGGCCGAACATACATAAAAAAAAATATATATATAAACATCCGAATTGAGAACCTCCTCCTTTTTGAAGTCGGTCAAAAAGTATTCTATGCCCTAACTCAGTTCATGGTCTATATGGGTGGTTAAATATGATCCAAATATGTTCAGATGTTTTAGCATGACTTCAAACTTTGGCGTTTAAAATATTAGTTACGGTTTCTAATTTAGATTCCGTTAAAACTAACCTTGCTTGGCTTTCCTATGTTTATCAGAGAATTGTCAGAGAAAAAGGGATATTATCATTTTCCTCATACAAACTCAAAGTTAATTTTAAGATGAAACTTACAACATTGTGTGTGGGCAATCTAGCAACGTATTAATTACGACGCTCTTAACATGAATTACGCGAAAAACAATATTTACTTTAGGTTAAGACATAGACGCACAAAACATAACAACACAATTTTTTTGAAGTACCTACATCGAACTTTGTATTTCAAATGTACCTACAAAGTTGTAACAACAATATACTGCGTAAACACGGAAATTAAAATAAACCCAACAAAAGAAAATAAACAAGTAAGTAAGTAACATAGATCACAAAAACTTACCTCCAAAACGAATTTCCTGAAACTGTCACAGCACACAAATAAAATCTTTCTTTCTTTTCACTGTCACTTTCAACACTTTCCGTCACTTCGATCACTACTCGCGTACGTTCAATTTGGTCGTAACGCGTACGGCCGTCTGTTTTGGTCGCCGCGGGTACATTGGCCCGGAGCGGTAGTGAAACTGCGGCGGTGAGCGTACTACCGAACCGACGCGGGCGTGATTCATTGACGGATCGCGGCTGGTGCGAGCTAGGAACGGTAGCGGGGATCGTGATGTTGGTTTGGTTGTGATTGTGACTGAGCATAGTAACGTTTTAAATTAGAACTTATGTTCATAGTTATCCAATAAGTATATGTTAGGCGTTATGTTTACAATAAGAACCATATATACACAGTTGTGAAATGAATATGACTTTATGTTTAGGGATCAAAAATAAGACCACGGTTAGCAAAATTTACTAGTGCGGTTATTTTGAAACGTATCAAAAGAAAGGTTTCTTTTTATTAAACTATTTTTTTAAATTCAATTTAAAGGAGTGTTTATCATGTGTGCACTTTACCATACATACTGCGATTGCCAAACCACCAGCCAAGCGTAGCGATTTTGGCAGAGCCCCCAAATTTAGGGAGGCCTATGTCCAGCAGTGGACGTCTTACGGCTGAAATGATGATGTTGACGAAAAGGTGGTTTTTTTTTTGTGGTTGGGAAATCATCAAATGACGTCTCCCACTCTGGGTGGAGCGATAGGGCGTGGCAGACTTTTTCTGACTAAAACCCACCCGTGTTCCTTCAGTTGCCTATATGCCAGGGCCACGGTAACTCTTCCAAACAACTCTCGCGACTCTGGCAGGTGTTTATTTTCCGTTGACAACGCTTCAGTGGAAAAATTTGATTTTAACATTCATGTAAAACTTCCAAGCCTGTAAAATCATCATGATTTTACAATTTTAATAGCTTTTTCGTCAACGTTATCACATACAGAATCAGTACGCATGCGATCCTCTGTGTAATTTACTACAAAATAATAAGAGTAGAAGGTAAAAATACATTTGGATGCTACAGTTGGATGCATACATACATAGATCTCATACTGTCTCAAACAAATGCCAGTCACAATGAGTGCACTGTAACTCGCTGTAGGTAGGTACGTGTAGTGTGTCTATGCCCGGTTACTCATAATGATTTTTAATTGTTTATTGTGCACTGGATTATCAATTCTCGGCTTGGCATCCCAGCTTGTCAAAAAACATTATAGGATTATCAACTCTCAGCGGAACCCAGTGCGTTAAAAATTTAATGCGCAAAGGAATTTCGCCCGTAGTTACGGGTGCTATGTGTGCGTGCGTTTTCGGCCGCTGTATTGAGTTGACCTTCTGTATGTATCTATTTTGTGATATAAGTAAGGCTTGGGCGCGCGTCACAGTGTTGACCTCAGAGACAGTTATGAGCTTATGAATCAGTTCGTATCGACTAAAATGAGGCTCAAAGTATCCATAATTTATCAAGTGATCGAGTCAGAAGATGGAGTGTATCGTAAATAACTGTGTATAACTGTTCTTATGTGAGCAGTGTTTGGGGTTCGTGGCTAAATAATGACAGCTGCATGTGTCAGTTGAAGGATAAGCCACGCTTGCTGCGGTCGTTTCGTAAATGGGTCCATTACATATCAAAACTCCTTCGTGCATCGGCACGTTAAACTATTGGTCCCAGCTGTCATTCATTGATATTCGACAGTAGTTACTGGTAGTTACAAAAATCTGACAAGTCTTGTGTTACCCAGTAACTGGGCTGTGGAGGCCAGAAAGACAGTAACTCCATGTAAAATATTGATATTAAGCTACTTAGCTGTATCGAGTTTGACTGGAAGCCGTCTCAACATAATTAGGAAAGGGTTATTCAGATTGATTGTTAGTTAGTATAATATAGGATCCAGGTGCAAGTTAACAATTATGCACCTTAACATCAATGTTATTGATCTCAACGAAAGAAAAATCCAATCCAAATTAGTTGTTTGCAGGCTAGGTAGACTGATAATAACTGGGTTAGTTACAAACTTCGGAAACAATATAATATTTTCTTCTAAAAATATTTCCATACATTTTATGATGTTATGCACTTAACAATACATACAACTTTTCTTGTTCACACCAAAGAAACGTGTTCTTTTAACAGTAGATACTACGTTAAATTCAATGTCAAGTCACTGTGTAACATTGAGGAACGTAATTCGTCACAGAACGATTAAATTTAACTCGACCGTGCAAATGTCTTTCACACCTACGTGCTAACGTACTGAGCTAATTTTGGTCATTTACATGATTATTTTACAGTGTCATTGGCATAGCGAATGTCAAACTGTTTCGGTGCTAATATTGTTTCAAGAGCAGACGATTTTGATTTGACCTACATTAGTAGTATATAACCGATTTGACGCGGTATCATAGTTAGGTATTATCATAGTTTACCGTTTCCTTCTGATTGCTTTAGTTCTGCAATGAGTTCTTAACTCATAGAAATAAATAAAAAGTAGTGTAATATTTTTTTATTTAAAAACAGCAAAAATGAATATTTTTAACACAACTTTTTATGAGTTAAAACTCCGATGGTTAATAACGCTCCTTTTGAAATCATAAAACATCTTAAATTGTTGAGGTTGTTTTGTAAAGTTTTATCCATTGTAATTTACTGTCCCTCCGAACAGAAAGGGATACCACGCATTCGAAATAATTCATAAAGTCGAGTGTTATGCGTTTTTGAACCATTGGCCTGCAACTATTACTTTCTCCTTGACCTGCACTGAAATTTCCCAGCATACGGTTACGATAAGGGCTGCGGAAATTAGGTACCTTCAGTTACCTCCCGTCACCCGCTCCCGCTTATGCCTTGTATTCCCATCGCAATTTTATTAATAGTGACGTAATGACCGGCACTGGACACCGGTTTCTAATGACGTAGGAATTCACTTCATTTTAATTTGTTTATAGGAGAGTCGTCACGTAGGCCTTCCCGTAGTAACATTATAAAAAGTTTAAATCTAATATTATAAAAAAAAAATATCTTAATTGTAATCGTATTGTATCGTTTGACTGGCCTAAGTCTAATGGTTAGTGATCCTGACTGCTAAGACAGGTCGTGGGTTCGATGGGAATCGGACAAATGTTTGTGTGGTGAGCACAATAATTTGTTCTGTGGCTGGGTGTAATTTATCTATAATACGATGTATTTAGAAATATATAAGTATGTTTATCAGTTGTCTGGTTGCCATAGTACAGGCTCTGCCTAGTTTGGGATCAGGCAACGTTGTGTTGGTTGTCCTAAGATATTATTATTATTATTTACTATCATTATATTTATTGTATAATTTAAGTAAATGAAATTGTTTCTGATCCGATTTAGTTTCTAGCTATAGCTAGCTTTCATTATCATCAGTATAATTTCAGCTGAAAGATGTCCACTGTTGGACATAGCTTTATAGTAACTTATTTATTTATTTCAAAATTTTTGTTAATCTTGGTTATGCTTATGATCGTCTAGTGGGAACCACTGATATTTAAATATGTCTTATATGCTCATAATGCAGTGGACTGCAACATTACTACTTAAAATTGTATTAACCTGATGTATTATATATATATAATATACGTTGTAGTTGTTTATTATCCCTCAATAAATAAAATAAAATAAAACAGCAATGGTCATATCTGACGTAAATAATTTGTCATTAACAAAAGCTTCCTACAGACGTCATCTTTTTTATGCTTTCGTCATAAGTTTGATGACCTCATAACGTGGAAAGGAAGGTAGTTTATAGGTATACCTACCTCCAAAATGGAAATATATAGGTATATATTAATGTTGGGTATTTATTTCCAGGTAATACTATTACCGTGTTCCGTAAAGAATAGCACCATATTCATTTCTCCCCGTGAGTGTCGTAAGAGGTGACTAAGGGACTTACTAGAGAATGGGCAGCAGCGTTCTCTGTGCATTTTACCACCATACTGCGATCGCCAGCCCACCTGCCAAGTGCAGTGATTATGAAAAACCCTCCCAAATTGGGCGAGGCCTATGTCCAGCAGTGGACGTCTTTCGGCTGAAATGATGATGATGATTACTATTAAATAAATTGCTGCACGGGTTGGCTAACATTGTCTATCGCTACCCTGACCGCAGTCGGCCCGTGGATGGGTGACCATCTTTACATACCAAGACCACTCCATGTCTCGGAAAGCGTGCCTTTGGTCTCGGCTATCATTTTTATAGAGTTCTGACATTCGTTACTGGTCTACAGAAACCCAAGAGTGTAATACCTTAAAAAACAGGAGCAATCACTTCGGTTTATTGGTTAAATATGATGTTATCGGATATAATTGTGTATTATTCGTATTGACTGGTATATGAATATCGCTGTGATTGTCGAAAAAAATATTACAGCCGGAAACTGGAAGACCGAAATGGGAAAAAACAATAAGTACATAAGTTCTGAGTTGAGTTGCATGATTACTGATAAATGCGTGCACTGACTGGACAGGTCCACTCAGTCTGTGTGGTTCTTTCCTCAACATACCAGTTCAGACACCAATCCACATGGTCTTTACATGATATGACCAAGATTATTTCTGAACTGTAAAAGGGATTGTGACCTCCGAGTTTGTTTCGGCCATTTCTTCTCAGAGTAGTCAGATAGGAAATGCCGACCTCATCTGGTTATAAAAATATAATTGACGTGTAAAAACCGTGTTTGTAAAAACCTATTTGCAGTAACAAAATCATTTATTATTATGGTGTCCCCAAATATGATGAAATCATAGAATTATATCGACTTGTTCCTGTGTTTTGACGAGGAGAA
The DNA here is from genome assembly GCA_947507805.1 of Aporophyla nigra. Lineage (NCBI taxonomy): Eukaryota > Metazoa > Arthropoda > Insecta > Lepidoptera > Noctuidae > Aporophyla > Aporophyla nigra. The sequence continues at coordinate 19,606,352 of OX382315.1, forward strand.
AATCTTGTCATGTTGCCTAAAATATTGATAATTCAGCTGCATTTGTTCGAAATCGTAGATTATCGAATGACTTCATCACATCTTTCTCTGAAAAACATAGTTGGATGGAAGGAAAGATAGTGAAATGGAATAATAGATTACCTTAAAGAAGGAATATTTAAATGAAGGACAAACGGAACCAGGACGTGTGGCACATAAAATGAGGGGGGGAGGGGTATTTTTTTTTTAATTATAAGCTTAATAAATTTCTACCTACCCTGAGTCCTCCCATGGGTCATACGCAGTGCTAGAGTAGCGCAATCTTTAAAACAATACTTTTTCTTTACAATGAATCAGAGTATACTAAGTAGTCTCTAATTACGTGTAACAAATGGAAAGAATTCATAAAATTTGTGTTTTCTTTACATTCTAGTGACCAAGTGACGGTCTGATAATTTTGCTATTCAGTTTCAAGTCTACAAAGAAATTGGAACTTTACAACTTGCATATAAGGTGTATAGTTGACTAATTGAAAGCTACTAAAGAATATTTTTTGTGTTATTATTTTGAACCTTAGGTCCATTCAAATAAAGTTTTATTTCTTCGCCCCTTAACATCTGTCGATCAATTTGAGCCGATATGAGTGATTGCAGATGATAATTGTATTGACATGCATAAGACTTGATATGGACGATCAACTTGGTCGCAAATTGACTCGAATTGCCGTAAAAACGCAGTAATTGTAGAATTGCATATAAAATTTTAGTCTGTTGTAATTATAAAGGCTGTGTATGGATTGGATTCTAGGTCGCAAATTATAACAATTTGCCGTATAAACATCGGCACCTACTTTATTCTGTGGGTGATTATTGTAGTGACGATATTGGTTCGGACGGATTAGTACCATTCTATTTCTCCACGTGAGAGTCGTAAAAGGCAACTAAGGGACTTACTAGAGAATGGGCAGCAGGGTTCTCTATGCATTTTACCACGTTGACGTTTTTCGGCTGAAATGATGATGATGATGCTGAATTATGTACGATAATAACATAAATCGGCCACTTGACAACATAATGATGGCAATTACCGGAAAACTCAATGTTTAGGCATGACAATAGGGAATTGTTGTAAAGCTGCATTTTGTTTGAAACAGCAGCGGTGTAATTTAAAATCAGCTTATAATGTTTGTTATGTATTTTGGAAAAAGCAGATCAACTCTTCGGTGACACGAGTACGAAGATTGATTTACATTTTTAAAAAGCTTCGGGCGGTTGCTGACTTCAAATGCCTGATAACTGTATACCTTGCTCTCGCTCAATCAGTCCTTGGGTATTGCGTGACCACGTGGGGCGGTGCTCATAAAACAACCATGCTGCGACTAGAAAGGGCGCAGAGGGCCGTGCTGAAGGTCCTTTCTAAGAAACCAATCCGCTATCCGACACTCGATCTTTACTCTCTATGCAAAGTTCTCACGGTGAGGCAGCTCTTCGTACTACAGACTGTACTCAAAAAACACAAGCTCGTGCCGTTCGACCCAACCTATAGTACAGCGAAACGCCTCTCTGATAGAGTCTGCAAAATAACTCCTTGTAGAGCAGCAGTGGCGAGAAGACACTTTAGGTTCATTAGCCCTAAGATCTATAATAAAGTAAACAAAAGTATCGAAATTTACCGGTTAACTCGTAAAATCGTAAGAGTTAAATTGACCGAATGGTTGAAATCTCTATCATATGATAAAACTGAAGAAATTGTGAAAACTTGAAACTTACCCAGAACATGCACCCTTACACATAGTCTCACTCACACACACTTACACACCTACACTCACACACCCACTCACACATATCCTCATTCACTGTTCCACTCCACATTACACCACTACTCAAAATATACACATTTAGTTTTTCTTTTGTATATTTTTTAAATTTTTCTTTTTTTACTTAAATTCGAATTCTGAGCCAAACTGTAGCCAATATCATGTGTCTGGAACAATGAGTTTCATATGTTTAGACGGGCGTTGATAGCTGCGACACAGTTTATAACTTTTGTAGCTATCATCGTTTCTATTGTAATTTTATGTCAATGTGTTTTTGTTCCTAAATAAAACTTAAACTTAATGTTGTCAAATTTCGCAGCTCAAAGATTTAAATCGCTAGACTTGCCCGCACCTTACTTAGTCACGTGACGAAGTGTCCATGGTGAGAAGAGAGAGCTCATATATGTGTATTATTGAAAATTAATATTCAAATGTCAAGACACTGCGTCATTGTGAGAAAGACACAGAAAAGAGACTATCTTTTGACCCGGTATAGCATTAGAGCAAATCTAACGATTCAAATGTTTGTCGCTATCAGCATTTCTATGACAGCTGTCACTGCGGCCGTTATGTGTGGCCACCACTCATCATTCATATTTTACTGTGAATAAAATATGATTCAAAAGGGAAAATTCAGAAAATTGCCGTCATTTACAATACAAGCTGATGGATTGTCACGTAACACGTGTAAAATATTAATAATGCTTTTGATGATTCCATTCTATGTATTGTGGTTGTGGCGACATTTTGAAAATACGTTTTAACACGTTTTAATTAGCTTCATACGTATATTGGTATGTTAGTATGTAACGAAAACTTTGAACATGATTTTGACCCCTTTCAAAACTTCAGATTAACTCAAAATTTGGCATAGTTATCAAGGGCCGATGATTATATAATAATTTTATAAATTTGTGCCATTATCTGTGCCAGGATAGCAAAAAAACTGTCTTCGAAAACTACGCTGACATACGTCACAAACTACGCTGACATACGGTACAAACTACGCTAGCATACGTCACAAAATTCGAAACACCCTAAAAAAAGAAAATAAATAATAGTTTAAAAAAACTAAAAAACACGCTTCCATAGAAAACCGAACTAAAAAGTAGAAAATAATGGAAAAAGCGTGGGGTGCCTGATATCAATTAAAAATAGCTCAAAAACACCCCACGCTTTTTGACATTATTTTCTACTTTTCTATTTTTTCATTATCTGTATGGAGTGTCGTTTGGTAATTTAATTTAATCCTTCAGTATAATAGGACTTCCTGGTAGCAGAACTATGGTTACACGGCCAAAAAAAAAAACTCACAAACAAATAATAAATACTTTCTCACAAGTCATAAATATTCAACTTAGGCTGAGAATCAGCTCTTAAAATTCCATTGGACAGTTCCCCAAAACGCCTGCCCTTCACCAATTCCTAGTGCTTTAACTGGGAAAAAGAAGTGGCGCAATGAACTTCCCAGCAGCACAGCTGTCTGTTCAGTTAGAATAATTTGAATACAAACAAAGCTGTCATGGTGGCTATATCTGAACTAAACTCAATATCAATTGATGCATCACACTCAAGAGCGTTTCGCAAATAATTTCTATTGGCTATCGTAACGCGATGGCCTTTGATACACGTAATTGTCGATCGTTTTGAAATAGACCTCACTGAGGTGTGCAGGGAATATCATACTTTTACGATTAGTATCAAAGAACGTAAACATATGAAAAACTTGATCGTTCGTTTCAGCCTAAAGAAGTCCAATATTGGACATAACCTCCCCCAGTTTGAAGGGGTTTGCCATCGCCACGCTTGGCAGGCAGGTTGGCGATCGCAGTATGGTGGTAAAATGCATAGAGAACGCTGCTGCCCATTCTCTAGTAAGTCCCTTAGTGGCGAATAAGGGACTTACGACTTACGACATTCACGGCAAGAAATGGGATGGTGCTCTTCTATACGTCTAGCACACCCATCGATATCCGTGGGCACACCACACGGAACTTGCGAAGGAACAATAAAATAAAATTTCATGAAAAATTATTTATTTGTTTAGCAGATTTTATTATATGCAAACAATCAAATAAGTTCACGTCAGAAACGCGATCACACTTATTATCAGAAACCACGTTTTTAGTCATTGAAATAAAATTGAAATCAACAGTTGCTACAGCTTTGTGACAAAGACCAAAAAGCACCATTGACGAATCGAAATGAAAGAATACTCCATCCAAGTTTTTGCATACAAATATTTTTTGCGGTGGCATTGTATGAGCAAGATCAAGGTTAGTAGTACCATTGAGCGCGTACTACGTATACAGGAAGATTTTTTAGTCACCGTCCAAATTTTTTCTAGGCATTAGGTGTCATTCAATAAATCCATTTTTGAAAAAAAAAACGATACATAAAATTTTCATTTTAAATCATTTTCTCGAAAGAATTATCCGCTATGCGTGGTCACTAAGTTAAACGTCAATAATACTACAATTGCCGCCCGTGAGAGTATGAAGGGAAAATTTGCAACTTTGTTTATTATTGTTTTCAATAAATTTCGGCGGCGCGCGGGGTGGGCCGCCGAAATTAATACCTAGCGCGGTGCATACGCACTAGGTAATAGCCCGCACTATTACCTAGCGCGCGGCGGTGTCCAGAATCATCAACTTTTTATAGATAACTTTGTGATGTGATATCTCAATATTTTTGTATTGAGTGATACTAAAAGAAGAAACACGCATTAAATGATTTTCGCAAAATATTAATATATCATAATTTGGACGGTGACTAAAAAATCTTCCTGTATATATAGGTACTGTTGCTCGTGCGACCTTGTTTAGATCCTCAAAAATTTTCTTTTCTACTATGTCGCTGTCACCATAGTATTTCGATTCTATTCTATCTATATCGCAATTCGGGTGATAGGAACGATGCTTAGAATCAGGTTAAGAAGAGTGTTACGTTCGGAACAAATATCATAATTTTTTTCGAGTTCCTAACCTAACCCGTAACCGCGTTAGGATTTCGGATCAGGTTCGGAATAATCATAGTATTTCAAATCTTCCACGGCATCCTCTGTGGCAGCTCAGAGGTCACTTTGACTGCGTGTGTAGGGGCAGAGAGGTCATTGTAGGAGATGGAACATAGGTTGCGCCACGCCCTCTTGCCTATCCGCCAATGTAGCAAGTTCATCATTCGCCACGCTTGGCAGGCGGGTTGGCGATCGCAGTATGGTGGTAAAATTTAAATGTAAGAAACTAGCATTTAAGTGTGCCTCATGGCTGCGCCATTCAGCAAATATGCCAGACAACTATGCCTAACGTTGGTTTTCAACTGGACCCGCTTGTATTTCATTTAGCTGTCACCAGGTAGTAAAAACAGGCATGAGACACGTACCAAACAACGCAAGTACCGTAATAGAAGGACAATGAGAAGAGAAAGGATGACTATCACTCGCATACTCACACACGATCTCATTGTGTTCCGTATCCGAAGGGATTGCCTCACTGTGCTGGTATGCGAGTAGTGCGGCGATTATCATGGTGCAATCCTATGCTGTCATTAGTAATGTAGGGTGAAGGGAAGGGAATTTATATCGTATCGTAGGTCTCGATGAAAGGTTGGTAAAGAATTGCTCCACATATATGCAGAATTAGGACAGTCTGGATATTCATGATTGAAAGGTTTGTCTCCGTATACGCGGATTTTAGGTTTGAACCACAGAAGCTTGCTCTATTACGGTTTAAGACATTTAATTCGCTCACAAAGAATACAATTATTCACTTGTAAGAGGAAAACATAATAATTAAGATAAGCAACGGTTTCGCTTGGTAATAAACTAAAATTAAGTTATAAAAACGGTAAAAACGTACAATTTATGCATTTTTCAGATGGTGCTTTAACAGCCTTTTAAAAGTATTAACTATTTACTTATTTAGACTGTAGAATTCGTTTTGAATTATATAATATTAATGATTTTCTATCATTGTCAACAACTGATAAGACAATACAAGGATCTAAAGAGAACCAAAAGAAATATTGGCTGAGATAGAGATAAAAGCACATCTGAAGTTGACAACAGCAAAATAATTTCAAACGTCATCTTTCTTTGATCACCATCAGCCGAAAGAAGTCCAAGCTCGACATAGACTTTCCCAAAGGGGGTGCCATAATCGCCACGCTTGGCAGGCAGCATGGTGGTAAAATGCATAGAGAACGCTGCTGCCCATTCTCTAAGTAAGTCCCTTAGTCGCTTTTTACGACACTCACAGGAAGGAATGAAAATAAACTCAATCGAAGTAAGCTTCTGTCATAAGAAATACAATGAGCCTCAAAAATCGAATACTGTAAATACAATAGCTACGACAATATCAGAAAGAAAAAACACAATCTGCAGCACGCAACAAAAAGTTAAAGATGTCGTCTAAACTCGACTGTAAATCTGCTCAGTATTCAAAACGCTGTCGTATCGAAAATCACTCATTTCGAAAACCTGATCTGCCTTGCCCCTGACAGCAAACAAGTGTCGGAAGAATTTTAGAACAATGTTAATAGGACTCCTACAATAAAACTGATTGATGTGCAATTCGGTACTGAATCGTATCATACAGTTGTGAGTAACTATGCTGAACTAAATATCGAATCGTAAGTTAGAGTCTTGATAAAATGTTGCTAATCCTTTAGCAGCTCCAAATATTTTCAAAATAAGAACACTGTCAAACTTGAATATTTTTAATCCTTATGGATTACCGTGCGTTTGTACGCACGATAGAGGTTAACATTACAGCACGCGTAGCATGACCACCATAGAAAGAACATTTGTCTATTCTTAGTAGAATAGAGATAGAATTGTCTTGCTACGCCAGCATAAAACGGTACAAATATTTCTACAATCTTTAATTCTGTCTTTAATCTTTCTACAATCTGTAATTTTGTCTATTCTTCCGTCGACAAAATCCATTTCTACGGTATAATAGAATTTTACACTACATAACAAAAAACAAAACAAAAGAATTTGGATTGAAATGGATCCGTTTACTCCTCAACAAGGTCAGTTCTTAAGGCTCGGATGAGCCATAAAAAGCCTTGCCTAGGTGAGCAATCCAAAATACGGTTATGACATCTGCCGGGACTTGTTACTGGCTATGAGGATTTCCCCAAAGAAGAAATGTTCCATTGTTATCATGCCCAAAAAATTCTACTATCCTTTATGGCTGTTTCGTCTTACAGATTGTCAGTTGGGAAACCCCAAAGCGAAAATAAAAACCTATTGTTTAGTAAAAGGTCACACTTTCTACCTGAGAACAGACCACCCTACGTTGTTCTTGAGTCAATGGAGATTGGTGTAATATTGCACGATAATAAAGACTATGGTTATTGGAACAAAATTCCTAAACTCCTTATATTAAACTCTGTGAGCTAACTCCCATTAGTTCTTCATTACACTTTTGGTTTATGTAGTTATGTATCTGTGTGTTTACAAGCGTAATTATAATTATTTAGCTATTCACATAGGTATAGTGATTTTGTTGTCTATATACATATAATTTGACTATAGCCACTTGACATTAATAGACTAGCAGTTTACATTAATTATAAGTATTACCGGTCAATTTAAAGTTCATGTTCATCAAAATCAGTTCAACATCTTTCGAGTTCACACCGCACATACCTACATACATGGAGTTATCCTTACTCGCTTAAGACCCTGCCCCAATTGTGACAACCTAGAACATTATATTAAAGCCTGCTTCGATAATTAATACATATTTATCCATATCCACCTTCTCACTTTACGTCTCTCTAAGCATGATCTTATTGGATCTCGTTAAGATCTACCTTCTTACATCCTGCACATAGTAAAGACTTTTAATTGAGTATATAAGATCCAATATGTCTTGTTCCATTTTCGAGTTATCGTGGTATCTGATTAAAGACTACCAAGTAAAGAATTGCGACCAATTTCATCTTTATGTCTGTGCAATACGATTGATATTGTTCTGGCTTGATAGGATTTCTAAGTTTGTTCTTAACTTAATGTCCCGCCGTCCGTTACACATAATTGGTACAGATTGCGTTTAAGGCGAATATAATAAATTATTGAATAGTAAAATACATAGTTTTACGCCCTAGTGAGATAAAGAACGATATCGTATTTAGATTAGTGCGTCTGAACAAGTTAATAAAATTGTATTTCTTGTTTTAATGGGAGAACATGGTATATTTATATCGTTATCTGGTACACACCGTTGGTGTTTGATGAAGTAAACAGATAGTTAAGATATAATAGAATCCTGAGATATTTGCAGGTTTTGAGTTCGAAATCAGGCTGACTTTTACTTTGTGTAAATAATTTCATCACCGTCAAAACGTTGAAGGAAAACATCGTGAGGAAAACGGGATGTCCTGGAACCAAAAATTCGAAGACATGTGACATCTACTAACACGCACTGGGCCCGCGTGGTAAATTACTGTCCACTACCTGTCACCATGAGGAGGCCTGTATCTCACCATTGGGAACGATATAGGCTGAATATAATATATGGTATGGTATATATAAGTTAGGTCCAGTTACAATGGATAAATAATTTCTATTTTGGGGGTCCTAAAAATACTAAAGTATTTTTAGAACCACAAAATAGGAATTATTTGGATTCACAAAAAGAGACAATCATAAATTAAGTTTTTCAAGAATATTTTTAGGAGCAAAAAATTTGAATTATTAGGTCTACGATAAAATAAATAATAGTTTTAAAAAAACTAAAAAACACGCTAAACTATTATTTATTTTCAATTTTTTAGGGTGTTTCGAATTTTGAGACGTATGTCAGCGTAGTTTGTGACGTATGTCAGCGTAATTTTCGAAGACAGTGTTTTTGCTGTCCTGGTAACCCTGGCAAGGATGATGGCACAAATTTATAAAATTATAGTATTGTCACGGTCCTCGATAAGTCTACAGAGTTTAAATGAAATCTGGTCGTTTAAAGTGGGTCAAAATCGCGCTTTAAGGAGTCGGTTACAAACAAACATACAAGTAAAGCTAATATAAAGCGTGTAATAATATGCCCAATGATAATATGAAAAACATCTAAGTTACAGTAGATACCCTGAAAATAACTGTTTTGTTGGAATATCAGCTCATACTGTGGTTATACCATTGAAATTAGTTCATTTTAAAGTAGTTGGCCCAACTATTGTGGCCAACTACAGCTATTGTGATAGTCAATAAATCAACGCGGCCAATATTGGCAAGTAACAGAACTCTTTTCAAAGATGACCAATTGAGAGCAACTGCATTGAATTCATCAATTTGGCACACATGACATACAAAAAACCAATTCAATTACAGTTTCCGGCTTCTATACGAATATCAATTACGAAGGAACGAGACGGACAGTTAACCTAAAAATGGTGGATAACATACATAGTGTGGGGTCATCTTATTCCTTTCAAAAGTATTTTTTTCCGAACACGCAAGTATCGCCACTTCGACAGGTTCTCTGCTTCTCGCATCTAGCAGATTCTTCTGGTTGGCGGCCTTCCAACGCTACGTCTTCCGGTACGCGGTCGCGATTCCAAAATCTTTCGGCCCCATCGGCCATAATTTTGCGAATGGGAGATCATATCGGCTTGTAATATAAATTCCTTAAGTCATGGTCATTGGCTTCCCAAGACGCGAGATTTGTTCGAAAGAATGGTACCGTGGCACTGGCATATACCTAGGCAACTGAAGGAACACGGGTGGGTTTTAGCCAGTAAAAGTCTGACACGCCCTTTCGCTCCACCCAAAGCAGGAGACGTCATTTGATGATTTCCAACCCACAATAAAAAGGTATAGTGGTAGTAAATGCTACTGCTGAGCTGTTAGTGATTGGGTTTTTCCGTTAAGAATTTCTCAGACGCAGTGCGTAGTGCGTATTTTTACCCGGTTGATGGCAATAATGCTCGCCCCCTATTATATGGAACTTCAACATAACTGGCGAATTGTGAGAGTACATTACGATGGCTACCTCTGCCTAACTCTTCGGGGTATGATGTTATGTTAAGTAACCAATTTGTATGCGAATCACCTAACAATGTAATAAACACGCATTATTTATTCACGCCACGTCCTTGTTGCTTCAATTTGTGCACCACCTGCATTATATTAGACTGTTGTTACATTGCGCGTGAGTGCTCCTTTCAATTAAATACATAACATACATAATCAGCCTATAGTGTTCTGTTCCCACTGGTGGGACTCCGGCCTCCTCTCGGTTAAAGGGAGTGGGCCATGTTCCACCACGCGGGCCCAGTGCGGGTTGGTAGATGTCACATGTCTTCGAATGTTTTGGTTCTAGGACATGCCGGTTTCCTCACGATGTTTTCCTTCACCGTTTTGAGAGTGATGGTGCTGAAATAATTTACACAAAGTAAAATACCTGCCTGGGTTTGAACCTAGGACCTACAACTCGTAAGTTGCGGGTGTTACCACTGGGACACAATTCAATTAAATAATAACAAGTTATATTTCAATTTGTAGTATTTTTGGAAGTCGGTTATTTTTTCTTGTTATAAAGTTTTTCTTTGTTCGTAGACCAATATTACAGCTTGACAATTTAAAACGTTTTAATTTAATTTACTGTTCTTGAAATAAAAAATAAATAAAATAAATATATGTTACGACAACCAACACACCGTTATCTGATCCCAAACTAGGCAAGAGCCGGTACTATGGTAACCAGACAACTGATAAATATACTTATATATTTCTAAATACATACATATTATAGATAAATTACACCCAGAACAAATACATTTGACCCCTTTGATCACTTTAGTTTTTAGACACTATTCAGCGGCACGCGTTCAAGGATGAATTACTATTCATCCTTTGAGGGTAGCTGCATGAGAATAGCCGAGAATCGAGCTGAATGGAGTGCAATTCTTGCGGATTATGTCCAGCAGTAGACAATGGGCTGCTGTAGGCTGATGATGTTGGATGCCTTGACCGTTATAGTGATGATGATATTGTGATGAATTTATTTCTAAAGTAATTATTGTGGTAAAACTGGACAATAAAATAATATAATGAACAATAATTTATTATGATTAATTTAATAATTGATATTATCATTTTTCTGCTGGGGAGTTTGTTGCGTTAATTCTTCTTCCCAGCTAAAGTACTAGGAAGTGATGAAGGGCGGACGTTTTGGGGGACTGTCTTATGTAAAGACGTTCAAAAAGTGCTGACTCTCAGCCTAGTTGAGAATAAATGACTTTTGATTTTGATTTTTCAACACAGTTCGTTCTAAATTCCAGCATATTGTTATTAATACGAAATACCAACTATTATGGAATTACTCCAGGAGACCGGCAATGTAAAAAATATAGAATCGCCAGTAACATTTACAGAACACATAAATTAATTATCGTTCGTAATAACAGGAAAAACTGGTGTTTTGTAATTGTACTAATATCACAAAGTAGATAGATGCAGTATATCGACTTTATCAGTATGTAACAGGAATATTAAAATTATTTCATAATCCAAATCTGTTTATAAATTTTTGCATGAAAGAGTAAACATACCTACATACATCCTCACAAAGTTTCACATTTATAATATTAGTAGGACTAAAATGCTGAGTTTAGGGGATAGCGGCGCACAAATCTATACTTCTATACTAATATTATAAAGCTGAAGAGTTTGTTTGTTTGGTTGGTAGTTTTCGTATTTGTGACGTATGTCAGCGTAGTTTTAGAAGACAATTTTTTTGCTGTCCTGGTAACCCAGGCAAGGATAATGGCACAAATTTATTGTATTGTCATCGGTCATTGATAAGTATGCCAAATTTCGAGTCGTGAGAATTCGACGTGTTGAAGGGGTTCAAAATCATGTTCAAAGTTTCCGTTACATAGGCACATACTAACATACGTAGGTATGAAGTTAATAAAAGCGTATTAAAAGCAGCTGTTCCATAAAATGTGGAATAACCTAATACCCACACGATTAAAATGTATAGAACAGCTTTTTCTCTTGAAGTTAGATGATTTTACAGCATAATATAGACATGTTGTTTTCTCGCTTTTCTCGACCTAAAAATATAGTTCTCTCAACAACACCACCACACCGGGCCTTCTCCACTCTCTTACTGTGTGGCTACAAACACACAGACGGAAGGAAATAGCAAATTAATTTGAAACAGTACGATTAGGTAGGTGTTTATTTGATGGCGTTTCCGTTTGCAAGTTATCAAGGTTTGTTCAATACTTGAGCTGCAATAATCACGTCTTGTTTATAGACATTTTAACGGCTTTGACATATATTTAGAACGATCATAATTGAACAGTTAATATTGAGGTTTTAACTAGTTAAAGGCCGTTTAAGAACCATTTTAACTTTCCATCTATATCAGTCTCTGAGTTGTTTGTCCGCACAAACCATGTTCTTTAGAGCATAAAGTCTTTATTATTATCCTTGATAAGGTTTAGCAGTGGAGTATAGTTGAGTGTATCGGATGCTAATTTAGGATTTCTTTTAAATACTTGAAATAAACCGAATGAAAAATTTAACTTACATTTTCTCAACTAATTTGGGGTTGGCTTTGTTTCACCGAATGCAGCTGCAGACCAGTAACTTGTATCAAATGGAGTGACTGATTATTTGACCTCAATAATCCATTTGCTGGGTAACTCGATACCCCTTGGTCAGACTAGTCGTCAGACTATTGAGTTTCTAATAAACATAACGACTGTCAAAAATTTATGAGTGACCGACGCGGCCGAGAAGGCACGTTGGTCTCGGTTTGCAATAGATGGTCAGCCATCCAGTGACCGAAATCGGCAAGCATTGTTTAACCTTGAAGATCGACCTGTGCTGAATAAGTTTACTGAATAATAGCTTTTACATCATCGGCATTGTCCCGTTCTTGTTTTATTTCTATTCTACGTAGTTCATATTTGTATTCATGCACCTCAATCAGACATCATCTCAGTGGAGCGCTGTTTTCCTGGCCTTATTGTCTTATACTCATGCCACTGATATTTTCATTGTCTATGCATTTATTTACTTACCCTTTTCTCGTAACTTCTCGTCATTCCTTCATGTCCATTGTCCAAATCATGACAATCGGCTACTCTTCAGCTTATCTGGCCCTACTAGATGCAACATGGGGTATTATAATACCTGCTCCCAAGCTATAGCTTGTTTTGATTATGTCCTCATCTCATGAGATTGCATGTTTACATGAGTTTTATTATTTATTTAATTTAATTACAAGCCAGTCACGTCCCATTGTTGGATAACATTACAGGAGCGGAAAGCAGTGCTTGGCACGTCTAATGGTGGACGCAAATGAGGCAAAAAGACGTGGTGGTGGAATGACACAGTTCCTATGAACTATGGGAAAAGTGTCAAGCGCCCAAATCTCCTAAAGATCGAAACGCGTACAGGGCTGAAAGACGTGCCGCTTGAGAGCCGTAGCCAGAGCCAGACGGAGACAACTTACTATCACTCTAAGATAAGTTGGAATCGAATGAGGGGCAGAAACTCATCTACAAGTTGGCCCGCGCCAAGTTCAAAGCGGCACAGGATATTTCTAAGTGCCTCTGAGTTATACATATTAAAGTAAACGCAGTGGAATTTCGCTTTTATAAAATATATTGCGTGCGATGCAGGACATAAGTGAATATACAGACACTTCATGAATTACCTTCATAATTTAGGTATTTACATTTTTTAGGTATAAACGTTTTCAATGGCTTTTATTATTGCCAGTCAGTGTTGTAAGCATATATCTTGATCAACATCAATTAGGTGGTATCCATTTAATTCGTCAAAATAAATGGTGTAAACTAAATACATACCTAACAACTTTACCTGCAATTGTGAGAACTCCTTTTCGTAAAGCTGTTCATTTCAAATACCTTATAGCAACCATAACGTGGTGTGGATTATTTCACATGATAAATATAATCATTGTCACAGCAATGAGAAATAATACCCCACTGTAATACAGTATCAACTAGTACGAGGGTTGTTGTGTTACCGGCAGCCTTATATATTGTAATGTCAACAGTACCTTAAGCTAATAAATTGTGCACAAACAAACAAATAAATTTAAAAAATTCTTATTAAGTACGAACCCTAAATCACAAAAATAGGGCTCTTTATTAATACAATTTTCATCATTTTATGAGTCAAAGTTGAAATCTTAAAATTTCATATTAAGTCTATAATTCTGAAGGTGCCATTTGTTACTTTTTATTCACATAATTTAAATAAAATGAAGTTCCCAGGCTGTTAAACTCCGTTTTGCTAATAGCACTGGCAATCGGTTGTTTGTCGCGCTGATCAATTATAGTAATTTTAAGAATGTAATTTTTATATAACGAACATTTTGGAACTGACCATCATGCACAAGGAAAAGAGGTCAACCGTCTGCCCAATGGGCAGACGACTTTGAACAAGTGGCTGGCAAACAGTGGATCAACACAATGAAAAAAGAAGAACGGAAATCTTTGGACGAGGTCTTTACTAGAGTTCTTATTAGCGCAGAAATTTTAAATAAGTTTTTTAACTTCTTGGAATTCAACTTTATAGAATTAAAGAAAATGTATGTATAATTAATAAATATAATAAAATAAACAAAAAAAAAATATATAAATACAAATATAATGTATGAAAATGTAATGTATGTTTAAGAAAATTGAGAAGAAAGTAACTATTTTTTTTTGTGAATTTTTTGTAATAATTAACGACAATTTCTTTTAGTTATCAGATTTGAAAAAAAAAATGTGGCAGTTCATTTAAATAATTAAAAATAAATTAAGAATCTTAGAAGACTGACCCAAAAACTTACTTGTGTTTCATCTACTGCTGCTTTAGTTATCACAATTGCTTCTCTAACCTAAATAAATTGAATTGGATACAAAGCAAGCGCTCGATCCGGCAACTGTACGACTGTGCGCACTATAAGAGTTAGCTGGTGAAAGCAAACAATTTAACAAAATGTTTCGCATTCTCTTGTTCACTAACCACCTGTAGCGGTTACTACAAACTGTCTATGTTCACGCTTCTTCTTTTTAAGCGGGCCAGCAATATCGAGAGTTTAAATTACAAATGATTTTATTTTTGTAAATTGGTTTGTACCAACACTTTGACACATCAATAATAAATATTGTTCATAAAACTAGACCCGTTCAGTGTTTCCTATTTCTGAGAAGAAAAAGTGAAGCTAACACAGAATACACAGTCACTTTTAAAGTCCAGACATAATCTTGGTTAGATCAAGTAAGGATCATGTAGGTCAGTGTCTGAAATGGCCTTTTGAGGAGAGAACCACACAGATTCGAGTGGACCAGAGGGGTAATGCGTAACTTGATATCAGTAGGAATTGGTTTCATATTGATAGTTAAACAACATTCATTGCGTTATTTACGTTGCTGAGCCGACAATTTATTCGAACAAATGACGCAGTGGTTTAGAAAGAATTTTCAATCCCATTCAGATTCTGATAAATAGTGTGTTTCGCAATTAGGGTGCTGATCAGTTCATCATCATCATCATTTTAGCCGAAAGACGTCCACGGCTGGACATATATCTTCCCCAATTTGGTGGAGTTTGACATAATCCCCACGCTTGGCAGGCGGGTTGAAGATCGCAGTATTGTGGTAAAATGCATAGAGAACACTGCTGCCCATTCTCTAGTAAGTCCCTTAGTCGCCTTTTACGACACCCACCCACGGGAAGAAATGGGATGGTGTTATTCTTTACGTCCGACACCACACGGAACAGTCGTTACTTAGTTAATGCTGTATTTGACAGAAATGCTGTATTTGTGTTTTTTTAACAAAAACTCTGTCAAAAAGGCTTTTATAAAGTTAAAGATTACTTGGATGACAAAAAGGCTTGGGACTAGTTAAGTTACTCCAATGTACCACCGAGCAACTAACTAAACTAAGTGCTAATGCTAAGTGTGTGAGCGAATATTATTGACATTTTATATTTATTGATTTATTTTTAATATGACATTCAAAATAAAACTGACTGTGAATGTGAGTACCATGCAGGCTAGATTGAATACATGACTCTATATCATAACTGTCTGGCGGCTTTGAGTATTTTGTATATGGCCTACGCAAATGTCCTGCAGATCTGGTAGCGTCTTGTGACGGGTCGTTGAGCTCCCTAAAATAGGGTTGAGCTACACGATGACTGATACATACATGCCGTCTATTGGGACAGGTCAGCTCAAAGCTGCAATGACTCTTTCTTCAAAAGGCTCTTCCAGACATTGCCCTGCATAGTTATACTCACATAATATTCTAATAATATAATGTTTGGACTTTAAAAGAGACCGTGACCTCTGAGTTTGTTTCGGCGTTTCTTCTCAGGGAACAGTCAGCTAGGAAATGCCGGCGCCATCTGGTTTTAAAAAACATTGACCAAAAAATTTTGACATGTAAAAGTGTCTCATAAGATCTACTTACAGAAATAAACATTTCATTTTATTTATCAGTAACCGTGTATCTCAACTCAGAACTTCAGGAGCTCAATATAAAAATGTGCATGCGTCACATTGTGACTTTGTTGATATCATCACCATTATTATCGGTCAAAACATTTTCCTTTTAACTACCTAATCAAAGAAGGCTTATATAATTAGCTTGGATCCTTGATTGCTTACTTCCGGTCAGAAGATTTAGATCCAATCATAACCAAAGAATTTGTATGATTTTCCGAAACGATAAGATTTATTTCATAAGGTATCTTATTCCATGATCATTAATTAAATTCATTCACGTCTTATCTAACTTAACTTTATAAAAACAACCTTGATATCGGCTGTTGTTTCTTATAAGAATGAGTAAATTATTTCAAGTATCTCAGTCACACAAAAAGTATATTTATTTCATGCGAAAACTCTTTGACGGCCTTCCTGATATTATCATTATTATTTTGACCAGCCGGGCGGCGTAGCATGACCAATTCTATATCTATTCTACCAAGAACAAAAAAAGATTCTTATGTATTTTAATTCTATAAAAAAACTTTTTTGCAAAAAAAAACAACCGACTTCCTTAAAAACACTACAAAGTGAAAAATAACTTTAATTTCGGTAGTCGGTGTCTTAGGATCTGTATTTATGGTTTTTTTGCCACCGACTTCCGAAATTAAAGTTATTTTTCACTTTGTAGTGTTTTTAAGGAAGTCGGTTGTTTTTTTTTGCAAAAAAGTTTTTATTTTTAAATTTTTAGTTGTGGTATTCACCCTGCACTAATTCCAAACAAACAATGCATATTTATGCGATAGCAGAAATCGCGGTTGATTTCCTGTCATTTTTTAAAGAGTTCCGGTGTCTGTCTCCCGAACTCATCATCAGATCTATATGAAAATTATATGGGACCATTTCGGAATAAACCCCTTTCGAACAAAAAAAGAATTTTGCAAATCCGTCTATATATGACGGAGTTATGGCCGAACATACATAAAAAAAAAAAAAAAAAAAAAAAACATATAAACATCCGAATTGATAACCTCCTCCTTTTTGAAGTCGGTTAAAAATGTTTCTATCTCATCAATAATAAAGAGAAAATAGTAATCATACTTGACATCGTACTCTTGTCGACTGAAAAATAGAAACATCTCTTTTCTTCAGTTTTAGACAATTTTTCTACGATACAATCTATCATTTTGTCTTCTCTTGCGTCGTCAAATTCCGTTTCTATGGCGGTCATGCTAGGCGTGCTGAGGTAGATACCGCAGACATTGGCTCAGTGTATTTTAAAAACATTGATCCTTCACGAGCTGGGAAAGTTAAAAACATTGATCCTTCACGAGCTGGGAAAGTTAAAAACATTGATCGTTCACGAGCTGGGAAAGTTAAAAACATTGATCGTTCACGAGCTGGGAAAGTTAAATTTCAAGTGATTTTTTCGTGATTATTCCGTGTGTTGCCGGACGTAAATAATAGCACCATCCCATCTCTTCCTGTGGGTGTCGTAAAAGGCGGTTAAGAGCCTTACTAGAGACTGACCAACAGCGTTCTCTATGCATTTTTCCATCGTACTGCGATCGCCAATCCGCCTGCTAAGCGTGGCGATTATGACACCCCCTTAGGGGCTATGCACTAGTCTAGCACTGTCCAGCAGTCTTACGACTGAAATGATGAACTTAGTTTTAATCAAAGCACCATTTTTCAGTCAAGCACTAAATTGTTAGTATTTGTACGTTTGTATGCTGTTTTTTTTTTACAATTATTTTGGCATTTGCTTCTAAAAATCGACATAATATTGTCAATTGTTTTCTAATTGCAGTACTTATTACGATTACATCTTTTTATTTAAGCGTAAATGATAAAAATTACTATAAAACTAACGATCTGGTGTATGACTAAAAATAAAAATAGTACTTAGATTTATATTTACGGCGAGGTTGCAGTACTTTTTAACTTTTTTAAACCTCTGTAAATCTAGCAAAATGGATAGTTTCCGTAAAAAAAAAAATATTTAGGAAAATTGAACATAGTTTTAAGCGCTGTGTGAAGATAGAACGATAAAAAATAATCATAAAGATGACACTAAATCGCCGTTTAAAACGTGTACCTTGAAGAGATTCCATCATTAAACCATGTAAAACTTATACCAAAAGATAGGTTTTATTGTTTTTTAGGGCATGGTGAGAAAATATTTTATAATTTCCTTATCATTTTGTCTCCACGAAACAATTATACACAAAATCTAGCAGCTCAAGCGCTCGCAACGACCGGCCAGTGTTCGCCGAAACGTCTTCAACTACAAGAGGGCCTTACTGAAGTAATCAAACCACTACAATTGCGATGATGCTAGCCCGTGCGGGATGAACGCTCTTAATACATTTTCCACCTGACCTTGTCAAATTTAATCATTGATCAAGAAAAAACATGTAACATTTACCAATTGTTTAAACACAGATCTCGTTGATAAATGTAAAGTAAATATTTACCCCAATCAGCAGGTGTATTTCCTTCCAAAAATTAAATCAGAATTTAGCAAAACTCATCACTGATTATCATGTCACACTTGTTGATATATCACATTTTATCACCACATTTTTAAGTAACATGTAACACTGTCATCAAAATGTTTGATTAACTTCCAGACTCCCGGTCTTTAATCTAAAAAGGTCCCGAAAAAGTACTAGGTACATAAAAAAACTGTTATTTTATATCTTTGCTTTTTACGAACTGATTTCATATAAATTTATATTTTATTTTCACGATAAAAATCTCGATGTTTATTTTGTTTCGCAATTGGTCTCAATTTTCACGTCCGTTCGGCTCGCGTGGTTAAAAATAACTGGTTGTAAGAGGTAAAGTTTCGTGAGAATCAGTTGGGAGTCATATTTCCTTAAAAAGATTGTTATACTTTTCCAAATAAGGCGTACCTAGTATTAATAGGTAAAGTATAACGGCTTTATGCTTCCCTAGTGGTAGAAATGACGCTGAGTAAAAAGAGTTTCTCCCGACCGTTTAATGAGGGAAACTATTAAATTATTATTATTCGACAGTGAGTGAGCTGTAATAAATAATACCTTACATTTCATAATGTTGTGAATTATTTTGAAAACAGTTTCTATATTCAAAATAAGGACAAGGTGGTTAGTAAATGAAATCATTTTAATGTAAAATAGGCGTGGGGTGCCTTTTTAGGTATTTTTTAATGTCAGTATCTAACGATAAATATATTAAATAAAATAAATAAATAAATATCTTAGAACAACCAACACACTGTTATCTGATCCCAAACTAGGCAGAGCCTGTACTATAGTAACCAGACAACTGATAAATATACTTATATATTTCTAAATACATACATATTATAGATAAATCACACCCAGACACAGAACAAATAATTGCGCTCATCATACAAAGATTTGTCCTGGGTGGGAATCGAACCCACGACCTCAGTCTTTGCAGTCAGGGTCACTATCAATTGACATGAAGCATCCCACGCACGCTTTTATTTTAATTTTCTATTCTGTTCATCCTGGCCAAGATAATGCCACAAATTTATGAAATGATTGTAATGCCAAAGGTACTTGATAAGTGTGTAAAAAATCTAATTACTCGGATGTCTTGAAGTGGGTGAAATTCGAGTTTAAATTCTGTTACATTCATAGAGCGTGTTAATTAAAAATAACTGAAGCTAAATCATTTTAAAAGCCTCTTATGTCTGCCTGTACATTCGACTACGTTTTCTTTGTTCCGAATTCGACAGTTTGCATAACATAACATCACCCCTTCTTTCCCCGAAGGGTTAAGCAGAGTTGTACCTATAGTAGCTACACCCACATTAAGCCAGTTATGTTGAATTCCCATGTAATAGGGGGCGATCCAATTGCAATTAACCGGGCCCAAAACTAGACTCCGGGCTGTTACCAAGAAATTCCGGACCAAATAACTCGAAGACTATTTGGTCGACCTGGGTATAGAACCCAGGGCTCAGCTACAGCTCTTGCGATCACTAGATCAAGTCAAATTTCAGAAGTCAGTTTTTTTTTATATTAACTTTTTATTTTTTATTTTTCGGTTGCGGTACACACGAAAACATATCAAGCTACATAAATTTCCAGTTTCAGCTGACCTTGCATTGTCTAGACTGTTTGTACAATGTGGAAGTCTGCTTATACTGGAAACGTATAGCTATCAAGCTATACACACAGCTTGACACTGACCTGCTGTGTATATCGCGAGTGGCCATGAAATAGACTGACAGGGAGGCCTAAAAACATCAAAGTCCAAAGCCAAACTCTGGGCTGCTGTAGAGGCATTTCTAAGCCCAACACGGGGGGGTGGGTTATGTGCAGCATTGGTTCCTGTTAACCTATTGTTTATTTAATCGAGTTATTCCTCGTGTTTATTATCTGTGGTCAACTGAAAGGCCGTGACAGTTGTTATTAGAAAATTACAACTGTCTTTTTGGCATTTTGAGTAACTCACTTGTGAACCAGCCATCAAACAGAACAGTTTAAATCTTAATATTTTTATTCAATCTGTATTTATTTCAAATAAACCTGCACTGTTCCATCACTATGGATAGCAGTCACTCTTCCGACCAGTAGACCGACCAGGCTACAGTCAGATAAAATGGCAGCGCCATCCAGTTTCAAAATATTGACCAACAAAATTGTACCGTGTGGTACGGGACGTGAAGAATAGCACCATTCCATGTCGTAAGAGGTGACTAAGGGACTTACTAGAGAATGGGTTGCAGCGATCTCTATGCATAATACCACCATACTGCGATCGCCAACTCGCCTGCCAAGCGTGGCGATTATAGCAAACCCCTCCCAGCCCCAAAACTGGCAGAGGCCTGTGACCAGCAATGGACGTCTTTCGGCTGAAACGATGATTATGATGACCAACAAAATGTTGACATGTGAAATTGTCTTAAAAGATCTACTTATTTAAATAACAATTTAATCAGTTCATTTAATTACCAAAATACTTTCGTAAATACCTACTGTGAGAAAGTTTGTTCCCATCAACCGTGAACTTTAAAACCGACAATAGCCCAACGGATCAAGTATCGACTGTCAGCCGAAAGGGAAGGAGTACCTACAAACCGGTAAAGTACCTACATTTAAAACATAATTAATAAAAGATAAATTTAAAGTTCGTGACCCGTGCTCTTACATAATTACAGTTTTTTACAAGAGTCGATTAAAATGAAGTACTTTTTATCCGAAGTAATTGTTATAATTTCCACGCGTAATCAATATTTTATGGGTGCCAGTCAGTAATCCGTTTGATCTTTCGATTTTTTGATGTAGTAATTTTGTATCAACAGTTGATGTTTATGTTATCGTTGGCTTGACAAACAGATCGACGACGCTTGTTGCCATAATCGCCATGCTTGGCAAGCGGGTTGGCGATCACATTATGGTTTTAAAAGTGTATAAAGCTGCTGCCTATTCTGTAGTAACTCCCTTTTTTTTTTCTGGATAGGAAATCATCAAATGACTTCTCCCGCTCTGGGCGGAGCGGGAGGGCGTGTCAGACTTTTACTGACTAAAACCTACCCGTGTTCCTTCAGTTGCCCATGTGCCAGGGTCACGGTATCTCTTTCGAACAATCTCGCGACCCTGGCAGGCATCGGTCCTGGCAGACCCCTTCAGTGTAGTAACTCCCTTAGTAGCTTTTTACGACACCCACGGAAAAGCAGGACCAGCCCCTCAAAAACCAGTGTTTGAGTATTCAATCTTAAAGATAATATTACAAACAAGGACGAAAAGGGGGTTTATTTTTTAATAAGAATCCTTGCTTTAATTACTATTTCCGCGGTACCTAACTTAGAATATATTTCATTTTATATTTATCAAAAAACTCAGCTGCGCGGTCGAGCAGTCAAAACGGACACCTACTGTTGTTCTATGACATTTGTTTTCTGATAGCCTCTCTAAAGTATCTTAAATCTCATTGAATCCTGAGTCCGGAACTGAAAACATCCTTCTTAAAACCAAATTTTGGTGAAAAATTGCCAAAATTGCCTGGCAGATTAATTGCAACCTTGGAGTTCTCACTCCAGAAGCGTCAATGGGCGTGAAGAATGGACGTGAATAGAGAGATAAATTAACAATATTGAAAGTGATTCATCATTGTCAACAACGAATCGATCACTTGTTTTGTGCTGAAAACTAAATTATGGGCGGTAGGATTACCATGAAGATAATGCAAAAAAAGTATAGAAAATAATTTTTCATGAACTTGAAATGCTGACCACCAAAATCCGAAGGACAGCAAATCTTTAGTGGCAGTGGGCAAAGCATATCGCTCGCAGAACAGATAGCCGATAGGGCTGAAAGATTCTGGTATGTCAACCGTGTCCTGAAAGGCGTAGCGTTGGAAGCCCCCTGGAAGTTGGACCTGGTGAATGTCGCAGAACTCCGCTGGATGCGAGAAACACAGAACTGGCTGAAGTGGCGGTGCTTGGGGGAGGCCTATGTCCAGCAGTGGACGTCTTTCGGTTGAAATATTCTTGATGATGGATCTTTTCTATTAAAAAATCTTATCTGTTCCTTTATATGCTCTGTAGACTAGTTAGCTTTTAAGATTTTATTTTTCCTATTACATTAAGGTTAAAATTTACTCCTTTATTTGAACTCGTAATAAACTGTCACCCTACCCAACATTATTTGTTCTGCTATCCATCAGTGAGTAATCTACTAGTTTGTTACGGTGCCTCGCTCCAGCCGCGCGTAGCGTGAAGGTTGCTAACAGTCTTCTGTTTTTGTCATACCGTCATTGAAAATGATCAGATCATATTAAAGTAGGTAGAAAATCACCAAGATTTTACTTAAATTTCAGGTTACCGTCAAGAGCTATAGCTATAAGAACAGATATTGTTTTTGCTAGCTTCGCTGGAAGAGGGCACCAAGGAACGGGCAGAATCGAAATGAAAATTATTTAGGGATGAATTTTAAAAGCTACAGGATTAGCGGCGCAGGAGTAAGGGACGGGGCGGACATAGATTGGGATGTCACGGCCGTTGGAGGAACTGGACGTCAACAGACGTTGACAGGCCTGTTGGTCTAGTGGTTAGTGGCCCTGACTGCTATGCCGGAGGTCGTGGGTTCGATTCCCACACAGGACAAATGTTTGTGTGATGAGCACGATCATTTGTTCTGTGTCTGGGTGTAATCTATCTATAATATGTATGTATTTATTTAGAAACATATAAGTATGTTTATCAGTTGTCTAGTACCCATAACACAAGCTCTGCTCAGCTT
Source organism: Aporophyla nigra (assembly GCA_947507805.1). Lineage (NCBI taxonomy): Eukaryota > Metazoa > Arthropoda > Insecta > Lepidoptera > Noctuidae > Aporophyla > Aporophyla nigra. The sequence continues at coordinate 19,629,883 of OX382315.1, forward strand.
GGGACTAGATGGCGTTGTGTGATAGTTGTGGAATATTATTATTATTATAGTATATGTTAATATATCTCGGGATCCTAGAATCCCGGTCTTTTGGAAGGCGTACGAGGGGCCGAAACCAACTCGCAGAGGCCCCTTAGAAAATTTAGATGAAGTGAGGCACTAACCGACGATTATCCCCGTATGCACTGTGCAAGTGCACCCAAGGACAACTCCCGGTTGGTGTTGGACTATTGCAGGATATGGAAACCAAGATGTTGGGCTATGTATTTGGCTGGCTAAAATGGACTGGTTACCAAGAACTATGGAAGGCCTATGGCCCCTGCCGCATCAATGTTTTTTTATATACACGGATTAAATGGCAGGGGGTGACTTGCACACTCAATAATGGGCCCCCGGCAACTATCGCTGGCACAAAGTGACGCAGCGACAAGGGGGCAACACTTCCTGAGGTGCTTGAGAAGTGGAGAGGTATTCCACGGCTTTCAGAACAATCCCAGAGCCCGGAAGATGGTCAAGATCCCTACGAGCACTTACTGGAATACTTCCTTTCCCCGAGCACGTTTGCTCTTGCGAATCTCCACTCAAGCCGGCCAATAAAGGCAAGAATGAGGTGGGAGCTCTGAACCTCGTCAGTGTTCACTCCAGCCGGCCAATAAAGGCAAGCCAGAGATGAGGAACAAGAATTCTCCCGGGAGTTAGGGTCCGTGGGGTCGCTACTGCCCAACAGCACGCCACATGCTGCCCTGCGGGTTTATTATTATTATTATTAACAGTAACAGTTCCGTGGGAAACAACTCGGCAGATGATGATGTTCCTGTCTGTAACACTATTCATATATATGAAAACCACTCATTATGAGGTGTAAGCATTTTGTAATAGATTAAAAACACATAACAACATAACATAAGATCAAGCCTTTGTTCCCCAAAGTGCTAAACAGAGGTGTACATATAGTACACCCACAGTTCGCCAGAGCTTATGTATGTCCCATGTAATTAATGTAGTATATATTATTTCAGCCGTAAGACGTCCACTGCTGGACTTTGGCCTCCCCAAATTTGGAGGGCTTTACTATAATCATCACGCCTGGCAGGCAGGTTGGCTATCGTTTGTGAGGTCGTGAGTTTGGTGGTAAAACGCATAGAGAAATACTGCTGTCCGTTCTCTAGTAAGTCCCTTTAGTCGCCTTTTATGACACCCACGGGAAGAAATGGGGTGGTGCTATTGTTCACGTCCGGCACCACATAGAACTTTCGTTTTACACTTATTCTAATATCATGTTTTTTTCAGACATATATGTTCTGATCTGATTTTATACTACATGATACTTTATTAGAGTATAGCAGGGTTGGCAAGCCTATTCACAGCCGTCCTTTTAAAATGAACACACATGATACGTCCAACATTCGGTTCATAGAAAGTCAAGAAGATTTTAGACCATATCAGTTTAAAAAATCCCGACACAGTCCTGAGGGTGCTAGAAGTTTCAATTTAAACACAAGTCTTTACACGTAAAGACATGTGAATGCACCCAAAATGTACATTTTTTAGTTTGGTTTTCAATGGAAGCGTGTTTTTTAGTTTTTTTTAAAACTATTATTTATTTTCTATTTTTTAGGGTGTTTCGAATTTTGAGACGTATGTCAGCGTAGTTTGTGACGTATGTCAGCGTAGTTTTTGAAGACAGTTTTTTTGCTGTGCCCTGGTAACCCTGGCAAGGATAATGGCACAATTTAGTTTGTGACGTATGTCAGCGTAGTTTTCGAAGACAGTTTTTTTGCTGTCCTGGTAACCCTGGCAAGGGTAATATTGCATTGTCATCGGTCCTTGACAGGTGTGCAAAGTTTGAATGAAATCTGGTAGTTTAAAGTGGAACAAAATCGCGCTACAAGGAGTCGGTTACAAACAAACATACAAGTGAAGCTAATATAAAGCGTGTAAAAAGAGAATAGGAGAGGGTTTGAACCTTGACCTCTCGATCTGCATTTGAATGCTCTACCACTGAGCCATACCATACAACCACCACCTGTGTACCATATACAAGAAACTGCGGTCACCAATTGTTTGGCCTAAGCAGACAAAATATGGACTGTATAATAAACCACCAAGTTGTAAAACTGGTAGCAATAGGTGCTACTTTAAACAAATAAATGATTCAAATCAAATCAAATAATTTATTTGCATATTCTTATATAATAATATTTGATGAGCACGATTATTTGTACTGTGTCTGGGTGTAATTTATCTATAACTAGCCCGCGATTTCGCCCGCGTGGATGTCGGAAATTAATGCAAGAGGACGTACTACCGCGATAAGAATGTGTTATTCCAGGTTATATAGGTAATATAGACTCTGTGTGCTATTTTCGATCCAGATCCATTCAGCCATTTTTGCGTGATGGAGAAACAAATACCCAATCATACATATTTTCACATTTATAATATTATTAGTAGTAGGATTATAACTCATATTACTTAGGATTCATAGGTTATGAGAACATCATGTGTGTTGGTGTTTTTAAAATAAAAGTAATAGTATTCAGAGTAAGAAGACTGCCACATAGGGCTTGGTTTAGTTGGATATAAGTCTTCCTGGTGTTTCTTAACGCTCCTATTTTACCTATACAAACACTCAATCATTTACACAGACACCGAACATAATTATAGGAATAGTACTTTTGCCAGTGGCTTGGCCCGTATAGCTGTCGGAAAATATCACCCGGGAACCTACTACCGGGATAAAGTAGGTATCCTATCTGTTACGTATCCATGATATAATATATCTTTGTGTCAAATTCGATCTAAATCCGTTTGGCCGTGTTTGCATCATTGAGAAACAAACATGCAAAAATCTAAACATCTAAGCCATTTCGCGGTCTCTTACTTGGAATAATACTATTAGGTTTATTTTGAGTATAATGAACACACATGATATTCGCAATTACTATGAAGCCAAAGTAATATGAATTACAATCCTACTTATCCTGTACTACCCGGCCACTGCCAACGCGCTCTGCGCCCCCTTTTTAAATCTCTAATATCTTCTAAGATATTCATTTAAATTACATGCTGCAAAGGGCCATATTGATCTATATTAAATTCACAATGTATTTAAGGATGCTATAACATTTTTCTACAAATATCGGTGGTTTTCCGGTACCGATTACATCAAGAGGAATCACAACTGCGAGGTCAATTATGGTCTTTAATTATAGATAATTTAATCATCTCCATAATGGTATCATAAAAATTGTATAGTCCCCTACAATATTTTCACAAAAATACGTTTTCCCCACCGCAATAATCGAAGAAAATGAAAAATAATGGGGTCTGGAAAGGTACCTGTATAGTGAGATCAACTGCATATTTTAACTACAAAATGACTACAAGTTGTGGCTAGTATAATCTTCTACGTTTTGCCTAAATATTTTGTAATTAAATACATAACTTTTTTATTTATGAGAAAAATAAAGAACGCTCTCAAATTTCTACATACATTTTCAACACGCGGCTTGCCATTCCGCGCTCAGACGCGCCCTAGGAAGCACGGGCGTATCGCTTTTTTGTACAAAATAAATACGATCAAAATAATAATAAAATGAGTGCCGTACTGTATACTGTGGTTGAAAAATGTTGATACTTTTCGGACTAAAAGTATGAGTACCAAACTTATTACCAGAACTTGATTTAGAAATCATCATCATCATCATTTCAGCCGTAAGACGTCCACTGCTGGACTTAGGCCTCCCCCAATTTGGGGGGCTTTGCCATAATCGCCACGCTTGGCAGGCGGGTTGGCGATCGCAGTATGGTGGTAAAATGCATAGAGAACGCTGCTGCCCATTCTCTAGTAAGTCCATTAGTCGCCTTTTACGACACCCACGGGAAGAAATGGGGTGGATTTAGAAATAAATAACTCAAATTCTATTGGGAATTATGGAGGTAGGGTAATTATGATTATGTATTCATTTTCAAGAATTCAAAATGGCGGATAATCTATACTTAATAATATTATAAAGCTGAAGAGTTTGTTTGTTTGATTGAACGCGCTAATCTCAGGAACTACTGGTCCGAATTGCAAAAAATATTTTTGTGTTGGGTAGCCTATTTATCGAGAAAGGCTATAGGTTATATAACATCACGCTACAACTAAGAGGAGCGGAGCAGTAATGAAAAATGTTGCAAAAATTTCCCCGTTTTTGCAACATTTTTCATTACTGCTCCGGGTAGGCGATTCGACGCGACGGGAAGGGTCGGGGGACAAGAAATTTTACGCGGACAAAGTCGCGAGCAGAAGCTAGTTATTCAATAAAAAGTTATATGAACATGTATTTTCAATGTGGTAATTAAATTATGCAATTTGTCCATTTTTGGAACGAAATTCTTTGATGTAGCTTGCGGTAGAGGTAAACAAGGGTGTTGAATCCGATTCAAAATCAAAAATGGTGGTTACGAAAATTTTCAAAATTTTCATCATGGGTGTCGTTTTCAAGATTTACGAAGGTGCTGAAGCCGAAAATTCCATACAAATTACATTTGGAGTAAAAAAAAAGGCGACCCCACAAGTTTTTCATTCAAAACGACGAATATTTTAATTTTTTAAATAAAAAGTGGGCATAGCTATCAACTTTGGGTAATTTTAGGATAGTTATTACGAATAATTCATCCAAATTTGATCCAAATATAGTGGGTATTGTTTTTTATAAAAAGATCTTTATCCATATTGGGGGTAGGGATTATAAAATCATCGATTTTTAATTTAAAATGGCGGATGTACTGTTATGATGAAATGTAGACATGAGTATCAATTTTGGGGGTTTTGCTAGTATGTAGTCAAAATATTTAACGTAACTTTAATTATTTACATAAATTGAAAATCATGTAGTTAATCATCATCTCTCAAAAATGTTAAAGTCATTTCGAATTATAAATAGGTACATAGAAGAGTACAAAACAGCCTTCATACAAAAATCTGTACATTTCCTTTTGTGTATTAAAATTTTTGAATACGCGCTCCAATCTCAAAGGTGAGGTTCGCGCGTCAGACAATTTTTGCTTAGTTTAATATCCAGTATATTTTCAACGATTACAACGATATTCTACGATCACCAGCAGTTATATTTGTTTATATTATCCAAAAATATTGTTAAAGCATTTTATTGTTACACCTCGTTTTTTTTTTAAATGTCAAATTATACGTTATTCCAAAAATATTGATGATCATGGTAGTAAAAGTTATTTACTGTCACTAAATGCAGATAGTAAATTTACTTTACTACTAATTTTACTCAACAGTGCTAGTAAAATAAAATAAATAATACCTTCTAGTATCAAGATTAAGTAACTAATGTTTAAAATCGAGCAGACAATGGTTTTAATGTGTATGTGCGCGTAATGTTGTTGTGTGGCGACTCAGATACCTAAACTAGAGCGATTCAAAAATGTTAGGTACTTAATTGGATAAGGATTAATGCCGTATTGCTTAAAATCGCTTCGTAAATAAGCCCTTATTTCTCGTAAAAAGTAAAAGATAAAAAATGGTTATTGTGGGTTATCCCTAAGAGATAGACATATACCATTCAGGACATTTTTGTAGGCCTTTTTAAGGTGTACAATACTGGAGTACATTATTTTGATCTATTTCGTAGGATTCAGCCAGGGTTTTTCGAATTTTGAGACGTATGTCAGCGTAGTTTTCGAAAACAGTTATTTTTTCTAAAATAAAAGTAGCCTAAGTTACTCCTTGTTACATCAGCTATCTGCCAGTGAAAGTCCCGTCAAAATCGGTCCAGCCATTTCAGAGATTAGCGGGAACAAACAGACAGACAGACAGACGAACAAAAATTGTAAAAAATGTTGTTTTGGTATATGTATCGTATATACATCCATATACACTTAGTAAAAAATGGTTATCTTAATATTAAAAACAGACACTCCAATTTTATTTATTTGTATAGATGTGTATGTATTTATCTATAATGTGGATGTATTTAGAAATATATAAGTATATCAGTTGTCTGGTTATCATAGTACAGGCTCTGCCTAGTTTGGGATCAGATAACAGTGTGTTGGTTGTCCTAAGATATTATATTATGTTAGATAGCAAATTCTTTGGCCAAAGAATGACCCAGCCCGGGTCACGTGGAGTATCGTTAACTCGATGAGAAATTTCCTTTAAACACACACACATTCGGACCCCATAACCCAAGCGTTTCAACCCCAAACGGCTCAGAACTGTAGTTACCCATAAGGGAACAGTATTTGCGCCGCTTGACAGTCTCACCAACCGCAGCAGCGGCGCCAGTACCTACAGCCTGCCGTGCTAGGAACATGAGCTGGTGCAAGGGTGTCGACACAGGTTGGGTTCCACACCAGAGGTCTATCCACCTTCCAAGGCAACAACACCATGCCGTCTGGTGTCTTCTCATCCTCATGTATCAGCCTTTTGGTTCTAATAAAGCTGCTACACCGGTGGTCACAAGGACTCAACGAATAATATCGTTTCGAATTAAGACACTCGAACAGAAGGTTAGAGGGGATCTTTAAATCATCATAATTTCACGAAACTTTATATTTTTCTAAAACATTTAACATTTTTCCTAATTACTTAATCCAATACTTCATCATTATCATCATCATCATTTCAGCCGAAAGACGTCCACAGCTGGACATAGGCCTCCCCCAAGCTCCGCCACTTCGACCGGTGACTCACCAGGACTTCACATAAACAACCCATGCGCAAACTAAAATAAAAATAATTTAATAAATAATATTGTCAATTTGTCTTTGATTTTGTGATAAATTATTCTAATGTTGATCTAAAAATTAATTTGATTTCGTCTTATATATAGTCTATTTAATTTTAATTATTTTAATATTGTATTGAATTTATTGTAATTGTTTAATTCCTCACTTATGTAAAGATAATTTAAAGCAGTAGAGTGGTAGTACCTAATACAAGCAATGCTTTGCTTAAAAGGTACTTCATATAATTATATTGTTGTTTACATAAGTTGTAGAAATAAAGTTGTTTTTTTTTTTTTTTTTTTGTTTTGTGCTTCCCGCATCCAGCTGATTCCTGCGGCCTTCACAAGGTCATCGGTCCACCTTATTGGAGGCCTCCCAACTCTATGTCTTCTGGTACGCGGTCGCTACTCCAGAACCTTTCGGCCCCATCGGCCATCTGTGCTGCGAGCAATGTGCCCTGCCCACTGCCACTTCAGTTTAGCAATTCTTCGGGCTATGTCGGTTACCTTGGTTCTCCTACGGATCTCTTCATTTCTGATTCGATCGCGTAGGGAAACTTCAAGCATAGCCCTCTCCATCGACCTTTGGGTGACTTTCAGCCTTCTAATAAGGCCCATTTTGAGCGACCACGTTTCGGTTCTATATGTCATCACTGGCAACACACACTGGTCAAAGACTTTCGTCTTGAGACACTGAGGTATGTGGGACGAGAAGATATTGCGTAGCTTCCCAAACGCTGCCCAGCCGAGTCGGATTCGACGATTGACCTCTTTCTCGAAGTTGGACCTACCTAACTGGACAGTCTGTCCTAGGTACACGTATTCGTCCACAACTTCGAGTGTAGCGCCTCCGATCTTCACTGGAGCGGGTATCACACGAGCATTGGACATGACCTTTGTCTTGTCCATGTTCATCCTGAGACCCACTCTTTCGGAAGCTCTACTGAGGTCATCGAGCATTGTACTGAGGCCCTCCATAGTCTCAGCCATGACAACTATATCATCGGCAAACCGAAGGTGAGTGATGTACTCGCCATTGATGTTGATGCCAGCCCCTTTCCAGTCCAGAACCTTGAAGACATCCTCCAGTGCAGCGGTGAACAGTTTCGGAGAAATAACGTCTCCCTGTCTCACTCCTCGCTGCAGAAGGATAGGTTTCGAGGTCTGGTCCTGAATCAAATACTTAGATATCATTTATAACGTTTTTAGTTGCTCTAAATATAGTTTTTTTTTTTCGATAAATAAATTAATAGTATTGACTCGCCGATGGCTGAAAATCTATATTTTGGCCGATAAATTTCGAAAAACGAAAATTAACTTCGTTTGGAGTCTAACAGAATCAACCATTGAAATAAACAAAGTTACAAAGATTAAACCCTTTATTTGGTGCTGCGCGGTCATTTTAATAGATACCTATCATCAAGGAACTTATATCCAACCGTATCCAACCTATCATAAACACAGAAACGGACTACAGATAATAAATTCCATGAGCTTCTATATAATAAGTTTCAATATAAACCTCATTGCAATGTGTCTGCACTCAAGAAATGCAAGCCAAGTTACTAATGATGTGTTAGCCTTATACAGACGCAGTGATTGGAGCCAAGAAAAAGTAAATCTTTAGAAAAGGAAACAGATATAAATATGTATTTGTTCGACCTACATGAGAAAGAATATCAAGTTCTTTTAATACAACAGACAACTGTGCTGCTGAGTTTGTTGCGCCGCTTCTTCATCCCAATCTAAGCATTAGAGAGGGCTGAAGGATCGGCGTTTTGGGGTCTGTCTTATGACATTTCAAGTGTAAGAACAGTGGTGGGCCAGTCGTAGTGCTTGCGACTTATGAGTTGCAGGTCGTAGTCACCGTGCAGCTAACGAGGAGTCAGTGAACTGTCATATGGCGTCTCTCGCTTTGCTCGCTTTCACTTTCTTCTTTTTTTTTTATTTCGAGGTGGAAGTCCTCACGGATGTCCTCTGCCCTGGAGTGGGCGGGGGGTCTGTCAGACTCTTACTGACTAAACACCACCCCGGTGTTCCGCCACCTACGTTGGGGACCACGAGAACTAATGCGTCTTGCTCGATCTCCTTCTGGTGGCCGGCCCGCCTCTGCGGGCCGCCTCACGTTAGGGGAGGAGTGAGGTGTTAAACTCCCCCCCCCCCCCGTACATCACAGAGAGGCGCGCGTGCGCGCGAACTCTACGTGCTACCATCACGGGTCCTAAGGAATAGAGGGCTACGGATGTCCCCAGATCCGTCGCCCCTGGACCCATTTAGGGGGGCTGAAAGAGGGCATTGTTCGCCCTCCGCCAACGCCCGGTGCGCCTGCTGCGGGCCGGGTGAGTGAAAAATATCTCCCGCTCCCTTTCCGCAGTCTCCTTCTGTGATATGACTCTTTCGCAGAAGGATACCACCGCGTCCCAGGACTCCTCGCTGGCGACCATCGACTCGACCACGGCCAGCAGCGACAGGTCATTGCCTACTCCTGAGATGAGGGCACGGTGCAGCTCCTCCCAAGCGGCACACTCTGCCAGCGTATGCCACGCCGTGTCCTCCCGGCAGTCAACGCAGTGGTGACACCGGGCGTCTGGCTCCCTGATGCAACACAGGTACTTCCCGAAGCAACCCCGAGTGCACCTGCGTCGCCCGATTCGACAGGGAGCCATACCTCTTCCCGAGCCAGCGCCCGAGTACTGGCTGGACCGCCTCGATGGTGGCGAAGCCAGCGGTAGGGCGTGAAAGCCTATCCCGCCACCACGCCACCAGGGCTGCGCGAAACTGCAACCGACGGAACTCCATGTGTCCCTCCGTCAATCGCTCGCCTCGCTCCCATGCTTCCTCGCACCACCGATACAGTGACGCGAGTACTTTTGCCTCAAGGTCCCATATTGGGGATCCATCCCGAACACAGACCGCCTCGTAGGAGATCCTTCAGTTGCCTATGGCAGGGCCACGGCAACTCTGTCGAACACAACGCGCCGCGCGCCGCCGCCGTCGACCCGGGCCTGGTCCATACCGGGCGGCGAGATACCCATTGCTCGCCGCTCGCAAGCCCGCGCCTACGATGAAGCAATAATGCTCACGTAGAAGGAGGTGGAGCGCGAAAGGGATTAACCCCTGATATCAGCTCACTTCATGGTCATTTCATTTACATTTTCACGGGAAGATTACAATAGAATAAGCCGGTTAGTCATACACGTATGCCGCGCCGGTTGCGGCTTATTGCTATCAACCAAGTACACCGGGCAACTAGACTACGGGCTGCTGCTGCGAAATTCCTTTGGGAAAAATCAAAATAATACAGTGCCTCATTAGGGCACTCCAGGATTTAAAAGTAAGGTCTTAAAAGGCAATTGCTGACGACCGCAGTTTCTTGTTAGAGTACACAGTAGATATAGCTCAGTCGTAGACCATTCGACTGCAGATCGAGAGGTCCCCGGTTTAAAGCCGGCCGGCCGGCCTGTCAGTCTAGTGGTTAGTGACCCTGACTGCGAAGACTGAGGTCGTGGGTTCGATTCCCACCCAGGACAAATCGTTGTGTGATGAGCACAATCATTTGTTCTGTGTCTGAGTATTATTTATCTATAATATGTATGTATTTAGAAATATATAAGTATATTTATCAGTAGTCTGGTTACCATAGTACAGGCTTTGCCTAGTTTGGGATCAGAATACAGTGTGTTGGTTGTCCAAAGATATTTATTTATTTAAAGCAGGGTGTCTCCTATACTCTTTTATGCACATTTCTAAAACATTGGTCATCAAGCTTGTGAAAAGAAAAAATATTACCTGTGATTTCGCGCGATTACCTACACAAAGGAAAGTTTTAATGAATCAGTAGGTTATTTTAACAACCCATTTTTTATGTATTTGTGTCAAGTTTCAAGTTTTGAAGCAAAGGAATAAGTGCTTTCATATAAAATTTCTAAGTAAACCCCTTCATTTTTAGCTTAAAAAGTACACTCCAAGTAATCTATCTTTAGCTGTTTAGGTTGTGCGAAGGTCCTACGGATACACTTATCTTTTTATTATATTGGTGAAGGATGTATTGCGCAAGAAGGACAGTTAAGCAAATATGTACCATTTATAGGAGTCAAATCTCAAAGCTTTCAATCTGTAGATGTCGATGATCGGGCGAATCTAACTCCGTATCGACTAAAATCAACTGACCTAAGATTGAATGAAACCACGATTTGACCGCTGCGCGCTGTCCCTACTCCCGACGTGTTTTACTCGTTCAAAAAATCGATTCCACCTGAATCAAAAGGGTACGTAAAACCCTGATGTTTTCGTGATCCCGCTGGAGGGTCGATGATGCACAACGTAGGTACATAATACGTAGGTCGTTCTGGGTGGCTGCCTATGCAACGCTTCCAGTAGTACTATGGGTGGGGTGGTGATGTGTTCAGTTTTTCTACATTGAAAGCAGATGGTAAAGTGGTCCGCTGCTGAGGGCTGGGACGCGGCGCTGGAGCGGTGTTAATTTACTCTTCCGCTCTTATCCCGGTTCTGATGTTGGGACAAGAGGCCGATTGGAGCCTTAAACACTAACTGGGTGTAGATGGGTGTTGTGAGCAAAAAGAAAAACTGAAGATTTTTAGGTTATATTTGAACTTGACAAAATTTGTAAAACGAAATCTTGGACAGTTTCTAGACACCTGTTGCCCGCACGATATCAGATGGCCAAGACAGCTGCAAGACGCTGTTGTAAAGCTCTCATCAACTCACACAAATGTTAAGCTAGACGCTGTTGCTAAGTTTTTTTTTTTGCGTGCGGTAAGTCGTCAATTAAATGACGTCTCCCGCTCTGGGTGGAGCGGAAGGGCGTGTCAGACTTACTGGCTAAGACCCACTCTTGTTCTTTTAGTTGCCCATATGCCAGGGCCACGATATCTTCTTCGAACAAATCTCGCGACCCTGGTAGAAGGGCGCTATCTTCACATTTGCGTTTTGTTGTCAATTGTCATCCCGTACTCAATTATTTATTTTGGCTAACTATCAACTGTATATACTCGTACAATATAAGACCGTTTTTCTAATAACTAAGTTAGTATTACAGTTTCTCATGACTCTTCCCATATATGTATTTACAAGAATGAAATTAAACAGAAAAACATTGAAAACTCAGAGTTTTGGAGCAAAGCAAAATTGTAATTACAGTATCGTGTTCCAAATTCACTGCCAGTGCCACACTTCCTCCTGGTGGAGTTCTTCAGAATACCATAGAACTTGTTGTTATAACTAGTAAATGTTATTTTTAAACAAAACGCCTGAATGTAAATTTACTGAAGCGAAAGTAACAGGCGCTATCAGCAATTTCAAAATGGGTTGGAAGGGAGTTAATAGGCACCGGGATGGATGGATTATCTCCGAATTTATATTTTATTAACTTGCTTTTTATTATCTGGGTGAGAAATCATCAAATAACGTGTCCCATTCTGGGCGGAGCGGGGGAGCGTGACAGACTTTTTCTGACTAAAACCCACCCGCGTTCCTTCAGTTGTCTGTGCCAGGGCCACGGTATCTCTTTCGAACAAATCTTGCGACTCTGGCAGGCATCTGTCCCAGCAATTATTCCCCCTTCAATTATTTCTGACATCTCTTTGACGCACGCGTGGAACATAACGCGCCAATGATACGAGCCTGGGGGCCGATTCTACTAACAAAATTGTGCACAAATCGCAATAGATCCACGACTGAATCACGACTTTTAAGCGTTTTCTCATTCTACTAATGAACAACAATCCAACTGCGATTATGTTGTAATTGACGCCAACGATCGATCGAAACAATGTAAAAATCTATTCTGCTAACATTATCGCACAAGAGCGTGACGTTTAGTCACATTCTGCTATTATTTTGACACTCGTTAGAATCGAAATAACGCTGAACTTCGGCAGTTCATCTGCCAAAATTTGCGGTTGAACAAAAGTCAGTAAAATGCAACTTTTATCGCATCGATCGGGGATTGCTTTCGTTTTTTTCCTAAATATATTATGTTTTATACAGATTTCGTTGAACTTGCCCATGTGGGTGATGTTGGAAAGGTAAGAGGAAGAAATTTTGCGTCACGAGTATGCAATAATGCTCTTCCCGTCGCTTCCCGTTGCCTGTCAGTTTTCGTCCATTTTTCATTGCTGCTCCGCTCATTTTAATTGTAGCGTGATGTTATATAGCCTATAGCCTTCCTCAATAAATTGACTTCCCAACACAAAAAGAATTGTTCAATTCGGACTAGTAGTTCCTGAGATTACCGCGTTCAACCAAACAAACAAATTACAGCTTTAATATTAGTAAAGATAGATTATAATGGAATATCAGGTATTTGGTAGTTAAAAAACCACAAATTTACAGACTGCCCTTGTAACATATTACGCCTATGTATATGCATAGCTTAGTTACGACATAATAATGTGGGGAAACAGTACAGATGCACCAACACTGTTTACCATTCAAACGAAATTTGCCCATATTATAGTAAATATACAACAGATATTTATATTACATATAGATATTTATATTTGATAGCTGCAAACCGCATTTTACAAAGCTAAATATTTTAACTCTGTCACTATACTTAAAATATGCAAATTTGCACATTAACACCAAGAATTTCACACTCAACGAGAAGACATACAAACAAGATACACACTCTGATACAAAACACGACTAAAACTGCCTAAAAATACATTCAATAAGCCCTCTGATAATATCAATAAATATATACAATAATTTACCCCAAACAATTGGAAATGAAAATAAACTCCATCTATTCACTAACAAATTAAAAAATCTATTAATAAGTAAATGTTATTACAGCATTAGCAAATATTTAAGTGATAAATACCTGAAACGCAATTAGAATACCCAAGCATGTTTTTTATTTATTTTCATTTTAGAATAAGTTAGATTATAAGTCCTCCTCTACCTACTATATTTCTTTTGCTGGGCCAGACAGGGTCCACAATTTTATTGCAATTAAATCCAATGTTTACCACTTAAGCATATACATTCTGGAATGCAATAAAGTATTTAGTATTGGAATGGTTCATGAAATCAAAAAACAAATAATGGAACAAAGCATTTTTATTACTGTAAGTATATCAATTTTAACATCAGACCACTTGAGAAGTAGATACTTAGTATTTCATCACCTATAATATATTAATATTGCATGCTGAACATTATAAGTACACAACAGCCAACAGTCAGCAGATCGAGCACGAGCAAGTCTTGAGTCAGAAATTGATGTACGGGTGTACTAAGTAATGTTCCTGAAAAAATATATATTTATGTTAGAAGGGGCTAACTAATATTATTATTTTTCTCATCAGTGTGCTGGTACCAACTACATAATAATGTTTTTTCCCTGCGAACAGGACAGTATGTGTTTGTTTTGCAGATTGCCATGGAATGTAAATATTCCTGTATCCAGATCTCCATATTGAATAAACAGTTCAAATTCTTTCTTGCATCATCAATACACACTTTCCTCAAACTGCATCTAGATGGTTTTACTGAAGAAAGGGAAACATTCATAAGTTATTTCAAATCTGGAACAGTCTCGGGCAACATCTTCACACATTGTATTGAAATCTTACTGAACAGTTAACAGCACATTATTTTGCAGTATGCTGTACCATCTTGAAGATTCAATTTTCATAATAATCCTTCAAATACACACATGAAAACTGAAATATCAATTTCGTGCAATTAGAAAGAAACGGATTAACTACTCCCTCTCACAGAGAGGAGGCCTGTATCCCAGCAGTGGGAACATTATAGGCTGCTTCTATATGTATGTTAAGAGGAATAAAAGTATTAATTAAAGCAATTAAAACTCTTTGAACAAAAGTAAATAAAGTGTGTTGCTGTCACTTGACAGTTGACACTTGTCTTTCAGCTATGTCAGATAGTGGTGCGATTCGATTTTGTTTAACTCGTTACTCGAGTAACTAAAGGCTCGAGATCATTTTATTTATTTATTTTCTCACGCGTTGTCATGTCACTCGATGTAGTCGTGTTTAGATAAGTATCACGGAGTCTTCAACTACACCAATTCATAATTCAATAATAATAATATCGTGTAACAATCTGTCAGAATAATGTGATGTACTGAATCACGGATGTTTTAAATAAGAGTGATTATGCATTGCATTATTCTGTAAGTACTAGTCAGTTGATAACGTGTAGGTAATTTGTCATCATATTGTCATTATTTAACATATTGCCAGTGGAATGTGAGAAGGAGAAAATGCTCCCCGAACAGCAAGAGTCGATTGTAGCCCCAATATTGATCGGATGCCGCATTTTGAATTTTTCTATGATTATTTTCGTTTTAAATTATTATTTAATGTCTCTTTTTTAACTAACAAAGCTGCTAGAAACGTCTCTAAAGGGAGGTACCTACCTTAGATTCAACTTGAATTAAATTGAGAAAATCAGTGCCTGACGATTTATAACTAGTAGTAGTAACATCACTAGTCAAACTGACAAGCCGGACAAGCCACCAAAAACTCCAATCCGTTTCACGATGATTTTTAAACCACTTTATGCGAGAGTAAGCGAACTTAAAAACGGGATTAAACACCTGCACCGTCAACAGTTTTTTTTTAAATCAAAACAGATTTGGTTAGGTAAAATACGATGAATAGAAGTTCCCTTCGAGTCTTTAACATAACCGAAAGGTTTGATTTCACAGCTTTAGCTAGTTAGGGACGTAGAACGAAACGTTCTTCTGAGTTTTTGTTATTCGTAAGTTAAAATGTTCTATTTTTGTAACAATAAAATATCAGCACAAAACTATAATTATGGTCAAGATATTTTTTATATTAGAAAATCCTTTAGTGCCATTTATTCGTGTTTAGTGACATTTTTAGATTCAACTTTTTTCTTTGTGGTAATAATAAAACATACTATTTGGCATGTTGGTAACACCGGAAGCCCACCCGTATGTTCCCGTTACGACTCAGTTGCGATCGGGTTTAAGTATAGTTGCCCTTGTGCTTAAAAAATAGCAGAATGACTTTATAAGACATATCGACCTGCGATCGAAATCTCACTGTTGCCGAAACACAATTGAACGTGTAACTTTGCAAATTAGTAGAATCGCCCCCCTGGTCCTTACTGGGCGGCGAGCTATCCATTGCTCGCCGCCCGCAAGCCCGCGCCTACGGTGGCCTCCCAGTTCGCGATAGAGTCCCGACGCCCGGGACGTCTCCTGCGGCGGCTAGGGACGTGAGGGCGCACGGACTGTCTCTCCCTCACGCGCTCCGCCTCTTCTTTCGCGAGCATTACTGCTTCGCAGAAGGAGATGATGGCTTCCCATGCCCTCTCGCTCTATACCATGGCCTGCACCAGGGCCGGACGCGAAGAGTCGCCGCTGCCACCGCCGATCACCTCCACGAGGACACGGTGGTTCTCCACCTAGGCAGGACAGATCTTGACCCTGTGATCCACCGTGTCCTCTAGGCGATTCACGCAATGGTAACAACACAATATCCCTTGGTAACATTGCTTGTCAGACTTTTGACTTCCCGTCACTGTCAAAGATCTACAAAAGACAGCCGGGGTATCTGTTCAACCTGCTTTTCGAAGTAAGACCGAGTTACTACCGACCTTGCTGATTAACATAGGTAATTCTTACCACCATGTGAACTTTTCTCTTAGCGTGTGCTTACAATTAACCAGAACAGAAGCTTCGTTGCAGTCGGTCTTTTTCTTTTTTTCGTATGTTTATAGTAAAGGCACGAAAACATGAAAAGTGCAGGTACGTAAAATTTGTGACGAATGAAATAAATTAATTTGAAGAAAAACAGAATTAGAATAACATGTTTATTAGTAGTTTAGTAGTAGTGTACATAAGTGATTATTACAGAGATTAAAAACACAAAAAAATGTTTCTTGGATATTTTTATCTTTTGTACTGTATTGAGCGTGCGAAAAATTACAATAACTAAATTGATTTACTGTTTCGGTAAAATACGGTACAAAGGCGGACCTAACGCCTTGCATTCTCAACCAGTAAACCAAGGGTTGATGAACAGATTAAATGGCAGGTGCTTTAGTTAAAAGGAACAATCATCAAAAATATATATATGAAATATGTCATCAACAAACGCTGCCCTATTCGCTTTTCAGCACGGCTTCTGGTACTTCAGAAAAGGCGCAGTGGTTTTCATCGACCCACTGAACAAATCGGGCGGCTCTTGTTTGTGCTATTTTCATCATCATTATGCACTGGTTCTCTGCCCTTTTCGGATCCAAATGAGCATTAACGACGATACGAGAATAGATTTCTTTTAATTTGTATGATTCATCCGGATGAGGCTTGGCAGCATGGTAAAGGTCTCTCATTAACTGGAAAAATGATTTTACTTGAGTTGTTTGCTCAGACGCAAAAACAACACCTGCATTTTCAATCTTCTCGGCCTCCAACAAATTATAAAATGCGAGTAGACTATCTGTACATTTTACGCCAGGAGAAAGCTGGAAATCCGTCGCATTGAGGTAAAGTTTTAATATTGGAAAATGAAATTTGAAACCGTTGTGAGCGATCAAACACACGGGAGGCTGAAGGCAGTTGATGAAAGAGTTAATGGTCGTGAACACGTTCGGGTTGAAGTGCTGTCTGGCTTCCCGCTCGAGCAGTTGGTCGTTTAACCCACTCAGCTCTACACTTTTTTCGCTCATCTCCTTGTAAGGCCTAAAGCACATCAGCAGCTTATACTGCACCCGCAGTTCTTCATCTCCTATGCAGTCGAGAAGGTGTCTCCGTTTTATCGCTAACATACACAACTCAGTCATTTCCGGGATGCTTTTTTCAGTTATTAAGCCGGTTGTCTCCGTATCAAAGAACACGAATGTTTCAATCGATTTCCGTTCCATTATTGTAGTTTCCATTTGTTTTTAGGAAGTTTAGATTCCTCGTAAAACGAATGATGAAATTTTCTGGTGTGCGAATTGTCCGAATGCAACGTTGACAGGTGCTCGTAACAAGGTGGACCGACGGTCTGGTGAAGGTTGCAGGAGGCACAGGCCGCTGTGACGATGCTTGGGGACGACGTGTATTTGACTTTAGACTGAACAATAATGATGATAATTATCCGTGACGGTAACTCACAGTACTGACAAGCGTACATGCGTATCACCGGCAACTACTCAGGACTGGCAGCTCAAATGTGAAACGTTAAAGCTATATATATTAGGTGCGGAGGTATTCAAGGCCATTCTAGAGAGTGCACTCATGCAGCGATAGAATTATCAAATGGTATCAGCACTATTAGAGTGCACTTGATATTGCCTCGACTATTACATAGAATGATTCTATGCAAATTCAGTATTTTTCCTGAAGCTTTGCGGAATATCTTTAAACTTGGAATCTAATGATGAACTTTACCCCTGTGTCCAACTGGGTAAAATAAAATATCCACACCCAAACACGACTTTAGAAATAAAGAATGAAAAATATTTTATCTGAGACACACACAGGAAATATACCTAATCAATAAGAAGAACATTGAAACTTTTAAGATACTTCAAAAATAGTAAAAGATATAAAATATAAAAGAGGAATATCTTTGTGAGGCTAAAAAGGCACAAATCGCAGAATAATGCTGCGACACCACTTTCAAAATGCATACCCTTACACACTACAAAATTATGAATGATGTTTACTGTGCTGAACTTCGAACAATGATGGCGAAACTGGCAATGAAACAGACCCGACTCGCTAATCAATCTTCACCATTATTTCTCCACTAGCTTCTGCCCGTGACTTCGTACGCGTCAAATTTTTGCTCCTCTGACCCTTCCCGTGGCATCGAACTGGCTGCCAGTTTTCGACCATTTTTCGTTGCTGCGCCGCTCCTTTTGATTGTAGCGTGATGTTATTTAGCCCATCATCATCGTCATCATTTCAGCCGAAAGACGTCTACTGCTGAACATAGGCCTCCCCCAAGCTCCGCCACTTCGACGTGTTCTGTGCTTCTCGCATCCAACGTGTTCCTGCGGCCCTCACCAGGTCATCGGTCCATCTTCCTGCCAGGGTCGCGAGATGTTTCGAAAGAGACACCCTGGCACATGGGCAACTTAAGGAACACGGGTGGGTTTTAGTCAGTAAAAGTCTGACACGCCCTCCCGCTCCACCCCGAGCGGGAGAAGTCATTTGATGATTTCCCATCCCAAAAAAAATTCGATTTATCTTGTGGGAGGCCTTCCAACGCTCCGTCTTTCTATATAGCCTATAGCCTTTTTCAATAAATAAGTTACCCAATACAAAAAGATTTTTTCAATTCGGACCAGTAGTTCCTAAGATTAGCGCGTTCAACCAAACAAACAAACTATTCAGCTTTATAATATATATAGTATAAGTAATAAGTATATGTGATAACGTGATACCACATAAGGGACACCGTTGTAACTCTACAAAAGCTGCCGTTAGAAACCATACGTCATCCTTTATACTCGCCAGATCTTGCTCCGAATTACTATCATTTTATTCGTGATTTGAACAACTTTCTACTTTTCTTCCCAGGAGGCAGTAAAAATGCTTTCACATAGTTTGTTGAAACTAGATCCCCGGAGTTCTATCACAAAGGCGTAAATGAACTTCCGATTAGATGGCAGCACTATATAGATAATGAGGGTAGGTAAATATTTTGATCAAATAAATATATTTCATCATGGCAAAACAATCGAGTTTTCATTTTGCAGTGTAAGTAGGTAATTTTATACTTAAACCTCTAATTAAATATAATACACAAAAATATACATATTTTATGGTATGGAACCCTCAGTGCGCCAGACGACTCGCTTTTGATCGGATTTTTTTAATAGGGAAATAGGGAAAATCTAAAAAGAGCATTACCAAAAACTCTTGTTTTTGGTAATGCTCTTTTTAGATTTCCTTTCGATTTTCACAAATATCAGACATGTTTTTGATTAGTGTCATGTATGTTATTTAGTCTTTACCTTCTAAAGGCTTACGGTCATAATAATTAAAAAAGCTTATCGAAGGTCACACTTACTCAGAACAGCACCCTAATTGCGAAACGCACTATGTATTAGAATCTGAATCGGATTGAATATTATTTCTAAACCATTGCGTCATTTATTCGAATAAATTGTCGGCTCAGCAAGGTAAATAACGCAATGAATGTTGTTTAACTATCAATATGAAACCAATTCCTACTGATAGCAAGTTACGTAATAACCCCTCTGAACATACTTTAGTTGAAGTACTTGATAAGCCTATAAAACCTTCGATAAAGTGTTGTATTTGTTGTGCGTGTTATGTTGTCGGTGAGATAAATAAAGATTCGGACTACAAGGAAATAAATTGTCTTTAATTCAAGTTCCACAATACTTTGTTATAGCTAACTAGGTACTATGTATGCGTCGAGGCAGGGCGGTGATATGTAGGCGACTGGCGAGCCGATTGCCCGCTCCCACATACTTCGTCAATAATGCAACTCAGCATATTACCATTACTAAGCCGCCACATATTCATAAACAATAAAAAAAGAAACACAAAGAAAATTATAGGCCAATCTCTTTAGCCACGATTGTAGCTAAAGTTTTTGACTCTCTGTTGGAATAAGTTTCAAAAAACAACATTAAGTTACATGATGCTCAACATGGATTTAGAGAGGGTCTATCTACTGAAACTGCAGTACTATGTCTGGAAAAAACTGTTAGTTATTATACAGGCAACCAAACTTCTGTTTTTGCCTGTTTCTTGGACATGTCAAAGGCTTTTGACATGGTGTCTTATGACAAGTTGTGGTCTGAGCTCTGTGGTGCATATGTACCTAGTGCGGTCATAAATATTTTTAAATATTGGTACTTCCATCAACTGAATTGTGTAAGGTGCGCTAATGTATTATCGGAAGAGTACGTTATGGAGTGTGGAGTTAGGCAGAGTGGGTTAACCTCCCCTACCCTGTTTAATTTATACATAAATGACCTCATTGTCGAGCTCTGCAGTTTACATGCTGGCTGCTACATAGATGGGGTTGCTTTTAATAACATTAGCTACGCTGATGACATGGCACTGCTGAGCCCGTCAATGATTGGCCTTAGGAAACAGATAACAGTCTGTGACGGTCAGTTTAAAGATCTAGGGTATATTTAATTTAATTAAACTTTTTGCACACAAAAAAAAGGTACAAAGGCGGACTTAATGCCTTAGGCATTCTCTACCAGTCAACCAAGGGTGGTGAAGAGATTACATGGCAGGTGCTTTGTTTGAGAGGAACAATAGTATATTGTTACGGAGGATTTGAAGGACAATCTAGATGTGGACCGAGAGTGAAGAGCATTGGCGGTTAGGTGTAATATGCTGATCCGAAGGTTCTCACGCTGAACTGGTCCAGTTAAAATAACTCTTTTCAAAACATACTGTCAAGTATTCTACACATGCAGCCTTTGGTTAAGTTTCACTCAAAAAGCCGTTAATGGTCTTCGAGTCCAGTACAATAATGCATTCAGGATGCTGTTGGGGCTGCCACGCTTCTGTAGTGCTTCAGGGATGTTTGCGGACGCCCAGACTGACAGTTTCGCTGCAATCAGACGCAAGCGAGCAGCGTCCTTGTTGCGCAGGGTGCGTGCCAGTAACAACAGTCACCTGAGTGTCATTGCCAACAAACTGGATTGTCCTCTTATCTGGCACTTAAGTCAGCTTCATGCTCCTGTAAATATTGGTAATGTCTACTAACATAGTTTTTTTAAGTTTTTATATTACTAACATTTTTGTATTGTATTATTTTATAGGCTAACATAGTGTGTAAGTAGTCCTTTACAAAAAAAATATGTACAGTTATGGAATTGAATTCTGAAATAAAGAGATAATAAACGTTATAAAACTAATATGTCTGTCTATACACGGAATAAAATTTGTGACCATAGATATTACGTACTGTAAACTATATTGCTGTCTACGGTTAAGCCCTTCTGCTCACATTTGCTCGGTGATTAGGGATTTAAAACAATGGCGGCGGCCAGGCCAGGAACGAATTAAATTTTATTGAATAGTGGCAGCAGTAGAACATATTTCTTTCTCCCCTCTGCCGATGCCCGGCGCGCCTGTTGCGGGCCGGGAGAGTACTCGAAATCTCCCTCTCCCATTCGGCTGCCTGCTTCTGCGACAGGATGTTTTCGCAGATGGAGATCAACGTATCTCACGACGTTGCGCCGCAGACCGCAATCGGCCCTAGCGATTCAACCCCAAGTGGCTCAAAACTGTAGTTACAGTATTTGCTTCGCGAGGTTATATTGGTTGTAGCATGATGTTATATAGCCTAGCCTTTCTCGATAAATAAGCTACCCAACACAAAAAGAATTTTTCAATTCGGACCAGTAGTTCCTGAGATTAGCGCGTTCAATCAAACAAACTCTTCAGCTTTATAATATTAGTATAGATTAAACATTATATAGCTATAAAAATCTTTGCTGAAAATAACGAAAAATAACCTTTATTTATTAACTTTTTTATCTTTTAGTCCGTAACGTTGCCTGTAGATGGCACAATTTAATTTGAACAAGATGCGAAACTACTCAAACAGAGCACGTTGAATGAGTAGTATCTAAGGCGACGTTCAGGATGTCACAATTGTTCCCTTCCTAGTAAGTTTCCAAGAGCTTATTAATATAGAAATGTTCCATTGAATCGTATATCAGCTATATCTCCTGCAGCATAAACTCTCTCAGTTCATCGAAATAGCACAGTGTTCGATTTTCTACCCTCGACACTAAGTTAAAAATTCTGCCTAAATTTGATTACGTCGCTAACTGATCAAAGAGAAAATTAGTTACGCCTACAACTTATATTGTGTTCAGAGATACTGTTTTGTAAGTGTAATAAAAATTTAAAGTTAATCTAAATACTCGAGCTTATAACCACAACAAGTCGGTGAAAAAAAGATCAAATATTTTTCGCCCAAAATTCTGCTTCGCAAATTTCGCTCACTTACGCAGTAATAAGATCAACAAGTTTAAAAAATATTAAATATCATGCTAATGCAATATAAGGTATGTAACCTTCTTCGCTTTACAAGAGCTTAGAGAACGTGTGTGAATATTATAATACGATGCAATGGAAGCCTTCTATATTAATAGCTTCTGGAAACTTACTAGGAAGGGAACAATTGTGACATCCTGAACGTCGCCTATTTACTTTGAGCAAGATGCGAAACTTCTCAAACAGAGAAGTTTCGCATCTTGTTCTAAGTAAATAGTACCATCTACAGGTAACGTTACGAACTAAAAGGTAAAAAAAAGTTAATAAATAAAGGTTATTTTCGTTATTTTCAGCAGAGTTATATACCTATAACATTTAATGATGAATATGAGTCAGCTTAGTTGGTGGTGATATACAATCAAATCAAATCAAAATCAAAAGTCATTTATTCAAACTAGGCTGAGAGTCAGCACTTTTTGAACGTCAAAGTCACATAAGACAGTCCCCCCAAAACGCCCGCCCTTCGACACTTCCTAGTGCTTTGGCTGGGAAGAAGAAGTGGCGGAACAAACTCCCCAGCAGCACTGCTGTCTGTTAAGTTAGAAGAACTTGATTCTATACAATATTGTATAAGTTATTAATATAATAAAACAAAACATACATTATTCGCCATATGTCAGCTAGCACACGCCATTATACCAACAAAACATTGAAAACTAAACTCAAGCTGAAATGAATAATGAAACAAAAATCGTAAACAGAACTTAAAACCTTACTAAAGCCTCCAGGCATAAAGGGCGTGCCCGCTTACATATAATGGGTTCTACTACCTTATAATACCAGGCTGTAACTTTACATATAGAGAGGGCTATGTTTGGAGTTTCCCTACGCGATCGAATCAGAAATGAAGAGATCCGTAGAAGAACCAAGGTAACCGACACAGCCCGAAGAATTGCTAAACTGAAGTGGCAGTGGGGTATTGCTCGCAGAACAGATGGCCGATTGGGCCAAAAGGTTCTGGAGTGGCGACCGCGTACTGGAAGACGTAGAGTTGGAAGGCCTCCAACAAGGTGGACCGATGACCTTGTGAAGGCCGCTGGAATCCGCTGGATGTGGGAAGCACAAAATCGGTCGAAGTGGCGGAGCTTGAGGGAGGCCTATGTCCAGCTGTGGACGTCTCTCGGCTGAAATGATGATGAACTTTCCATAATATATGTCCAGCTGCTGGGCAAACACCTCTTCTCCCACAGAATCGCACGAACATTGATCACTACGCTTGTTCACGTCAGGTTGGAGATTTCAGGGCTTCTTTCACTGACGTCAGTATTAACCATAATAAACTCTTTGTGAAATATAAGGTACTAACTTTTGCCAGCAGCTTCACCCCCGTGGAGGGCAGAAATTATCCTAAAGTGTTCATCCAGATCCGTCTTCATGTGGTGCCGGACATAAAGAATAGCACCCTCCCATTTCTTCTCGTGGGTGTCGTAAAAAGCGACTAAGGGAATGGGGCGTTCTCTATGCATTTTACCACCGTACTGCGATTGCCAATCCGCCTGCCAAGTATAGCGATTATGGCAAACCCCCCAAATTGAGGGAGACCCAGTACAGCAGTCGTCGTCATACGGCTGAAAAGGATAAATAGATGGTTCATCCAGATAATAAGCTATCTGTGTGCCAAATTTCATTCAAATCCGTTCAGCCGTGTTTGAGTGAAAGAGTAACAAACATCCATCCATCCTCAAAAACTATCGCGTTTGTAATATTAAGTAGCCCTTGCTTTTGATCGCGACTCGCACTTGAAAGTTCTTTTTTTACTTAAAAACTATTCAGTGACACTCGGTACTACTGTAGAATATTTAGAATCAGATCAGTTCCGAAGATTACCCCCTACATTAAAACTCACACATTTTACCTTTTATAATGTTAGCATGTATAAAAAGATGGCTCTGAAATCACTAATCCAGTTTGAGCAGTCCTTTTAAAACAAATGATTTTAGTCTAGCAGGTACCTATTAATGAAAAACGAAAGGATCAAGTTGGTACAAATAAAATACAAACGTTCCTTACTCTAAATTAAAATTATATTTAACGTTTATAGGTACATCAAAAATATATACATATTAAATTAACTTGACTGTTCATCAAACATATTTGTCCAATCACAAAATGACAAATGTTTGATAAAACACTCAATACTTTCATCAATCAAATATTGTTCCAGTAACTCCATCGTTATTTGAAACAATCAATAACATCAATTTTCGTGATCTTTTTACCAATCACACTCAGTCTTGCGTCCTCTATGAAGACGGAATATTTTTGGTAAAAAATTATAAAATACAATAACTTACATCGTTGTAAAAGTAACATTTTGATCCATGGTGTTATCTATTTTAAGTAGAAATTAAATTTGAAGACAAAACAATTTTATCTAGTTTTTAGTTCTATCCGGGACTTGTCCGGGACATGACAGGGCCTTGACGCATACAAGAAAGTCACTGAAGCTTCGTCTCCGGCCCGGATTAGTACGTGAGAGTACGCACGGCGACAAATCAAGCTATACAATCCCAGTATAAAATGACTTCTCATAGTACGGGAGGCCTGTACAATGTGAGGTCGGTTAAAAGTGGAAATGTACAGTTTGAAATGTCGCTGTGTGCGAGTTCACACCGATATTTTTATTTTAACCTTTACGGTACATGGTTTGTCCACGTTACCGAAAGACCAAAAACGATCGTCATTATTATAATAACGGTACCAGTTTTTTATAGTTACTAACCGTTATTTTAGAGTAACGATCGTAACGAACGTTTTACACATGTTACTTCTTAACAAAACTGTCTGTATTTCAAGACACATTTAAATCCTTCTTCTATAAAACAGTTCACAACACTCCTTTCATCACATCACGAAAACTTTCAGACTAGTTAACTGTAAATGCAAAGCCTTAACCCGCCAGTTAAACTGGTAGACTTCATACATTGAATAACGAAGACATGATCATCACGAGCTGGCCGCGACAGCTCTTGGTACGTTCACGATGGTTGCATCAGCTGTTCTTGTCACAGCTGCTGTACCGGTATCGTTGATTCTGGTGTCGGTATTGTCGGCAGAAGTCTGTGCAAGCGCTGCGGTTATCGGTGCTGTGATTGGCTGGACCTGGTAGTTAGGGTAGTGGACTCCCACCACCTCATCGTAGCTGGGCGGAGCCATGCATTCTGAAATTGAGATAAAGGAAAATGTTAATGATGTATTAATGCATAACACAGATTATGCCACACCTTTATTAGTTCAAACTTTGGTCCAATGTGGACGAATTTTTTGAATTCATATGATTCCTTCCCTTTTTTTTTATATACATATTAATATTTTAAGACTGTTAGCTTAAAAATTATAGGAAATATTTATAACCCCCGACGCAAAATGAGGGGTCTTATAAGTTTTATCACTATGTGCGTGTGTCTGTGGCTCTGTAACTCTTATACGGATTAACCGATTTAAGTGCAGTGTTTATTATTTAAAAGTAGGCTTTCTAAAGGTAGTTCTTAGATTTGTTTTATCAAAATCTTTTGTTTCAACACAACGATCCTTTGATCAAAATATGAACTACAACTTATAGGTATTTTTTTCTTTTTAGAGGTTTTTCTTTGGTTCTCGATTGAAGAATATAAACAAGAAGTGATGTTATTATCGAAAATTAATATCCACGTGAATGTAACCGATTGACAGCTAGCTGTTACGTATTATCAACTAGTTTTTGCCCGTGACTTCGTCCACATGACCCTTTGCAATACTGTAGTTTCCCATTTAGTGAAATAGTTTTCGGAATATGATCAGTAGTTCCGAAGACTACTACTATTCAAACTCATAAATACCTCTTTTTATAACTACATAAAGAATACTTGAAGACACGTTGTGTCTTCACGTGACACTGATAGGTACTTATCTACTTGTTTATGACCAAGTATAGATATTATTCATTTCTTGTCCATTCCACACCTGGGTCTTGATGATCAATTGTTTTACATATATGGACATTAATTCTGTAGTTTACCTCATAGTCTTGTGGGGAGTATCATAATGCATATAGCGTTCCCACTGCTGGGACACAGGCGTCCACTCTGGGAGAGAGAATGGGCAATAATCCACCACGTAAGCCCTGTGCGGGTTGGCGGATGTCACATGTGTTCGAAATTTTGGTTCTAGGACATGCATGTTCCCTCACGAGGTTTTCCTTCACCGTTTTGAGAGCAGTGGTCACAGAACAAAGAATACAAAAAAAAACAAAGAATAGTTTTCTTTATTCCGTGGCAGTGGTGATGAAATTTAATACACAGACTTTACTCTGATGCTTTAGCATCTGCCTAGATTCTACCAAATATTAATAAGTACAGGCCGATACCACAGAGTCACATTTGTCAGCTCCGTTGTATACCCAAATTATGTAATTTAAAAAAAAGTATTTACCAGACCATCAGATAGATGTATGACCGTAAACGATGCACTACTTACTAAATATATTAGTGACGGTTAGATACCTATTTTCCGAATAATAGGCTACGCAGACAACAACTATTTCGTACTTTTGTTTGTTATAGGTCTAATTATTATAAATGTAAACTACCCATACCTATTGTGACAGTCTGTCCTCATATTATAACGAACATAGGCATATTTTTGTATCTCTTTCGAAGCAAATATTATTAAACCAAAGTTTGAATAACAGAGAATGCCTACTGGCAAATTATTCTCATCTATGAACCTCCTTTGTTTGAGGAATTTATATGTTAGGCACTATAGATTTTATTTTTAATTAGTACACTGTCCCACTGCTGAACAAAGGACTCTCTAAATCCCTCCAGGCATGCTTTTCCAGGGACACCTCGATCCAACCCTTGCAGTACGCGTCTAGGTCGACACCTATTCTTAGGCATCAGCGGCGTCGTCCATCCTCAGGCATCCACTGTGTGGAGACTTTTGCCCAGCTGTCGCTGTGAATGCAGCTGGCGTGACCCACCCAGTCCCAATTTAGCTTGGCAGCCTTTCGTTTTGGAGCGCAGCGTGGTGTTTCGTATTCTATCGGTTCATTTAACGCCTAAAATGCTACGCTCCATTGGTGTCTTTCAAAACCCAAGGCAGAACTTTTGTAGATGATTTAATTGAAAAAAATAGTTCAGTTTTATTATGACTAAAGACGTGGTACTCACCATATTTTGGCGGGGGTGGCAAATTGGAAGGGCTGACGAATATAGACGGCTCCTGCTGTGCCAGTGATGGACGAGCTCGAGACCCCACATACATTCGCCTCTGCTGCGGACTGCGAGTTTTTTGCCCTGGAAAAGAGAAGAGAGTACATAAGACACAATATTACTTGACAGGTGACATTATATAAATATATCCTATAGTGCACTGCTGTGTGCGCAGATACAGGAGCACTCTCTGTTAGTTTCATAATCCGATGGGACGGCATTCCGACACGACCGGCGATCATGCATTACAGTCTAGGGCAAGATTTGGTCTAGCGGCTAGACCAACGGTACTACGCACTTCCCGATGAACGAAGGTGTTACACCATCTACTTCCAAACTCCGAGGTACTACTGAGAATATCCTGATGGCAATCGAACTTAGGAACCCTTTCTAATTGCTTGGTAATATAGCACGAGGGAGGAGCAACAGGCAAAAACCACTACACAGTAGATCTAAAGTAGCAGGAACAACTATTCGGCAGACTCAGAAAAGGGTGGTGGGATGAAGTGGTTTCCTTTATAACTGATCTTATACCTGAACACACTTTCTACGTACAACAATCCAAAGAATTTGGAGGGATTAAAAAGAAATAGAATAAAAAGAAAACTGAGTACTTATATGGTATATTGAGATCTTAATATATCATAAATAAACAGCTTCACATATAGTACAGTTTCTCGTGTAGAAATATTAAAATTGAAATAAGATTTTAATACAATGTATTTTTAATCCACTGCTTCATATCATGTTTAAAAACTTCGTGTGCTCATAAATAACGCAAGGAATGGGAGTGAACTGTCAAAATGAGAGGCATTGCATTCGACTGTCAGTTTGTTTCGCAAGTACCCGCTAGATTCTTTTTTAAATGATCTTAAAGTAAGGCAGCGCTAATGTAACTCGCGACGTTCCAATTTTCTTTTGATTTTTGCAATAATTTAAATTATTAAGTTCATTTAAATCTATTGAATGTTTTTTTCTTGAATGAATTCAATGGGAATCAATGAACTAAAAGAGTTGTACTATTTTTTTAAAAATTATTCTTATTATATGAAGCCATATTTGTTCCGTTTGTACATTCTGTTCAATATACAGTTTGACGCGGATTTTGCTAATTTCAAAAACATTAGAAAATTCGAACTTAAACAACAGTTGATTCACGGTAATTAACACTTTTCAAAGCCTGAAAATAATTTTCTTTCCGTCTATTTGACCCGATCAAGTACAAGGAAATAAATATATTGCCTTATATGGGTAATTACACTTTTAATTAAATATGTTGTTATTGCCATGTTTATATAGGTAATGTAAAATCCGAGCGCATCATACATTGTCATATGCAAAGAATAATCTGTTAATATAATTATAAGCTTTTCCCTTATATGGGGATTTTACAGCTATTATGTAGGTAAGTACAGACACTAGCATATCAAGGTACCCGAAACTGGCAAATTTTCTCAATCAATCTTGAACCTAAAACTTTAGCGTTAAAGTTGAAAATCGATTAAACAAATTTGATAGACTGTAGTAGCTTCAAGTCTGCGTCTGTACATTTCAAAGAGTAAATATTTAAAAATTGTATTTTAAGATAGTGAGGAAACAGACATGTCATGGAACAAAACATTCTAAAACATGTAACATTTACCACCCCACATTGAGCCAGCGTGTCAGATTACGGACCACTCTCTCTCACAGAGAGGCGGCCTGTGTCCCAGCAGTGGGATCATTATAGGCTGTTTTGTTTTTTTTTTGGGGATAACATCTCGCACATTAACCTATGAAGTTGTCGGCTGCTTAACTGGACTTGCCTGTGGCTACCTTAATAAATTAAGACCTCCAGCCAGGGCTTAAAAAAATATTTTTTTAACTAGAGCGACTACACGCTAAGGGCACCCCCTGTGGGGTACGGCCTCGGCGTAGGGCATCGCTGGTAGAGGGCAGCAAGGGACAGGCCGGATCGAAATGATACAAGCTGATTATGTTTATAAGGTATTTTATACCAATAAGAGTAGGTAGCCTCGAATTGCCTCGTTGGCCATGTGGCCAAAAGCGCTCAGCATGAGGTCTTGGGTTCCATTTCCAGGGTCAGTAGTGGAATTTGTCAGTAGCAGCCTGGAGTCTGGTTTTACACCCGGATGCTAGCATTAGTTTCCTCCCCTATTACTTGGTTCTAGCGAAATTTGTGTATACTATAGTGAAACTTTTGCCTTAAGGCTCCCGCGATTCTGGTAGAATAATTCCATAAAATTTTCAATATTGGTTTCTGTAAAGAGTCACGTTGTCGAGTTGTCGCGTCGCGCCAGTCTGTGTGAGCCCTTACCCTTCGAGAAAAACGGGCGGGATATGTGACGCGTTGGAGTAGGTTCACATAACTTCAAATCAAGCTATATATTTCCAGTTTTAGCTGAGCTCGCACTGTATAGATTTTTACAATGAGAGGTCAGCTTAAACTGGAAATGTATAGCTTGATTTATCGCCGTGTATACGTACATAGAATTTGCGCCTTATTTTCATTCGTTTGCAAAACATCGCCTCATATTTCGATCATCGATAATAAAAGTGATATGATAACGAGTGAGAGAGATTACCTACTGATTAGTCCAGGTACATACAAATACATCAGTTGGAGCTTAAAATACAGTGTTTGATCCAAAATGTATTTTTGTATGATAAGAAATCATTCTACGAATCAAATGTTACCTAAACAAGGCTTATTTTTAATTCTATAGACTGTTTGTGTTCGTAGATTATGCGTACGCGCAAGTGCTTATGAACAGACGCCAAGGCACATCAAGCTACCCGAAACTGACAAATTCTGCCAATCAACCTTGAACCTAATGCTTTAGCGATAAAGTTAAAGTTGAAAATCTATAAAAGAAATTTGACAGATTGTAGTAACTTCATGTGCTGGTGTCTGTGTGGTGTAATTCACTATTGACCACTATGTATTACATTCAAATTCTATTAATAGGTTCTAGAACCGTGTCAATAAACGGTTAAGAAAAAAAAAAACATATAGTTAATTTAAAAAAGGTAAATATCCTTTGAGAGTATGAATTTGTATGCTTCAGTTTTAAAAAGTCCCTCAGTCATGCCTGTACATAGGTATTACAAATATTTCGAAAAAAAAATCTAAATAATATTTCATCATCATCATTTAAGCCAAAATACGTCCACTGCTGGACATTAGCCTCCCCCAATTTGGGGGGTTTGCTGTAGTTGCCACGCTTGGCAGGCGGGTTGGCGATCGCAGTATGGTGGTAAAATGCATAGAGAACGCTACTGCCCATTCTCTAGTAAGTCTCTTAGTCGCCTTTTACGAAACCCATAGGAAGAAATGGGATAGTGCTTTTCTTTACGTCTGGCACCACACTGAACAATAATATTTAAATACACTCCATTCAATGTTATCAATAAACCTTAAAAAACAAATATTCTGAATTTGAAATTATTTAAATGAAAAAATAATCCGACCCAGATTATGTCTGGACTTTAAAAGAGACCTCTGAGTTAGTTTCGGCCTTTCTTCTGGGAGTAGTCAAATAGGAAACAACAACATCATTTATTTAAATCATTCAACATTTGATGTTGTTAATGACAATACTCGCTCAAAGAATACTCTAAACCTTCTCCAATGACACAAAACATAAACGAAAAAAGAAACAAACGATAATGACGTCGTATTATTAATTGTTTGAAAACCAATCATTCAATATGATGCCATAACAGCCATGATCTCACATTTAATCAATAAGGAAAATCACAAAACAATGCGTACCCATAATAAGGACCCTGATGCATGTGACCATGAAGATGATAATCAAGAAGATGGTCGTAGTACAAAGAGCAGACCACACAATGTCAGCAAAAGAACTATTTTGAAGAGGTAACAAATCTTCACTGGTGGCCTCCGTAGACTCGACCGCGGTAAAATTAAGAGATTCCATTTTTGAGAGTTTATAATAAAGGTTCCAAATCACTTTTCACTAAATACTTGACATAGGACTACACTATTGACATTTATCGGTGACAGTTGAAATCGATTTTTTATTAACTCGTTAATCGAATTAAATAAATTTTATCCAATTTGAGAATACATTCACAACTTTAGATATATCTGCTGTCATTTGTACGAAAAACACTATTCAAACTAACAATATTATTCACTTTTCACTGCATATACTCGCAACCACATAAATTCGAATGACAGCAAAATTAACATAATCGATACGATATAAAACTTTATCAAAATTGATTTTATCTTGGATTAACAGTGAAATATTTATGGTTATATACCCCCTATGATTTATTATCAGAGACTTAAGTATTAGATGTTATTTCTGAGGCGGTCTTATAGTAACTAACGTGTAAGTGATGACGGTATCTTATTGATTACTGATTCGATTTTAATTGTCGATGCAATTTACTCGATATTTGTCGGATTGTATCTTTGTTTACGTAATAAGTAGGAAGTGAGGAGGTAAAACTGTGGAAGGTGCGTGATACGAGAGTTTTTAACAACGACGGACGACATAGTTGCCATCGCGAGCAAAACCTGGATGACTCCAGAAAAAAGAGGAACAGCATAAGATAAGAGAGGCCTATGTCCAGCAGTAGGTGTAGTTGGGCTGTGGATAATGATTATGATTTTCAAAGTAGTTTCTGTTCATTAAAGAAGGTATAAATATTGATTTCAAATGTAAAGTATGTTTTATAATTGACTTGATTCTAAATATAAGCTTTATAAAGAAAATATATGTTAGAGATAGCATAGCATAACATATGCCTGTAACCCGAAAGATTAGGCAGAGATGATGATGATGATGATATAGTACATTCACATTTCGCTAATTATTTTTATGACCCATTTCATAAGCCCACAGGCAGAGATAATTATTACTATCAATGATAATAATAGCGCCCTTTAAACTATGCTCAAATTGAAGAAACTTCTAGTTATCATGAAACATAAAACCAAGAAAATGACGAAACTAGGAAAAATTTAATCAATTATGGATACTAAATGCAATAAAATGACTAAAATATACCTACCGCCGATAAAGAACAGACGAATGACCTCAACAAGGAAAAATAAACTAAGTGCCATTAGATTAAAAAGATAATAAATTAACAGAACCTTATAGATTGTTGTTGCACTGAATAGATAAGAAGAAAATGGATCAACAATTAACTGTTAAAGGAAACACTCAATTAACCGACGCACTTTTATCTAAAAATATAACAGTTGATAACAATGCTAATAGTCTATGCCCAACGTTAAACGCGTCATTAATAAAATAAATTGTATTGTTACTGCCTCCATGAAAAGTGATACTGTAAAGAAGACGATGAAGACAAAAACCAATCAAAAACGTCAGGTACAGATTGTAAGAGGAAAAGGTTTGGATTATGAATTAATACAGAAACTGCGGAAAGATAAGTTATTGAGAGAAAAAATTATTAGTATTAGTGTAGTTTTGTTTCAATGTCATTGAAAACTAATTAAAATGAATAAAACATTAATTTAAGAACTTTTCCGACGAAAGCACAATGATAATCTAGCTGTATATGATAGAATGAAGAGCAACGCGCCTATTGCATACAAGCAGAAAGTACCATATTCATTTGTGATTAATTACTAAAAAAAAAATCCTAAACGTTCTCAAACTAGGCCTGTCAGTGATATAGTCAAAGCGCCATTGTTGACGTATCTTTTTCATAACAAAGAGATAATTAAACTAAATAATCCATTTGATTGTGATAGAAATTTAAAATTTACAAGCCTTTAAGCTCTTTATGATAATGTTTATGCATATAATTATATGTGTGACGTAAATGATTGATTAGGCATTGACGTTTAATGTTCATAGTGACAGGATTTTGAGTGTGTAAATGTGTCAGTATCGCTGATTGGCGCGCATTGACGTAGCTATTGTCATCAAGAGAGGTACTTGAATAAAATCTTGCGTAGAAATACCTCTAGATACTAATACTGCCGATAGAATTGACGAAGCTTAAGAAGTTGACTGAAATACTTAAATAGACAATGACTCGACTCTAGAGCTGTCACTGCAAGATAACTTGACTATGGAAGTCATTATGAACCAGTTTTCAATTCATTATGCAATAACGTTTTGGACATTTTGATACGTTACATTTGACTGGAACGACGCTCAAACAAATACCTAGTATAATCTATCACTATAAGAAAATACGACACAGTGGGATTATAATGGTAATGCTATCAACAGACACAATCTTATCTGCTATAGGTAGTATTCGCCCTTATATGAAAGCTTAGTGTAGCAAGGACAATTCAGTACGACTTAGTATTAATGTAAATAAATTACTCATAGCGATAATCCTTAGACAGAAGAACATGAAGAGCCAGGTCAGCAACATTCCGACCAGGACAATCATATACCAGAAGGCCATCTGGTTCAAATTAGCCGGGTCATTTTCTTCCTTCTGTTCGCTACTATAGTCTTCCGACGAATCGCCTGTTTCGAAGAAATTCACATTTGGGTGATATGGTGCCATGTTTGATCAAAAGTTGACTTCTTGGTCAGTTGGAACCAGTATTATCTCATATGTTGAATCAACAGATTTCTCTGTCTCATTGGTACTACGTCACGGACTTGATTTAACTTTGATCAGTTTATGTGGTCAGTTTTCATGGATCGTACTTTAGATATGATCAAAAATGTTTTTAAACCAAATTGTGGTTCTGATATCACCCGTCAGTCGATCGAATATTCAAGAATCTTCTAAATTGCTTGCAAAACAAGCAACTAGAGTTCTTGAAGATCACTTATACACTCACAACTAATTTGAATAAACAAACTATTTGAATGATTAAACACAACACTATTATTCTCACAGAATCACAAATATGCATATTTTTCGAGACATTTTAACACGATATTCATGGCACGGTAAGCTGAACATCATACTAGTGTTAAAACTGTATCGAGCTATCTATACTATTGATAACAGATATCATCTCTGATATGTCTGTCAACACTATCGCAAAGGTTAAGCAATATTTTCAAGAATTAGATTAAATTCTTTATTAAAGCCACCAGTACATCTAGGCCTAAATAACTGTAAGATGACGATTTCAGAAGCCGATATTCTAAGATTTTTTTTTTCTTATAGTTGGGTGATGGTGGAGTAATGTAAAAATCTGTATATGAATGGAATACGGTTCTTATCTTCTAAGTAAATTATATAACCATATCTAGTCTATACTTATACTGAGACGAAATTTCAAAAGATATGACAGCAGAAAACAAATGTTGCGCCAATCCAAATAAATTTGGATGAGGGAAGAGAATTATGATGACCTTGATTAGAAGTAAAAGCTAGAGTAAATTGTGAGGTTTTTTAGTGAACCCAAATTAGAGTTCAATTTGTATTTTTCAAGAGTAAACTTGCCACACACAAGTTTTTTTTAAGTATTTAGACAAATATAATCAAATAACAACAATTACCAAATTGACCCATCTTCACGCACATTATGACGAAACCCATGATCAAGATCGTGAACAACACAGATATGTACACGATATGGTAAACAGTCACACTGCTTTCACTTGCTTGTATTGCTTCTTCCATATTCGGTGCCATTTTTCCTTATATTAGTATTTTCGTTTTATATTAAGGTGTTCCTTCTTTATCGTTTTTGTTTTCCGTTTTCTCTTTTTCTTGAGATTTTTTTGTCTTTCCTATTGTTATGTACTCGTTTTATAATAGTTTTATTTTCTTTAGTGGTTAATATACTGTTAACTCATGAATTAATAGCAATTATCAAAGTGAAAATATGAAATCTCCTTTTTTGGAATTCATTGAGTTTAAATTTTAATAGAAACTCAGGAATCC
The DNA here is from genome assembly GCA_947507805.1 of Aporophyla nigra. Lineage (NCBI taxonomy): Eukaryota > Metazoa > Arthropoda > Insecta > Lepidoptera > Noctuidae > Aporophyla > Aporophyla nigra. The sequence goes on from OX382315.1 coordinate 19,665,717, forward strand.
TATGGTTGCAAAATGTGTCACTTGCAATAGTTTTGTGGCGTCTAATTACGAATGATTTCAAATGCTATTTCACAATCACACAAATATGTTTATTTTATATAAAATATTAGTATATTTGTCATTTTTAAGATATTACCGATTTATCAGTGGGTATTACTTCACAAATCGCACTACTATTCTTTGTATCACTGATCTTTCAGTGATCAACTGTATTCTATACATTCTCTGCTTCAGACACGTCATTTGAAATGACTGATCAGCTATTCATATCTACCCGTATCATTACGTTTATTACCTGCAGGGAATTTCAACTTTACTACATTGTGATAGAGACCAAGAAAATGTTTCTATAAAGGCGATTTTGTTTTTCCTACTTATCTTTAAAGTTATCATCGATTTAATAATACGTGTCGAAGTTTTTAGATTTATGAGTTTTGATAATGCCCAAAGTCTGTAGGTATGTTGAGGTTTTAATATTTATAGTTTGGAAAATCAGCGAAAAATTTAGCTCAGTACAATAACTTAGCCTAGTAGTGGTCAAATATAATTTGAATACGATAGCTACCCAATTACTCAAGACATAGTAATGGCATAGCAGGGTAGGATCCTAACCATAGAAACCAATAGAAGTAACGCTAAATAAAATAAGATATATAATAATAAAATCAGAAAGGATAATCGCCCTTTAATCGAGATCAAGCACAAGTGTGTATGCGGTACTTCCTCACAGACAATAGCCCACCTTCGATCCCGCGCCGCATCCCCCCCTATCACATGAGCATTTTTGATAATATGACTGCATAAGTAAGCGGAGTTTGTGCAACTGAATTTTAGGCAAAACTTTTTGCCATCGATACGCTAAGAAGAAGATATCAAGCGAGGGAAGAACACAAAATCAATTAACAAACAACTGACAAAAGAATATGTCTAAGGTATATAGACCCTGCCAGGGTTGCGAGATCTGTTCAAAAGAGTTACAGTGGCCCTGGCATATAGGCAACTGATGGAACACGGGTGGGTTTTAGTCAGTAAAAGTCTGACACGCCCTCCCGGTCCGCCCTAGAGTGGGAGACGTCACTTGATGATTTCAGACAAGAGTGCAGGAAAGTTGGAAGAAAACAACAGAGATTCAGTACATTACCTAGCCAGAGCGAAAGGTATTTGGCCTATGTGAAGGCTACAGATACACTTCTAGATTAAAAGATAGATGACTTATTAAGAAGACTTACCGAACAATCTCATAAATTTTAAAATCACTACTATGATTGCTATTCCAAGTATAATATAAAAATACGTATAATTTACAGACATTTTATCCACAAAGCAGTGTACGCTATATATTTCTACACATTACTGACCAATTATATCTATTACAGATAAAAAGAATGAAAATAATATCTATAATCTTATCATTAAGATATCCTTGACTTTTCTATATCTTTATTAATCTTTTGTTTTAGATCCTTAACTTAAAGCAATGGTTGAAACGTAGATTTTAGAATTCAAGACCAAGGTAACCTATTTAATATTACGAAAATGTATTTAGGATGTTTTAGGATTTGAGTTGTCATAAATGTGATTAAGATATTGGTAAAGAAAGAGATGAAGACATTGATGATGGAGTTAAAAACGCGAACAATGAAGATGTGTAAGATATGATGAATGAAGTAAAATGAGAATACCGGCTGGCAACGCATAATAGATGGTATAAAGACGTTACGCCTATCCGAAAATAATACTTAATATGAGACCAGGGCAGTCACAAAAAACAACAAAATCTTAAATTCAATCACTGACAAACTACGCACAGCCTCAACTGTTGGGTTTAAAAGCATAAAACTATGCACAAGAATTATTTAAACATATAGCAAAAGTGTAGACTAAGGACACATTTAAATAAAAATAAAACCTAACCAAATTAATGTATCTAACCTTCGCACAAATATTCAAACAAAAAAGAACTGAAATCCATATAAACGAATAATCATAGGAAAACATGGAAGAAAAATATACTCACATTTTAATCTGATCACGATCACAACAAAAACTAGAACGTACAAAATAAGCAACCAAAAATATGTCCAGTAATATTCATTATTGAAGAAATCCATCGTCTATATTTTAAAATAATTGTCACTTCTCACACAAACTGTAGTACTTTAAATAAATCAACAGGATAGTCAGCAACTATATACTAAAGATAAATAATAATTGGATGATGAAACTGATACTGAATTTCTATTAAATAATCTATGAGTTCATTAATTTTCTTGGTTTCCTGGAATTGTATTGTACAAAATATATGACTGTAAATGACGTTGTTCTGACGTTATAGAAAAAACTTTATCACACACTACTGTATTACCGTTTGCACTCACAAGTTAAGTAGCGAAATTCGGGGTGCTGTGTGCTGAAAAATTAGTAATGATCATAATGGGCATACCTGTTTCACATATTGTCCTTTAAAATATCACAACACAGACAATTTCTTTTTGTCAAAGTCGGAGTTGAGCCTTCGTGATCATGTTACTACGAAAAGCGACGAAATATTTGCTACTCAGTCATCAAAAATAACGTAACTGACCATTTATGTAAAGTTGGAAACCGCGAAAGTTAAAACAATACGTGCTTGATTCGTCCCTAGATTAATTGTGTTCTTGCTAGAAAATATGATCTCAGTGACAGTAACAGTTTCAATGATAAAGAACTTACGTGATATAAAGCACAATCCGGAGTATAATAATAAAGTAAGGACAAAAACTATCCAAAAAATATCCAACCGAACTTCAACATTTTAGAAAGGAAGAAAATAAGTAAATTTGCCGCAAATGAACTATGAAACTTTTATAACAATACATTTATACACAATACTAACTAGGAAAGGTGGCGAATTACTCATGATAATGGAAGTTAGAAAATTTCCACGACTTTCTATAATAGTATTAATTATCTTATCAATTATAAACAACTACCTCTCAAAGCAATGGCTGACGGAATGAGGGGACCTGATGTCATAAGTGTAGGTGGGATACGAATAGAGGATAAAAACAATGCTGCACAGAATAATGAGTGTTCAGTAAGTGATAATTTAAGTGTAGTTGAAAACGTGAAAATTTAAAAGAAATCTTATTTGATCGTGCTTCTACTAAAATGTTTTTACAGAAGGCTATCACAACAAAGCAGCTTAAGAATATACATATATACCATGATGATGACAGTGTCAGTGATTAACTTACACTATGAATTAAACTACATCGTGAAAAAATATCACACTATCAATAAAAAACATCAATACAGGGAACATTAAAAATGATTTCCATCGAGAAATCCATATACACTAAAGCAACGTACCACTGAAAAACAAAACATTTCACGACTTCCTTTACAGAGCGTATCAGAAAGATATTGTCTAATTTAAGAGCATGGTGTAATCCAAAGTTAAAATATTTTCCCAATCAAGCTCATGTAAACCGATATACTACTTAAAAGTACCTTATAGTAATTAAGGTGCTTGAGACTAATAGAAAACAAGAAAAATAGTATTTGATGATAACAGTGATCATGTAGGCAACTTACGTGATAAATACCACTTTATAAACAGGAATAAAAAAGTGACGCTCATCATTATCAAAAACAGTACCCAGCCGTCGCTCATCATTTTTATAACAAAATCGAATCACTGACTATGATTATCTATTAAACTAATGTAATAGATATACACTTAATATATACGTAGAAAATAATATACCTATACATAGAATACATTTAATTATGCTCAATGTCAACAACTTAACAGAATATATGATATATGACTGAATGCTGTACTGATCATATTGCCAAACTAGGAAAACAAATTCGGGAAAAATACTTTGGAACAATGCGTATAGTATAAGTTGCATGACGTCACGCCTGTTATCCCTAAAATATTAGGTAGATGTATAACTATAGAACACCTAAAAATCTTAAAAATTCAGTCTCCAGACTGTTACCGAGAAATTCCTGATGAAAAACCCATTTATTATTTGCCCAACGTGGAAATCGAAGATAGAATCTCATTCTTAGCTGTGCCACTCATTCGACGCAGTTTGGAGTACATTATAATATTTACACGGAAAAGTTAGGATAGGTACATTACCAACATAATATAGCGGGGTATTTGCGTAACACGCTAACAATAGAAATGGCACAATTTTTTTTTTCAAGAACACTCAATGCTTTATTTACGTTGTTAAACAGACAATTTTCTCAAGCATATGAAGCACTGGATTAGCAATAACTGTCAAAATAACTGTGATTCATATTCTGATTAATAGTGTGTTCCCTAAAAAGGTGTAAGGTTTATGTGCAAGATTGAAGTTAAATCAAAAACTATTCAAGAACTGCTACCAAAATTACTCTCATAATCACGTAAACATCCAACAGACGTAGCTGATGAAGTATGTCATGACAATGTGCCTGTAATTATAGCGGCAACTGTCAACTAGGATAAAGACTGAACAGAAATAGCTATAATAGTTCTCCCTGAAAAACTACTGAAGAAAATATTCTACTGCAAAGCACCTGATTTTAGATAAGGTGTTTGTGACTAGAAGCAATCAAGGAAAAGACTGAATGATTATAACAGTTCTAATGATTAACTTACGTGAACAATATTTACGGATCCAGTAAATGAGTAAACATATCTTGAAGATAATGACGAAAATAACTACCAACGATCTGTTGGTAACCATTTTAAAAACAAACACAAATAATGATAGAGTGATATATTTTAATAATATTGTCAATCTATCTACATATGTATTAACATGAACAACTTATTCACAAAACTGTTTTAAACAGAATAAACTAGAGAAATACAACGGGATATAAGGCTATGTGATAAACCTCCGGATCGTATGAGTAATGACATACAGGAGCATATAAGGAAACTCATGCAGAAATGTCCTTGCTGCACTAATAACCTTCTTGTGCAATTTGAGTATCTCGAATGGCAAAGTTCTTACGCTAATTAAAACCGCGAATGTGTGCCCTATCTTTAAATCTAGCGATGAAACAGTTCATTCGAATTATCGACCGAAATGAACAACATTTCCAATTCCCAAAGTTTTATCGCCAGATCCGTTCGCCATTTACAAAACTGTGGGAAACAGAATAAACTATGATAATACAACGGGAAATAAGGCTAGGAGACAAACCTACGGATTGTATGAGTAATGTTACAACTTACAGAAGCAAATAAGGAAAGTTATAGTAGTAATACCATAATATGTACCATTTGCATAATATGTAACATTAGATCTCAAGGGTATTAAACTGAATATAGTAAATTTCCAAGTTATGATGAATACCAATAATCAATAAAAAGCAGACATGGGAGTTTAATTAATCAAAAGTAATTTAATTGAAAGTAATTTGATAAGAAACATCCGGATATTATCGAATTATCTTAATCTGATCAGGATATATTCGTGCGTTATTCAAACATGAGTCAACAAAGGTTTCAATTATATTTAGGACAGCACCATCTAGCTTTAACTGCTGTGACTTGTTCACTATGGCCATCATTGGCATTTTCAACGATACAAGTGGACGCCACGCTTGGCAGGCGGGTTGGCGATCGCAGTATGGTGGTAAAATGCATAGAGAACGCTGCTGCCGCTGCTGCTGCATTTTTCAATTATAATAAATAAATTTTTCCTTAGTCACCTCCACGATCGGCAATTGTTTTTTTTTTTTTTAATAATCGAAAAAATAACTTACTTGATGCAATTATATAAAGTGCAAACACAAGTGAACTCAAAATAAGGACAGCCCCAACTACAGTGCTAGTGTCAGACATATTTTATTTCAATCGCGGAAACTGTCACTCTTGACAGTTAATAACTAAACAAATTTGCATTCTTTTCGTTATATATATAAAGCTTTTAATCGCTAAATACTGAGTTTATCAGTTTGCTATCTTATCCACCCGACGCTTGAAAGTGACGTCACTGAGGGATGGGCTACCATTCATTACGAAGTGCTATCAGGTCTAAATGAAAATCAAGCTGAAACTCTACCCCATCCCCTTACTGTCTAACCTTAAAAATATTATTATTTATCACTACTTTTTGCCAGCGGCTTCGTCCGCGTGGTGGTTGGAAATTATTCTACGGGAACGCACTACCGAGACAAAAACGTATCTTATGTGTTAATCCACGTTATAAACTATGTTTCTGTGTGCCAAATTTTAAATAGCTGCGTTCAACTGTTTTTCCATGATTGAGTAACAAGCATACAAACTTTCACATTTATAATAATATATTAGTAGAATTGATATATTTAGCGCGTCTTAAAATATCTTAAACTTCTTCAAATCCTCATTATGTTCTATGTTAGTTTTTCTACTACCGATTTCTACTTTATATAAATTCCATTACTGATATTACAAATCATAAATGTATATTATTTGCCGATGATATTTCCATAATTGTTACATCCGATAGAAAAAATAACACAGTTAGTGATCATGAAACTGACATAAACAACACAATTGAAAAACGAATTGAATGGCTAAACATAAATAAATTATCAATAAATCTAAACAAGTCCATCTATATACAATCAAATAGTCCCAAATACGATATAAAACTGAATATACCTAAAATTGAAGAAGTGTCTCAAACTAAATTTTTAGGTGTATATATAGACCAAGATTTTAACTGGAAAACACATGTTGATAGTGTCTCAAAAAGAGTAAATAAGTTTGTATATGCACTCAAACAGGTTAGAAGTATAACTAACATTAAAACGGCGATAACATCATATCACGCATAATGTCGAGTCGTTGTTGCGATATGGGTTAATAATGTGGGGTAACAGCACCAATCATGATAGAGCATTCGTTGCTCAAAAAAAGTGTATAAGAGCAATCTACGGGCTCCAGCCAGATGAATCATGTAGACCTGTGTTTAAAAAACTTGGTTTGTTACCGCTGCCTTCTCTTTACATCTATGAGATATGTATGTTTGTAAAGGAACATCAAAATTTATTTATTAAAGCTGATGATGTTAATGTCCGTAACTGACGAGACCCCATCAAGTTCGTACTAAGCGATTTTCCAAGAATAACAAAATATAATAAGAGTTGCTTTGCAATGTTACCTAGTTTGAGAGGCAGGGTTTTTACATAATTGTGTACAGAATTCAGTTCCTAGATTTGTATTACATTGTGTTACTACCGAAGCTCATTTAAACTGTCTTTATATAAAATATGTAAATCTGTACTTGTTTATGAAAATAAAGTTTTATTATTGTTATTATAATGTGTGTACGTTTATATAATAAGTTACCAAATGATCTCAAAAATTTAAACACTAGATTATTAAAAAAAAAGATTTATGAATGGTTATGTGTTAATAGTTTTTATAGTGTTAAAGATTACATTGATATAAAATGTTAACTAATGTAACCTGCGCAAAAAATTTGCATGCCGATTACTATATTGGCAAAACTTGTATTGTTCTAAGTTGTAATTTTTACCATCTTTGTATACCGTGTTGTTATGCAAATAAATATATAATTATTATTTTCATTCAATTCTACCTGTTCATGTACCTTTTGCCTAAACGTTGCTTGCTAAACCACGTTCATGAGCCGGAAGTTGTACACTATCTAGCTTTCTTTACATAACTTATGCAAATTCTAAAATAACCAGCATAAAATTTCGCCAGAGAAGTATTTAGTTGTGTATGGTTAACAAAATGTTTATGTTTATGTTATTGTTTATGTTTTTTATCGATAATAATAAATCATCATAGGTAATTGAAAATGTACGTGATTAAATTTCTTTGATGGAAACTAGATGGCGTTAAAGTAACGTTGCTTATAATATTGAACTGCGCCATCTATTGGTAGTTGTAAGAATTCATAACATATAGATAAATTTAACACAGTGTGGAACGTTATATCGAATAGGAAAATTATTTTTCTATGCGAATGTGACAGTTTCATGGATAGGATTTGTATTTAATAATAGGATTTTTTTTCCTAAATGAATATATTATTTACTATGTTGTACTTAAATATTTTCAATCTTCTTTTTCCTTTTTACCCTATTCCCAAAATACAGTTACATAGCAAATGCGTAGCATGCAAGACCTTTGGCATACAAAAAATCAAACCTTAATCTTATCGATTTATATCTTTTTATCTCAGTCGATAATACACCACCATTGTCAGAGCAACTAAAAAGACTACAGAACGCAGTCTGAAATATTGAACAATAGTGGCAGTGCATGTTTTACTTAAAAAAAATACGCCAAAACATTTCTAGATTACTGATAACGTCACTTGTTGTACTCGATAGGATACTAATTCTGAATGTACATTTCAAATACACACATAATAATTATTTATCTGACACCACAATATTTTTTTTCACAATTGTCTCCACGATCGGTAATTATTTTTATAAATACTTTAAAATGTTACTTACTTGATTTAATTATAGAAAACGCAAACAGAAACGATACTAAAATAACAACGGAAATAACAACAACGCCATTGCTAGCAGACATGTTTTGCTCAGGTCAAAGGGACAAACTGTCACGCTTGACAGTCAATAAAAAACTACACAGAAAGTGGGATTATATTCTATAAATATTGCATTTAATCGATAATTAACGTGTTTATCAATACCTATCCTATCTTATCCACCCGACACTCAAAAATGACGTCATTGAGAAATGTTTGAAGGGAAATCAACCTTTAACTCTCCTTACTATATAACCTAAAATTGATATTGTTTTTCATTTGTGGTGATTTAGGCGTGTTAAGATATCTTAAATTTCCTCAAAGCCTCAATTTATTTTACATACGTAGGTTATAATTTTTATTCATTTCTACCCGTTCATGTAGGTTTTTGCTTAAATGTTGAGCTGCCTAATTCTCATTCATGAACTGAAAAATTGTACACTCTCCAGCTTACTTCACACAATTTATGTAAATTGTAAAATAACTAATATTAAAAAAAAAATGATTCCAGATAGGTGGGTAGTTTTAATTGATGATCATATCAGTTGAGATTGTATTATCATGATTGAAAATGTTCGTGATTCATTTTCTTTGATCGAAACTAGATGGCGTTAAATTAACATAGCTTTTAATGTAGAACTGCGCCATCTTCTTGTAGTTGTAGGCATTCACGAGACATAAGGTGATAAAGACGAATAGATAAATACAGGGTTGAAAGTCAGAGCGTATAGCAATTTTCCCGTAAATTCAGTTGCGTAAATTATAATTATATAAATTTGCGTATTTTAAGCAACTCTTAAAAGACCTTACTCGTTATCTAAAGGATTAAACGCGTATAAGACGGTTTGGTAGATTAGATTAAAATTGTTTCTTCGAATATAAGGATTTAAATACAAAAAAATAAATGTAAAAAGTCCAGTAATTTAGCTTTTCATTATTGCCCTTTGCCAATAATATGTTTATCATGATATACATTATGTTAGAAAAAAAAAAAAAAACAAATAAAAACAGAACTTACATCTCAATCGATAATACACAACCATTGTCAAAGCAACGAAAAACAGACTCCAAAACACGGTCTGAAATATGTAATAGTCGGCGTACATGTTTTATTTAAATATTGCGCCAAAATATTGTTATAACACTGGCAACGTCACTGTCATTATACTCGATATTGAATGCATGTTCGATAAGACCAAAAAATAAGGCCTTATCTGTTTAGTATCTTATCATAAGGAATTAATTAACTCTCAATAATTCAAAGCTAGGCTTAAAAGGCTCTTCAAGATTATTGAGGACAACGCCATCTAGTGTCAGTGGCCAGAACTAAGTGATGCGTGTGGCATCCGTCCATTGCCAGGTTTAAAAAAAAAACAGCAATTGAAGTAAATAAAGATTTAAACACAGAGTATCAAACATGTAGAAATAGTAATTAGTTAAGCAAATACTGTAAAATCTGAATACTGCGTAGGTATATGAATATTAACAAAGATAAAAAAAATATGAACAATACGACCATACTGGTGATCTTCCTGAGAAAGATCAGTAGTGCTATTCTGTAAAAATCTCACCGTGATAACTTGAGTGAAGTGAGCTTAAAGTGAGCTGTCATTAGTCTCAATCCCTAACATCTGATGGAATGACAGCTCACTTTCAAGTTACTTCACCTCATTTCTCACGGTGAGATTTTTACAGAATAGATCGGCAGGTACAGTACACGTAACGAGCGTGAGTATCTGACTACCACCATAATTGCTTAACACACTGTCTAACCCAATCTGTATAATTTTGAAGTATATGGCTAATTCATTGCTTCATATGTTTGAAAAATTGTCTGCTCAACTACGTAAATAACGCAATGTATGTTGTTGAACTGTCAAAATGAATGCCATTCCTTCTGATAGTGTGTTGCGCAATTAGCGCTACTTGATGCATGCATGCAAACGAGGCAAGGTGGCATTCTTTCAGTTCCTGCCTACTTAGCCCCTCATGAGAAGAAGATGTGAGTTTTGTGTGTATTAATAAAATATATCTACTTACTCAATTTACTGAGCGATTTATAAACAGCTACTGATAGAAAGAGAAATATTGAAATAATCAGGAGCACCAACCGGTATATATCGTAACCATACATTTTACAAAGGAGAATAATTTACTGTGTATAAACTGAACCACGTATGCACTGAGGAAACAACGTACCGAGAACTAAACGATAGTGTTAATAATTAATGTGATAACTGTCCAAATCTTATCATTTACCTTGTTTTTACTATCTATGTACGTTATAACGATCGATAGGTAATTCAGAATTTCGGCCAATTAGTGCTAGAAAATCAGGCTTATTGGTCCACTCACACGGATTAATTCGCCCAAAACGGGCGGATCAACAATAAAAAAGTAGGGGACGCCCACGAAGTTAAATTCTTCTTTTGTGAATTGACAATTCCAGAATTTTTTATCAGGCAACTGGCACGTTTTCAATAAAACGTTTAGGAAACAATGAAAGTTAAGGAATAAAATAACTTTATTAAATAAAATACAGAAGAATTTCTGTAATTGTCGATTTACTTACAAATAAATTAACTTAGTGCGAGTTGCACATAAAAATATTATATTATTTAGAAGTGACGATTCGCCTATAGAAAATCGGCTATGACAAATATTTTAAAAAACACTTACGCCAGTGTCCGTAGGCTGAGGCAAATGCAAAAAGCAGCATTATGGCAAACCATGATGTCAATACAAACAATTCGAAATACATTTTAATAGACAATAATATCAATATAAAAGAAAGCACTGACTCTAAAATTAAGCCAATATCAAATGAAGATACAAACAAAATTTTGCGATAGTGCGAAATCTTATCATATACATTTTTTAGCGATTAAAGAAATTAAAAGTACCCGCTTTTTATACTAGGTTGAAATGGAACGCACATGATAAGTCCTACATACCTATTAGTTTATCAGTCGGTATTTTTCCTACTTTAGAGATAGCTAAGGTTTCATTACGTACAAAGGAATAATGACCATTGATTACTATATGCTCGCTCACCGAGTATAGGCACCTAAGAATCTAAAAAAAGAAAATGCTTTGTTATCAAATATTTAAAATAAGAAGCACAAAGGAGAGGCCAGAATAGGACGGCTTTGGGCTCAAATGATGATGGTGATAGAAAATAAAATAAAAACTTACTCCATTTTCTATAAGCAGTTATCCCAATTATGATCACGACGAAGAACACCCAAAACATTAAAACGAATAGTTGATACCATATCGTAGAATTACTTTGATACATTTTTAAATAAAATCCACAGCCGCAGCAAATGGCACCGTAACAACAATGCGATTAAATTATAACATTATCATTTTTATATTATCATTAAAGGGAAATCTTATCTTTTGAAACTTTGCGTGATTAGAAACAATAGATTGGGGTCTCCTGCCACGTCCGCGAGATTTGTTCGAGTGAGATACCGTGGCCCTGGCCTATGAGCAACTGAAGGAACACGGGTGGGTCTGACACGCCTAAAACCCTAACCAAATCATCATCATCATTTCAGAAAGACGAAAAGAACGACGAAAAGACGTCTACTCCTAGATATAGGCCCTATTTGGGAGGTTTCGCCATAATTGCCACGCTTGGCAGGTAGGTTGGCGATCGCAGTGTAGTGGTAAATGCATAGAGAATGCTGCTGCACAATCTCTAGTAAGGCCCTTAGTCGCCTCTTACGACACCCATGGGATGTAATGGTATGATGCTATTCTTTACGTCCGGCACCACAAGAAACCATACCAAATATACTCCATTCTTATGTTCCCTATCACTGGCGAACTACTAATATAATGATTAAAAGTCAAGGTCGACATACATAACTGAAGGGGTCTGCTAGGACCGATGCCTGCCATGGTCGCGAGATTGTTCGAAAGAGATACCGTGACCCTGGCACATGGGCACCTGAAGGAACACGGGTGGGTTTTAGTCAGTAAAAGTCTGACATGCTCTCCCGCTCCACCCAGAGAGAGAGACGTCATTGGATGACTTCCCACCAAAGAAAAATAAAAATAGATGTCACCGGTTTGATGATCCTTTTCATGACGAGCAAAATGATCGGTTCTTGATAGTTTGCTCAACCAATCGCTTTTAGTAATAAAACTGTGTCAATGTTTGAAATCTTATCATTATAAAACTTTCAGTGATTTGAAATATAAAATGTTCACTGTCAACTGATCGAATTAAAATTAGTATACACCCAGGATACTCACACTTCCTCACAATCCCACAAACTGTTATCGGCATAACGTACACTATCACAAATAAAAAAAATATATAGACACACATCATTTTAAAAGTAAATTCAACCGGGGATATTGTTTCAGGCATAGTGTCTGACATACTGTCGCCGGGATACGGGGAAATAAACTCCAAAGTGACACATCAACACTGTGCATGTAAAAGTACAGGAAATTCTGAGCAGGTAACTAGGTCAAAAGGTATGTGCCATTACTACGTCTTAACAATCACTATTGCTCCAAGCTCTCCTTGGTTCATATCAATTCCTATACTAAGAACAACAACAAACAAAGGTCCTTGTGTTTCATTGTTAATTAAGTGCATACTCGTCATAACGGATCTCACAAGAATAGACACATATCTGAGTATGTATACACTATCACTAACTCTTGTCCCATGTGGTGGTCGTGAAGAACAGCACCATTCCATTTCTTCCCGTGGGTGTCGTAAAAGGCAAATAAGGGACTAACTAGATATGGGCAGCAGCGTTCTCTAAGCATTTTACCACCATACTGCGATCGCCAACCCGCCTGCCAAGCGTGACAATTGTGGCGAAACCTCCCAAATTGGGTCTATATCCAGCAGTGGACGTCTTTCGGCTGAAATGATGATGCTGATGATGATCACTAACTCAGAGACAAGGCATGATGAAATTAAAATAGTTACCTACTGAAAGTTTGCAGACGAGATGTGACAACAAGTTCAAACTAATAAGGAACTGGCGACGCAGCAGCCGGGTGGCCGTGTGTCACGAACCATTTGAGTCCATTTGTAGCCATTTTTAACCGACTTCAAAAAAAGGAGGAGGTTATATGTTCGACTGTATGTATTTTTTTTTTTTTTTTTTTTTTTATGTATGTTCACCGATTTCTCCGCCAATTGTCAACCGATTTTGAAAATTCTTTTTTTATTCGTAAGGGTATACTCCTGAGGTGGTCCCATATTAATTTTGTGAAGATTTGATGTATACTTTGGGAGATAAACGAAGGAACTCCTCAAAAACAAACAGTACACGTAATGTGATTTGGATATTGTACTAAAGATCAAAAATAATTGCTGGTTCTATCTATCCATCCGTGGTGAACTAATTATAGTCTTCGAAGATACCGCACGGAACTCCTCATCGGTGAACAGTACATATAGGAACTTACAGTGAAAGGTTAGAAGGTTAGGGGATAATTCTTGGCACGTTTACACCGTTACTTGTATTCTTATATTCCGTTGAGCTGATGATGGAAGGTACAACTCCTTATCGATCAGGAGTTAGAAGATATCTTGTCCTAGATAGACATACTCGTTGACATCGAGAATTGATTCCTCAGCAGACACTAGAGTGGGCTCTTACCCACTCTACTGTCTGCTTAATAAAAAAAAAGCAGCCTTAATCATTTTGGCCTGGCCATGGTTGGTTTTTTTTTTTAATGTATGTTCGGGCATAACTCCGTCATATATAGATGGATTTGCAAAATTCTTTTTTTGTTCGAAAGGGGTTTATTCCGAAATGGTCCCATATAATTTTCATATAGATCTGATGATGAGTTCGGGAGACAGACACCGGAACTCTTTAAAAAATGACAGGAAATCAACCGCGATTTCTGCTATCGCATAAATATGCATTGTTTGTTTGGAATTAGTGCAGGGTGAATACCACAACTAAAAATTTAAAAATAAAAACTTTTTTACAAAAAAAAAACAACCGACTTCCTTAAAAACACTACAAAGTGAAAAATAACTTTAATTTCGGAAGTCGGTGGCAAAAAAACCATAAATACAGATCCTAAGACACCGACTACCGAAATTAAAGTTATTTTTCACTTTGTAGTGTTTTTAAGGAAGTCGGTTGTTTTTTTTTTTGTAAAAAAGTTTTTTGACCCCTTGACAACTCATAATCGATTTCACATAAACACTAGGCGGCCGTGAGACTAAATAAATATATAGATCAAACCCTTATTGAGATATGAACGTCTAAAAACCTGTTTATTCATCAATGATTGACTTACAAATAGAATGTAACCTACTTCCAGATGATCTAGAAAGTTGAAGTTTGGCGTCCAGCTGTTTGTGTGTACAAAAGGAAAAATCAGAAAATAATGACATTTTACAATTTCAAATATTTTCCACGCATTCGATTTTGATAGCACCTGGCGCCTTTCGAAATTATAATAGCAAAAAGTCGCTCTTTCGCAGCAGAACCGATTTCATGATAAAAAGTCTTTTATCATTTCGTATAGGTCCAGATTATTAGAGACATTTTGGCTAACTGTTTAAAGCATATCAATTTTGATCGATTATCATAATCTTAATATTGAACTCGGCTCCCATTTCACATTTATGATTATGACGGGATCTATATCCAAACGTGCAAAAAGAATGATTAATAATTTGATGATGTTTTGTGGGTTACGTAAATGAGTAGAGGGAGAAACCAAAAAACGATGAATGGACTATGTGAATTATGATATGAATAGTAAGGGGGTAACTACTGAAATGAAGACTAATAGAGAAGTGTGGTTCTGGAGTGGCGACCGCGTACTGGAAGACGGAGCGTTGGAAGGCCTCCCACAAGATGGACCGATGACCTGGAGAAGGCCGCAGGAATAGGTTGGATGCGAAAAGCACAGAACAGGTCGAAGTGGCGGTGCTTGGGGGAGGCCTATGTCTAGCAGTGGACGTATTTCGGCTGAAATGATGATGATGATGAGAGAAGTGTGGAAGAAAAAGACAAGTTGTGCCGACCACAAATAAATAGGGATACGGGCAGGAGAATGATTGTGGGTCACGTAAATTTCAGTTTAACATCAGTTTTATTTTTATTTTGTTTAACCTTCACCTACTTGATTGGTGTCGATATATTAACACGATAAAACATAGTTTTCTCAACTCACTCTTCACTATTACCCTAAAGAAAAACATCAAATATTTTATTTTATCGTTTTTAAGTAACGACGCTCATCACATCTGCAGACTTTCCTCACCTTATTTCATTTGACTTTTAATAGGTAATGTCAGTTTCTAAATAATATGGCTTTTTTGTAGTTATGTGACATGAGGCAGAGTAATATCACTCCTTTCAACATGGCAAGTCAAGTAAAAGGTTACAACAAATAAGTAAAAATTGTGCAATCGAAGATTTAGAGTTTCAGACCAAAACAAAAAATCTTGTGTCAATCAATGCGATAAATACATACGAGAGTAAAGATAAAATAGAAAAATAAGGTTCAAACTTACTTCGAGACTTGTAAACACCTAATGCAATACAAATGATAATAAACACAACCCATACTATAAACATAACATGCCTATAATGCATTTTGAAAGAGGAAACAATTGAATTAGACTGACACTAGCAAACAACGTGACTCTTTGAATATCTATCATCCATTATGAAGCATTATGTAGCTCTAATTTGTGATAAGGTGCCTATCACCTGTTTATCTATGCACGTAGGTACATAATTTAGGCGATGATATGTCAAATTTAAGCCTCTATCGTAGTGATATCTTCGATGTCGTATCACATGGACGGAATGTACTCTATGAGGGAATAAGGACAACAAGTCTAGCTATTTACCGAATGAAATCAAGTAAAATAAACAACGCTTTTTCAGCCAATGCGGAAATACATTTAAATGAAGTAAACAACGATACAGTTGAAGTAAAATACAAAGAAAACTTACGCCATTTTCTTATCGAAGAAGAAATTAGTATAATCACCAAGAAGGTCAACCAAAATAATATCACAATCATGGTCTTAAATGGTTATTGTGTAAACGCACAATCGACAATCACTATCACAGTACAACAAATACTGATCGGTGGTATATTTAAGCTCAAGCACAGGAATGTAAAGATAAAATTATAACAAACGATAACGGTATTGAACATGTACATAGAATCTTATCTATACATTAATTTGCGCCCGATTCTGATATTCTACATAACACATCGTCCTTCTTTGCTGACGATATTTCATCAGCATCATCATCAATTGAACTGAAAGACGTACACTGCTGGACAAAGGTCTCTCCCGAATTCCGCCACTTCGAATGTTTCTGTGCTTCTTGCATCCAGCGGATTCTAGCAGCGATGTTTGATAAAGTGATTGTCCATGCAAAGTCTATTCCTAAGGACGATGCTCAAAACAAATAATCATGGAATAGCTAAAGATGGATTTAAGCATCACTTTGGTTTCCTATATAAACCAGTTTTAGGAAAACAAAACTTCAGTCAGGGTACACAAACTGAAGATAAGGAGAAAAACCCTTTGCTTAAAAAGCTAGGTACTAAAACTTACACATATAATTTCTGTATATGGACAGCAGCATCATAAGTATGATAAACGTTACAATTATTATAAACAAAAACATTTTAAATATTGAAATAAGAACAGAGTAGTTCGAAAATAAAATAGACAATCTTCTTCTGCACTAATGTGGACACTGACGTATAACGGACGGACGGAGGAATTTTAATGATTATATTTGTGATTATATGCAAAATCTTATCAGCTTTTATCTGTGCGATTCTTTTTTGTAGTGACCAATCCCGTTCATGGGTAACTCTAAAGGCATTTTAGCCTGGCTGCCTCGGTCTGGTGCGTCATCCTAGGTTCAGGTTATCAAG
Source organism: Aporophyla nigra (assembly GCA_947507805.1). Classification (NCBI taxonomy): domain Eukaryota; kingdom Metazoa; phylum Arthropoda; class Insecta; order Lepidoptera; family Noctuidae; genus Aporophyla; species Aporophyla nigra. The sequence continues at coordinate 19,683,146 of OX382315.1, forward strand.
CTTCATTCCGATTTTTTACTAAGCTAAGGCCCACATCCGATTGCATGGCGCTTATATGATATGTAATAAATAACTGTAAGTATTATTAATACATAATTCAAATTTAAAATAAAAGGTTTTTTATTCTAACTTATGTTATGGGAACCTTTAAAACATTTCTTTTGCATTCAATCAGGAATTTCATCATTTTCATCTTCAAATTCCAATAAAGAATACCAAAAAAAAAAAAATGCAACGTTGCATGATACTAATGATATTAAACACATGCCTTTGTGTGAACGTCAACCATTCTTTTTCTTAAACCATGCCATTGAAAAAATGCTATTAAAAAATAGTACTTATTTGTATTAGTTATATGAATTATTTTATTTCAAATAGCTTTAATTTGAAAGGAAAACTTGATTTATCAGTAAGTATAAGAAAAATTGTTTAGTAAAGATGGTATTAAAAACTTACCTAAATGATGTTTATATACAGAAACCACCATCATTATCAAGATCATCGTAACCATTATGATAAATAAATATGCCATTTTTAATGTTAAATAGAGGACAAGAATGAAATAAACAGCCTCTTTCTAAGCTCTGACAACTTTACTAAATAACAATAAAAAGATATAATTTTTATAATTCTTGATAATAGACGAAATCTTATCGATTAATTAATTCATATCTAGGCGTTTCATTCTACTCAGTGGCCAATTAGACGAAGTGGAGATAAAAATTAAAATATGGCATTATCTTAATTGTAATGTCCACCTGAGCGACAAGAGGTCAATGTTCAATCTTTGTCTCCTTTTCGTGGGGACTCAGGTGCCATGTTGGTCTAGTGTGCGTATCTGAGTTCAATTCTCAAGACGGGTAAAGGCGTTAATAGGATTTTTCAAAAAGATATCTTGTGAACAGTAGATTAGCTTGTGATTTCTAGACATTATACATTTAATAAATCCATATAAAAACGACATTATCTTTTTTGTAATAGATTCAATCGAATTTACTCGTTATCATTTCATTACAATAAAATACCAAAATGTTGACGGACATAAGCCTCTCCTAAGCACCTTCACTTCAACCTGTTTTGGGCGTCCCGTATCCACCGTGTTCCTAGTACTACACTATTAGATAATCGTGAACACACAACACAGATGGCGTTGATTATTTTTTTTTAACTAGATAAGCGCCATCTAGCAGTACTGGTTAAAACTTAAAAGAATGAAATAATTTATTTCCTGTTTTAAAATATCAGTAGTCTTGCTATTCGGTAAACAAATCACTTATTTCGCTATTTTTTTCCCTTCATTACCTTAAAACGGTTTACATAAACAATTACAAGATAATATATATTTTTCCTCCCTGCTTTCCACTATGAAAAAATGCGAAGATGGCGAAATTTATACTCTGCGCAGTAAGAAGAATAACAAATAATTAATAACTTACCACAAAATTTCACCAAAATCGCGTAAATAACCCAAAACAACGCTATATTTATAACCATAAAGATTAAAGCAGCAGTCAAATCCGCCGACATTTTGCTAAAATTGATAGGAACCCACTTTATAACAATATTGTACTAAATGATTCGCCTCCCCGTCAGTACTTCGCGGTACCTACACGATAGGAAAACGATAAACTATCTGTTGATAACGGCCTTTAATTACCGGTTTGTGTTTTGCCTTTTTTATATAACATTATAGGTACCTAGGTATATGGAAAATTTACTATGATATACACGGAAATTCTTGCCACCCTAACAGCGTAACGCACTCTCAATCGCAAACGAAATTCTTATCCATCGCTTCATATATTTGAAAAATTCGTCTGCCCAACAATGTAAATAATGCGTTATTACGTTGTTGGGCAGACAAATAAACGCACGTGGTAATGCACGTGGATAAACTGTCAAAATGGAAGGCAATGCCACTGTTCTTATGCAATTAGACAAAAACAGCGGTGGACAGATTTTTCTAATTTTCAGTGTTCCAATGAGGCGGGGTCGTGGCAGACCATTTAAGATATGGTAGGACGAGCTGGATAGGTTCCGGCAAAACTGGAAGGAGTGGAGGGAGGCTTCTGCGTCCAGCAGTGAGCAGTGGAGACTAGTAACAAATAAATGAATAACAGTGTTCTAATCAATGTTTCACTCACTGAAGCAAATATCTTCCTTACTCTTGTAGGTACAAACTACGTCACGAGAAGATACACAATCCTGACCTAACTTACCTATATTGGTATTGATCCAAGTCATCTCATTTATATAGGGCAGTAGAAAGATAGACGCGAAACGTGAACATGGATTCTGAACCTGCTGTTCTACACGTTTTGGCCACGTGGACATTGCGCTTTTCCATCTGTCTCTAATGAAACAGCAGTTTTTTTTTTTACGGATATACATTTTCTACGCTAGGGGGCTTAGAATCATGTGCTGAATTAATGGTTTTAGTCTGCGCATAAATGTCCTTGCCACCTGTATACTATCATTTATAAGACTTCGCGAATCCAAAAATATTTTTCATTATTTTTTTACAAACATTTTTACCATCACATATTTACCTGTTAACACAGCCTTTCCCAAAGTGGGCGATAACTACCCCCTTTTGGGCGCTGCAGGCCTAAAGGGGGGTGGTAAGAGACCCAGAAAAAAAATGGGAGCGTTGTGTATAGTCTACACACCCCACGCAGTCTTTTCTGGGTCTCTTACCACCCCCCTTTAGGCCTGCAGCGCCCACAAGGGGGGCGTTATCGCCCACTTTGGGAAAGGCTGTGTTAACCTAACGATTGACAGTGCTGATCTGAACACCCTGTATAATGTCAAAAGTATTGACAGCTCCTATGTCTGTTGGCTGTAGGTACTCCGGAACAATCATGATAATCTTGATTATGTTATCAAAACTATCAGAAAAGTCTTAAGATACCGACACGGATTATCATTTTATCAAACCTCATTTATCATATTTAAATTTCGTCAGCTCTAAAGTCTTGCCATATTGAATCTTATGAACACGGAAAAATGTAATTAATGTATTTTTTTCTTAAGACTTTCCTATTCGAGGGAAAAACCTAGATGATATTTGCACTGTCCTGGGAAGATTGGCGCAACGTTTTATCTACTACCAAACTGTCAAAATTTATCTATGGAATATAAATAACTTTTCCTCTAAAAACTTATTGATTGATTGATTCAAATGACGTAGGCACGCTGTTGTAAATTAATGAACCTCTATATTTTATAAGTATCAATGATGCTCACTTAGTTTTGGTACGACTATGAAAGATCTATGAATGACAGCCGGGACCAACGGCTTGATGTGCTTTCTCGCCCCCAACCACATGGGACTTGAATGTAACTGGCGAAATATGGGTGTATTATATGTGCATCTCTGCCTTACCCTTTGGGAATACAGGCTTGATGTTATGTTATGTATTGGTAGGTAAAAGGTAGTTGCTGAAAATCAGCGCTGTTGACGGTAGATTCATCTGAAGCCACAGCATTTTGCTGAGCAACGACCTGTTCTTGCACAGATACGACGTGCGGCTCAAGTGTTCTTATTTTTGTGGTATGTTTGTCACAAAAGTAGCCAGAAATGCACTCTGCATCCGGCAATTTTGTTTTGTTTTGTTTTTTTTTTTATTTTATTTTATAATTGTCAGTGTTGTAACGCAGATCTATTTTGATTTATAATGGTGCCGATTCCCTTATTCACAAACTAAACTAAATTTAAGTTCAGTGCATCTTTTTCTTTCTATTTCATTAAGAAAAGGACAGAAGATAAATTTTAGTTTAGTCCTGTCAAATTAATCAGCGCTCCATACAAGTTTAGACGTGATTAAAAACTTGCCTACTAAAATTACGTCAATTTACGTCAAGCGCTGATTAATTTGACAGGACTACACTAAAATTTATCTTCTGTCCTTTTCTTAATGAAATAGAAAGAAAAAGATGCACTGAACTTAAATTTAGTTTAGTTTGTGAATAAGGGAATCGGCACCATTGTCTTTGGTCCGTAGCCAACAAGCCGTGGATAATATTGTACCTACAACTTTTTTTTTTACTTGAAAACGGGGGGTTTTGGCTACCTTGTAACTATTTTATATTGTGCGTTTTGTTTGTGTAGAATATTTTCTTTTGTTTCTATTGTTGCGAGCAAAAACTTGCAGCTACAATAAAAATAATAACACAATCAATCTGACTAGAAAGGTCAGCATAAGAGCGGAGGCACTGACTGATAATGAAAATCAAAGACAATGACAAAAGGTGATAAAGATGATGTTCACACAAACATCGTTGATTACTCATTCATCTCAGACAATGCGAGACAATACCAGCCATCATGTAGGCTTTTCCTAACAACTAACTATTGTAAATGCTATAGATGACATTTTTCAGTGAACGGTCCATGCTCATGGCTAGTGCAGCCTTAAAAAGATGTTCTCATCAATAAGAGTATAATAGTATATAGTTCTGTGTGGTGCCGGACGTAAATAATAGCTCTAACCCATTGCGTAAATGCGACTAAGGGAATTTACTAGAGAATGGACAGCAGCGTTCTCTATGCATTTTAACAATATACTGCGATCGCCAACCCGCCTGCCAAGCGTGGCAATTATGGCAAATCCTCCCCTCAAAAATCAAAGCCCAAGGAGTATCGTGGTACCCAGTAAATGGATTGTGGAGGACAGACAGGCAGTTCCATAAAAAAACACTGGTATTTAGCTGCATCTGGTTAGACTGAAAGCCGACCCCAACATAGTTGGTAAAAGGCTAAGCAGGTGATGGCAATAATGGCTGAAGGACGAAGATCTTATAGGCTGGCTCGGCTATTATGGGGTTTCGAAAAACTTCAGTTTTTTGGAACGTCCTTTCTTTCAGTCACACACCGTCTCTATCTGACTCGGAAGTTTCATCAGTTCATCATATTTCAAAATCAGAATATTTTATTCCACATAAACCTACATGGGCACTTGTGAAACGTTAGAACCTAGGTTCACGGTTCCATTTGGTCGTTTCCTGTAGAGAAGAGCCGGTACATTAATTTATCTCAGGAACCGTCACGCTCTTTACTTGTGGTTCAGAAATGTCCACGCTGTGAATGTGTGTTTAAGTGAAAGAGCTCTCAGTACCGTCCTAGACAATGCTGAAGTTAGAAGTGTGTGTGTGTGTGTGTTGTGTGCTAACACTACTCATCTTCACGAACACACTGACAGCATGTGTGTACATTTAGTGACCACAAGTAAAGCACGCGTCCCTTCGCGAGTTAAACATACTGTTAGAGAACACTTTTAAATGTACCTTTGTACGGCTTAGACAAATAACAGAGTCGATAAGAATGGGAGGACAGTGTAGGCCTGTCAACAAGTACCCGGCTTTAACACCCGGCGAATACCAGACTAGTATCCAGATACTTTCAACAGGACATCATTATCTGCCTAGGCTTTCCACAACTAAGGTGGGGACGGCTTCCAGTCTAACCGGATGCAGCTAAATACCATGGTGCAACAGCCAAGCTGACCTCCACAATCAAGTTACTAGGTAAGACGATACCTACTGGTAATGCTGATTAAAGACTACCTACCATTATAAAGGAAACGTGCAAAAAACAATGTTTTATGATGACAGTTGTAATTCACACATCGTTCGACCATAAAGGTTTTTCGTTCAGTCATTATTTTAGAATGACGATAAGTCTCATGTTTGTTTAAGAAAATGTTATTAAAAAAAACAAGCGACTTCCGAAATAACTCTACAAAGTGGAAACATAATTTTAATTTCGAAAGTCGGTGTCCTTGGATATATTTAATTTTTTTGTTACCGACTTTTTTCACTTTTTAGTTATGGTCCCTACCCCAGACCATTGCTTGCTATACATATATGCAACAGTGACAAGAAATAGTAGAATGTCATCTAGATATACAAAATAGATTAAAGACGTATTATCGAAGCTAACGCCAAATTTTCCCCAAACAAAGTATATCAAAATATGGGAAGCACACTCAATAGCACATCGCTATCTACTAAAAAAATAATTTTCGAAACCCATCTACTATTACCTGAGATATCGTGGAATATACATAGAAAAATTTAAAAATACATAGAGACGAATAGAGAACCTCCTACTTTTTGAAGTCGGTTCATTGTCTTTACTAAATAGCATAGAAATTGCGCATAGCATAAAATACACATTGACTGAATTTATGAAATCCTGACCAAAAGTAGACAGAATTTTTCTTCAACTAAACAAGAATTAATAAATTTTATCAATGGAAACACACAATCATATATGAGTGTAACAATTAGTAACAAAGTACCAAAAAAATATTTAAAAAAAACTTACGTCTTTTAACACAATTCCCGAAACAGAACCACAGCCAAAACAAATAGAGGAACATAACAATCAGTATCCCAATAAAAATACTTCCTAATAAATCCATTGTGTTTACTCTGTGTACCGATCAACACTGTTCGAAAAACAACGAGTCTAATCTTATCACTCACATCGCGAAAGTAGGGACTTCACATCAGTTAGTATTACTTCTTTAAAAAGTATTTGATAGTAAACTAAAGTCCGGTCTTTTTTGTGAACGGTAGCGCGGAACGGATGGCGGGAATAAACTGACAAGTTATAATAGGGACTGACTGCCTACTATGCGGTTTTCCAATGTGACTGTGTCGGAAAATACAAATCATGTACTTGAAAATGTGTCGTCATAAGGGAAACTATCGAATTGAACCTCATTTTTATGAAACTGTCAATGAAATATTGTGGACTTGTTGAAGCCAATAAAAATAATAAAAAAAATTGTTCGTCTGAGAAATACAAAAAGAAAATGACAGATAACACTTATATGACATACATTGCCAGTTTGCATAAACATAAGGCAAATTAGTATGAGCAAAACAAGGATTGGAAAACATGTCAACATTTTCGACCAAAATTACCTTTTGCCTGCGGTTTTGCCCGCGTGGAGGTCAGAAAACAACAATAAAAGCATTATAGCTTCCATGGGAGCTTTTGGTAAACTAAAGTAAAGTATTACTAAAACATAGGACTGACTGATCGATGTAGCGACGCTTGACGGTGAGTCGGTGACCTTTGTCTACATTAACAGCTGAAGTGATGATGATGAACAAGAATACAAATTTAGTAAATCCAGAGTTTCACATTTACAATATTATAACTAAAAAGAGAATACTCACAGAGCCATGTGATGCACTTTATACAATTCATTAACACTATTACTAATATTAATCCGAACACAGGCACAGTACTCAATACGAGGATTGTTAAAGTTATTTCTACCATTGCTAAAAACTAAATGATCAACTATGCTTACAAGCTACTTTGTCACTATTGACGACCGAATTCATGTATTAAAATGACGAAATTATCATTGAAATACTATCAGTTTTTACATGATAATTATCTGTTAAAATTACAAGTTACGTGTGAAATGAATAAAAAAGAGCAATTACGGATTTTCGCTAGATACTGAATCGTCATTAACGATGAAAGATAAAATTGAACGACATACATTAACAGTGAACGATTATATTTATTTGTAAACAAAAGAAGTAATGGACATTGAACAGTGACAGAAAATATTCTTATCAACCAATAATTAAAAAGATACTCACGGAGCCAGACGATGAAAGTAATACAATACATTAACATTACAATAATTAGTAATAATGCTACAGCCGGTAGAGTCATTAAAATCATTAATAAACCAATTTCGTCCATTACTAAAACCAATTGACTACTTGCCACTATAAACGATTGGACTCGGCTTTTGCAATGATAAAATGGTCGTTGAAAATTTAATACTTATCAGTAATTATGATATCAATGGGTAAAGTACTTACCAACATTTGATCAACTTTAAATAACTTTATCATTTATGATGGTATTTTTTTTGTTATTTGTCCTTTTTTATGGAATGTATTTGTGTCAGGTATTTTATCATCCATATTTTTTATCAGCCTACCTAGTAGATCAACGAACTTAGTATCTGTAATTAATAATATAATTATGCAATTTATCTCGGCATTTACCAGAAGTGATATTAATGGTCCAACAGATTGAATATCATCAGGATTACAAACATCTTTGGGTTTCGTTTCATTTCAAATAAATCTGTTTGAGATTACACTTTCATATTATATAGAGCCGAATAGGCCTGGTTATAGTATATTTTTCTATTTTGTAAATATAACAATTATAATATTTTAACAAGCAGTGTACATTTTTTGAAGTTTTATAAAAAAAAATATACTTTACGAGAGCAAATAATTACGAGTTTTTTTTTTAGATATACAATGCATTTGCCTTAGGGACAGTGAGGCACTTTCTAGCAGATGAATAAGTACTAGACTAATGACCTTAATTTGATTTATGACCATATCACGTTACCAGCTAATACTGTTGCTAGGAAATCCTGAAATAAGAACGTGTGAAATGAAAGTGATATTTAAAATTAAACAATTTTAACCGGCCACTATAAAAAAAAAATGGGAACAACTCGATAGATATTGGCAACATCTTTTGATACTATACAAGATTTTAAAGACAAATATACATAAGAATTGAATTCGTGTCGACATTCGAAACGTTACCACGCAATGGAAAACTACACTCCTAGAATTTGACTCCTTACGATAAGAACTACGTTTGCACTTTAAAGAAATATAAAACTTATGTACACCACGACTTGCATCGTGGAAAAATATATTTATGACAAGTAAGTTTTAAATTGTCAATAATAACTATTACTGCTGTGTTTACTAGACAGATACGAATGAAAAATCGCCAGAAAGAAAGAAATAATTATCCTGGCTTCCCTCAACATATCACATCATATATCTCAAATTTATGTGGACCCTGACTTTAAATGTTTATTTTGGATGTTCGCCAGAGATAGGGTACATAATAATGGAGTATATTTGGTTTGATTCCACGTGTTGCCAAACGTATCATCACCAATAGCATCATCCCATTTCTACCCAGAGGTGTCGTAGAAGGCGACTAAGGACTTACTAGAGAATGGGCAGCAGCGTTCTCTATGCATTTTACCACCGTACTGCGATCGCCAACCCGCCTGCTAAGCGTGGCAATTATATTAAAACGCCCCCATTTTGGGGAGGACTATGTCCAGCGGTAGATGATTTTCGGCAGAGGCATCTATGTTTATTACACCCACAATCTGCCAGTGTAAGAGGGGGCGAGCCTATGGCCACATATGTGAATTGAATGGAACTGATCAATATTAAAAGGAACACCTGGCACCTGACCTTCACAGACCAAACAGTAAAGGGGCCATTTATGGCACAATATGATCGTATGATGGTGTGCATTCTGAGGTAACAAGAACAATTCATGGCTATAGAGCGATTATCTTCGTTACAATAGGATTACTTAAATTTTTGCGTGCCTATTTCCAGGCAGAATGTACATGGCTCACTTGTATCTACTCCACCTGTATTTTATTTTAACCTACATTCGTTGCAAATAAATGATTTGATTGATTGATTGATAAAATACAATAAAACGTATTTTCATCATCATCATTTCAGCCAAAAGACGTCCACTACTGGACATAAACCTCCCCCAATTTACGGGGTTTGCCATAATCGCCACGCTTGGCAAGCGGTTTGGTGATCGCAATATGGTGGTAAAATGCATGGAGAACACTACTGCCCATTCTCTAGTAAGTCCCTTAGTCGCCTCTTACGACACCCACGGGAAGACATGTGATGGTGCTATTCTTTTCGTCCGGCACCACACGGAACAAAACTTTTACAACATCTTTTACGGTATGAGAATAGAAAATCCTATTTCTAGCCTATATTTACCTACCTATGTTCTTAAATAGGCATTTGTCACTTTGACAGTCGATACAGGTCGTCGGAAGCCCGAAAGTCTGACAACCAGTCTTACCAAGGGGTATCGTATTACTCAGTAACTGGGTGGTGGAGATCAGATAGGCAGTCGCTCTATGTTAAATATTAGCGGCATCCGATTAGACTGGAAGCTGACTAGGCAGATGATGATAATGATGTTCTTTAACAGACACAAAACTAAATGTCTACCAATGTCAAAATCAGTTTGGCAGTCTATCTTGTCAAACGTGGCAGACTCACAAACAGACAAAATACTTTCAGGTAAGTATTTATAATACTAAGGATAAACACCTACGAATCTACCCACTATAATAAAGCTATACTGTATGGAACTAACAAAGAAGGCAGGAAAGAAATTATCCAATTGACCTGCATGTCAACCAAGCCACCGAGCGACATATTATTGTACCGAACACCCAGTTTAAACTGATCCGTCAAAATGGCGCTACTTGCTATGGCAAACTGTCAGTGATCTGTCAAATGCGGTACATTTAAAATTAGTTCCATTTTTCGCCGCAGTGCTTGGTATATTGGTCATTTAGTGTTCTGTGTATGGCTTCATACAGTTATTATGTCTCAAGCCATGAATGACTTGGTTGCAAATGTAATTGATTGTGTGTCTCGTTCATTATATAGATCTGACGGTTATTTGATAAAATAAATATCTAGCACACTTAACCTTCCGTGCACCACGTGGGGTTTAATAAACCCCAGCGAGACAAAAATCGTTGATCTCAAAAAAGTACTATTTTTGTTACAATGCCTATAGATATTAAAAATGTTTATTTTACTTAACAAATTTATTTTATTTCTATCCCCTAATAGTCCAAAAACAATATAAATATGTATAAAATAAACTTAAAAAATATATTCTCTATATATAAATAGAATGATGTTGGGGTATAGAAAACCCCACATAGTGCAGGACGTAACTTTTGCCCACGTGGTATACGGAAGGTAAAGAGTGCGTGATGACGGTGATTGGTTGATCTTCAATTAAAAAAAGAAAGAGCAAACGTTTAAAAGGCTGTTTAAGTTTTGTACGGATTTGGCCGATTTACGTCATTTTACAGAATTGGCTTTATACTTGAAATTCTGTTTTTCTATACATTTTACAACATGAAAGATCATTTAAAAAATAAAGACATAATATAATTCTAATAAGAATTGGCAGTAAATAATCTTTTAAAACAACTTGAATCTCTCATTATAATATTCGATAAACATCAAAAGTAGCTCTTGCATTAGATACCTATGTAATAATTGAAACGATGGATAATTCATTGTTATTTAAAACGTATGGAAAAAGACTATTTAAGCTGTAAAACTTAGTGTGTAAAACCAAGTAAATACCTAAACAAAATCGGCAAAATTTTGCAAACGACCTCTTGAGAAAAAACTTCGATGATTAAATAATAATAATATCTTAAGACAACCAACACTCCGTTATCTGATCCCAAACTAGGCAGAGCCTGTACTATGGCAACCAGACAACTGATAAACATATACTTATATATTTCTAAATACATACTTATTATAGATAAATTACACCCAGACACATAACAAATGATCGTGCTCATCACACAAACATTTGTCCAGGGTGGGAATCGAACCCACAACCTCAGTCTTAGCAGTCAGGGTCACTAACCACTAGACTAACAGGCCAGTCAAAAATTGTTATGATGTAGATAGAGACACGTTAAGATACTTTAGAAATGGCGAATGGGTAATATCAGTAAACCACTTATTTCCCATTTGTTCCGTGTTAACAGAACCAGACGTAAAGAATAGCACCGTCCCATTTCTTCCCGTGGGTGAGTGTCGTAAGAGGCGACTAAGGGACTTATTAGAGAATGGACAGCAGGGTTCTCTATGCTGTCTACCACCATACTGCGATCGCCAACCACTCTGCCAAGCGTAGCGACTGCGGTAAACAAACTTCATAATCAGCCTATATTGTTCCCACTGCTGGGACACAGGCCTCCTTCTCCCTCTCGATGAGAGGGAGAGGGCCGTAATCCACCACGTGGGCCACGTGGTTCTTAGTTAGTGCTGGTTGGTAGATGTCACATGTCTTCGAATTTTTGTTCTAGGACATGCCGGTTTCCTCACGATGTTTTCCTCTGACTATGGTAAATTCCCCCCAAATTAGGGGAGGTCTGGGACACAGATCTCCCCTCATTTGGGGGGGGACACACTGCTGGATAGCAGTGGACGTTTTTCGCCTGAAATGATGATGATTATTCCACATAAATAACATCACGCCTATTTTCTTCGAAGGGTTGGACAAAGGTAAGTTAGTAAGTTATCCCACATTTTGCCAGGTACCTACACAATTAAGTGAGAGGCTACGAACCTCTTGCCATCAACGGCTATTGAGAAATTCTACTTCGATGTAGGAATTTAACCCAGGACCCAACCAGGACCTAAAACTCAGAAGTAAAGCTTGCGACTACACAAGGTAGTCAGTTTTTCCTAAGTATTACTGAAATAACAACTGTTTTGAAACAAACGCAATAAAATTAGTAATAACGAAGTTACCTACGTAAAATGTAATTGGATTTTTAGGGTTCCGTTGCCAAATGGCAAAAAACGGAACCCTTATAGATTCGCCATGTCTGTCTGTCTGTCTGTCTGTCTGTCCGAGTATGTCACAGCCACTTTTCTCCGAAACTATAAGAGCTGTGCTATTGAAACTTGGTAAGTGGATGTATTCAGTGAACCGCATTAAGATTTTCACACAAAAATAGAAAAAAAGCAATAATATTTGGGGTTCCCCATACATAGAATTGAAACTCAAAAATTTTTTTTTCATCAAACCCATACGTGTGGGGTATCTATAGATAGGTCTTCAAAAATGATATTGAGGTTCCTAATATCATTTTTTTTTAAACAATAATATTTGGGGTTCCCCATACATAGAACTGAAACACAAAAAAAAATTTTAATCAAACCCTTACGTGTGGAGTATCTATGGATAGGTCTTTAAAAATGAAATTGAGGTTTCTAATATCATTTTTTTCTAAACTGAATAGTTTGCGCGAGAGACACTTCCAAAGTGGTAAAATGTGTCCCCCCCCCCCGTAACTTCTAAAATAAGGGAATGATAAAACTAAAAAAAATATATGATGTACATTACCATGAAAACTACCAACGAAAATTGGTTTGAACGAGATCTAGTAAGTAGTTTTTTTTTAATACGTCATAAATCGTAAACCACAATTTACCTTTCATTCAGTCAACTCAAATATAAAAATTAAAAAAAAAACATTTAATTTCATAAACGATGATGACGAATGATGATGATGATGACCTGCAGGTTTGTACGGAACCCTCGGTGCGCGAGTCCGACTCGCACTTGGCCGGTTTTTTCTATTGCTCACAGGAAAGAAGAGACCATCGTTCAACGAATAAATGACGTATTAGGTTTCTTAGTTAGTACCTAAACTATCTACCTACTACGTAACCTAATATAAGTACCTATCAAGGTAAATGGACGTCATCCGGCCTGGAGTCAACATGCTGGAGTGTGGTTACGTGTCGACTCACGTGTCTCATGTGGGATGCCCCCAGACAGACTGTCACTGATCTATATGTTACCGACCAAACCCAATTTTAGGATGAACTATTTTGGCCTAGGACAAACCAGTTCTCCCTTCTCATTAACATAATGATTCTACATATTTATGTGTAATCATTTACAACGGTTAATGTTTGATAACGTTGAGAAGGTGGTAACGTGATCGCTCACAATGGGCCTTATTAAAAGGCTGGAAGTCACCCAAAGGGCGATGGAGAGGGCTATGCATGGAGTTTACTTACGCGATAGAATCAGAAATGAAGAGATCCGTAGGAGAACCAAGGTAACCGACATAGCCCGAAGAATTACTAAACTGAAGTGGCAGTGGGCAGGGCACATTGCTCGCAGAACAGATGGCTGATTGGGCCGAAAGGTTCTAGAGTGGCGACCGCGTACCGGGAGACGTAGAGTTGGAAGGCCTCCAACAAGGTGGACCGATGACCTTGTGAAGGCCGCAGGAATCCGCTGGATGCGGGAGGCACAGAACCGGTCGAAGTGGCGGAGCTTGGGGGAGGCCTATGTCCAGCAGTGGACGTCTTTCGGCTGAAATTATGATGATGATGATGAACGTAGAGAAGTAAAGGAAAAAGTTTTGGCTATAATTATTATATTTCGTAATAATTATTATACTTTGGAGTTTGTCAAAAAGCGATGGAACGCAGTATTCTGGGTGTAAAAGACAGGACAAAATTCGCAACACCACGCTGCGTTTCAAAACGGGTATAACAGACGTAAGTAAAAAGGCTGCCAGGCTCGAATGGCATTGGGCGGGTCACATTAGTCGTATGCAGGATGACCGCTGGGCTAAGGTCTGCACACAATGGGTGCCTGAAGATGGACGTCGCCACCGCGGTCGGCCCAGATAGCGCTGGCGAGCCGACCTAGATACGTACCGCGACGACTCGAGTTCCTGGAAAAAATTGCGGAAGGCCTTTGCCCAGCAGTGGGACAGTATAGGCTATTTAAAAAAAAATATACTTAGTGACATTATAGCTTAGCTACCCGTGCGGCTGTTATTACTAAGCCACAAGCCCCTCTTAGTTAGCCATGAGCCCTTCTTACTTAAATTACGGAACACAAAATATATCAGTAAACATACAGTTTCACAAATTATGTCAGTAAGTAGGATTTCTTGTGGAAGGTACGCACTTGCGAAGGTGCAGTTCCGTTAATACCCACAGTTGACCTATTCATTATTAATTATCTCTATAGTATAAAGTGTGTAATTTTATTGTCAAACTAAATATTAACTCTGCCATTGGTTGCCGGAACGAACAGCCGAAGCCAATCAAATCACTACTTGAAAATGGAATCGCTTTTGTTTTAAAAGTACCTGATAATAATGCAATTGTACATAGAAAACCACTTAACATAAATTATTGTATCTAACAGGATTTTAACGTCAATTTTAATGTGAAGGATCACTTAAACATGTCTAATAATAGCACAAAAGTAGGTAATACTCACTGCAGTATACCATCCAGTATCACACACGAATGAAAGCACAAAAAATGCGAATATACTAGGAAAAGCTATCACCAGTATTGTAGAATTCATTTCTTTAGGATTTTTCTAACACACATCACATTACAATATCACAAGCTTACAAAAGTTCGAAGTTATATTTTTCAAATTATTCGACAGCGTTTTAAACTTGACCAAGTTGTTACAAGTTTGTAGAGGTTATAATATTTTGTTAAAATTAAATTTTAATACTTTCTGGAAAATTATAGATGAATTTATTGTATGGAAAATTATAGATGAATTATAGATGATTTTATTGACAGGCCTGTTTGTCTAGTGGTTAGTGACCCTGACTGCTATGCCGGAGGTCGTGGGTTCGATTCCCACCCAGGTCAAATGTTTGTGTGATGAGCACGATCATTTGTTCTGTGTCTGGGTGTAATTTATCTATAATATGTATGTATTTAGAAATATATAAGTATGTTTATCAGTTGTCTAGTACCCATAACACAAGCTCTGCTTAGCTTGGGACTAGATGGCGTTGTGTGATAGTTGTGGATTATTATTATTATTATATTATTATTTAAAAACTTTCTCAGCAACGAATTAAACTGAGTGCTAATTGATAGGTGGTAACAATCACGGTTAGCCGTCTATTGTAGTTTATCGGTAGAAGGGGGGTAAATATTAAAACCTTTTGTATACAAAGTGATAGCGATAATCTTATCGCTGTCTATCGGGAAATGGGAGAGGCGTGAAGTGGCTTTGTGACGTCATTCGGGTGATAGGAGGGTACAAGGACGGGATCGGTCCACGAACGAAAGATTTTCCGATGGCATTGGCATCAAATGACCAAACTGTATAAAAGTTGGTGTAATGTGGCCTTAACTTTGGGTTCCCTATATTTATGTACCCGTTTACTTCATTCTAACCAGGGTCATTGAAAATGAAAACTATAGGCGACCACCTGGCGTTGTTCAGGTTGGGGCGCGGGACGCGGGAAGTTACTTCGTTGCAGGAAGAAATGATTACTGAGTAAATTGAGACTACAATAATTAGTGACAAATCTGTCTACAGAATGACAGAGACAAGTAAAAAAAAAACGTTTATTTTCATTCGAATATCGGCTAGAGCCCTAAAATCTTAATAACGACATCCAGCGCCATCTATGCAAAACTGTCTGTACTATTTAGTACGACGATGGAGAACTCTGATAATACAGAGTGAATCATTTGAAGTATTGCTACTCGCCACTAGATGGCGCTAATATTCACATTCCTCCGAATGAACACTTCCATTGCGAAATAGACTTCACCCCCTATGGGCCAGAGTCATTTTAAGAGCAAAAAGGAAAACGATTTTCGACTTATTTAACAGGACGCTTCCTTATGAATAAGTCGAAAAAACTGGGTAGGTAGAGGTGCATAACTACATAGTAAATGTTAAAAAAATGACAACAACATACATAACATTTTGCCAGTAATATCAGACGCTCGCAGGCTAATAGAAGCGAGCATTGTTTTCTCCGGGCTTACCACTCAGTATTTTCCAATTGTGAAATCCTAACAATGGAGCTCAACGGGGTACCTAATACTTTAACTGTATTTGCATCTACAAATACATAGGTATGCTTTGCAAACATTTTACAATTTTTGGCTGTGGATTATATTATTTGTACTTTAGCTTCCAGCCGCGACATCGCCCGCGTAGTATGTCGATAAAAAGTAACTTTACATCAGAAATACGAAATTCCCCGTTCTAAAGTTCCGGAGATTACCCCCTACAATAAATTTTACCTCTTTATAATATTAGATAATGCAATACCCAACAAAGTATGCTTACAAAATAGGTTTGATTTCGCCAAAAACTCATCCAATTAATAGCAAATATGTAGGTAGTAAGTACTGCATTACCGCTGAAAGATTTTTCTTGTTGTATTTGTGTAAAGAGGCATTAGTACCTGCTTCCTACTTAGATAGATTTTAAAGACGATTATTTCTACTTCTAAAACATAAACTAAAAAATCCCCCGGGTAATGATGGCCAATATGAAATTTGGGGAACTTTATCAGACTTGCATTTTTCATGACGTCTTCAATAGGTACCTATTGAGGTTAACTTAATTAATCAATTAGATATCGATGACACTTCTAAAGGCGTGCCTGCAAGACGAAACAATACATCCAAATGTTATGTGTGTGTAGTGTATGTCCGTACAATGTAATGAGAACAATTGCTACATGTTTTGTCTCCGAATCAACAATTTTTTTAAGGGTGAGAAATCCTCAATGACGTCTCCCACTCTGGGTAGGTATAGCGGGAGGGCGTGTCAGACTTTTACGGACTAAAACCCACCCGTGTTTCTTCAGTTACCTATGCCAGGGCCACGGTAACTCTTTCGAACAATTCCGTGACCCTGGTAGGAACACTCTGCATCACTCTAAGGATGACTGGTAGAAAATGCGTCGGGCATTAAGGACGCTATAACATTTTTCTACAAATATCGGTGGTTTTCCAGTACCAATTACATCAAGAGGAACCACAACTGCGAAGTCAATTATGGTCTTTAATTAAAGATAATTTATTCATCTCCATGGTATCATAAAAATTATATAGTCCCATACAATATTTTCACAAAAAATACGTTTTCCTCACCGCAATAATCGAAGAAAATGAAAAATAATGGGGTCTGGAAAGGTACCTGTATAGTGAGATCAACTGCATATTTTAACTTTAAAATGACAACAAATTGTGGCTAGTATAATCTTCTACGTTTTGCCTAAATATTTTGTAATTAAATACATAACTTTTTTATTTATGAGAAAAATAAAGAACGTTCTCAACTTTCTTCATACATTTTAAACTCGCGGCTTCTCATTCCGCGCTCAGACGCGCCCTAGGAAGTACGGGCGTATCGCTTTTTTGTACAAAATAAATACGATCAAAATAATAATAAAGTGAGTGCCGTGCTGTATACTGTGGTTGAAAAATGTTGATACTTTTCGGACCAAAACTATGAGTACCAAACTTATTATCAGAACTTGATTTAGAAATAAATAACTCAAATTCTATTGGGATTATTGAGGTAGGGTAATTATGACTATGTATTCATTTTCAAGAATTCAAAATGGCGGATAATTATTCAATAAAAAGTTATATTTTCAACGTGGTAATTAAATTATGCAAGTGTCGTCCATTATTGGAACGAAATTCTTTAATGTAGCTTGCGGTAGGGGTAAACAAGGGTGCTGAATCTGATTCAAAATCAAAAATGGTGGTTACGAAAATTTTCAAAATTTTCATCATGGGTGTCGTTTTCAAGATTTTCGAAGGTGCTGAAGCCGAAAACTCCATACAAATTACATTTGGAGCCAAAAAAAGGCGACCCCACAAGTTTTTCATTCAAAACGACGAATATTTTAATTTTTTAAATAAAAAGTGGGCATAGCTATCAAATTTGGATAATTTTAGGATAGTTATTACGAATGATTCATCCAAATTTGATCCAAATACGGCGAGTATTGTTTTTTTATAAAAAGATCTTTATCCATATTGGGGGTAGGGATTATAAAATCTTCGATTTTTAATTTAAAATGGCGGATGTACTGTTATGATGAAATGTCGACATGGGTATCAATTTTGGGGGTTTTGCTAGTATGTAGTCACAATATTTAACGTAACTTTAATTATTTACATAAATAAAAAATTCTGAATACGCGCTGCAATCTCAAAGGTGAGGGTCGCGCGTCACACAATTTTTGCTTAGTTTTCTTTAAGGAATATCCTGTATATTTTCAACGATTACAACGATATTCTACGATCACCATCAGTTATATTTGTTTATTATCCAAAAATATTGTTAAAGTGTTTTATTGTTACACCTCGTTTTTTTTTTAATTGTCAAATTATACGTTACCCCAAAAATATTGATGGTCATGGTAGTAAAAGTTATTTACTGTAACTAAATTCAGATAGTAAAGTTACTTTTTCTACAAATTTTACTCAACAGTGCTAGTAAAATAAAATAAATAATACCTTCGAGTATCAAGATTAGTTAACTAATGTTTAAAATCGAGCAGACAATGGTTTCAATGTGTGCGTGCGCGTAATGTTGTTGTGTGGCGATTCAGATACCTAAACTTGAGCGATTCAAAAATGTTATAGCGTCCTTAAGTACATATTAAGCATTATATAAGTTTTAACAGGTAAGCAACAACACTACAACTCTTTCCGCCGGCGGAAATAATTAGGTAAGGTAGGTATAGGAGACCAGCTCATTCAAAAAAGTTCAAATAAAATAAAGAGTTTGAAATCAAAATTGGCCATCCTTAAATGATTTCATTTCTGCAAGGAGTTTTGTTCAAACACTTTTAAACATCAATCATATTTTTAAAACTAGATCAGATCGGCGTTTCCTATCTAACTACTCTGAGAAGAAAGACCGAAACAAAATCAGAGGTCACAGATGAAGACCATGTGGATTGGTGTCTGATGTCTTTTGAGGAAAGAATCACACAGATTGAGTGGACCTTTCCAGTCAGCGCACGCATTTATCGATTACTTGATAGACGTCACTCCAGAGAAACTATTTATTCAGACACATACGTGAAACTACATAACCTGCAGTGGGTGTTTTCTATACTAATGCTTATGATGATAAAAATAAAGGTTATTTTAATACTCACGTAAATAACATTCTAACATAAAGGCGACAATACCGAGCACTACTATACACAAAATAATCAAAAGAATATCGAACATTCTTCTTTTAAAATAAGAGAATAATTTATAAAAATTAGAGATTAATGCAAATAAATTAAGATTAATTTATAAAAATTGGAGATTAATTTTGAAAAATTGAGATTAATTAAAAAAATATAATTAAATTTTAAAATAATCGTAATTTAATTTAATGAGATTACAAATACTGTTAACACGGCACAATCACATTGGTCGAATGTAGACGTTACAATAATTATATATTTTGTAAACCATCGATTGATAAGATTACTTTTGAGACCTAGTTTACATTATCTATAATCTCATATTCAATTTGTTTTGTTTATTTATAATCTGGGTGCGTGGCCCGATGCACTACAGACATTAACAGATAAAAGTACACTTTAATAATATCATTTATATTCGTACCTATATTATTGATTTTCATCATGCTAATGAGATATTATTTATCCGGTTTGTAGACACGGACACGATGAAAATGGAACTAAATTAAATTCTTTAATTAAAGGTCACCACTATTATTTAAATCGATAAGGATGATCATCACCTTTTTCCATCTATGTTGGTCTTAGCTTCTAGTCTAACCGGATGCAACTGAATCCCAGTAATTTACATGACCTCCGCAACCCAGTTGGTAAGACTGGTTGCCAGACTTTCGGGCTTTTGACGACCCATAACGACTGTCAAAAATTTATGAATGAAAGCCAGGACCAACGGCTTAACGTGATTTTCATGGCACAGAGATGTAAAGGAAAGTCAACCATCCACGGACGTTCCGCACCTCAAAAGGAAAAAGCGGAACCCTTATAGGATCACTTTGTTGTCCGTCCGTCCGTCCGTCCGTCCGTCCGTCCGTCCGTCCGTCCGTCTGTCAAGACTCTTTTTCTCAGGAACGCGAGGAGGTATCAAGCTGAAATTTATAACAAATACTTAAATCTACTGTCCCTTGGAGCTGTGAAAAAATTAAACTTCTAAGCTAACGCAATCAAAAGATATAGCCGTTTATACCGCAAATTTCCTCAAATTTTCGAAACTCGCAAGGGAATCAAAACCTAAAGGGTACTTCCAGTCGACCTAGAATTTTGAAATTTGGTACGAAACAACGTCTTGTAGCATAGATAAAGGAAAAATTGCGAAAACCGTAATTTTTTCGTTACATCATATAATAAACAGAACAAAACACAGACAGAAATAAAACCAAGCTAAGAAACAGAACACTACGACTCGATTGTCGTGATGGGTGAACTTTTAGTTATATACCTACAGGTTTGTACGGAACCCTCGGTGTGCGAGTCCGACTCGCACTTGGCCGGTTTTTTTTTGAACTGTTGATTCCTATGAAATCTATCGTCATGCTAAAATATTGACATAAAAACCAGTCTAAAGCGAGTCGGACTTTGCGCAAAGAGGGTTACGTACTATCATATATAAATATTTTAAAGTATTATATTATTACACTAGCTTTTTCCAGCGGCTTCGCCCGCATTTCTATATACCGGTTGACATTTTTTACCGTCTCGAACTTCATGTGGTGTGTTGTGTAACTAGAATAGAAGGCAGGAAGGCCTTCAGATTCATCGTAGGTGACTAAAGGAGCGCGGGACGCGGGTGGACAGGGATGCGTGTGCGGCTCGTGCGCCTACGAAAGATCAATGAGGCCGCCTATCGGCCGGCTTCAAAGGGTAGGACCGCGCTCCGAAATCAATGATACATGCCGCGCATTGAGTAGGGTGCGTATGATTTGAGTTTCGATGGATTTTAATTTTTTTTTTTTGTTTTTTTTTCCAAATTTCTGTTTTTGTTGTTCTAGTATGAAAATGTTACTTTAAATGTGTAGTATTTATTACTAGATCAATTTAATTACATGTTATTCAAAAATAAAAAAAATAAAAATTTCTATGCCAAAAGCTTCTATTCCGTTCACCTATTACCCCCATTTTTTTTCAAGACGCTAAAAAAAGTCACCCAGTATATAAAATTCAAAGTCCTGACTGACTGACTGATATATCAACGCACAGCCTAAACCGCTGGTCATAGAGACGTGAAATTTGGAGGGTGTGTTCTTTGTGATGAGTAGATAGTGGATACCTAAGAAAAGGTTTTTTGAAATTCCATCCCTTAGAGTGTGAAATGATCGAGGGTTGATGATTTCTGTGAAACTTTTATTCTCTGGGTCGATTAACACGCGGACGAAGTCGCGGGCAGAAGCTAGTTATACATATAAACCTTCCTCTTGAATCACTCTATCTATGAAAAAAAAATGCTTCAAAATCCGTTGCGTTGCGTAGTTTTAAAGATCTAAGCATACCTACATAGGGACAGACAGCGGGAAGCGACTTTGTTTTATACTATTTAGTGATACAGTGTTGCAGTTTTAGGTCAGCGCTATCTCTTGACTGTTAGTGAAACTAATGTATTATCGTTGATGATTTTTGAAAAAATGTGCTATGTAGAGACATCGTTTTATTTTGTGTGTAACGGAAGGGGGGTATCGACCCTGAAGGAGGTGAATGTGCTCATGAAACTCAACAACTTTCCCCAAAGAACATAGGGCGAAATATGAAAAAAAAATTTGGCCCTCCCATAGTAAATCAATCAGCTGGTAGTCAGTTTTGTAAGGGAGGGCCAAATTTTTTTTTTTCATATTTCGACCTATGTTCTTTGGGGAAAGTTGTTGAGTTTCATGAGCACATTCACCTCCTTCAGGGTTGATACCCCTCTTCCGTTACACGCTGTATACATTACTATGACACAGAATAATTTAAGATTTTTCTGTATGCATACTTCGGAGATAAAGCCATCTCTCAGCTACAAGGTTTGCATAGAGAAAGGATTTTTATTTAATTTTTAGTCAATAGTTGAAAAATATGTGGCGTAAAAGAAAGAAAAGTGTTTGACTGTGCAAATACCGCTCTTTCATATGATACCCCACATGCCATATAAGCTCCGCTTCGAATTTTTAAGACTCCATTTCAGACCCCGTTGCAAAAAAAGTAATTTTACTTTTATTTCTTACTTAGTTGAATACACGTTACCTGAAACTATTCCAGTTTTCACGTTGATAGCATTAGTAGTTCTTGAGGTATCGAGTTGTGACAGACATACTGAGTCACATCACAAGTGTTCCTTTTTCCCGCCAGGTTCGCGAGATTTTTTCGATAGAAATACCATGCCCCTGGCATATACGCAAATGAAGGAACACGGGGGGGTTTTAATCAGTAATAGTCTGACACCCGCTTCGCCCAGAAAGGGCATCATTTGATGTTTTCCCACCCACAAAAAAAGGGTTCCTTTTTACCATTACGGTACGGAATCCTAAAAGTATTCAGAGAGCCACATTTACAATATCAAATGAGTGGGTGGAGAACAACCTTGTAAACCGACACTCAATCAAAATAATGACGAATGAATATTACGAAACTTAATGAAGTACTTGTGTTTCCGTTCTGTTGTAATCGGCAGTTAAATGTTAATGGTTTGATTTGATTGCTGGCATTTGATACCGCAAGGTAGCTCTGGTCACGTATGCAGACTACATTTTATTATACTAGAATCTATTAATACACTAGGTCTGTCCCTCGAACGTCAATAAACATGACTCATTCAAATAACATAATTACCATAACAAGATTTCACACACTGTGCACTGAGAGGACGTGACTTGTAGGTCGTAAGTTTGAACCCAGTCAGACGCTCTTCTAAGTGTCAATTATTTCATCACCACTGCTCTCAAAACGCAAAGAGCAGCAACGAAAAATGTACGAAAACTGGCAGGCAATTCGATGCGACGGGAAGGGTCATGAGAGCAAAAATAAGTAATATAGCACATGGTGTAGGTACTCTCACGTCGTCACATAGTCGTGATGTCTCGTCTTATTGGACACTATGCACAGCACACATGTTAGTGTTGTGTACATATTTGGAAAACAATGGACGGAGTTAGTACTAATATGGATGGAAAGTGTAAACAAAGTATACTGTGCGTGCAAACAAGTCGTAGGAAATAATAATTTTAGATGTTTGCTGTTTGTGCGAACGAAACATTTGTTTTAATTAATAGTTATCATCAACACGAAACAAGATGTGGTGACAAAAATTGAAAAAAGTATGCTTAGATGGTTTGATGGTCATGTTGAGAGGATGAATGAAGGACGGCTCACAAAAGGTATTTACAAGGCAGATGTGAGTGGAAACACCAGGAGGGGACGCCCTAGGAGGACATATAGTGACCTTACTCGCAACCGGCGTGTGTGTATGACCAATTGTATGAACCTGAACGAGGCAAAAGGACTGTGTAGAGATCGTAGCAGGTGGTGTTCCGTGGTTTCTGCCTACCCCCATGAGAAAAGGCGTGATTGTATGTATGTATCAACACGAAACAGAACACTTGTACAATGGAAGTTATATCAATTATATTTATTTCTGGAATAAGGTTCAATTTTACACGTCAACATTTAATTATAACTAAATCTTAACGCACATTACAAATGTTGCACTAAATTCTGTGCACGACTAACAATCAAAAGAGTTTGTAAACTTGCTACCTCACGCGGTGAACAAGCGTGTTGATCTACCCTGCAGTGCGACATTACATTCACTTACAATATTATTACGAATTCATTTATCAATATTTACTCTCGAAAGCTACGTAAGATAATTAATTAATTACTGGTAAACAGTGAACTACAGTTTATGATAAAGTACTCTTTACTTTAGGTTTACCATTATTTGCTACATATTCTAGTTGCCAAAGCCAACAAAGCTTAGGGTATTCCCTGGACTTGTAATTATTTGAAAGACATTTTAGAGTATTCTAGAGTTTCGTGAAGATTTGGGTAAAACTTTATTTGTAATGTGATATAATGGTCAGAGGATAGAGGATAAGCCGAGCATCATCATCATCATAAGAAGATAAAGCACTCATTTACATTTTATTTTGTAAGTGATCGTTTTGTTTATGAAAATGGGTATAGCGTTGTCCAAGTACATATTTTGGAAAAACCCATGTTTGTACTCATCTCATGACTCACATGAGCTGGCGAATACGCCAAGTAAAGGTCTCCTGCCTTATTGAACACTTGTTGACTACACTGACATTTTTGTAAATTCTCTTGCTACGCACGTTCCTTTTCAAATGTAAATGAACTATTAGAAATAACTTACCGTTTCGGTACTTCGTCAGATAATAAAGCAGTAACAGCGTCAACAAGTACGCCAAGTAGCAGAAAATAGGCGCCATCAATACACAAATCAGCCCGGCCATATTGTGTAACATTTTAAGCAATTAGAAACCACAAAACAAAATATTAAATCAATCACAGAGAAGACTAGAAGTCAACGGATGGCACACTGTAAGGATTTACGCGTACCTTTGTTTGAAAAATGAAAAACTAAAATTCAAAATGGCGGAGATATGTTGTTGACAGTTATTCGCACAAAAGGAGTACTTTTTCGACGTTTTTCTACTCTTTGAAGTGAAAAATTGTATTTAGTAACGATTTTTAATAATTTACCAATATTTATTAAACGTAGCGTTAATTACGGATTTTTTTTTAAAGAATTTTCGTTTTATGAAACTTAGTTAGCGACCTCGGGATACGCGAATGTCTGAAACACTGAAGATGTGCGTATCTTTGTTTGCTTTAGCGAAAGTACACAAAATATTAAAAGTGTTATGTTACACAAGATAGTCGCTGAAGGTTAATGTCTTGTAATCTCTTATCATTTCCATGTTCATCAAGTTTAAGGTTATTTTTCATAGCTCATCATTAACGAAATTCAAATGCTTCCTGAAATAATGGAAATCTTTCACGAAGGATTTGAAGTGACGGGTGTTTATTGTGACATATACACACAATAGTCGTTTCTAGACTGGAGTTTCAGGACAACCATTTGAAATTTAAGTCCAGACAAAATGTCTGATATTTGCAAAAAAGTTGAGGTTTATGTTCCGCGATATTTCATCAATTGATGGGTCTGGACTGCCTAACTGACCTCCATAAGGTCAGTTAGGCAGTCGATGTAAAATACTGGTACCCAATTGCATCCGGTTAGTCGGGAAGCCAACCCTATTATAGTTGGGAACAGGCTAGGCAGATGATTGCCGTTGTCCCGACAAATGTTTTCAAGATGCTATTTAAAAAATATCTAAATAATACTGTATTGTGAAATTAAAATATTATCATTTTGTAACTCGAAAACGTGAAACCGTATGAGTATATAAAATTAATTCGCCGTAAAGTACTTGTTGACAGGCCTACACTGTTCTCCTATTAACAGTGTTGTTTTATAAGATCTCATGTTCATGTGATATAAAATATTTTGACTAAGTATAGTAAATTTATTGGTCTGTCGAGCAGAACTACTCTGTTTTTAACCTCAAAAGCCAAAACTTTTGCCTTTACCTCTAAATGTTATCAAAACCTAAAGTGACGACACTATGAAGGAAGTTATATAAAGGTATGTAACTATTCTAGTACATAATAATGTTATCTTTATACATAGATGTGTCGTGGAGGCTGCGTTTTATAACAATGTGGGCTATAACAGTAATAAATCTTCCGTAGTGGAAGCCTTGCCTGGCTTGTAGGAAGTCAAAGATTTCAGCTGATTTCTAACAGGAACATAAAATCTTATTGCAGGCAGGCCATTGTGGCGGGAATTCGGTCGAGAGCATTATTTTTATTAATTACAAAGTTCAATATCCAACAGTTGATAGTCCAAAACAACGAGATGGACTTTGTCCTTGCTTCTAATTTTACCTTCACAGTCCAGTTGCCATGCCATCATATGCTATAAAAATATGAGTAGATGCTAATCACTAGACCATAAAAAAACCTATGAATGCTACTCCGAAGCTCATAAAAACGTAATTGATGATATGATTGGTGCATCTATCTATTAATCTACAACACTAATGGATTGAGTTAATAGACTGTCGGACTACTAATGTTGTAGTTTAGTCTTTAAGACCTTGTTTATTTTGCAAGGTCTGAGCTGCATTAGACTAAATAATTTTTATAAAATCAATGTTATTTATTCAAATTAGACTGAGAATCAGCACTTTTGACCATTCATTTATTTAAGACAGTCCCCCAAAACGCTTGTCCTTCACCTGCTTAACTGAGAAATGGCGCACAAACTCCCCAGCAGCTGCTCAGTTAGAAGAACTTGATTATATGCAATAGTATGCAGCTCTTTTAGTAACGGCTCATTTTAATCGCAGCAAATAAAACGCTAGTTTTCTCGTTAAGCTTTCTATAAGGTAACCGACATTAAAAATGTATGATGTAAAAAAAATTGAGAGAAAATTTGCAGGAGAAACTCGTAATAAGCGAACAATTAGTTACAGCCTAGGTAAGAAGATGCTTGATTATTGTAACTTATTCGTTTTACTGTAACTGATGTTAATAAAAGAGACTAGCCTCTCTCATTGCACAGTCGGGTGGCAAAAGGATCAATACTGATAGATAAGTAATACAAACACAATTCACTTCCCATGGAGATAGCGAAGAATGTGAACAGAAATAAAAGCATTTCATCATTTCGTACTACTTGTCGTCTGTAGATAAAATCAAAATCTCTCATTTTCTGGACATTGCTTTACGTTGTACAGTTTCCTGCACCCTAATTGCGTACTACACTAACAATCACAATTTGAACCATTTTGGAAGGTTCATGATGTTCGACAAAGTTTATAACGCATTTTTAAATTCCTACTTTTAGTGTGTCACCTATGCAATTACACCTCTGGTCCTTTACTCCAAATCTCTTGAATGTTAAATTTTCTCGTGAAACTATTTCAGCTATATTACGGAATAATGTATAAAATATATAAAAATGAATCCCTATTTCCCTTGGTCACGCCATCACGCGTGAACGGCTGGACCGATTTCACTTTTTTTGTTGTGTTTGTAATTGTCAGGAGAAGGTTCTTATGAAAGAAAAAAATTAAAAAATGGCGCGGAAAATTAGAAAATTTAAGAACACTTATTTAAGTATACTTAACAACCATATAATAGGACAATGTAAACTTTTTTAAAGTAACATTATGACATTTGACATAGATTGACAAAATGCGTGCTCAAATATCATCAAAGAGACAGGACAACGTCTGTCGGGTCAGCTAGTGTAAAATAT
Organism: Aporophyla nigra; assembly: GCA_947507805.1. Lineage (NCBI taxonomy): Eukaryota > Metazoa > Arthropoda > Insecta > Lepidoptera > Noctuidae > Aporophyla > Aporophyla nigra. Next base: position 19,710,959 of record OX382315.1, read on the forward strand.
ATATAACATTTGTTCGACATTTTTATAACACTATCTATTATAAGTCTCGAACCGAATATGATCCTAGTTGTTACTGAGGGTATATATAATACATAAAGACATAGAATTTGTAACAATAAAGTTCCAACAGACTAAAAAACTGTAATTTCTCAACTCTTGGCACAACTACCATATGTAGTAATACCATTTGCATATGGCGACAGAGGAGTTTATGGTGTTGATAAGATATCCCGTATCTATTCAGGACAGCAGACTATCAAACGCTATTGTGTAAAAACGAACAAATTATGAAATACAGAAATGGCTGTAAATAATATTATTATGCACCTAAATCCTAATATCTTTGTGTGTAAAAAAATGGAAAAGAAAAGCACTAGCAAAAGCATGATACAATTCATTTGCGATTGTTGGTCCTTTCGTCCACATATTGAGGATAAAAACCTTCAAGGGTCAAATTGTATGTGGCAGTCATGTAAAATTACCAAGTTACTCGGCTTTGGAGGTCAGGTAAGCAGTTGTTTCATGTAAAATACTATTATTCAGCTGAATCCTGTTTGATTGGGATCCGATCCAAATGTAGTTGGAAATGGTTTAGGCAGATGATGATGGTGAGAGCAGTGGTGGTCCAGAGGTAACAACTGCGACTTACGAGTTGTAGGTTCTAACCTAGACCCGCCTTACTGTCTGTAAATGATTGCATCACCACTGCTCTGACATGTACCAACCCGCACTGGGCCCACGTGGCGAATTATGGCCCACTACGTATCACCGAGGGGGAGGAGGTCTGTGTCCTAGCAGTTGGAATAGTATAGGCTGCTTATGAGATAATAATTATTACTACATAACAGTAATAGTGCATATTGAATTGAATGGTCAAAGTGCAAAATAGACAAATATACTTACATCTCCAAGTTATTTTTGTAGCAGGTATACACCAAACATATCAGGATAATTAACGATATCGCTAACGGTAACGCAACCAGTTTGAACCAGATACTCCTAACCACGTTCGTTTGAGCTAGAGTATCGATGTCCGTTGAATTCGATTCCATTTTTAAAACAAAAAAGAAACTTCAGAAACACTTCGAACTATGTAAACTTGGCAATTTTTGTTGCTCCGTTCTAAAATTTAAATTTGAAATTCAATCAATAAACTAGCACTAAAATGTTTATATATTGTACTATGTATTCTATTTAAAAAATACATATACTCCGTTATTTAGTGATTTTAGGTTACGTATATGTTTAACAAGCAAGGTAAGGTTATTACGGTTCCCACCACTTTGCAAAACAAACGGTTTTATCAAGTCATTATCGGCTATTATCTGCGAAAGTCTGATTTGAACTAACTTTCGTTGACGGGTTCACTTGCTTTCCGGTGACATTGTGTTAGGTTTTTAAGAATTTCAGTATTTAATTTGATTTAAAAGTTGTTTTTGTGGTAATATTTGAACTCGTACTTGACCGGAAGTAATAGAAAATAACGTTTAAAATATTATGGCTTTTAAGAATGGCAGTATTTAATTTGATTTAAAAGTTGTTTTTCGGGCAACATTTGAACACGTGCTTCACCGGAAGTAATATTAAAAAAGAAACGTTTAAAATATTATGGATGGGGACATCATTGGGGGGATTGGGGACTGGCAGTCTGATTCCAACTCTGGTCTAGTTTGGACATAACCCTCTAGTACTTCTTAAGTGTGCTGAACGAAGTTATTGTACTGTGGATAGTGAATAAGTAATAATTATTGAGAAATAAACGAGTTAGTCCTTTTTAAAGTGAGTGTTATTGTTCCATCTGTAATGTTCCCGTAATGTGCAGTGTGAGTATATTTGCCTACTTGTAGTTTATTCGATCCAGTTCTTTAGTATTAAAGTTATTCTAACAATTCAGAAGTGACATAAACCCACGTGCTTGTCTGGTTTGAATTTTATTTTAAGGGCTGAAATTCAATAGTTATCTCTGCTAATACAATCCTGCATAGCCCTTATATGTACCTTGGGTAGGGTGATAATATTCTTATTTTTTGGCCTACAACGCATAGTCCGTTCTTTAAATATTTGGTCGTTATAGCTTTGATTCATTGTTTTCTCGAGTTCGTGCTTTTATTTTTGAATAAATACATAGGTGCCCTTGTGTGTGAGTTCCAGAAAAATGCCACGTGATGGTAGCTCATTGCAGTGTCGACTATCAACACCTGGATGACGCCGATCGAGCCTGAACAGAGCCTGGTCCCGGCATAGTCGCACTCGGCAGGAGACCTGCGATGACCGCAGCCGAAGCCGGATGCGGAGTGCAAGCTGGAACGAGAGAGAGCTCGCAATCGTGTGCTCGAGGAAGAAGTGCACATGTGGCGTAGCCTGTCGCAACGTGCCGCTCCCGGAAAGCTGAGCACGAGTGGTGATCAGCGGCCGTGTGCAGCGATCTACGGGCTGGCAATCCAACGGTGCATAGCAGGCATCATGATCAAAACAATATTGGAAGCCATGGCCAACATGTATCCGGAGGAAGCCAAAGGTGGTAAGAAGGATCTTCGGAATGTCGTTTAACTGATCTGTTCACGTTCACTCAACGCGATTTGGGCACACTTTTCTCTGCGTTAGGTGATGTAAATATCGTAAGATGATTTTCTGAATGCCATTCTACACATCAGCTCTTTTAAAACGATAGAACCCCGTTTTTTTCGACTTATTCATAGTAATATAGCAATGTGGTTGCAATCACTCGAATGAAACCCTATGATCGTGTGAATGCAACCAAGCAATGCTCATAAAACATTTTATTTATCTTAAAACCAAATCGCTTTGCTGTTTTGTTTGTGGAAAGAAATGAAAATAAATAAAGTATTATGCCATACAATTTCACAGCCATAATGACAATTTGAGACTTATTGAAGTTAGCTTATAAGTCTTACTCTCAATTAATATTATCGTCTATGATTCTTACATTTTAGTAAATATTTTTAAAGGCCACAAGATTTCTTAATAAATAGCGAATCACAAATAATATTAGTATAATAGTTAAAATTTATTCGCCATTAATAGCAACTCACTCATTATCACTAAACATTTACTCTGCTTTTAGCCGCGAAATAGAAATGATGCTTTCATTTACGGCTTCTAGAATCGCCATTGCAGACAGTTCAGGGGTCCTTAGCGCAAAATGTTAATCATTGTTATTAGAATAAAATACTGTCCTGCATACTCCAGAAGAATGTACAGTGATTTAGGTCTAGAAGTGATCTGTAGGTTCAGACAGGCTTCTATTTTTTTTTCCTCGTTTAATTCTCAGTACCTAGTTACCACTACAATCAATATTCTCTGTGATTTAAGGTAAATAAAACGCAAAGATTTAATGTAATATAATGTAATACTTACCAAGTATAAACAAGTTTTCGAATTCCATAATCAGTAGAAACGTGAATATTTACTACAGAACCCGCGCTATTAATATTTGATCACTCTTCGTTTGTTAAGTGTTTAAATCATGTATACATATTATTTACTTATTGAACTAGATATGCTAATAGAGCCAAAAAGCGTTGAATGAAAAAAAAACTAGTGAGCGGCTTTTGTACGACTTTTTGAAACAATAAGATCTTTCATTGTATTGTCTGCGAGAAGAAGGGGGTCGCGGACAATGCAATGAATGATGATGTGATTCGTGAGAAGGAAGGGTTCACGATCACTGCTTGACCTTGAATGTGCTATTAGTGAGAATGAAGGGTTCACGATAGCACATGATAGGATATATGTGTATTGTCTGCGAGAAGGAAGGGTTCGCAGGCAATGCAATGCAATGAATGATGATGTGATTCGTGAGAAGGAAGGGTTCACGATCACTGCTTGACCTTGATTGTGCTATTAGTGAGAATGAAGGGTTCACGAAAGCACATGATAGGAGATACGAGTATTGTCTGCGAGAAGGATGGGTTCGCAGGCAATGCAATGCAATGAATGATGATGTGATTCGTGAGAAGGAAGGGTTCACGATCACTGCTTGACCTTGATTGTGCTATTAGTGAGAATGAAGGGTTCACGAAAGCACATGATAGGAGATACGAGTATTGTCTGCGAGAAGGATGGGTTCGCAGACAATGCTTAGTCTTTAAGATACGATTTCTTTATTTGTGTAAACATTGTTTACATGCAAGATTTTATTTATATTTATTTATTTACACCAAACATACAACAGATGTTACAAGGTTTAAGTCCAGTCATGTTTAGCCATAAGTATCGGCGTACAAATATTTCCATAATATTAAAAGAGCTAACAACAACAAAAATGAAAAAGAATTACATAAAATGGACAAAGATAAAGTTTATAAATTAGACATTCTTTTTATGTTTTAATGTCAAAATACCACATTCAAATACATTCATTATTAGTGTCAGGAGATTGATAAAATTATTCAGTCCCTAAAAATAAAAAAGGGAAACACTATAATATAATTTTTCCAGAAGAAACATTTTCAATCGACGTTTGAGTGCCTTAGTATTTAGCTCTTCATATTCATTTATTTATTTTTTGTCACAGGTATACACAGATACAGAAGGGACACGGATACAGTTCTTATAATTAGCATGATAGTATCACTGAAACATACTCATGGAGTATACAATATTTGTCTGTTAGTCAATGTTATATAATTCGCTATGTCAAAAATTATTAATAATAATACAGATACTCTCTTAATTGTTGCCGGTTATTATCCATTGCATTGGCTGTTTTAGGCAACCTCATTTTACATTCGTTATTATGTTTAACGTGTAAATTTTTAGTCGACCTCATCTTAAATTGATTCATATAGATGATTGTTACAGTCATGCAATTTACATCTTTTCATACTATTATTTTGTTATTCATATTTAATTATCTACATAGTGTAAACCAAAGTCACTTCCCTCTGTCTGTCCCTATGTATGCTTAGATCTTTAAAACTACGCAAGGGAAAGTAATTCAACAGGAAGGTTCATATGTATAATTTGCGGGCAAAGCCGCTGGCAAAAGCTGGTTAGATATAATTATTACGGTCATTTAATTTACAATAAATGAGTCAAAACAATTTTATTCAGTAATTCGGTAATTCAGAAATTCGCTAATTAAATAATACGTTTATATATGAGAAATTCTTTTAGCTTTAATTTAAACATATTTTTTGATGATTTATTCTTAATACAGTTTGGGAGTTTGTTATAGATTTTAATTCCAATATCAAATACACTCTATTTAAACTATTCTTTTAATTCCAATGTCAAATACACTCGATTTAAACGGTTCTACATTAATTAATGCAAGTCAGTGGTGGTAGAATTTCCCCAAAGCATAATATTGTATCTTAAGTGAGTCACAACTATACCATGGTAAGCAGCAATCAAGGCATCATATCAGGTACATTCACAACTGTAGATAGAGTGCAATGTAAACACAGAACTACAAATTTTTGTGCAGAGGTTCTCGATTTGTAATTTCCAGTTAAGAATTTTGTCCAATTATTTGTTCAAAGAACTTAGTCGTACCTATTTACGATTTCAACAATTTTATTATCTATATTTATGTCCATATTTTCTATAGTCAGTCGTTGGCTAAAATGTATGATTTTATATTTATCTAAATTAATCTTTAAAATTATTATTATTTACCCATTCTATTATTGATGTTGAGGTATTGTGAATGTCAAGTTTATATTGGATCATCTTATTGCTATAACGGTGAAGGAAAACATCGTGAGGAAACCGGCATGTCTTAAAACCATAAATTTAAAGACATGTGACATCTACCAGCTCGCACTGGGCCTGCGTGGTGGATTATGGCCCACTCCCTCTCACTGAGAGGAGGCCTGTGTAACATTATAGGTTGATGGTGATGATGATGATTGCTATAACTAGAAACTGTCACCGTGCTATCATCTGCAAATAGAGTCATAGGGTGTGGAATTGATTTTGGCAATTCATTAATGTATATCGTAAAAAGTAGAGGTCCCAATACACTACCTTGTGGCACACAAAAATTAGTTTAACGTTCTTCTGATAAGTATATCTCTCCATTTTTAGTGGTTATATTAATTCTAGTGATTTTTGTCTTCTGATTTCTATTGTCTAAATAGGGTTTAATTAGATTAAGAACATTACCTCTCATACCATATGCGTCAAGTTTTTTTTAATTAAAATGACATGGTTTACGTAGTCAAATGCTTGAGTCATATCGGTAGAAGATAGCATATACAGGTGTTTTGTCCACTTTCATCAATACAGTATAAAAAGTCGTAGATCGCCATGTTTATATTCATATTTTCGCGAAATCCCTTTTGCTCATTACATAATAACTTTTTTTTTCGATTGAACCATTTAGTTCATTTTGAATGAATTTCTCAAATAGTTTCGAAAAGATTGGAATAAGAGAAATAGGTTTATAGAATTCTGTTAATTTATGTTTGTGATGTTGTATTATTTGTTTGTGATGTTGGATTATTTGTTTATGATGTTGGAAAGTGATTATTTTATGATATGTGATTCGTAAGAAAGAAGGGTTTACGATCACTGATTGACCTAGAATGTGCTATTCGTGAGAAGGAAGGGTTCACAATAGCACATGATATGAGAGACGTGTATTGTCTGCGAGAAGGAAGGGTTCGCAGACAATGCATTTAATGTTAAATATTGGATAATGAAAAGGCTCACAAAATAAGATTTTCTTCAAATTCATGTTATATTTGATTTTTTTGTTCTTTCTGATTTTATTGCGATTTGTTTAATTGTTTTGAGATATTGTAATTTTATTGAGATTATATAAAATGAAGGAGTGGAGTCAGAGTGTCGTACTAGCCGAATGTTAGGTAACAATTCACAGCCATGACGGGTCATCGTGACTGCGTGCATGAGGACATGCACGGGGTCAGGATGGTCGAATGTTAGGTTTTTAAGAATTTCAGTATTTAATTTGATTTAAAAGTTGTTTTTGTGGTAATATTTGAACTCGTACTTGACCGGAAGTAATAGAAAATAACGTTTAAAATATTATGGCTTTTAAGAATGGCAGTATTTAATTTGATTTAAAAGTTGTTTTTCGGGCAACATTTGAACACGTGCTTCACCGGAAGTAATATTAAAAAAGAAACGTTTAAAATATTATGGATGGGGACATCATTGGGGGGATTGGGGACTGGCAGTCTGATTCCAACTCTGGTCTAGTTTGGACATAACCCTCTAGTACTTCTTAAGTGTGCTGAACGAAGTTATTGTACTGTGGATAGTGAATAAGTAATAATTATTGAGAAATAAACGAGTTAGTCCTTTTTAAAGTGAGTGTTATTGTTCCATCTGTAATGTTCCCGTAATGTGCAGTGTGAGTATATTTGCCTACTTGTAGTTTATTCGATCCAGTTCTTTAGTATTAAAGTTATTCTAACAATTGCAATTTGTAATATCTGATGCGTAGCGTAAATATCTGGGTAACTTTGTCATTTTTGAGCTTTCTTATCTCTATCACAACAGTGACTGTTGTTAATAATGTTACTTTGTGATTTACCTACGCATAGGTGTTAATTACTCTCTTCGGATAGTTTTTTTGTTACAAATTTAACAGACAGCTGTGCTACTGGGGAGTTTGTTGCTTCACTTCTTCTTCTCAGCTAAAGCACTAGGAAATGGTGCAAGGTGGGCATTTTGGGGGACTGTCTTATGTAATTTTGACGTTCCAATAGTGCTGATTATCAGCCTAGTTCGAATACATGGCATTGAATTTGATTTATGACACTACATTTATTTTAGCGTTCATCTACGTCATATACTTTAGAATAACAAGTAAAAAACATACAAAGATTTTAAAATAATCCATTTACAATGTGAAGTTCCTTATTACTAATCCGCGTACCGAAGGACCGGTGGAATATCTCTTGAAATTCGTAAGAAGAAATAAATTTTGTTAAGGAAATACAAACACTACAGTCAGTATTAAATATGTTTATGAGACATGAGCTAATATGAAAACCATGTTACTAATCGTAGTGATAATGTGGGCAAATAGTGGTTATCTTTGTATTACTGTGAGCGGGTTTTTGTTAAGTAATTTGGGGGTTTGCCCTTTTGATTATCGACTACTTAAATATGTCTATCGTTCTCCAAAAAATGTGTCCCTAGCTTCCTAGGTGTGTCAATTGTCAAATATTTGGCATTTTTTGTTAATTCTTTATTTATATATAGCCTTTGTTCATACAAAATATACTACTTGTGTAATAGTTTCCGTCATGGCACTTTACACTTGTAATTGATATTTATTTTACTGTTTCCTGCTGTATGTTGTGTGCCTTTTAGTCTGTGCTAAATAAATGTGTTTTCTTTCATTCTTTGATACATCTTTTTTAAGTACATAATTTCGATCCTTACATACTCCTTTTGCTTCTTTTACGTTTATATTTCGGCACTCTAATTTCGTAACACACTATTCATCAGAATCTGGATCAATTTGAAGAATGACATCAGTCATTCAAAATGAATGACTGATGTTTAATGATCAGATAAACTTTTCGATCATAAACAGGAATCTTCATTTATGTTTAAATAATTTGTTTTCTCAACAATGTAAATTAAGCAATATACACTAACAACATCACCAATAGGGTCAGTATTTTTGTCCTAGGGGTCTCTTAGCGTTTCGTATGTAAGAATCGTAGTGGATGGCGATCTTATAGTTTTTTATTTACGCCCATGGGAAGAAGATGTGAGCATAATTACTGAAAATTGTAAAAAAACAGGTCAAAATAAAATATGATCCGGCAATCCTTTACCCGCATGTTGGTATCGAAGTCGAAAACGAATGGAACTTAAAAAAACTTTAAAATATTATTTCATCATTCGATGAACAACGGTTAATGCCCATAATCGTTCAGTTGTTTTTTGTCATTTTTCGTGGGACACACAGATATTTTTTTACGAATTTTCAAAAACCGTAACATGAGTAACGTTTGATATCTTTATTGTAGATCTCATGTTAATTTGTGAACATTTATTGAAGATAAAATTGAAGCTAGTTGCCCATTCCGAAACCGTAGTAGGTTCCTATGGAGAAGAACGGACAAGAAACTACATAGACAACTTTGGAATGGATTGGATGAACAAAGTTGGAAAGAGATTAAAAAAAAAAGGTTTTATTTTTTATTTTAATACGGTTTCGGTATCGATATGACCCAGCATGTTATTCAATTATTGCCAACTAATTTAAAGTGGCTCAGTATAAAAAAAATAAGGATGTGAAGTAGACAATTAAAGTCGTAAAATACGATTAAAAATAAATACAACAATAAAAACTGAAATAGGAACATCACCAATTTAAATCGCAGATAAAAATCAACCCGGTTATTGATAAAAAAACAAAAACAAGGTAAACATAGATTTAAAGACATCCACTCAAAGAGCATTATGCCCAGATATTACTTGTATCAAGAGCGCCGGTTTCAAGAGGGGCTTACTGAAATTATAGATAAAAACCAGCGTGACTAAGTCACATGATTCTTCTTAACTCTTATCTTAGAGATCATTATCTTCTTCTATATATAGCGGAAAAGGCTGTTGGTCCTTCGGTACGTCTTATTTTTAGACATTTTCAAAGATTATTCTCTCTTATTGAGTGAAACATCGATTGCTACATCAGTTATTTTAGCATTTTTAACTTTCTAGACAGCGTTACTTTTAAATATGATTTACGGCATATTTTAGTTTGTCTCGACTATTGGAAAGTAAAAAGGAGGATTATTATTTTGACAAACATGTGTGTATGATTGTGGTTATGTATATATTTGTCAGTTCATTTATGCCCTCATAACTTCTAAACTACTTATCATAATTGGACAAATGAGGTATCATTGGAAGCGTCTCGATCGTTCGCTGGTTATAGGTTACATCACATAACATTGAAAATGGTGCGTTCTAGAGGACATAACGTGATGAGCTAAAAGGTATTTATATTTTTTGGTTCCACTGACTCAGCACCAATTAAGTGAGAGAAATGAAGTAGGTGAAAAACTTTATAAATGATTCGATTTTTGTAGGTAGGTTTGTAAAAATATTTTTACACATCAATCATATTTTTTTAAAGTAAGTGAGGTCGTCGTAACCTAACTGACTACTCTGAGAAAAAAGAACGAAACAAACTCAGAGATCACAGTCCCTTTTAAAGTCCAGAAATAATGTTGGTCACATCATGTGAAGACTATCTAGATTGGAGACTGAAATTGTCTTTTGAGGAAAGAAACAGACAGATTGATGGGACCTGTCTAGTCAGTGCATGCTTTTGTCACTAATCGTGCGCCTCAACTCAGAACTTAAGAAGTTCAAAAGGCTCAGGTGTAAATTTAATGAGGAACGGAAAAATAAAAATCAAGGAAATGTGAGTTGTAATGCACTTTCTCCTTCCTTACTAATGTAAACATTATCTATATACTTCTAATCCGGAAATGTCGGGGTTTAAAAAAAATAACATAATGTAGGTAGTGTATGTACTCGTTCATTTTCGTTTATCTTGACTTTCAATCGGCGTGCCACCGCTTTCTGACGGAACTGTAGAAGGCCGCCAGAATTATCAATGATCATGAATTGAAACGTCAGGTTCGTCGATAATTGGAGAATTATTTTGAAGGATTGCATGTCCAGTTGTAGATAGTGTGTTTTTTCGCTGCAATTTTTAGCCCTGAGCTTCATTTCCTACCGGCATTTAAATTGATTTAGACTTCAATGGTGTACCAAGCGGTTTCCACAGTGAATTAAAATTCCTCACTCATTCAATATGGTTGTCTAAATATACACTAAAAGAAGCTTTTAAATACTAAAACAAAAAATAATAATACAAGAATAAACATAAAGTAACCCAAGCAGGCGCTTTACTTTGTGTAAATTATTTCATCACCACTGCTCTCAAAACGGTGAAGGAAAACATCGTGAGGAAACCGGTATGTCTTAGATAGAACCAAAAATTCGAAGACATATGTACATCTACCAACCCGCACTGGACCCGCGTAGTGGATTATGTCCCGTTCCCTCTCACCGAGAGGAGGCCTGTGTCCCAGCAGTGGGAACGTTATAGGCTGCTAAACATAAAGAAAAAAATCTTGGATTACACTTATTAAATTACCTCTAAAAACGTATCGCGCTTCTAATTATGCACTCTTTTTAAATAATTGAGCCTTTCTTTTAGCTTTGTGGCCTCTCCTCACTATTGGTCGCAGCAATTAAGCTGGGGTACTCCGACCAGCGATGCATGATGAGTCTGCAAAGATTGATGCGTGAGACTAAGTAAAACAAAATAACGCGACGGGATTTTATCCAGCTCTGGATTTCCAACGGTCTTGAACCGAGCATTGAGAATCTCTCGGCGTTAACTCGTGAATTTTAAATCGTGTAGACTAACTAAGCTAGGGCACCCTGACCAAATGAGTTTGGTTAGGTTTGGTTGGCCCGCAAAGGCGGCCGGCACCAGCCGGAGATCACGGCAGTCGCATTAGATCCCGTGATACCCAAGTACAAGTGTGGGAAGGGAAACCGAGATAGTTTTAGTCAGTAAAAGTCTCACAGACCCTTCCGCCCACCCCAGGACGGAGGACATCCATGAGGATTTTCCATCACAGAATTTAAAAAAGCGGCCCCAAAGTAGTGGCATTTACTGGCATTAGGACCCCAAAATAAGTTTTTTTTTTTTATTCACAAAAAGAGGCTCAAACATTATATTACAAATGTTCTTATATAAATGGCGATAGTAAGCCTATATACTATGATATATCTATAGGAAGCTTGAGTTACTTTTTTAAAACTTAGGAACCTTTGTTTACAACCAAACCCATATTAAATGCTAGTAAGTTACTTCAGTGGTATCTTTTGATATGCTAGCCTTCTCCGCGGAAGTACAAACGACCTTTACATAATATTCTATGTATAGCTAGAACATAAGATACACAATGATACGTCAAGTGCCTAGACTACAAATTGGATAGACAAATGGGATGCTGATAAAGATCTTACATCTAAGGTCGTGATGGCTCAGTGGTTAAGGCCTCGCCTCTCATGCACGAAGCACGAGGTTGTGGGTTCAAATCCGGGCAAGTACCAATGTGACTTTTTCAATACATTTGTATTTTCTGAGTTTATCTTGGACATTACTGACATCATCATTCATCATTGCAGTCGAAAGACGTCCACTGCTGGACATAGTTCTGGGGGATTTGCCATAATCGCCACGCTTGGCAGGCGCGTTGGCGATCGCGGTATGGTGGTAAAATGCGTAGAGAACGCTGCTGCCAATTCTCTAGTAAGTCCCTTAGTCGCCTTTTACGACACCTATGGGAAAAACTGACTACCCGACTGTTTATCGGAATAAGATTACTGACATCAGTGAAAGAAAAATATCGCAGGCAAACCTGGACTATTAATTAACTAGCTGCGCCTTGCAGTTTCACTCGCATAAGTCTGAATCAGTTCCGAATCCGATTAAGGCGATAATCACACTGCACCGCGCACCGCCGCGGAGGGCGGTCGCTATAAAGCGAATCGACCGCGCGGTCGGGCGGTGTACGTGTGTTAGGCATCAACGGATTTAATAGAGGGCAATGCGACATGAGATCCGCTTCACCGCCTACCGCGGCGGTGCGCGGTGCCGTGTGTTAATCGCCTTAGTCGGATCTTTTGTCCTTATCCACTGCCAGGGTCGCGAGATTTGTTCGAAAGAGATACCGTGGCCCTGGAATTTAGGCAACTGAAGGAACAGGGGTGGGTTGGTCAGTAAAAGTCTGACACGCCCTCCGCCCAGAGTGGGAGTCTTCATTTGATGATTTCACAAGCACAAAAAAAATGTCCTTAATCAAAGTGATAATTACGTAATACACTATCAGTAGGAATCGATTTAGTTTTGACAGTTCCACCACATTCATGGCGTTGTTAACGTTGCTAAGACAATTTGTTAGAACATATTGTTACGGAATTGGATTACTTTTAACTTAAGATGATTTAGATTTTAATTAATAGTGTATTACGCAAAGAATGGTGCGGGTCATGTGAAACAAAAAATCAAGCTATATTAGAGCGATAGCGTAACAGACAAACATTTTACCAATACTCGTTTCTCAAGAATTTTTCAATTCTCGTCTTCTCTATTTGCCCTCTTCTCCAACAGAGAAGCCACGAGTATTTAGTATAGTGGGGCCCTACAGTGTGCAGTGGGGCAAATACGCTGATGTTATTATCTAAAGAGGTCGGTACCATAATGAGACTCGTTTGTTTTGTTTGGTAAGGTGTTTTAAGACAAGGACAAAAGTGAACGTAGAGACCCTACACTTAAATTAAATTCTAACAGTAATAGTTCTGTAGAAGTTTTAGCTACCTACTTGGGTGACTTTGACAGTTAACCTCCTCAAATAGTTCGTATTATAAAATAGAAAAGAAATCAAATCAAAATATTTTTATTTCACATAAACCTACATGGACACTTATAAAACGTCAGAAGTTAGGTGCACGGTTCCAAATGGTTGACTCCTATGGAGAAGAGCCGGCAAGAAACTCCATGGAGTACTCTTTTAAAGATAATTGAATTTAACAATGGTTTCAAATTACAGTGTTCTGTTGTTTTTCATTCCTCAAGGTAAAAGTTATTTTAACATGCATCAAAGGATCAGCCCATCAAAGTGCTATCTCACAGATTTTGTCATCTGATGCACCTGACAGTTTTGGCCTATATATAAATCTATTGAATCCCTCATCCATCTTTGAGGTTAAACCTCTTTTGACATTTGTTTTCAGATGCAGATTTTGTTTAGTTAGATGAATGCATTTTTCATTCTGGTTTAGAACTTTACGAGTTGTCATTCGTTTTTAAGTTTTTCTATGTGGTAACTTTTTCTTTCTCTTTCATTCAGCATATGTGCTATTAAGTGTTTCTAAACATGTTAACTTATTTTGTATTTAATTTAAAAATATGTTCTTTTTTTTAGACAATAAAGCTGAAGAGTTTGTTTGTTTGAACGCGCTGTTCTCTGAAACTATTAATCGGATTTGAAAAATTTTGCATTCTAGGTTAGGTAATATTACGCTGACGTCCTTAGGATCTGAGCAAAAAGAACACTTTATACCGAATGCAAAGTAATAAGCGCCGCGCTGTGGTGGGCGATGCAATGCAATGGGGTGGGAGTGGGAACAAACATTTTCTAAAAATTCTCGTTTATAATCCTTCTTCCTATGCCTTCTACATATGAAGGTACGCAGAAACTACGGATCGTCACGTCCAAAAATACTACTATATTTCGCAGGCTTTGAGTACTACGCACCCGATCTTTCTTAAGAACATCGAAAATAAGGTCATTATATGTCCTTCCAGGACATCCCGACAACACGGCGATTTCACTCACATCGTTTAAACACCTACTGTTAGTAGCTTTTCATTCATCCTCTCTACATGACTAAACTTCATTATCATCATCTTCAGCGGAAAGACGACTAATACTGGACATAGGCCTCCCTCAAGCTCCGCCACCTCTACCAGTTTCCTGCTTCCCGCATCCAGCAGATTCCTGCGGCCTTCAAGGTCATTTACTTTGTGGAAGGCCTTCTACGCGGCTACTACCACTCCAGAGCCTTTCAGCCGTCGGCCATCTGTGCCCTGCCCACTGCCACTTAAGTTTGGCAAATCTGCGGGCTATATCATTTACCTTGGTTCGCCTACAGATCTCCTCATTCCTGATTCGATCACGTAGGGAAGTTCCAAGCATAGCGCTCTCCATTGTCCTTTAGGTGACTTTCAGCCAAACGATCTAAGCATACTCTTTTTCGATTTTTACAAAAAGCTACATATTTATAATAACATTTAAACAAACAAAGAATATTAATCATGATCTATCACAACAACCACTCGACAAGATCATTCAATAAAGACCAAAGAAACACTTCGATAAAAAAACGAACATTTTATCTTCATTGATCTCTTTGATATAAAGATAGTTCAGTATCATTTCTCAACTGCATGTTAGAGTCACGAGACAAATGATTTATAGTTATCTTGTATTTGCGTGAATCAACTGAAATCTGTCACACAAATATATCTGTGTTTTTGAAAATAGGCTCTGAGTTTTCCTGTTTGTTAATAGGATGTTATAGAATAAACATATTGCGAATAATATACAGTGTGTTTCAGAAAATTGTGACCACAATTTTCTGAAACACCAACAAACAAACAAACCAAACTATTTTTTTTTTCTATGGAACCAACACCGTAATTGCGAAAAAATGTCAACAGTAGCATACAAAACTTTTAAACCTATTTGCTGATATTTTTTTCCCGAATAAAATGTTCGTCCCATGGAGAAATTTGTTTAGCTTGATGGTTTCTACCACACCTTTAATTTTGTCCACACTTTTCTGATACAAGCTGTATAGAATCGTAGTATCTTTTATAAAAAATGACCTATATGCAGTACAAGGATAAAAAGTCAGCGGCTTCGCCCCCCCACGTGGTCTAGGACTTTCCCACGGGATCGTAGTATCGAAATAAAAATTATTCTATATTCTATGTCTTTATTAAATGTCCTTGGCAGCTCTGGACAGAGAGACGTGGAAAGAGAGTAGGGAGGCCTTCTCCCAGCAGTGGGTCAGCAACGGCTAATAATAATAATAAATCAATATTTCTATGACTAATTCAGGACATAAACTATCTGTGTGCACAATTTCATTCTATTCCGATCGCCCGTTTTTGCGTGGTTAGTAACGAATATTTGAATATACAAACTTTGACATATATAATATTAATGGAAAGTAGGATACCCCTATTACTAGGAACTGATATATTATTGATAAACTTTTGGTGTGCTATTGGTACATCTTTGCTTATCTTTGCGGGGGAAATAGGCGTGATGATATGTTTGCATAATATACGGAAGTTCACAAATGATTCATATATTTATATTGCATTGTCATATTATATCTATGACTCAAAGATCAATAGATCATAGATAAATATGTAAGTGTAATATCCCCCTATAATCTGTCTTCCATATAGACGCTAAGTTCATAACATTGATGTAAATAGCTATTGTTTATTACTTAAACCATAAAATTCTCAATGCTAGACCTATAATGTTTTATGTGTGAAGGTAACTATTAATAATTGTCGATATCCTTATTATACCAGCAACAGGTATATCTAATATTCAAGAAACAATTAGAGGTGACTATAAAAGTAAAGAATTATTTTGTGTCATTAGAACTGAATACACTTAAATCAAGTGTCTACCATCCAGCCAGAATCGCGAGATTTGTTCGAAAGAGTTACCGTGGCCCTGGCATATAGGTAACTGAAGCAACACGGGTGGGTTTTAGTGAGTAAAAGTCTGACACGCCCTTCCGCTTCGCCCAAGAGCGTGAGACGTCATATGATCACGTCATTTCCCATCCGGAAAAAAAGCGTCTATCATTCTGAATCAACTCAGTCTTTCGCAGTCCACTGCTGCACATAGGTCTATCCTAGGCTACGCCACAACAGCTCCTCCGCCTTCCGCATCCAGTCTATTACCTAGTTTGCCTGGCCTGTCAGTCTAATATATAGTGACCCTGACTGCTAAGACGGAGGTCGTGGGTTCGATTTCCACCCAGGACAAATCTTTGTGTGATAAGCACAATTGTTTGTTCTATGTCTGGGTGTAATTTATCTATAACTAGCTTCTGTCCACGACTTCGCCCGCGTCAAATTTTTGCTCCCCAGACCCTCCCCGTCGCATCGAATTGCCTGCCAGTTTTCTACCATTTTTCATCGCTGCTCTGCTCCTTTTAATTGTAGCTTGATGTTATATAGCCTATAGCTTTTCTCAATAATAGGCTACCCAACACAAAAATATTTTTTCAATACATACCAGTCGTTCTTGAGATTAGCGCGTTCAACCAAACAAACATACAAACAAACAAACTCTTCAGCTTAATAATATTATAGTACAGATTACCTTTTTCCAGCGTCTTCGCCCACATATTATACATATAAACCTTTACCGTGAATCACTATCTATTAAAAAAACCGTGTCAAAATCCGTTGCGTAGTTTTAAAGATCTAAGTATACATAGGGACAGACAGCGGGAAGCGACTTTGTTTTATACTATGTAGTGATATGTATGTATTTAGAAATATATAAGTATATTTATCGGTTGTCTGGTTGCTATAGTACAGGCTTTGCCTAGTTTGGGATCAGATAACGGTGCGTTTGTTGTCCTAAGATATTATTATTCCAGCCACCTTTTTAAGGTCGTCGGTCCATAGCCCCACAGTACGCTTGCTGATACGCCTCGTTTGTTCCACCGGCCATCGGTCCTTCGACAAACATGGCCAGTCCACTGCCACTTCAGCGTGCTTACTCTGCAAGCTATAAGATGTGTGATTCGTAATACTTTGTTTTAATCTATCCCCATAAAATTCTCATTTTGATTTTTCTGAAATAAATTCAATGTCTGCACCAATATATTCGATCGTCTTTACATCATCTTTACATGATAGGCTCAATAATGATGTGATTAGACAAGATGTTTAAAACAAGATGTAGTGACGAAAATTTAAACGATTACGCTTAGATGCTTTGGTCATGTTGAGAGGATGAATGAAGAACAGCTTACAAGGCAGATGTGAGTGGAAATGCCGGGAAGGCCGCCCTAGGAGAACATATTATAGTGACCTTATTGATGATGTTCTTTAGAAAGGTCAGGTACGTAGAACTCGCAACCGGCGTGTGTGTATGACCAGATGTATGAACATAAACGAGGCAAAAGAAGTATGTAAGGATCGTAGCAGGACTAGCAGGTGGGGTTCCGTAGTTTATGCCATGTCATGAGAAAAAGGCGTGAGTTTATATATTATGTACATATGTATGTCTTTATATCTTCGTCATCAATTCTGTAATATCTTCATATCGGTCCACTTGACCGACGATGGACATCAAATATTGAGATAAGCACAAATTCCTCCAATTATTATTATTGAATATGTTCTAGACTTGCTAATCTCCTACTATTGTTCTCTTATCAGACATTGACCTACTTATGGGGTAGAACAATATAATTTATGCGTTTGTTATCTTTGGCTGTGCTTAAGACTCTATTTAACTACGCAGTATTATTCTAGCATATTACAATTATTAACTTAACGGTATAAAAAAGTAGGTAAATGAAGCAAAAGTAGTAAGTAAAGAGTTTTTGCCTACCACCATAGGCTACTATACAATTTCAAAGGCGACCACAGACCGCAAACCGCAGCGATAAAGCCGCCAAATCACGATAACAAACCGCAACGACAGTACTGGTTTGTATGAAAACCATTGCGTAGATATTTTTTAAATTAATCACTAAGTTTGGCATCATTTCAGCAATGTTGCCATCAGTGCGGTCTGCGGTCGCCTTTCAAAGACTGACATACACTGCGTGACTGGCGAAAGACTGGTGCTTCGGTCCGCGTTTCGTAATACTGCAGTTTGATTGTGCATATATTCTGTTGTGTATCTATTCTATTAGACATACTTTTTTACATTGATCTTACATAAGCAAGCAATAAGAATAATGTACCCAGGATTTTGTAATATCTTATTAAATAGGGTGTCCTTGTAGTTTCTTGCCAGTTCGTATCCATAGAGATCTACGTTTTGGAAAGGGGTACTAGCGTTAACTTTTTGACTAACTAACCGACTTTTTGACAGTTCAAAAGTTCCTGTAAATTGTTGACATTTCTGGAAGAGGACAGTAAGGACCGGATCGGATCGGGACGTTGTATATATATGTATGCTAGTGCCGCTGCAGGTTTCTGCATGACGTGTGACCTCAGTTTGATGCGTAGTTCAGTCGGCGTTGTAGAATTCGCTTAAAATCTCTACTATTTATAATTTTTGTTCCTTTATCTTCTTTCAAACCGCTGCGTTGTCTTATCACATCACATCATTCCTCAGCTTATCATTATAAGTCACACCACACGCAACGAACGCATTTATACGGCATTTATCCTACTTTCATTCGACATTCAAAGCATGCTGTGCTATTTTTTTCTCAGGTAATTCGTTTTTTCTGGTGACCGTATGTGGAGAACCTCTGGTGTGTATAAAAATCTCCATGTGTATACAGATCGTGTCTTTTGAAATGAATTTCTGCAATTATAATGCGTTAATATGTAAGCGTTACTACTGAGCATGAGCTTCTACGAGTATGTCCGATTACTAGGTCAGGGAAAGTGTAATAGGGTTGGAATTTCAAATGAATTTATTGTTTCTTAAATTTTGCAATTTCTTTTTTTGCCTCTTCTTTTCGTTAGAACTATTACCTAATATTATTAAATTAAACCTTATATCTTCGAGCATATCAGAAAATACCGTTAGTCCCCTCAATTTAATCCTAAGCGAACAGGTTTATGTTCTTTCTATGTTGCGTCGGGAGCTCGGGGCAAAATTGAAGATTCTCAAGTAACTTGCTTAACCCGTTCGGATATCAACGAGTTATGTATATTTAGACTTTTTTCTATATTAAGACTAAAAGAGTTGACGCTGACATTGAAACCGCTTACGTAACAAAAGAAGAACACGTTTGAATTCGTTTAAAAAACAAATTAGATGAATTTTAAAAACCATGTTGTGTAATTTACCCACGATTATTTCATAATAATACATTCCAATCATAGGTTTGGTTTTTAACCGACTTCAAAAAGGAGGAGGTTCTCAATTCGGATGATTACACGTTTTTTTTTTTATGTATGTTCTGCCATAACTCCGTCATATATAAACGGATTTGCGAAATTCTTTTTTGTTCGAAAGGGGTTCATTTCGAAATGGTCCCATGTAATTTTCATATAGATCTGATGATGAGTTCGGGAGACAGACACCGGAACTCTTTAAAAAATGACAGCAAATCAACCGCGATTTCTGCTATCGCATAAATATGCATTGTTTGTTTGGAATTAGTGCAGGGTGAATACCACAACTAAAAATTAAAAAAAACTTTTTACCAAAAAATTTAACCGCCGAAAAAACTGAAAAGCAAAAAATAATAAACCTTAAAATTGTGAGTCGGCGCTTTGAGTGATCTTTGTTCATTGATTTTCCAGCGCCGACCCATAATTTTAAGGTTTATTATTTTTTGCTTTTCAGTTTTTTCGGCGTTTAAATTTTTTGGTAAAGAGTTTTTATTTTATATTTTTTTTGTGGCTTTAATGTACTAATAATACTTGGCAAGGTATACCCTATCCAATGAATAAAGAATTATCAAAATCGGACTACTCTGTATAAAGTTATGCGTGGTTAAACATTCGAATCAGTGAGTGAACAATCAATGATCCCCTGTTTTCTGACCCTTAGGGTTTGATTTTGTTTTCCAAATTTATATCGGACCACCCTCGGAGTATACCCTTTCCAATAAAAAAAGAATTATTACAATCGAACTACTATGTAAAAAGTTATGCGTGGTCATACATAAAAAAAAAAACAAACAAAAAAAAAATATACGCGTCGAATTGATAACCTCCTCCGTTTTTTTTCGTCGGTTAAAAATAAAAACTTTTTTACAAAAAAAAAAAAACAACCGACTTCCTTAAAAACACTACAAAGTGAAAAATAACTTTGATTTCGGAAGTCGGTGTCTTGGGATCTGTATTTATGGTTTTTTTGCCACCGACTTCCGAAATTAAAGTTATTTTTCACTTTGTACGACGTTTTATCTGACCATTGCTGGTTGTAACTAGGTAAGAAATAGTTTAAGTTTTACTTATCAGAACACTGATAACATTGTTTGAAACTTTATTACTCACTGAAAAGATTACGCATGGTTTTGACGATAAAAGATTTGAATATCTTAGAATAAAGGGTGCCGAAAGACGTCCATTTCTGGACATAGACCTCCCTCAATTTGAAGGGGTTTTGCCATAATTGTCACGCTTGGCAGGCGCGTTGGCAATTGCAGCTTAGTGGTAAAATGCATAGAGATCGCTGCTGCCCATTCTCTAGTGAGTCCCTTAATCAAGACGAAAGAAATGGTGCGATGCTATCATTTACATCTGTCACCACACGGAACTGACAGGGTGTAAAAAGATCCACCATGCAACTGGTACAAACGCATTTTGTACATCGAAGTACCTATCAAACTGAACAAATATAATTGCTGGGAAATGACTTTTGCTTTTGGTGTGAAAAATCGCGTTTTACTTAATCGCTAAATGTCACACAAGTAAAAAATTGTGCTATTGTGCGCTTTTAGAATTTTCTAACGTGACGATAATATTGTGGCCGTTTACGTCATGGTGTCCCGATAACACAGGGAAGTAAAATAAATAGAAATGTAATTGAAATGCTTTTAAATTTCCATTCACGATAACGATGAAACGTTATTTCCTTTTTATGGACGTAGACGCAATATGGGTGCACGCGACAGTTAAGGAATTGTGGATGTATTTAAAGCTAAATTTAATTTGCTGTCGTGAAAGTTGGTAAAAATACGTTAGAACTTTGATCTTCAATATCTCCGTAACCAGAAGGTTCCCAAGTATGGTGTAAAAAATACAAAAAAATAATAATACAAATATTTGGTCACAATGACAAGTGTGTGTGATCCAAATCAGCACAATATTTCCGAGTACTGGGACACAGGACACTCCTCTCTTTGAGAGGGAGTGGCAGTGAGGGTTGGTGAATGTCACATTTCTTCGGATTTTTCGCTCTAGGACTTACCGGTTTCCTCACAAGGTCCCAATTCACCGTTTTGAGAGCAGTGGTAACGAAAGTAAAGAGAAAAAAGTGAAGTGCCCGCCTAGGTTCGAAGTCATGACTTACAGGTCATAAGTCGGGGATATTATCACTCGGCCAACACTACTCTTGCTCGTGAGTGTGTGTAAGTGGTTTTTAAATGCCTCGCAATAATCCAGAACGGCTTAGTATCTACATATACTTAGTGAGTAATTACCGACCTACTTTCCGACGGCTGTGTGACCTGGCCCAACAGAACTACGCGGTAGGTAATAAAAATTACCTTTCTTGACTAATTAGATGATAAGACTTTGTAATTTGTAGTTTTGTGTTATAGAAACTAGAATGCATGCTTTTGAATATTGTGTTTTTATCTTCTTACTTTGTACTTATTTGTTTCATGGTTTTGTCATGTTGAAAGGCGATTAACAAAAGGTGGAACGCTCTAGAAGGACATCTTATTGGTGATGTTCTGCAGAAAGGTCAGATGCGTAGTAATTTTTTTTTTAAGACTTCTCGTTGTTAGCCTAAATAAGGCTGTCACTACTTAAACGGACGTTTTCTCGCGATTCCTTAAAAATTAAACGTGCATGTATGACTAGATGTATGTATACAATATACGAAGCATAAGAAGTCTATGAAGATTGTAGCAGGTGGCGTTCTGTAGTGACTGTCTACACTCATGGGAAGAATGCGTGAGTTTATGTATGCATTTGTTTGTATTTCATAAATAATGGTGTTCATTAAACAGTTTCTTTCTGCAATAATAAATTTACTTTTCTTTTGTTTAAATACCAAAGTCACCTGTATGATAACCGATATGGTTCACTAACCTACTTATACGTACATAGAAAAATATATTTGTATAGGTAGCATACTTCGATTATTTTAATTGTTTGCAATTTATATGTCACCAAGGTTATATCTCCAGCACGACTGCATCAGTTCATGAAAATAATAGATTTTGGGAAAAATAGGGCTATTAGGTATATTCTTTTAGATATACGTATATGATTGCGGGTTATCATTACTAAAAGTAGTCCTTTTGGAAGAACTGATTCTTAGAGTCTGAATCATACGTAGAGTTATACGTTTGATACCTAATATTAATTATTTATATAACAAAATGATGTAGTCATATTTAAAGGTGTGGTACAGACTATCAAAATTAAGAACCCTTAAATTATGTCCACACTTTTCTAAAACAGCGTGTTTAAGAAAAGTGTGGACATAAAGGGTGTGATACAGAAAATAATACTGAAGAATTCTCTTCATGGGACCAATATTATAATCGCGACAAAATTATATCAGCAGTCACGTAAAAACCTACAGTACCTACTCGACCTAAATGTATACGGTTGAGTATTTTTTCGCGATTACAATGTTGGTCCCAAGGAGAAAATTCTTCAGTTTTTAACCGACGAAAAAAAACGGACAAGGTTATCAATTCGACGCGTATATTTTTTTAATTTTTTTTTTTATGTATGACCACGCATAACTTTTTACATAGTAGTCCGATTGTGATCATTCTTTTTTTATTGGAAAGGGTATACTCCGAAGGTGGTCCCATATAAATTTGGAAAACAAAATCAAATCCTAAGGTATCCTAAGGTCAGAAAACAGGTGATGATTGATTGTTCACTCACTGATTGTAATGTATAACCACGAATAACTTTATACAAAGCAGTCCGATTTTGATAATTCTTTTTTCATTGGATAGGGTATACCTTGCCAAGTATTATTAGTACATTAAAGCCACAAAAAAAAATATAAAATAAAAACTTTTTAACAAAAAATTAAACCGCCGAAAAAACTTAAAAGCAAAAAATAATTAACCTTAAAATTTTGAGTCGGCGCTGAAAAATCAATGAACAATGATCACTCAAAGCGCCGACTCACTATTTTAAGGTTTATTATTTTTTGCTTTTAAGTTTTTTGGGCGGTTAAATTTTTATTTTCTGTATCACACCCTTAAATGATGTCCACACTTTTCTTAAACATGCTGTTTAGGTATTAGAAGTAATATTAATATTAATGCTTTGTATTATGTTTGCCCAACCCATATTGTGTAAATTTTTGCATTGCAAATTTCAGCATAGACAAGGCTTCTGTCTAATATCATGTATATTGACCTTCTATTCTATTTTCACTAGAGATAACATATGACCCTGCAACGAACTAACTTGACAAGTTCGCGATAAAGATAGAACCATGGTCCTTCATTCCAGTATCTTCAATGTTGCATTTTTTGCCGATGAATAAAGTAGGGCCAAGATATATTAGACGCACAAAGAAAACAATCTATGCTAAGCATCATGTTAGTAATCCAATTGTAAGTCATCGATTTTTTATTGGTTGGTAATAATATTTAAATTTGAATTGAAAATGTAATGACAATATTTGATAACATAACTTAGTAGCATAGTATTTTTTAAATAAAATCAGTGAGTGCAGCAATTTCTAAAGGCATTTATTAGTTAAACTTTTACATGTTAAAAAACATCTCGAAGATTCTAAGCAAGTTTGCCAGACTGATTGATGATAAGGATGATGCCAGTGCAGGCACCGATTGAAAAGAGAAAGGCCAAGATAAATGTTATGATTATAATATCGCAACGCATAAATTAAATGAATTGACAGCAACTAGATGCAAGACTTTCTCAAGAGTAGACAAGGCTTGAAATATTCTTCGAACAGTTTTTATTTAAAATGACGATTTTTTTTTGTGGGTGGTGATGTCATCAAATGACGTTTCCCGCTCTAGGGTGGGGTGTCATGACAGACTTTTACTGAATAAAACACGGGTAGGCTTGTTTCTTCAGTTGTATCTCTTTCGAACAAATCTCGCAACCCTGGCTGGACGATCATACTTTACTAATGATTCTCAAAAATCTCAACGACCTTTTTAAAAGTTCACACAATCTGTTTGAAATTCATATGTCACTTTTGAGATCCGCATTTATGAAACCTTGTCCACTTTTTAAAAACATTGAAGATAAAAACGACATTAAGGTGAGAAAATACAAAACGCAGTCTTATCTCCTATTAAGACATATTTAGACAGATTGCACCGGAAAACGTTTGTATAGATAAGATCTACAGATGCAGATGACGATAAGTATTATAAGCAGAACTTATTGTTGGTAGTGGTGGTACTCCCCGATTGCTATAAAAATCGAGCGCTCAGTCGGAGCCGGTCTTTCCTTTCTCAGCCGTCGAACGGTAAGGGTGTCGGTACCTACGCTACTTGCAGTAAGTTCGTTCCATATTTCAATGTTTAGTGGTTTTTTTTCGTGTTTAGAAAGTGTTTTAGTTTTGAATATTAACGGCTGTTTGTGATAACTCGAGTTTTAGGGTGATTAATTGAATCAGTGCTAAAATTAAGTGTATTTTGAATTAAAATCATTTTAGGTTATTTGAAATTGTCTTTTTTTATTTGTTTTTACCCTCTGATTGCTAAAATCAGAAGTGGGATTCGTACTTATTTGCTCATAATTAGCTTTAATACGTACACAAACAGCCGTTGAATTCAAACTAGAATGCCACGTGTGTCGAGGTCGCGTGAAAAACTCGTAAGGACGCCGCCGCCTCGCTCTGGGGCTGGCCATAGTGAAACGCGACACGACCGCAGGCATGGTTCACGATCGCCTCACGATAGAACACGTTCGCGCCGTGACAAGACCTCATCGCGTTCACGTTACGATAAATCTCGTTCACGCTCGCGCCGTAGTCGAGCTCGTTCGCATTCACGCCGTGACAGGCCTTCATCGCGTTCACGTTACGATAAATCTCGTTCACGTTCGCGCCGTAGTCGAACTCGTTCGCATTCACGTCGTGACAGGACTTACTCGCGTTCAGGTAACGATAAAACTCGTTCACGATCACGTCGCAGTGTAAGTCGCTCGCGTAATGATAACAAGCACGTAAAATCTAGGTCGCGTACGGTCAATTCAAATGGTCGTCGTAGTAAATCTAAGTCCTACCCTCTTAATGTTTCCGTGAAAAATGTATTGGGCACTATTATGTCGCGACTGACTGCTATTGAGGAAAATACTGCTAGTGGCTCGCGTGTTACACCGTCAATTCGTGACAGCACACCTCCGCTGGATAAAAATAATGTGTCAACAACTCAAGCGCTGGTTCATGCGTTAGGGCAGTTAACTGAAAACAAGTCTGGAAATTATTACGTTTCTAATTTTGACCCAGCTATAAATAATTTTGAGGTGTGGTGCAACGAAGTGGACAGGGCTAGGCATGTGAACCATTGGAACAATCTCGAGTGTTTCTCACGTGTGGCTCACTGCTTGAGGGGTGACGCAAAAACCTGGTTAAATGAGTGGGCTACGAATGACCGCTCGTGGTTGAATTTCGTTAAGGAATTTAAGTCGTTGTGTCCTCAAAAAATTAATTATGCTCAAACTCTTTATGAGGTTATAAACACCACGTCCGACAAGTATTCATCATACGCGGAGTATGCGCGTCGCTCACTATTAAGATTACGTGTAGTAAAAGGGTTAAGCGAAGAACTTATGGTTCAAATAGTGGTTCACGGTATCAGCGACGTGCAGGTACGTGCAGCAGCTACCAATGCTGACCTAACGACTGAAAACCTAGTTTCCTTTTTAGCTACTTATGTAAAGCCTACTCGCAAATTTGATAATCGTAACTCCGATAAGCCTGTGTCATCCAGTAATACAACTAAAAAACGTAATTTTAACGGTCCAAATAGATCTGAAAACAAATGTTTTAATTGTGGTCAGACAGGGCATTACAAAGATAAGTGCCCCAAAAAGCGAAATATTAATGATAAAACCGATAGTAATAGTAACGCTAAACTCGTCTGTTCCTTCTGTAAAAAGGCAGGGCATAAAGAGAGTGACTGTTTTTCTAAGGCTCGATCCGAGTCTCAAAATAATAACAGCAATCAACGTAAAGTTAATTTGTGTACCGAACTTTCAAACGCAAAGATTAACAACGATATAAGTACAGCTGTGATACAGGGTATACCAGTTGACATACTTATAGATAGTGGTGCACTCAATGTTTCCTTGATATCATCAGCGGTAGTAAATTACTTTTCCGGCTTGCGTAAACAAATGAAATGTTCTTTAAAAGGAATAAGTGATAAAGAGATAATTGCTCGCGAATACATCACTTTAACTGTCGAGTTTAGTAATATCGCGCTCGAAGTAGATTTTGTCGTAGTACCCGCGTCGTGTATGAATACGCCCATTATCATAGGGACTGACGTATTAAATCGCGATGGTGTCACGTTCATTCGAACGAAACACGGACAGTTCCTGACTCATACACCGGGTAGAGTACTAAAAGTAAACGCTGCGGATGTTACCGAGACTGACAAAATAAATACGCCTCTCGAAGGAGTGGAACTTGCTAAATTAATGACTGTGATAGATGGATTCTCTCCGTTTTTAATAACTGGTATAGCCACCACTACTGTAAACACTGGCAAAATGCGCATCAGCTTGACAAGTGACGTGCCCGTGGCATATCATCCGTATCGTTTATCATATCAAGAGAAACTAAAGGTTCGCGAGATATGTCAGGATCTGTTAGACAAAAACATTATTAGGGAGTCGAGTTCGGAGTACGCAAGCCCGGTCATTCTGGTCAAGAAGAAGGATGGCTCAGACAGAATGTGTGTAGATTTTCGTGCACTAAATCGAATTACTGTCAGGGATAGATACCCCCTACCCTTGATTGATGACCACATTGATCGGCTTGGGGGCTCCAAATTCTTCACGTCTTTAGACATGGCGTCAGGCTTCCATCAAATACTTATTGATGAGGACTCAATCCATAAGACAGGCTTTGTAACTCCGGAAGCTCACTATGAGTACTTAAAAATGCCGTTTGGTTTATGTAATTCCCCCACAGTTTATCAGCGTATCATCAATAATACCTTGCGTAAATTTATAGAAGCAGGCAGTGTTCTTGTGTATATTGATGATGTCCTAATCCTGAGTTTGACAGTCGATGATGGCATCACCTTGTTACGCGATGTCTTAGGGACTTTGACTGAGGCCGGGTTCTCAATTAATGTGCGCAAGTGTTTCTTTCTTACCGCCGAAATAGAGTACCTAGGTCGTGTTATTAGTCACGGTCAGGTGAGGCCGAGTCCTCTTAAAATCCAGGCACTAGTTAACGCACCTATTCCTAGTAACGTGAAGCAAGTGCGCCAGTTTCTAGGCCTTGCGGGTTACTTTCGGCGTTATATCGAAGGTTATGCGACAAAAACCGCATGTATCTCGCGTCTCACAAAAAAGGACGTAAAATTTGAGTGGGGACCTGCTCAAGATCATGTCCGGCATGATCTTATCAAACGGTTAACTAGCGAGCCCATACTTGCGATTTTTGACTCGAACCTTCCTACAGAGCTGCACACCGACGCCAGTAGTGCAGGGTACGGTGCTATACTTATGCAAGTATACGCGGACGGTGGAAAAAGGGCAATAGCCTATTACAGTAAAGTCACTCAGGGCGCGGAGGCAAAATATCATTCATACGAATTGGAAACGTTGGCGGTCGTCAAGGCACTGCAACACTTTCGTCACTATTTGATTGGTATAACTTTTAAAATCATAACCGATTGCAACGCTTTGAAGGCCACCGAACGTAAGAAAGATCTACTTCCACGGGTTGCACGCTGGTGGATTTACCTGCAAGATTTCAATTTTGAGATTGAATATCGAAAGGGCGTATTGATGGGCCATGCGGACTATCTAAGTAGGAATCCACCAACGTTGCAAGTCAATAACATTGATAGACCATTAAATTGGGCACAAATGGCCCAGTCGGCGGATTCCGAGACTGTCGATCTCATCCAAAAATTGAGGGATGGCCTCTTGGACTCCAGTCGTTACGTATGTCAGAACGATGTGCTCTATTATCGCTATTCACCTGTCGGTGAAGAGTCGCGCTTACTATGTTTTATTCCTAAAGGGCACCGGCTCAGCTTACTGCGTGTGTTTCACGACGAGCACGAGCACATCGGGTCTGATAAAACTTACGATCTAATTTTAAAACATTTTTGGTTCCCTGGTTTAAAACAATTTGTTAAAAAGTATACATCCCACTGCCTACTTTGCATTTCCAAGAAACGTGTACCAAGAGCTCCTCGTCAGCCTATTACGTCATGGGCAAAATCGGATATTCCATTCAACACAGTTCATGTTGATGCATTAGGCCCTCTACCCGCATCCAACGGATATAAATTTGTACTTGTCTTGGTCGATTCTTTTACCAAATTTTGTTTACTCTATCCTCTGTACAGACAAGACGCAAGCGAATTGAAACGAGTTTTCAATAGCGCTATATCCTTATTTGGGACACCCAAACTGATAGTTTGTGACCGTGGTCGTATGTTTGAGGCATCAGCTTTTACCAGCTGGGTATTCGAAATGGGTTGTGAAATCCATTACATAACGCCTGAAATGCATCATTCCAATGGGCAAGTCGAGCGTTATGTAAGGACCGTCCTTAATATGATTCGTGTCGAGAGTAATAATAAAAAATCCACTTGGTCTGATAATTTATGTAAGATTCAGTTAGTTTTAAATATTACTAAGCAAAAAACCACGCAGTACTCCGCTTTATATTTGTTAATTGGTACTGACGCGACCACTCCTGTGATTCGTGCACTGATCCGTGACGTTGCCGTCGAGAACTCCAGTCCGAACCGAGAAGCTATGAGGGAACTCGGCAGGAGCTCCGCTAAGGCATCTCTTGACAAAAATCAAGAGACCCAAAATGTTCGGGTAAATGGTCAACGACACCCGCCAAGAGTTTTCCAGGTTAATGATCAGGTGTTCGTTATCAAGTATTCCCAGTCCGTTGGGAAGCTTGACCCTGGCATGAGAGGTCCATACCGCGTAACTAAAGTGTTACCAAGCGACCGTTATGAGCTAAAATTGTTAAGTGGAGCTAGAGGCAAGACAACTCAGGCTGCAGCTCAGTACATGGTACCCTGGAAGGGCGAGTGGTGTCCTGAGAGTTGTACTGCATTTTTTGAAAGTAAGTTTCAACCGAACCTTTTAATTTGTTTTAAATGTTCTAGTAGCACGCAGGTTGTGTATGCGTGCGAGTGAGTGTGAGGCATGTTTGCTTTGCTGGTTGGAACGGGTGGCTGATGCAGCCCAGATGCTGTGCGCTCGCAAGGATAGCGACCTGGATTGCCTGGTTGTGGAAGCCGCGTGCAGTGTATGCGCATCGGGTGTTGTCCCGGAAGCCGCGTACAGTGTATGCGCATCGGGTGTTGTCCCGGAAGCCGCGTACAGTGTATGCGCATCGGGTGTTGTCCCGGAAGCCGCGTACAGTGTATGCGCATCGGGTGTTGTCCCGGAAGCCGCGTACAGTGTATGCGCATCGGGTGTTGTCCCGGAAGTCGTGTTCTCTGAACACGCATCAGGCCTTGTCCTGGCAGGCGTAGTCCTGGTTGACTCGTTTTTAACGAGTGAACTTGTACAAGTTCAAGTATGAATATGAATGAGACATGATGTATGAAGATGTATGCATACTTTTGAAAGCGAAGTGCTTTAGTTTGGTTACGAAAGAGCATTACTGTATGAGGGCCTCGTATGCGTGATGAATGACAGAATAGGTAAAGATGTATATCGTAACGTATAATCACCCACATGTTTCTCGTACAGATTGCAATGACGACAACCCTGACGATACTGGTGAGCCTTCAGGACCTTCTGCTAGTCAACCTGGTGCTCCAAGTTCGGACAGGACCAATTCGGACGAAGACGGCGATCGAACTCTCGCCGTACCTGCCAGTGCTTCTGGAGGAGGAGTCCCTAGTGCAGCCGAGGACGGCGCACGATCAGGAGTGGCCGTATAAGCAGAACTTATTGTTGGTAGTGGTGGTACTCCCCGATTGCTATAAAAATCGAGCGCTCAGTCGGAGCCGGTCTTTCCTTTCTCAGCCGTCGAACGGTAAGGGTGTCGGTACCTACGCTACTTGCAGTAAGTTCGTTCCATATTTCAATGTTTAGTGGTTTTTTTTCGTGTTTAGAAAGTGTTTTAGTTTTGAATATTAACGGCTGTTTGTGATAACTCGAGTTTTAGGGTGATTAATTGAATCAGTGCTAAAATTAAGTGTATTTTGAATTAAAATCATTTTAGGTTATTTGAAATTGTCTTTTTTTATTTGTTTTTACCCTCTGATTGCTAAAAGTATATTATATTTATGTTGGTGACCACTCTACGTACAATGTTCAAATACGTCAATTACGCAGTAAAAGACATTCTTCGATTGTCAATAAGTAAAGAAGCCAAACTTAAGTCGCCAGAATAGGGGAATTACAATCTTTGCAGAATGGCTGGTAGCAGCTAGATGAGGGTCGCCAAGAATCGAGATAAATGTGCGCAACTAGAGAAGATTATGTCCAGCTGTAGACTACTGTAGGCTGGCGAAAATCTGAATACATAGCTAAGAATCCTTCTATCACCATAAATACAGGAAAAGCACTATAACTTGGGAAGTAGTAAATTCCGAGAGACACAAAGATAGAATGGTAAATAAAAGATTCGTTTTAGAATCTTCCTGTGTCCTCAATGCCGAATGTTTGGCGGGACTTTCCGGTTCTAGCGTTGTGTAATTAGCTGATTCTCGAGTAAATATTAACGTTCTCTTAATTCTAATCTTCGTGGTTATAATGACGTTATTTTTATGAGGGCTGTAGCTGTTACGTAAAGAGATTTATTGTTATTCGCTTTGGTGTTTCGTTCCGCATTTGAATCAGCGGTAGAGTACGTCATATCACATAGTTCACATCAAACATCATAGTAACGGTCTTCTGCTCCTGTCAGTGTGACCTGTACAAGAATAGCTCATGGGATGATAATAGCACCGGCCAGACAGCAAGAGTGATTGATATGATTGCATACGTGCCTACTTTAGCCCTAGCCTTGGATTACTGACTAAAATGGATACTGTATGTACCTACATTGGCTAGAAAGGGGGTGACTACCGAGATGAGAAGACCACTAATAGAGAAGTATGGAAGAAAAAGACATGTTGCGTCGACCTCAAATAAATTGGGATAGATAAGAGTGGTGGAACAGAAGTATACCTATTAGTTCACCCACATTTCTCCCGTTATTCTTAAGTCCCATGTAATAGAAAGCAACTGGGTACAAATTCAGAATCAGTATGACTACTGAGAAATCATTTTCAAACTACAAATCACAAAAGATCTTTCTTAATTTCAACAAATGTACGGTTGCGCAGTCGTTACCTCACGCTGAGCTCACTTATCTTACAATTTACGCAAGCGTTGCACGATCTGCAGCAAATATTGTTCGAACTCACGACAGCTATGTTTAGCTAGTATATGAATTACGTACTTTGTGCATTAGAACGAGAAGTAGTCATGACGACACCACTCGTAACACGAATAAGTAGATACGTTGGTAATGTGCAAAAGGAATATGTAAGGTTCGTAGAGGGTGACGTTCTGTAGGTTCTGCTACTCCCAAAGGCAGAAGACGTGAGTGTCTGCATGTATGTTGGTAGTTTATGAATCGTAGGACCAATTTTTGTAGGAGTGAATGACATATATAAGATAAAAATAAAGGCTACACAAATTATACAAACAGAGAGAGAGAATTCTTTAGAGTATTTTTATTGTAATTATGATAACTAGGACAACAATAACGATCTAAATAGATGTTGGAGAACAGTGATGAATAATTAAATTATTCAATACTACAAGTACCTATGACTATGAATGAAATAAGAATATTAATGAAGTTTTGTAGTGCAGCACTGTTTATAAAACCACTTTTTAACTATCATAGAAAACTTAATTGGTCCTTCTGATCTCCATACTCGTACTTGTACTCGATCCAAAGGACAATTTAAATATAAAAGTTGTTCATCTTATTAAACCACATAGTTACTGTTGACCACGACTAACGTGGGATGGGAATGCTAATGTCGGTTATTCATGTCCAAATACGAATTGTATTTAGTTAAATTATGCAAATATTGTGGACAGCTTTGTAAGAACATCTTTAAATGAGCGGACATCTAATATTTGCCAGACTAATGTTGGTTATTAGTCAGGAGGGTAAGAATAATGAAGATGTTTGTTTAGTCTTATTTAAAAGTCTTAAAGTGCATTCTGTATGTCATATCAACGTTGTATGTAACTCTAACTCAAAGCAATTATTTCAAATAAACCATTTACAGGCACTTCTGAATTGTCAAGTAGCAATGAGTCAGAAAATTACTTCATCAGAATCATCGCTTTGTTTCACACAACAATAGAAAGAAAGAAAGAATACGGTTTATATGACAGTTCGTAAAATAAGATATTTTGTGCATGTTACTGTTACTATGATGGTTTGGTCATGTTGAGAGGATGAATGAAGGTCGGCTCACAAAAGGTATTTACAAGGCAGATGTGAGTGGAAACATCGGGAGGGGACGCCCTAGGAGGACATATAGGGACCTTATTGGTGATGTTCTTCAGAAAGGCCAGGTGCGTAGTACTCGCAACCGGCGTGTGTGTATGACCAATTGTATGAACCTAAACGAGGCAAAAGAAGTGTGTAGAGATCGTAGCAGGTGGCGTTCCGTGGTTTCTGCCTACCCCCATGGGAAAAAGGCGTGATTCTATGTATGTATGTATGTACTGTTACTACTGCTAGCGTACATCATCCCACTGCTGGGCAAACACCTCTCCCCAAGACTTCAAACTCTTTCTGACCGAAGGCTATTGTGGACTGGTTGTTTGTTTTGTCCAGCTCTTTCCACCATCTGCTACGGGGTCTGCCACGAGTTTCTGGCTGCGCCAGGGTTCCAAATAGTGGTTGTTTTGATTTTTTTTTTAACTTTTTTCAACTATTTGTAACAGGTACCGTAGCTAAAAAAGGTTTTGGCTTACATACCATCATTGAATATTTTAAAAAAAAATCTTTTGGCAGAATAGACAGTACTTTCAGTTTCTCGTAGGGTTATTGAAGTCAACATCAACTAAATAGGTATTTAATTGTTTTCCCGGTTTAGTGTTACAAACATACATAAAGTACCATGTGTTCTTACCATGTGTAGACAGTAAGTTCCTTTTGTTTTGTTTACGGTCACACAGGCACGCCGGTTGCGAGTACTACAAGTCAAGTGTTGACCTTTATGACGAACTCAATAAGGTCACTGTATGTCCTTCTGGGGAGCCTCTTTCCGGCATTTCATCTGTCTTGTAAATACCTTTTGTTTGTCACGTTTTTGGTACTTACGTAAACGTTTTTCATTTTTATATATTTTGGGCCAAACAAATTTAAGAATAATAATTCTTTCATTTTTTCGTGCCATTTTTGCCATAGACATGCTAAGAAGAAATATAATTCTTCTCTTAGCCTGACCAAAAAATATATACGTACTCTTTTCAAATGTTGCCACTATATCTTTTTTTAAACGACACTGTTGCCCTGATATATCATTCCTAGTTTAGTATTAACTTGTTCACGACTAGTAATAGATCGGATTCTAATGCCTTGCCCTTTTTTTCATGGCATTCAATATCACCTTCGACGAAGCAAGTGTTCTTAGAAGCTACACTTTAACCTACATTATGTCACGATTGTGAGTAATTGTAAAGTAACACGATATCTAGGTGATGGCTGGTGGCACGACCTGCAGCCATAGGGCCATGAACTTACCCGATTGTAGGCAAGAATATTTGAACTATGTTGTAAATAAAAATAATTTTAAAAATGTATCAATATGTAACATATATTTTATTAAATTAGCAACTAAAACCTGTCATACTCATTTAAAAAGAGAACTAATTTGAACAGAAAAAAATAAGTTTGACCATCGACAAACAAGTGGCCAGTATCAAATAGGAAGAAAGAAAGGAAAATTCTGAAAATTCTGCACAAACAAAACGCACATTACGAGATTTAAAAAAAATACATAAAATGCACATAATACAATGTAGCCAAAACTCCGTATTAAAGTTAATAAAAAAAAAACGGTTAAACAATATTAAGTATAAATCATTATTATGTTCATGAAGGTTGTACTGAACAGTGTCAGCATAGAATCCTAGGATTAGTTAAGCACATTGAGCAAAAGATTTTGACTACATTGTCAAGCATATGTTAACTTGTTACCTTCTGTTCGAGTATATTTCCATGCCGTGGTGCAAATAAGACCTAAGCAGTCAGTCAACACGGTCGAATTTAATACTGCTATAAGCAGTATGACCTTAAGGAACTATGCGGCACCTGTAGACTTAAATGCCACATATTACGTAAATATGTTTTTTTACTCTCATAATTTTCTTTAATAAAAATACTTTAAACTTTATTGTTGCATGGAAAAAAAGCCTAAGAAATGCTGCAGAACTAACAATACAAATAAGATTGTAATTAAATTTAGAGTAAATGCGCCAATTATGGACTGGTTCTGTAATATGGACTACCCGCGTTTCTCAAAGAATGATTTTTGTATCGAGCCGTTGGTCAGCGCACGCAAAGCTTCACACCTCCCGCGCCTCGCTAGTCACTTGTAGGGCCGGCAGAGAAAGCACATGTATTCATGGGAGCCATTCAACGTTTTTATCAACGCGCGATGTAGTTTCATACCTAATTTCGTAAGCTCATAATTTCAACAAATAATATTCTTTGTAAAAATGGATTAAACCAGGAGAAAGGTAATTTATTTTACAATTATTCATATTAAGTTTCAATATTCAATCGTTTTTAGAATTTTATGAATAACAATATAAATCTACAAATGTTTGTGTATTATAATATGGACCACTGGCATGTTCTGAATATGGACTAGCGGACAATATTACAAACAGTCACTTATATTGCATTTTAATGTTTTAGGATGGCCTCTACAACCAAAGAAAACAACAGACAAACTTAAAATAAAAATGCAATGGCAAATGGACTTATTATCAATGGGCTTTATATTAAGCATCCAGAACTTACGGAGTACCCAAAACTAAGCTTATAGGTACGTTTATCAAAAATAGAAGACCAATCACTTAGCGAACATAAACCATAAACTTGGAAGAAAATCGACTTTACCGAGTGAATTGGAAGGTGAATTAGCTGATTCATTCTGTAAATAATAAAATTGAATTTGGTCTAACACGCAGGAAAATCAGAATAGGTATAGCAGAAAAAAAATACAAAGCTCGCCGATAATGAATCTGTGCGGAAATCATAGTTGAGGTCATTCCTCAAGCGTCATCCTAACCTATCGTTTTGCCGTCCAACGGGCACATCAATCGCAAGCATAAAAGACTTAAATAAAGAAAATGTAATCGCATTTTTCGACTTGTTGGAGTGCTGTAATGGGCTTTATTCTGAAGATGTTTATGGCAAGAAATGGGTCCAATGTGCATCTTGTAGTCAATAGGCTCATGGAGAGTGTACTGGCGTAGAAGATATGGTTGATTTCTAAGCGAGCGAATTGTGTACCAATGATTAGTTTAACCCTAATAATTGACTGATGCAATTTTAGGCATCACGACTAGTTTTTTTAAAATTAATTTTGACTGTAGTCCGTATTTGAAACCATGTGGTCCATATTTTGTACACTTTTTGCAAATTCACCATAATGACATATTTTAGGAAATGTCGATTATTTCTACGATGTTGATCTTTCTAAAGAATTTTATTAATCATTTTAGATACCAAATAATTATCGAAGTGTTTAAAATATAAATTAATGATTATACTTTAAAATTCTGAGTTTTATTGGACAAAATCCTTATGGTGGTCCATAATTGGCGCACTTACTCTACATAATGATCACTTGTTCAGGGCAAGATTTTAAAGTTAAAATAAGAACTTCAAGACATAATACATTCAATATGCTTAATAAAACATCATAACATGCATGACATCACTGTTTTTGGCTTTGGAATGGATACTGCAATGTGAGCCATATTAGTGCTTACCAAAAAACTAGATTTTTAACTAGTTCGATGTAAAGATTTTTCTGGTTTTTTTTTTGCTATGCATTTTACCAACATCAGTAGATACCTAGTCTCTATGGGAGAATATGCCCGTGACTAAAATAGTGATGAATTTAAATAGCTATAGATGGAGGGGGAGAGAAAGGCCAAACAAAAGATAGATGGATCGTGTGAAGAATGATATAAAAGAGAAGGGAGTGGATGAAAGCGTGACGTGTTGCGCCAACTGCAAGTAACATAAAATATGACGAACAAATAGTCTTTATAATTTACCATAAATTATCTTTTCATAACAAACATTTACAGTTAAAACTGTTCACAAAACAAGGACCAACAATAATTGGTCTTTTGAGCTCTTTCAAAAAACAAACCATGCAAAATGCATTTCGTAACACCAATAATTTCGGTTGCTTGCATTTTAAGTATTTCAGAAATATTTTCTTCAACAATAATTTTCAAAGTTAACCTAAATTCTAGAGCAGTGACCTCCCGCCAACTCACGCTCACTCGAGCCCATACAAATGTGCTAAGTACATCGGGTACTTAGTATGAAGGCCTCAACTGTCAGCTCACGAGGGTACAGTAAGCCGCATGTTACTGTTAATAAAATCATCAATAAATGTAGGTCGCTCAGTGTGTTGGATTAGTGGAATTTCGACTGGAAGAATGTTCCTGTAAAGATGACTATGATGGAAGTACTTAAATAAAAAAACTTTTTTACAAAAAAAAAAACAACCGACTTCCTTAAAAACACTACAAAGTGAAAAATAACTTTAATTTCGGTAGTCGGTGTCTTAGGATCTGTATTTATGGTTTTTTTGCCACCGACTTCCGAAATTAAAGTTATTTTTCACTTTGTAGTGTTTTTAAGGAAGTCGGTTGTTTTTTTTTTTGTAAAAAAGTTTTTATTTTTAAATTTTTAGTTGTGGTATTCACCCTGCACTAATTCCAAACAAACAATGCATATTTATGCGATAGCAGAAATCGCGGTTGATTTCCTGTCATTTTTTAAAGAGTTCCGGTGTCTGTCTCCCGAACTCATCATCAGATCTATATGAAAATTATATGGGACCATTTCGGAATAAATTCCTTTCGAACAAAAAAAGAATTTTGCAAATCCATCTATATATGACTGAGTTATGCCCGAACATACATAAAAAAAAAAAAAAAAAAACATATAAACATCCGAATTGAGAACCTCCTCCTTTTTGAAGTCGGTTAAAAATACAAAAAATTTTTCACTTCATCCGGCTCGAAGGACCAATCTACAGGTTCAAATGAACTCAACTGCTAATATTTTATCCTCGTGTTGGATATCCATATCGAAAACTAAGCTGTTTTTGGGATTTTTCGTGAAACAGAAATATTTTTTACGTTTAGTTGCATGTTGGCGTCATGTAAGTTTTTAGCAAAGTTATTTTTTTATATTTCTGTATCGGTACCCCACCCTGTATGGCATAAGAATACTTAAGCATATTACCCGCTTATTTAAATTAACACTGGATAAGCTAGCCTCTTATCCTATTGAATACTCGAACTGCCAGCTCAAGGCAAAAGTGTTACAACAGACTTGCAGCCAACTGTACCACAACAATAGGAATGAGACTGGAATATCAAGTGACACTAGCGATTTCTTTAAGGTTTCTGCACAGAGAAGTAAAAGTTACGTAGGTATACTTGAATGATTTTTCAATTGGAATAATAATTCAGTGTGCGAAAAAAAAAATTAGTTTGAAGACTTTATTTACATCTATGGGTGATACTAATTATGCTGCAGGTTTTGGAATAGCAACCGAGTACCAGAAGACGTAGGATTGGAAGACTTCCCATGGACCGACGTCCTTGTGAAAGCCACAGGAATCCGCTGAATGCATGAATCACATGTTGAGGTCATATTGCAAGTTGCTCCATGTGAAAAACTAATATCCAGCCACATCCAGTTAGGCTGGAAGTTGATAGCAACATAGTTGGGAAAAGGCTAGGAAAGTCTAGTGCTGTACGGTGGTACCTAACCTTTTTAAGGCGCTGCAAAGTACCTACCTTTTATGGTATGAACTTTAATGGAAAGTTACTAACGTAATATAACTAGATAATAGAAGCTTGTGAAATCAGTCATACAGGATTAATATTTCTTAATATTAAATGACTATACGTGGAGCATTAATTAGGTAAAGGATGTAATCTAAATATTCATAGTTTTATCGAAATAAAAATCAAATATAAACTGACCTTGACTATTTAAGAGGACGCTGTGTTGTCGTTCGTGACATTCAAAATCGTATTTTTTGTGTTCCTTCCATATTGTACGAGTAATGTTTGATGAGTTCAGACGCACAAAAAGTTTCTATTCTAAATGTTGACGAGTCATTGAGACAGTAATTTACATAGTTACTACGAGGTGCAATGTGTGTGAGAAGACGACTCAAATGTGATTAAATTATAATCTTTTCAATTTCAAATATAAAAGGCGGAATAGCAGTAAACTCTACACAAGTACAACTAGTTAAATGTAAAACAAACACTATTACATTAAAATAATGAACACAGGTGTTACCTAAATTAAAATAAAATATAATCTCAAAAGGACCATAAAAGTTGTAATTTTAAACGACAACACATCGAGATTCCTTTATTTTTTCGAATGATTTAAAAAAGCATTATCCAACTTTGTTCAATACTTCAAATGACACTGACTCGTACGTTAGGCGACCAAACGACTGTCTTAAAGAAAAACAAAATTTATAAATATAAAAATAAAGAATCAAAGAGCATCATAAATTCGTCTGCGTTCGTTCGTTCGTCATCGTTATCAACAGGAAAGATGCCCAAAAGGCTGGCAGCATTGCCACGTTGTATAGCAATGCTGAGTGATTCCTTTATTATATTTAAGTTTAATATTAATGTAGATTGCGTGGTGGATTACGGTCCACTTCGACTCACAGAAAGGAAACCTATATGTAAAGTAATTAACGCACACCCTCTTAAGACCCCTTAAGAGGGTGTGCGTTAATTACTTTACATTGTACTCATCATTATGAACAACTTTTACTATGGCACCAAACCTGAAATCGCGAAAAAAAATCAGCTGTTTCATTCAAAAGTTAAATACCTACTCGACTCGGTTTTTCAGGAGATGTTACATTGTTTGTTTGTATGGTGAAACAACAAACAATGTAACATCTCCTGAAAAACCCATATTATGCAAATAAAATGATTTGATTTGACCAAAATGTATAGATGTACCTTTCGGAAGAAATCGTCTGAATAATCGTGAAAACCGCACCAAAATCCGGTGAGAATTTCAGAAAAGTAACGCGGTCACATACACAAAAAGCATCTTTTGTGCAGCCGAAAGACATTCAATGCTGGACATGGCCTCCCCTAGACACCGCCATTTCGACCACTAGATAATACGATACCCCTTGGTAAGAGTGGTCGTCAGACTTTTGGATTTTTGACGACCCGTAACGACTGTCAAAAATTTACGCGTGGCTGCCGAGGCCACGATACTGTACTATGAGGATGTACACGTCCTGATTTCGATCCCAAACAGGCAATTTACTTTGTGTATTTAATTTCATCACCACTGCTCTCAAAACGGTGAAAAGCATCCTGAGGATTAACCAGCATGTCCTAGAACCAATAATTTCGAAGACATGTGACATCCACCTACCCGCATTTGGCCGACGTCGTGCATTATGGCTCACGTGGTGTTTTATGACCCACGTGGTGTATTATCACCCACGTGGTGTTATACAAGCCACGGAGTGTATTATGGCCTACGTTGTGCCTTATGGCACATTATCTCTCACCGAGAGTAGGGGCCTGTGTAGTGTATTATTGCCCACTTTGTGGATTATGGCACCCTCTGTATAGTAGGTCCGTGTGCCCTATGTCCCAGCAGAGTGGGCTGATTGATGATGTGTGATATTTTATGCACATAATTTAGTAATTATTCACAATTATAAGCTAACTTAGGTTTTAACTTGAATGTAGCGCTATCTATAGCATAGCTAGTTTATATGAATGTGGTCACCGTCGCTATCCTTGGATACTCCTACCTTGAAGGTTCGATGCTCCGCCCACGAGAGACCTACGCCAATGTATTAGGTACAGTCAATACAGCTATTTAGTACACAAGCAGGCCACTTGAATACACTTTTATGAACCAGTAGCAAACTACCCCGGCTTTTTATGGGGGCAATTTATATATTTTGCAGGTAAAATAATAGATAAGCGAAATGTTAGTATCTTATTCGCGATCTCCTGACTTTGATTATTTATGTTAGTTAAAACTTGTTCCCACAATAACACCTTAAAGATCTCCTAAAACAGGGCTTCCTCTCTCCTACCGTTTTGCTGTGCTCTACAGGGCCTATTCATCTAAATTAGGTCGTTACCACTATACAACATATGTACACATTATGGCAAAGCAATTAAGATATTGAGTATTGACAGCCTCTCCCCAGGCAACATCAAGATTTTTGTGCTAAATCAAAATATATTAGTGAGGTACGCCTAACTAAATGCCTCGGAATAAATGATCTACAAAATTATGTTGTAAGCCACACCAAAATCTATAGTGACAGACACAAGAACCCACTTAGTAAAACTGTTTATATGTTATGAGTTAGCTTAGTAGTAAATTCTTAACACCACTCTTTTATGATGGCCTTAATGTTAACTACAATGAACATTGGCAGTGGCAATATTGGTAGTGGAAAGATAAACATTTTTGCTTGCATACCAAGTTGCTGGTTCGATTGTACACACTATACTCTGTGGAGTACGCCACTCCTAGCTCAGGTGTATTTAACCTAATTGAAAGAGGTGGACAGACACCAATAATTAATAGATACTAAACTAATTAGTAATGTCTTTCTGGCTTACAGTTTATAGGCTTCATTGGTGTGAAAAATGTCTGTAGATTTGTGAAGCCTGAAAGCTTATTATAGCTGTATTTATGACTTTAATTTTATTGTATTAATTTTAATTTAATTTATGTTATTTAATCAATTATTTTTTTATTTAATTATTGTGACTAAATTTTGACAATTATGATCTCGAAGTGAGGATTGAACAGGACATAAATGATTTTTGAAGTGATTTTTTTTAAAGTTTGAATTATACAGTATCAAATTCAATTTTCTAGCATAACTCCACAGACGTTATAATATCGGTTTCTAAACATGATTAAACAAAAAACTTTTTTGCAAAAAAAAAAACAACCGACTTCCTTAAAAACACTACAAAGTGAAAAATAACTTTAATTTCGGTAGTCGGTGTCTTAGGATCTGTATTTATGGTTTTTTTGCCACCGACTTCCGAAATTAAAGTTATTTTTCACTTTGTAGTGTTTTTAAGGAAGTCGGTTGTTTTTTTTTTTTGCAAAAAAGTTTTTATTTTTAAATTTTTAGTTGTGGTATTCACCCTGCACTAATTCCAAACAAACAATGCATATTTATGCGATAGCAGAAATCGCGGTTGATTTCCTGTCATTTTTTAAAGAGTTCCGGTGTCTGTCTCCCGAACTCATCATCAGATCTATATGAAAATTATATGGGACCATTTCGGAATAAACCCCTTTCGAACAAAAAAAGAATTTTGCAAATCCGTCTATATATGACGGAGTTATGGCCGAACATACATAAAAAAAAAAAACATATAAAC
Source organism: Aporophyla nigra (assembly GCA_947507805.1). NCBI lineage: Eukaryota > Metazoa > Arthropoda > Insecta > Lepidoptera > Noctuidae > Aporophyla > Aporophyla nigra. The sequence goes on from OX382315.1 coordinate 19,753,314, forward strand.
ATCCGAATTGATAACCTCCTCCTTTTTGAAGTCGGTTAAAAACTTATTTAATTTGACGAGTTTTGACGTTTGGGGTCACCAACCGCAGGTATTGTAGTCACTTATAGAAATAGGTATTAGTAAAAAACCGTTTTGTGGAAAATTTACATAAATGATATGTATTTTTACCGTAACTCGACAATACAAATAAAAAACAAACGATTTTTCAATTCATACACACTTTAAGTAACAACATCATCTGCGGTTGTTAACGCCGAAAAACAAACATTAATTTTAATTGCACGTCTACAAAGTCTTACTAGCTAACTTAATTTAACCCTGTATAACCGACAAAAAAGAAGGAGGATCTTTTTTTCAAGCCTTAATTTGTGTTGTTGCCACTGTAAAAACTATTTTATTCGCCCGTAACCGTACATTAGGTACTTGTTTGTGAGTATTCTTTGTAATCATATCTTGTGGAAAATTTGAGTGGGGCCATTCCCGTAATTATAGGGACTTTCAGTCTGAAGGCAATCCTCGTAATTAAAAACGTTCAAAATTTTGTCGCAGAGTCGTCTCGGCGACAATCAAATGTCAAAAACTTGTCAAAAATATATGGAACGTCGAGGTATTTTGACAGGGTGAGACTTAGATCAGAGTGTGAACGTTCTTAAAATTAAAAGAATTGCCACTCTGATCTCAGTAAAAATCTGTCAATCCTCTAATTTCTTGACTTTTGGCAAGTTCTTGACATTTGATTGTCGTTGAGATGAGATTGAGACTAGATTTTGAACGTTTTTTTTTTTTACGAATAGAAAATCAAACTAAAAAGTCGAAAATAATGGATGAAAGCGCTTTTTATTATTTCCTACTTTTTAGTTTGGTTTTCTATGGAATTGTGTATTTTTTTGTTTTGTTTAACTATTATTTATTTTCTATTTTTAGGGTGTTTTGAATTTTGTGACGTATGTCAGCGTAGTTTTTGGAGACAGTTTTTTTGCTATCCTGGTAACTCCGGCAAGGATATTGGTACTTTATAAAATTATTGTATTCTCATTGGTCCTTGATAAGTATGCCAAACTTAGAGTTAATCCGACGTTTTAAAGGGGGTCAGAACCATGTTCAAAGTTTTCGTTATATACTAACATACGTGTGAAGCCAATAATATATAAAAAAAAGCGTGTCAAAAATATACTTGCATATCCTATTTCACCTGACAAACAAAACAAAAACGGGTAACCTTTAGCCAAATAATTTTACAAACACCAGTTTATAGCTGATATTTCTAGAGAGTTCATTCTAAAAAGAAACATCAAAAACTGGAACTATTTTGTATGTATCAGAGAATTCGATTCTATTTCCATCGCTGGAGAAACTGGTCAGACCAGTTCAGATGTTCGTGGAATCTTCACACACATAAGTCCATAGCATAACACACCCTCTACTATTACTTCTATGTAAGTTACACTTGAGGGGTATTTGTGTAAGTCACGAAAAATTCCAATGTCTTTCATTCTGAGAATAGAACCACATTCATTGCGTTATTTACGTTGTCGCGTAAACGAATTTTTCAAGGAAATAAAGCAATGGATAATAGGGAAAATGTGCTAGGTAATTGGGTTGCTCGGCTGTTCAATTTCAAAACCTAGTATCTGACATTTTTGTTTTTCAACGGGTGTTTTTGCATTTTTCAACCTTATAGACCACCCTCCACGTACTAGGCTAGCAAAAACTCCCAGTTAGTCAAATACGAAGTTACACAAAGTCAGAAATCTATCCAAAGCAAAAGCTAGTTCTACAGAAACCGATTTTCAGCTCTCCTGTAAAATTTAAATTTATGCAGATACTGTGTTTTGATATTTCACAGCCGTGCTGCTGATTTCTATCATAAGAATTTGAGGCTGAGAACTAGTGCAACTATACTTAAGCAGCTCCTTAAGGTGGTTCCTTCAACATAGCTCGTGAAATTCAACTACTTTTATGTATTTTACAAAAGAGTTATGAATTTCGGAGGAATAAGTAATGCCATATTTTAGGCCTTCCTAGTGTTTGATAGGAGTTCTCAATGTTCATCATCTACCTGCCGTTTCCCAACTAAGTTGGGGTCGGCTTCCAGTCTAATCATCATCATTGTCATCATTTCAGCCAAAAGACCTCCACTACTTTACATAGGCCGCCCCCAAACTGGGGGGTTTGCCATAATAGCCACGCTTGATAGGCGCGTTGGCGATCGCAGTATGGTGGTAAAATGTATGGAGAACGCTGCTGCCCATTCTCTAGTAAGTCCCTTAGTCGCCTGTTACGACACCCACGGGAAGAAATGGGATGGTGTCAGTCAGTCTAATCAGATGCAGCTAAATACCAATATTTTAGTACTGACCTATAAAATGTCTGTAACAAATTGTAAAAATTCATTCACAGGCGTAACTGTGGTCACGAATATAATATATTTGTATTATGTACAAGTTCGCCTTGTTAAAATGTCAATATTAGTACGTCTTGTCAGCTGTGATGACTTCCAACAGACGTGGCAATGGGGTCAGGGCCTGCCAACCGTAGAATAATCATATATTGCTATTTTAAACTGTGAAGAATATTGGTGAAGGTAACTTCAATGTATTTAAATATTTGAAAACAATCATTTTGAATATGTAAAATTTTAACCGTTTATTGTCATTTCGGTCTCTGAATTTGGGGGCTTTTAGTGGGGATCGTAGCTAATTGGTAGACGACAGACGCTCGGTTCGATGAAAGGTTAAGCTACTCTGGCTGCGGTCGATTAGTTGATGGGTGACAATCATTTCGAGACCCCTCTGTGCCGTAGGTCCCGGCTGTCATTTGTAGATTTTTGACAGTGGTTACGGGTAGTCAAGTAGTTCCAAAGCCTGACAACCAGTTTTCAAGGGGTATCATGTTATCCAGTTACTGTGTTGTGAAGGTCAGATAAGCAGTCAGACTTTGTAAAATACTGGTATTCAGGTGCATCCGGTTAGACTCCAACATAGCTGGCAGAGATTCCAATAATCGCCCTAGAGCCCTTCTTAACGACGACAAAAAGAATTCTTTCTTTCACAAGTTTTATTTTGATTGTCGCATTATGGCATCGTGAAAAGATCAAGAGGTGAACAGAAGCCCAACTCGTAATTAAAAACATTCAAAATCTGTTGCAGTCATCTCAGCGACAGTCAAATGTCAAACACTTGTCAAAACTGTATGGAAACTCGAGGTATTTTTAACAGATTGTGAACGTCCTTAAAATTACAAGAATAGCCTCCCTGAAGACATCATTTGATAACTTTTAAAAATCGTGAAGTATACACAAAGTATTAATCCATCATCTTGTCATAACGACCTCCTTGCTCATTAATCAAGACTACATAATTATTTAAATCTATATTTTGTAACCTATAGATTAATGTACGGATATGTTACCGACGAAACCCGATTTAGGATGAACTAGTTTCGCCTAGGCCAAAACAGTTCTCCCTACACGTGATAGGACACACCAGGACTTATGCAGAAAAGACAAAAGAAACAGCATGTACAGCCTACTACAGTAAACAAAAGTAGCGATGTAGTGTCACGGTATCATTTCAACGTGAAACTTTAACCGTTGTTAACTGTTACACATAAACATGTAGAGTCATTATGTTGATGAGTGGGGAAACCTGGTTTCATCGTCATCATTTCAGCCGAAACACGTCCATTGCTGGACATAGGCCTCCCCCAAGCACCGCCACTTCGACCTGTTCTGTGCTTCTCGCAACCAACGTATTCCTGCGGCCTTCACCAGGTCATCGGTCCATCTTGTGGGATGCCTTTCAACGCTACGTCTTTCAGTACGCGGTCGCCACTCCAGAACCGTCCGGCCCCATCGGCCATCTGTTCTGCGAGCAATGTGCGAGGCGAAACTAGTTCATCCTAAAATCGGCTTCGGCTGCTGACAGATACATCTAATATCTACACATATTCACAAAGTGACACTAAAGTGAATATCAGTTTGTTCAATCACCCCAAAACAGAAGATTTCGAGCAGACGGTCATCGGCACAGACGGAATGACAGATTGACGTGACAATGTAGTGAATTATGTGGAAACTGTTTTTGTCCAGTACATAGAGATTACGTTTGACAAGTTGACACTTACATTTGATGTACGTCGAAAAATATGTGTTAGTCAGAACAATAATAATGGATAACGGAGTGCGAATGAAACGACCAATTTTGGCGACGAAAATTTTAGTTATACATACAACAACATATCATCACACCTGTAATGTCCGAAGGGTTTGTTAGGGGTGTACGTATTGTGTACCCATATTTGGCCAGTTTTGTTTAAGTCCCGTATAATACCGCAAGCCTATTGCAATCAACTGTTAATGAGATATTCCGCATGGAAAAGTCCAATACACTTAGTATTTATACTTATTTTTACTCATTGTTTGTTGCACGGTTCGACGTCATCACGTCAGCGCCGGCTGTCTCTGAAAACCAGCGATGGAGCTCTGTCTCGCATGAGGTCACAGCATTATGCTGAGCGATGGCCGTTTTGCGTGGGTGAGACGCATGTTTTCCTCCAGCATTTTTGTATTTTTTGTGTTTTTCTGCGTCATGATTACTAAACGTAGCAAATAAACGTATTTTCTTTCTTTTTCACTTTGCCCGACCCGGAAATCGAACCCAAGACCCCATGTTCCCTGCCGGGGTTGCGAGACTGTTCGAAAGAGATACCGTGACCCTGGCACGTGGGCAGCTGAAGGAACACGGGTGGGTTTTAGTCAGTAGAAGTCTGACACGCCCTCCCGCTCCGCCCAGAGCGGGAGAAGTCATTTGATGATTTCCCATCCAAAAAAAAAAAAGATCCCATGCTCAACAGTAGCGTTTGCGACCAGTAGACCAACGGGGCAGTAATGATTTATTTATTTTCGTAGTTATGATTGACCATACTTATAAACAAATTATGCTTTCTGAGGATCACTTTTTTGTGGAAATTAATGCGCAATTGAATAAACAACTACTAAAAGAATGACTCAAAATGTGGGGTTTACGCATTGTTTACCTACCAGCCATCGAAATTTCCATGACTAAAAACATACTGCCTGAGATCTCAGGGTCAAATGATCACTTTACCATAATTCTGCTCTTTCATTCATCGATTGTGGAGGAACTTATAAATTCTAATGTTCTATTCCAAAGACAGAGACATGTCCAAAAGTATGATATCGTGCTATACGACAGATAGGCTCATAAACGCCATCATCATCATTTCAGCCGAAAGACGTCCACTTCTGGATATAGGCCTCCCCCAAAGAACCAACACTTTGACCGGTTCATTTGGGGGGGGGGGGGGGGGGAAGAGGGGGTTGCTATAATCGCCACGCTTGGGAGGCGGGTTGGCGATCGCAGTCCACCACCATTGGTAAAATGCATAGATAACGCTGCTGCCCATTCTCTAGTAAGTCCGTTAGTCGCCTCTTAAGACGCCCACGTGAAGAAATGGAATGGTGCTAGTCTTTACATCCGGTACCACACGGACGGAAACATTCCTCGGTAAAATATAGCATCGCCTTCGCTATAAAATATGATAACTATTGTTATACGCTCTCTATTATGTATTCAGCACTATCTGACAATAACCTACTGGTCTTCAGAGCTACTTCACTTGAACAATGTTATCGGATTAAACACACCATCATAAATATATTATTTGTTATGCTACTACACTTATCTATTACGAGTTACTAGCGATCCGCAATATGCCCTTGTTTCGAACAGTTTTCTTGACTTGACAAAATATATAATTTATTCCGGAAGGTATTTTTTTTTTTTTTTTTTTTTTTTTTTTTTTTTTTTTTTTTTTTTTTTTTTTTTTGGATGGGAAATCATCAAATGACTTCTCCCGCTCTGGGCGGAGCGGGAGGGCGTGTCAGACTTTTACTGACTAAAACCCACCCGTGTTCCTTCAGTTGCCCATGTGCCAGGGTCAAGGTATCTCTTTAGAACAATCACGTGACCCCGGCAGATTCCGGAAGGTATTAGTGTATAATACAACTAACATCAAACTTACTTAACCCCTTACCGCATACAACGCCATATATGGCTTTAAAAGTTCATTATTTTTTTCTACTTATTAAAATATTGTTTTTTCGCAACCAACATTGAATCCGTATACATAATATCTTCGTTTAGCGGAAGATATTTTTTGTTGTCTATGATAAGTGAAATCAGTCAAAATATTGGAGGATATGTGCAGCGTGTCCGACCGTTAGAGTGCAATTAATTAGTGTTCGTTTTATAAATGGGAAAATAGCAATAAAACGGTAAGTAAAAATCCTTAGAATTTCAAAATACAATGTTTACATATACTTTAATAAGAAAAAGTTCTCGTTTCGGCATTTTTTGTGTTTTTGGTTTGTTTTTGAGCTTTCTTTTGATATTGCCATATTTGGCTTCGTATGCATTTTTGTCAAAACATTTTGGGTCATATATGGCTTCGCATGCATTAAGATGCTTTTTCTTTCCTTTGCAGCAATGAACCCTTCTCGCTTCTATGGTACTTCCAAGCGCGTAAATCTTATTCCGGGCGATGGTTTCTTGAGTGACGACGATCTGGCTTCTGACTCTGATCCTGGCTATGAACCATACTCACTCCGTGCTCGTCGTATCCAAGTTGGTACCCCAACAAGCCGAGGCGCCACTCTAGCCAGCTTGCCGGACTCACCCGTACCCAATAAAAAAGCACGAATAACTCCATCCAGGCATCAAGACCTACCACTAGATTGTGTACGTTCAAATAACGTGGACCATTTCCCCGAGTGGATGAAATCAAGTCGACAAATTAGTCAGAACTGTTCGAAATTCCGTTCTTTTACCATATGTAGGAAATATAAAGTTAATTTATGTTACAATGATAAAATAAATTGTTTCAAAGATTTCCATAAAACATAAATTCATTTTTTAATTAATGCATACGAAGCCATATATGGCTTCGAGTAGTAATTTCTAAAATAAGTACACAAATATTTTTTTTCCTATTCAGACTGTTTATACATTCAAAATAAAAGATGTTTTTAGTAAAGAAAAAATTTTTCTTCATCTCCTTCATAATTCATGCAATAAGGGGTTAAAAAGAAATCTCGTTGCTTTGTCAAGTCAAGAAAACTGTAAATATAAATGATGATAACAATTGCTTCAAAATCCGTTACATCATTTGAAAGTACAACGTGGTCGCTGAGACAGACACGAAAAGTCACTTTAATTTATATTATATCATCATCGTCATCATTTCAGCCGAAAGGCCTCCACTGCCGGACATAGGCCTCCACAAATTTGGGAGCGTTTGCCATAATCGCCATGCTTGGCAGGCGAGTTAGCAATCGCAATATGATGGTAAAATGCATAGAGAACGCTGCTGCCCATTCTCTAGTAAGTACCTTAGTCGCCTCTTTCGACACCCACGGGAAGAAATGCCATGTTACTATTCTTTATGTCCGAGACCATACGGAACATTTTTAATTTAGAAACTTGCAGTTAAACTTGCAGTTAAAAACATACAGTTGCAAAGTGGTTAAAAACTGGTCCACCCCAAGGAACCAATAATACAGGTTAGAAATAATTTATCTATGTTACGGCCAAACGCAATGGATTTCTATTTATAAACTGGTATGTCTATAGTACTTATAGGCGTAGATTAGATTAGTCTATGAATAGACTATGCTATGACTTCTGGAAGGAAATGTATCGAATTAATTTATGTATGTAATGTTGAATTAACATAATCTTGAGTTTACGAGTTCTGTTCGACAATAATTATATTCAATAAAATCGGAACGCCATTCACATCCGTCTTTTAATTTGTATCTACTACTACTTCATGTCCAATACTTCTTTTAAAACCCTCAGAAAATAGGACTTTCAGTTTTTCTCAAATCTACGTTTATTCCGGGAAACTTTACTAATTTTTCTTTCTATATAAATCTAATTTGGAATTTTACATTACGGAAATTTTTAAAAGAAAAGTAGCCGAGGCCGTCTAGCCATTCCCTAGAATACGCTTACCAAAGAAGAGCATTTTTTTATACACAAAAGAAGATATTTTGGGGCTAGAGGTACCTATTTAATCGACGATTTAGATCTATATGTTACAGCTTGCAAGGTTTAAAGTTACAATCCAAGTGCGCGTAACTAAGGACCGCATTTTAATCACAACTTATTTAATTGAATGTTTAATTGCACAGAATACTGTACCGGCTGCAACGTTGGTTTATTTAGCAATGAACAGCATACCAAGCAACATTTTATGCCAAGTTTTACACATATGTTTGTTCGACAAATCTGTCAACTATGCAGACGAGAGTTGTTGAACATTACGCAATAAAAATCGAGGCCTCGCCGAGCCACTGAACTTATTAATAGAGGTTCTATTCCGTTAACATCAAGGACGGTAATTATACTAATAAATTATGAAACTAAATTATACGGTTCGAGGGCTTGTTCTTGTCTTTTAGACAAGACCAAGCCCCCGAACCGTATAATTTAATAGACAAACTATCAAGAAAAAAATACTGGAATCTTATTAAGTTTGATAAAACTTTGCTAGAATAGTGGTCACAACGGTAAATTATTCTTAAAAAATAGATTAATGAAATAGACGCCGGAACCTGATAGGCCTAAGCAAGGAAAACTTGTTTAGGTGGAGGTACCTAGATTACTCCGCTCTGGAGTGTAAATATGGTGCTGTGCCACAAGAAATGGGGCACTTAATATCATGTCCAGCGTGTCCTATTGTCTGCACGTTTCAGGAATTGATGGACAGTATCGAAGGTGCCAAACATGCAGCGAATATAGAGACGAGTCTATATAGATCACCTCGACACGTTAACAAGAATAACACGGAGTTTGTTACCATTGTACCATTTATTATGACATTCCATTGTTTCCGACTACTCTAATGGGAAAAGGCGTAAGTGATTGTGTATTATATTAATATAACAATTAACTAGAAACACATAGACTGGTTATCGAGGGGTCAAGAGGTCGAACATTATAATTATGTAGACACAAGTAGTAACTATAAACGAGTTTTTCGAAAGAGCTGGTTCTATTGAATGCAGTCAATATATACCTGTAGCACTTAGGAATGTGGATAAAGCAAAAAGAGAGAGAGGCTCCGGTGGGCAGATGCAGGCTAAGTACAATATAGTTGATCAAAACAATAGACAAGCTGTCTAAATATCAGCCTGTAGTTTACCTTACTGCGGATCTTAAGTGTCCGCAGAGAAGGCATGAATAATTTATTAGACCATAAGGACCAGAATATCATACAAAATTTTTCATTCAACTACGAAGTTATCGTAAATCTTCGAAAATGGCACATTTGCATACAAAGTATCAATTTAATTTAAACCCGGAATCAAGTGACGAAGAATGAAGTTCGTTAACCCCTGAAAGACTCATCTTTATTAAAAATGTCAGTCTTCCATTTTTAAATAGAGCACAAGGACCCTACCCATTAATTTAAGTTACTTAATTTTTGGTCCTTCGGTACAGTCTATCGCTTTTTCATGTCAACAATTTGACATTGATAGAGGGACTTTGTCTCGTAACAGTAAGGGTGGTTTTCGTAGAACAAGTGTCATCTAATACGCTACCATTTGGATAGTTTTGCTTATAATTGTTTACTTTTTAATTCCTTAATCTATTGATAACATAAATATATTATTGAGGTTAGTTAACCGGGACGTGTACTAAATCATTTACAATGATTATCTTTGAATTATATTCGATATGTAGTAATAATTTATATTTTATTGCTTCTTATTATTATGAATATTATGATTATAAATAAGATGAATTCTACGACATCTTTTTATGAAATGGTTAAGATTCGGCTGTGTAACTTAATACTTTAATCCTGCTCTTAAATAAAATTTAAATTTTTAATATTCTAAGACAAAAAATACGCCTATTTTAAAACATGAATTTCTATTAAAAAAATTGATACAAGGTTTCTATTGAATACGGTAAACTAATATTAAAACTCACCGAAACTTTTGTAAAGCGTCCATGATATCCTTAAGACGATAATTAGAACTAGTATGAACATAGGCAGTAGACCTATCAGTCTTTTGTCAGCCACGTACGACGGAAACTCCTCTTCTTTAGGCTCCACTTGCTGGTTCTCCATTTTAAATAAAAAGTCTTCTTCACTTAATTCACAAACAAAACCAACAAAAGTTATTTTGTTACAATTTAAGAAAATATTTTGTTTTAATTTACACTTATTTTTCAAAAAAGTTTTTCAACGTCTACTTTATTTATTCAATTTAAAAATCGAACACATTGTACACGAAAAAGCTTCTATTTATTTTTTTAAATAACACACACTGAATTCACTTTAAAAAAAATAACAGTCTCCAATTCAAATGTTTTTCAAAAAAGTGTTTCTTTTTCTATTATTTTAATAGAAAATAAAGCGTATTGTAGAATGTAATGTTAGCGCGCACGTTTGCTTCGCGTCGTTCCTACAGTAAACAGTACAGAAAGGCCGCCGAGCCCCAGCGTCTACTACACACACACTATCAGCACTTCATTGATAAAACAGCCGTGACTTTGCCGCAAGAAACCGCCTATTATTAAATAATAGCCTAATTTAATAACAGATTATTTTGTGTTCTCTGCAATTATTATTATGTCATCTTTATCGATGCACGGAGAAAGATAATGCTTACAATTTCGAATGCAGCATTATTAAATGTTATTGTTAGTGTTATCTGGTAGTATTAATAACTGAGTGATGTGTAAGCCGATAATATCAGTTGGACTTATTAATATATATAAGAGCACTACCTACTTTAAAGTATTTGAAATTAGGTCAATGACTCACGTCAGTAGCAATGGCTTTCACACGTTCATGTTTTTATGAATGAGTACAGTGAAGTCCAAAATATGGTATTTTGAAAAGAATCTGTTTCACTGACTCAACATTGTTAGGTTCAATCGCAATGCCAATACTTTAAAATGACATTCATCATCATCATCATCATTATACCTGAAAAACAGTCACTGCTGGACATAAGCTACCCTAAAGGGGAGATTTGCCATAATATCTTAGTATAGTGGCACAATGCATAAATAACGCTGCTGCCCATTCTCTAGTGAGTCCCTTACTCGCCTTTTACGACTCCCGAGTAAAGAAATACCATGGTGCTATTCCTTACACCCGGGACACAAAATGACATTCAGGTATTTAAAAATGTTACACTGAGAGACTCTGAAAATGACATAAAATACTAAAAATAAGTTTTACATAAAATGCCTTTGAAAAGTTTTAAGATTGGTAGGTATAAAACCGACAGTGGTCATAGGTTTTTTTTTTGGTGGATTTTGATCTTTGTTACCAAGTAATTAAATTGTCTGTTCAGGGACGTACCTTTTGAAGGTATAATATTATATACTTAGGAAAGAATCATCATCATCATCATCAGCCTATAATGTTCCCACTGCTGGGACACAAGCCTCCTCTCGGTGAGAGGGAGTGGGCCATAATCCACCACGCGGGCCCAGTGCGGGTTGGTAGATGTCACATTTCTTCGAATTTTTGGGTTCTAAGGCATGCCGGTTTCCTCACGATGTTTTACTTCACCGTTTTGAGAGCAATGGCGATGAAATAATTTACACAAAGTAATGCGCCTGCTTGGGTTTGAACTTACGACCTACTACTCGTAAGTCGCGGCTGTTACCACTGGGCCACCACTGCTCCACCAGATGAAGTTGAATACCAGTGTCTTTCATGGAGTGATTGTTTTCCTAACTTCAACGATAAAGTTACTGGGTAACACGATACTGACAAGACTATTTAGACTTTTCACCATCATCATAAGCCAACAAAAATCGCCACTACGACTGATCCTAGGCTTTAATGATCCATCCACCAGGTCTCCGGCCAGCTGCATCTTCAGTCACGCGACTTAAATTTATATTGGTACTGCTTGTTTATACCGTTTACACAGAAGAGCAGACGAGTGGACTTGTGCTAAGACTTGCAGGAATCGACAAATCCAATGCGTAGAATAGAAGCAATATTTTAATCTACTAATGTGATTTGTCGATCCCTGAACGTCTCTTCTTCGCTTCTCTTGTCTCCTTCTGACATGTCACAACAACATGAACAACATGTCGACATGTCTGAACTTATATTTTCTTTAATGTTATCCTGCATGCGTGTTGTAATTTCTGTATGTGTACACATGTTTGGGCAAATAAATTTACTTTGACTTTTCTCATCAGGAATGCAACTTAAGGTTGGTAGTTTCTTTGGCTCTTGAGATACAAGTATCCTTTTACTTAGTTTAGGAGCCAGCTGTTCAACCTCCTTATTGACCTCTCCTTGTACAATCATATTTAATGTATATCTAACTTTAAGTGTTTTTCTGTGTACAATAAAATTATTTATTTATTTATTTTATTTATTTAACACTTTTTTTATCTAAGGAACACCGGTGATACCACTGTTGAGGTCTTAAGCTACATTGCTCGTCTTATAAGTTCAAGTTTCAATACTCTTTTATTTTTATGTTTCTCTCCAACAGTTATTTTGACAATCTCGCTGTATCGACCTTCGTCCAAAACTAAGGAAAGACGACTATTATAATATTTTCCGTGTATATGGGAGTAATTTAAAGTGATTGTAGTTACTGAGTACAAAGAGGTACAAGAATAGTGAGAAAACAAAACCGGTTGTCTCTACGTAGTAGTTTGGTATTCCTATCCGGCGGGGTAATTGTTTATACTATGCTATCAGTAGGAATGCTTTCATTTTGAAAGTTCAACAACATTCATTACGTTATTTACGTTGTTGAACAGACAAATTTTTCGAATATATGAGGCATTGAATTAGGAGTATCATTCAAAATGTTTCAGTTGTCTATCGAATATACATTCCATTAAAAATATGAATTATACGTACGTAGTGTGCTCATGTAGCTTTATAAACTAAGTTTATCCCTTCGTGTGTTTAAGACGTGGATCCAAGTTCGAAAAATCTTTACCGTTGTGTGCCTAAACGTGGATCCACGTCCAAACCTAACAAACTTCTTAAATGAGATTTTGTTACTTAAACTTTGGCTATTTGGGTCTACTTTTTTTTTGCATCGAAATTGGACCGAATCAACTTGTCTCGGGGGCCATTAGTGAATGGATTTCGTCACGGGAATGACAAGTAAAAACAGTTACATACAAAGGAACGCTCGCCGCTTGCTCGCGCCAGTTCCTGGCGGCCGGGCACACGACGGTAATTTTTATGAGCGTGGGTCAAGCACACGAGGGGTTATACATAGAATCCTCTGTATTAACACCATTTAAAAAAAATTCAATTCAGCATTATCATCTTTCTCCTGTTCTTATCCCAATTTATTTCGAGTCCACGCAACAAGTTAATTCTTCCACACTTCTCTATTAGTCGTCATCTCGGTAGACACCCCATTTCTATCCATGTTATCATTCACACAGTCCATCCACCTTTTCCTTTGTTTCCTCCTACTCTTATAGTAACTGACATTAATACTCAAAACTTCCCTCTTGACATTTTCCTCATTCCTCCGTATCACGTGCTCATACCATAACAACCGATTTCCACACAACTTTTCAGTGATTGGTGCAAATATAACAATTCATCATCATTCCAGCCGGAAGACGTCCACTGCTGGACATCGGCCTCCCCCAAGCGCTGCCACTTCGACCGCTGCTTCTCGCATCCAGTGAATTCCTGCGGCCTTCACCAGGCCATCGGTCCGTCTTGTGGGAGGCCAACGTATTTCAATACGCGGTCGACACTCCAATTACAATTATTTTAATTATTCGACTTTTCTAGATTATGACTGATCTAGGAAAAACATAGCATTAAAATAATTATAATAATCAGTCGGTCTCTTTCGATTAGGGTGACCTATTTCAACCCTTTGTCACTTTCAATCTCTTCCTAGCTTAAGACCCTCGATGTAGTGGGAATCTTCTCGCGTCACTACCTCCAATTTGCACTTTTTTCTTCGGAAACTGCATTCTACGTGATCTTTCGGACCAAAACCCAAAAAACGAACTTAGTAAAGGCTTATCCATTTCTTATCATTAACAAAACAAATTGTTGTTTTTATCAAAACAAAAACTGACACTTGGACACAACAAAGGCGCTATCATTTATCTTGTGTCACATCAAGTAATTGAGGCAAGGAGGTTAGTTAGGCGGTGACGCCACGGTTGACAATGATAGCAGAATCGGTGATTATTAAGTCATTTGCTCAAGGTTTGCGGTTCGATACAGAGGTCGGGTGGAACTCAAAATGGGTAAGATTTTTTTGTGACTGCGGCAACCTAGCAAGCGGTCTTCTGGTGGCAAGTGAACATACGTCGCAAAGGTAACGATATCGCGCTGTCAGGCGCGACGCAACGGTGCGACGCGATTCTGGTAGATTCTTATGACATGATATTTCTAGTATTGCTTAGGCGAGTTAAATTATTAAACTATAAATTTTAGTGTCACCGTATCTTCTACTTAACATTAAATACGTGTTCAACAGTCTGGGTCAGTTAGTTAGTATATTACTGTTGACCATATCTCGTTTGTCAGCTGCCGCAGGCATGAGTCATGATGACAGCTTTCGGGAACGGTTACTGTGTCCGATAAATAAAGATAAACTTGTCACCTTCTCTTGTTAGTATTGTCTAGTTTGCTAAGAGTCCGACGACCTAGTGGGCTTATAGAGTACTTACATCTCGAGATCAGCTGATGCGGATTGCCAAGGTTAAAGATAATGTTCTTGAGTGCCTGTTTCTCATGGTAACCTTTATATGTAGAATAAACCGCACCGTATTTGCACTACGAAAACTGTTCTTATTGCAACGACATAGCTTCATTCACCATTTCAGACGAAAGACGTCCACTTCTGGAGATAAGCCTCCCCTGAAAGAGCGGTTTGTCAAAATCGCCACGCTTGGTAAAATGCTTAGAGAACGCTGCTGCCCATTCTCTAGTAGGTGCCTTAGTCGCCTTTTACGAAACCCACGGTAAGAAATGGGATGGTGGTATTCTTTACATCCGACACTATGTGGTTACTGAGCGCAAAGCCATCCTCCAGTTTGCTACCGAGATTTCTCTAATCTAAATTATCTATTAGACTTTGGGTGCTGGTGACTAACGAAATAGTGAGTGATATTCTAATAATAGAGACAGGTAAACAGAATGCAGCCTAATCAATCTCTATGGGAGAGACTGACATCTGATAAAGATAGATACACTGATTTCTAGTATTTCTAGCGAGATTGGAGAGTTGAGGTAGTGAATATGACAGTCATTGTGGATCTGTGATTTAAGATAACCTTGTTGTCGGCTTTCTAAGACACGCACCTACGCAATCTCTATAAATATATGTAATTGATCTTGCTTCATAATCTACAGAAATATCTATCATCACTCTAAACAATATTATGAAATACCTAAATTTCGGTTTGCGAGTCGGCCTGGATGACCGCGTTGTTTTAGTTTAGAAGAACGGCGCAACGGATTTTGATGTGATTTTTATAATCACTTTGAAAACTGATTCCGGAGTTTTACATCATTCCTACCGTTTATTATCTACCTCAAATATAGGGTCAAATTAAACAAGCGTAAAATTTTAAAAACAGCTGTTTGATCTAGGTGTGATGGACGAAGGTCAATGCCCGTTAATCAGTCAATAAACCGCGCTGGCCGGGCTAGCATAGATCGCTCAACTGTTTTCGTGTATCATCTTAGATATTTTTTTACAAATTTCCAGAATATATGACATACCAGTCGTTTGGTTGCTTGAATATACCTAAATATCACCACCACCAAGTGTTATTTAAAGTTTTGAATAAAGTTCAAATGGTGAAAACAATGCTTTTTTGATTATTTATTTTCGATATCAATACCTGCATTTCATTGCCAGTTAATGTAATTTGACACTGTATAGCACAGATATCTTGATGTTTTGACATATCCCCAATACTGTTACCCCTGTTATCTGTCATTGTACCCGTACGTACTAAAGGCGGGTATACATGTTGATCAACGCTCTCTTTTTCGGTATGAAGGAGTCAGTAAAATGTTTTGTAAAAATCGACTTATTCGTAATGATTGAAGCCTTTTAATTAAGCGCTCCTCAATCTATTGCCTGACGCGATTACTTATTCTAAAGTGCAATACATATACATAGTATTGCTGATGCCGATGAATCGTCAAGGGTCATTAAATAAATACAGCGTGCTCAGTGCGCTCGCTCACGTCTGCAGTGACCTAGGACAGCCGGAACCAATTACTACATGCTTCCAAATGTTGAATGGACTATTCTGTAAGAAGTTATGCGTGGTCCTACTTTACAATCAATAAGTGCATAATCAATCATCCCCTGTTTTCTTACCCTTAGGGTTATTTTTTTTTTTCCAAATTTACATGGGACCACTTTCGGGATATACCTTTTCCAATGAAAAAAGAATTATCAAAATCGGAGCACTCTGTAAAAAGTTATGCGTGGTCATACATAAAAAAATATATACCTATACGCGTCGACGTGAGAACCTCCTCTGTTTTTTTTCGTCGGTTTAAAAAACAGAAAATTACGTACAAAGGATGATGCTTCATTTGAAAGAAATCTCTTCTAACAAGATCTGCGGTAGGAAGGTAAATGAAAAGAGATGTACGAGTAGGTACACGCCGCGCCTTAATGTCTGTCAGAGTCGAAAATCAAATACATGCAAACAAAAACAATTCACATTTATACATATAGATATTTTAATAAAATAAATATTTTTAGAATATTCTTAAATGAAAAACGGTGGCGGCATACCCATATTTTTTTAATAGGAACTAACTTAGTAAAATTGTGATTCGGTGGTTTGATTGGCCATCTTGTGCTTTGAGCACAATTCCTTAATCGTCAAAATAATTTTGGCGGGGACTGCCAACTTTTGATTAATTAATTTTATGTCATAGAAAGCAAATAATTGCGTTATTTTTTTTTTAATTAGCTGTTCCAGTTATAAAAGTTCTTTAAAAAAAATTGAATGAAATTTTATGATAAATAAAGGTTTAATAGCGATGATTGAGATTGCACTTTTGTAATGGTACATACCTACGTATTGTTCCTTAATAATTCTTTTCTTCTTGTCTGAGTGTACCTACATAAATGTTAATTAAAAAATAAATAAATGAATTTGCCAGTAATCGGCTTTTGTCTTTCAAGAAGGATATAGGTAGTAGGTAGGTACCTACCTGTCTATCAAACAAATTACATAAAGACACTCAAGTCATTTGACAATAAATTCAATGGTAGTTTTTAATCCGGGAAATACGCAGCATGAATTAATATATTTATGAGAATAAGAATGTGAATGCAAAATTACCTTGTAAACAGATATTGCAAGTGATTGTGATAAATAGTTGTGAAGGTTTTCCTGGCTTAATCAATAATGATTTTAGTACTACGTAGAATAAAGATCAGTATTTATTGTTCATCAAATGTTTTGTAAACAAAAGTTGTTGACGATGACATGAATTTGACTTGCAGCGCTATCTAACAGAGATTGTGAACACTATCACGATTTTGCTACGAAGCACTAGATAGCAGTAAAAGCAGTCGCTCATAAGTATGCTGCTCGACAATAGATGGCGCTGTTCTTAACTTTGATCATAACGCTGTAAGATTGCCAAAATATCTTATTATTATTTCAAAAACTTTCGTACGGTACCAAGTTTAAAATCCGTCAAGGCAATCCTTTCCCTTGTTTTCAAATAGGTTTGCTGCATATATAACCTTGTTCATTTGTTGATCAAAAATTCATAAAGCGACAAGAGTATAAATGTTATTGTATTTATCTATTTGTTAATATAAAAACTTTTTTGCAAAAAAAAAACAACCGACTTCCTTAAAAACACTACAAAGTGAAAAATAACTTTAATTTCGGAAGTCGGTGTCTTAGGTATTTATGGTTTTTTTGCCACCGACTTCCGAAATTAAAGTTATTTTTCACTTTGTAGTGTTTTTAAGGAAGTCGGTTGTTTTTTTTTTTTGTAAAAAAGTTTTTATTTTTAAATTTTTAGTTGTGGTATCCACCCCGCACTAATTCCAAACAAACAATGCATATTTATGCGATTGCAGAAATCGCGGTTGATTTGCTGTCATTTTTTAAAGAGTTCCGGTGTCTATCTCTGGAATTCATCATCAGATCTATATGAAATTTATATGGGACCATTTCGGAATAAACCCCTTTCAAACAAAAAAGAATTTTGCAAATCCGTCTATATATGACGGAGTTATGGCCGAACATACATATAAAAAAAAATATATATATATACATCCGAATTGAGAACCTCCTCCTTTTTGAAGTCGGTTAAAAATCAATTAAATCAGCAAGCTCTCAAAATTTTGTTTTTAAGGAAATCGTTGTATTGTCGCCAAATAGTCTTGAAACATTAGGATATACATAATGTCGAGGGCTATATCGCCATAAGTAAGTAGGTATTTACCTACTGGCTCACGGGAATCATCAATTGACGTCTCCCGCTCTGTGCGGAGCGGAAGGGCGTGTCAGACTTTTACTGACTAAAACCCAGCCGTGTTCCTTCAGTTGCCCCTATGCCAGGGCCACGACTTTGGAACAAATCTCGCGATCCTGGCAGGTTTTCTGAGACACCTAGACCAGTGAGTGTGCTTTCCTATTTTCAGATAGATTGTTGCCAAATTTATTATATCTGACACATTTACGAACTGTGAGATTCGAACCCGGTCGAAGTGGCGGTGCTTGGGGGAGGCCTATGTCCAGCAGTGGACGTCTTTTGGGTGAAATGATGATAATGATGATGAGATTTATCCGTCTACAATCTATCTTAATATCTTTGGACAACCAACACATCATTATCTGATCCCAAACTAGGCAGAGCCTGTATTATGGTAACCAGACAACTGATAAATATACTTATATATTTCTAAATACATGCATATTATAAATAAATTACACCCAGACACAGAACAAATGATTGTGCTCATCACACAAAGATTTGTCCTGGATGGGAATCGAACCCACGAGTTCAGTCTTTGCAGTCAGGGTCACTAACCACTAGACTAACAGGCCAGTCAAGTCTTCACAATCATGATAATTTACTATTTATCACGCTGTGTCTACGGCCGCGTCGCAAATAATTATTTCGTAATCTTTTACAATTTACAATTAATGAGTCAGTGCCTATATCTACCAATCAGTCATCTGTAAATGTGAATTCTTTGTTTCTAAGAAAACATTAACATCAATATAAATAACACAGAAACACAAAGGATATCGGTGGTCAAGTGTGAGACTTTCTTCACGTAGGTTCTTTAAATGCCCTCCGATTCAGAATATAACTCGTTTGTCCTTTTTAAGTTGAACTCAATAAAATATAGCCTAATACAGTAATATTCTTCTTAAGAACTAGGATACAACTATATGACGTGTATTCCTGAATTCTCAACTAGGCAAAAACCTGTATCTTGGAAATCAGTGTTCTTCCGTGCCATCAGGCCCCTTTCTCCACCGTTTATATTTTTAGAACTGTTTTGGGAGCCAATTCACCTTTTGTAAGAATGTGTTAAGCAGTGTATGGTTACAGTGATCTCATTGAGGTCCACTTTACCGAGCAACCCCTAATCCTAATGAAGTTTATGAACTATGTCAATTTTTATTACCGTTAATATTTTTTTTTTCTTTTATTATCACCAACGTTATCTATCTAACGATAGCCTTCGCAAGTTTTAAACCTGTTACTTGACGGTTTTTATTTTATTATTCCGATATTTGCTGGTAGAAACTAGCCATCGAACATAGTAATTCTTATATGAGAACTAGCCAAGTCGGACCTTAGGCTACAATATATTATCCTAAGTTATAAGAAGAAATTATATTTTATGTAGTTATAAATAAATTTCAGGACTGACCATTGAACTTGGCTCCCATTTAGATGTCACTTCTTTTGTCGTTGAAGTCAACAACCAAGGTATATATCACAATGTTGAACTTGGCTCTCATTTCACATTTGTGTTTTCAAAGCGTTATTTCAATTTGTACATAGCAGTTCTTGAACAATAAAGTTTTTATTTATTTATGTTTTTGATGGAATATTATTTACACAAAGTAAAGTGCCTGCCCGGGTTTGAACTCTCGAGCTACAACTCGTAAGTCGAGGCCGACACCACTGGGCCACCACAGGCCACAGCTCTTATTAATTAATTTACTTAATGTTATTAATTTATGAGTTATTCATTATTTTCATCATTCATTTCTTATGAAATTTTTATTAATTGAATTCTTCTCAATTTTACTAATGTTATCAATTTCACTTTGAAAATTTTTTTACCCATGCTACCAATTTTTCAATTTTGCTTATATATAACTGTATAAGATGGCTTATTTCTCCGAGAGGAAGCATCTGCTCCAGCTGTGGGAACGGTATAGGCTCACAAGTATGTCCTCGGTCAGAAAGAACACATGAAACGGACATAAATGATTCTCTTGACAATTTGATTAAATGGCTAAATGAAAATAATTTGAATATAAATTTAAGTAAGACTAAAATAATGCACTTTAGACAACGTAAGCCTCGTGTACCAAACCTTCACATACACTACAAAAATGACGACATTGATGAAGTAACTGATAACAAATTTTTAGGATTACAAATAGACTGCAGTTTAAACTGGAAAGCACATATTGACATATTGTGTAAAAAATTTAGTTCGTCTGCATTTGCTTTACATAGATTATCTTCCATAGTACATATAAAAACACTTCTGGCAGCTTACTACGGTAAAGCTGAATCTTACTTACGCTACGGTATCATTTTCTGGGCGAACTCCACCGACAAAGAGACAGCATTTAAGGCTTCGATCAATAATATTTTTGATCGAAGATTTAAGGCTCAAAAAAAGATGTCTCCGGGCAATGTTTAAACTAAAAACCACCGACAGTTGCAAGCCATATTTCAAGCAGTACAACAATTGACACTTCCTTGTATTTATATTCTTGAAGTAGCTGTTTGTGAAGAACAATCCAAATCATTTTGAACGTTTGGCCGATGTATACCCAAGAAACAGACGTGACAATTCAAAATTAAATAATGTACCGTGTCAATTACTATGATTCACAGAAGTACTAGAAGTACTAGAACTAAACTTTTAATCTAGGCATCCTACCCACTTATGTAAAAGTAAAATTAAGGCAATAAAATCAATATATCTTGTACCTACTTAATCTAATCTCAATAGTTGCATTTGGATAAGATACACCAGCCTATCATTACCATTACCACTAACATTAATTATTATCTATTATCTTTAATTTCTCCCATTTTCCCTTTCACTTCTAGCTTTCCATTTTTTGTTTGTCTTTCTAATTAGTTCTCACTGTTCCTTTAATTATCCTTTCAGTACTTACTCTTGAAACCATGCCTGTGATGACCCGTAAAGCTGCTGCTCAGGAATTGGAGCTTAAGTTGAGAACGACCCTTCACGAACTACAGGCTTCCAAAAATAAATGTCAAGAGCTATTAGACGAGAGAGAGGAAAGTGAGAAGGAAGTCGAGAAAGTTGTCTACAAAAACTCAAGCTTAAAACAGGAGCTAGTAGACCTACATCTTCAATACCTCAGTGTTGTTGCTGAACGGGATCAACTAAAGGTGGTTACAGATGGTTTCAACAACTGTAGTAATTTGTATGAGGAGGCTTTATGTAAGGTTAGGGACCTAGAGGATGAATTAATCCATGCAAATGTCAAAATTCAACAGTTAGAAAAGGATAAAGAACGTAATCAGGTCAAAGAAACTGACCATTTGTTTAACGAATTGTTTAATACAAATTGTAACCCACACTCTATAACGACAATTGACCTTACCGAGAATTCCTTACTGAAACATAACTGTAGTCATAAAATAAGTCAAACTAAATTAAAAAAATATGCAAGACTGAATAAAATTATTAAAAAATGTAATAAATTCAAGAAACATCAGAAACATTATTCCAAAAATATTCAATTAAGGAAAGAACGTGTTTCTCTTGTCAACAAATTGAAAAATTATCAAATTAAATTAGAAGATAGCATAAATATATATGAAATAGACACTCAGCGCTTACAGTCTGAAATTCAAGTTCTTGATGAATCCCTTAAGTCACTTTATAATAAATATGTATGCTCTAAGCACCAAATTAAGGAACATATCCTTGCTACAAATGAATTGGTAGACAGAGTGGATTTGCTGACTCTCAATAAGACTCAGTGCACTTGTCAAAGGGTATCCAACCTTGATGCCCTCCAGCCTGAGGCAACGGTGGACCCGTCCCAAGTTGTGAGTAGTCTGCACTGTATCTCCATTCAAAATATACCTGATACTGTGCATGAACAATCTCAAGAGGTACAGTCAGTAGCTAGTAGTGTTACCCCTTGTTGCAGTCATCTTGGTTTTCAGTCCGTTATGTTCTCAGATAGTATAGGAAGAGGTTTAGGAAAATTAGTTAGTAACAAGTTGAATATTTCTAATCAAAATAATTGTTTGCCTGGGAAATCCTTTACAGAAATAATGTCATCAATTATGAGATATCAATATGATTGTAATACCAACATAACTGTGTTTGTAGGTAATAGTTCACAGGTCAAACAAGATGATATTACTGACAGTGTTACTGAGATTTTAAAGATTAATTGTAACAAAATTATTTTGTGTGCTTTTCCATATTTTGAGAAATTATCTAGTAGAAAAAACAAATATATTCATATGCTTAATAATCATATGCAGTTTTTGGTCAGTCACTACAGTGATAAACTTATATTTTTTGATACCAACATTTTTGTTGATAAGTTAAAATCAACAAGGAACTCAGTGTATCTGCCCCTTATGTTTAGACATAAAATAGCGAGGCTATTAGCTTATATTAACTCAGACATAAGTAGTATGTCGAAGTCTTGTTTATTTACTGTTGGTACTTATATTAACTCAGACTTAAGTAGTATGTCGAAGTCGTGTTTATTTACTGTTGGTAGTGATACTAACACTACTATTGATACGCCTAGTAGTTTAAACTAGTAGGTGCGACAACGGATGAGCCGCATATGTTGAATGTTGTTCATCAAAATATGCAGGGTCTGTCCGGCAAAGAGTTAGAGTTAAGCTTATTTATAGAGAATCATGATGTTCAGGTGTTATGTTTAACTGAACATTGGTTGAAAGAACATGAAGTAGTGTTTATCAATGATGATAATTTTACTGTACAAAGTTCATTTGCGAGAAAAAGGGCCATCCGCGGTGGTTCTTTAGTTCTTGTTTCCAACAAGCTGAAATGTAAGCAACGTTTAGATTTAGTTAATCTTTCTATTGAGCGCACTATTGAGTTGTCCTGTGTTGAACTCGAGCGATATGTTATAATTTGCGTTTATCGACCCCCCTCTGGGGATTTCATTTGTTTCGAATCAGTCATGGAGGATTTACTCAATAAGTTAAAATCAAGTAATAAAAGTATAGTTGTATGTGGAGATTTTAATATTAATATTCTAGAGGTTACTCCATTAAGTATCAGACTTCTCAATCTGTTTAGGTCATTTAATTTATTTAACTTGTTTTTTGAACCAACCAGGATCACGGCATGTTCGTCAACTTGTCTTGATAATATATTTAGTGATTGTGATGCCAAAAATAAATTAGTGTTAACTGATTTAACGTCCGACCACTGTGGTTTGCTATCCAGTTTCCCTATGCCATTGTTTAAAAAGGCGCGTAAACTTGAATGCAGGCCTTATACAGCTAGTCGTTGCACCAAGTTTAAAAATAATATAGCTCGCAGAATTGCACCATCTATAGTAGAACACGATAATCCTAATGCAATTTATGAAGCCCTCTTTGATGTAGTGCAAAAAGAGTACAAATCTACTTTCAAGACCAAAACCATTGACATTAATGGCACCTCCGTTGGCTTTAACCAATGGGCTACTCCAGGTATTTACAAAAGTAGAGCGAGGCTTTACGAGTTATATGGTTTAAAAAAATACAGGTTTGATACTCCTTTCCTAGAGTATGTAAAAAAATATTCAAAATTATTTAAACAGATTAGTGCTTTTGCTAAATCCAAATTTTTAAGCGATCAAATTAAAAATTCAAATAATAAAATAAAAACTACTTGGAAAATCATTAACAATGAGACGGGTAAATCGGTTAAACAAGAAAAACAACTTGAAATTTTGGTCGACAACAAATTAGTTAATACGCCAGCTGACGTAGCACAGGCATTTAATGAGTTTTTTGCCAACATACCTGTAACTACGACTCGCTCCTTAAATTCGTCCCCGTCTAAAGCTGATAATCTTTTGCATAGTAGTGTGCCAAAAAGTAGTTGCCTATTCAATTTTGAACATGTAACGCCTCGTGATGTAGTTAATGTTTTTAACACACTTAAGTCTAAAAACACTGGTGATTTCTGGGGCATTTCCATCAAACTATTAAGTAATATAATAGACATCGTAGCCCCCTATTTAGCTGTTACTTTTAATAAATGTGTTGATGTCGGAACTTTTCCTGACCTCATGAAGAGTAGCAAAGTGATACCATTATTTAAATCAGGTAATAAAAATGACGTTTCTAATTTTAGGCCTATTTCTATCTTACCTGCATTTAGCAAAATATTTGAAAAGTTAATCCTCAAGCAGTTGCTAAGACATTTTAATTTAAATAGCCTCCTCCATAATGAGCAATATGGCTTTACAAAAGGTCGTTCAACTACAGATGCGGGTGTTGCTCTCTTGAAACACATTTTTAACGCATGGGAGAACTCGCAAAATGCTATCGGAGTATTCTGTGATCTCTCCAAAGCCTTTGATTGCGTGCACCATGACACGCTTTTGCGTAAACTACGTCATTACGGTGTCCATAACGAAGCTATAAACGTAATAAATTCTTATTTACATAATAGGTTCCAATGTGTAGATATTAATGGTGTAAAATCTGCCGGGCTACCGGTTCAGTTAGGTGTGCCTCAAGGCTCTATACTCGGCCCATTCTTGTTTTTAGTGTATATCAATGACTTACCATTCTTTTTAAAGGGTATTTGTGACGTTGTACTGTTTGCAGATGATACATCTCTTATTTTTAAAGTAGACAGGAACAGACCAGATTTTGACGACGTGAACAGTGCACTCTCAATGGTTACCGATTGGTTTACGGCAAATAACCTAGTTCTCAATGCCAAGAAAACCAAATGTGTAAAGTTCGCCTTACCGAATGTTAGAAATCTAGGTCCCAACATCGTCTTAGATAAAGAGGTGCTTAAAACTGTAGACTCGGCAGTTTTTCTGGGCATAACAGTGGATGGCAAACTTCAGTGGGGCCCTCATATTTCAAGCCTAGCGGGAAGGCTCAGTTCAGCTGCCTACGCCGTCAGAAAAGTAAGACAATATACTGACGTTGATACAGCTCGGTTAGTCTATTTTAGTTATTTCCACAGCGTTATGTCTTACGGTATTCTACTGTGGGGTACAGCAGCTGATATTCAAAATATTTTTGTCCTTCAGAAACGAGCTGTTCGAGCAATTTACCAGTTAGGTGCCAGAGTTTCCCTAAGGGACTTTTTTAAAGATATTGGTATTCTTACGGTGTCATCACAATTCATTTTCGCCAACATCTTATATATTAGGCAAAATATACACTTATACGCTAAAAACAGTGATATTCACACTGTTAACACTAGAAGTAAGGACAAACTACGTGTTCCCTTTCACCGGCTTCATAAGGTGCATAACTCATTTGTTGGGCTTGGTATAACATTTTACAACAAGCTACCACCTTCTTTACTAGAATTACCTTTTAATGCGTTTAAAGCTCAAGTAAAATCCAACCTTTGTCAAAAGGCGTACTATTCCATCAACGATTATTTAAATGATAAGAATAGTTGGTCGCTGTGATTAACTCAAGACAATGTTTATGTTCTTTCTCCAGTATTAGCGTACCTAGTGATAGGTTTAATATAATTGTTTCCATATTTTTTTCCTGTTTATGCCAATTTTATTTTATTAGTATTGCATAATGTGGTTAGCTAGCGACCTCGACAAGTAATCATTCAATTCTTGCTTGAGCAACCGGCAGCAAGTTCGTCATGCTCCCTTAGATGTCAATGCTTGCGGTAGCGTCGGGGGTCGGGTTGCCCCCTTCCCTCAAATATGGCGAGGGGGGCAATGGCTGATCTTTGCGTTATGCTCGTGAACGGGTGCTGCTTGTGGTGACTGGTCGTCTTGCTGACTTTGATGTTGATATTATTATTAATATTACTTACCTGTTTAATTTATTTTACGTCGATGGTCCTAGTTTATCATTTGTGGCCTCGAGTTGTAACTCAGGTCGTAACAGCTATGTGAACATTCAGCATTGCATATGAAAGCTGTCACGCCCTTTATGCCAGTTTTTTTATTTTTGCAGCCATGTTTCTATATACATATTTTTTTTGCTTATGCTTGAGTATAGTTTTCATTTTATTTGTTGGTATATTGGGTTGGCTAGCTGGCATATAGCAAATCATTTAATTTGATTTGTGTCTCTTAATGTTTTACTATATACCATTGTATAGAATCAAGTTCTTCTAACTGGACAGACAGCTGTGCTGCTGGGGAGTTTGTTGGCCACTTCTTCTTCCCAGCTAAAGCACTAGGAAGTGCGCGACGGGTGGGCGTTTTGGGGGGACTGTCTTTTGTAATTTTGACGTTCGAAAAGTGCTGATCCTCAGCCTAATTTGAATAAATGACTTTTGATTTTGATTTTGATTTAGTATTTATTGCATGGCCCCAATTGTTTATAATAAATTGCCAAGTGCTTGGAAAGACTTGAAAACGGTACAATTCAAAAGTACACTTCGTAAATTGTTAATAGATAAAACATACTACAGTGTAACTGAGTTTTTAACGGACAAATTTTTTATCAAACAACCTCGATTTTTTAATTAATTAATTATTGTTTTTCTAATGGAATAATGATGGTGTATTGTCCAGACCTCGAATTTTTAATGTTTATTTGTCTATTTATCTTCGGAACACGATTTTGTATTTCTTGTATACATATACGATTACTGACAATTTTAATTTAACATGGGTATAATGTAATAATTAAGTTGATATTTTTAATGTAAATTTGAATTTTAATAATTTTATTTAATGAGAATGACATAACTAATTTAATGTTCCAATAAGAATTTAAATTTTAACAATTTTATAATAATGTAAATGTTTGCATGCCGAATGGTGAAATATGGCAGAACTCTGATGAAAACCTACTAATACCTACTTATGTATAACCCATATTTGCAAATAAATGCTATTCTATTCTATTCTAAAGTGTCTGAGCCTTGGATTTTTAAATTAGGACTTTGTATGTTCTGGTTTTTGTTCTTGCTTTGAATATAAAATGTGAATTTAGTTTAAAATTGAATGTTATACTGGTTGCTCTCTTCTTTTTTTTTTGGTAGCTATTTTGTGCTGTTGATACTTTTTCTTTACAATCTGTTTTTAAAAGTGATGACTTTTAATTGGCTGTCAGTCTCACATACTATTTTTATTCTGTTTTTTTTTTTTGTTTTAGCTGTAAGTCCATAGTTAACAAATAAATAAATATTGTCAATATTCACTGTTGTGATATAATATTAATTATGTTATAATATCTGCGTGCTTATAAAATTCACAGAATGCATTAAAGGATTATAATGGATTACGAATAATGTCGAACCAATATTCAGCTAGTCATGTCCAATCGAAATATTGTCATCATACTCATCAAATTAAATCGATGGAATTTTAGACATTTTACAATTCATTGTCATTCTATACTCATGTATGACAATTCAAAGTCATTGTAGCATGACAATCGTCTAATCGTTCCGGCTCTTTATCAACAGCTCATCACACACAGGCTGTTAACACAATTCTACTATGAGGTAAGGTGAGGTAATAACCAGATACCTATTAATAATGAGTAATTGTTCGATTGTTATGTCATTGGATAAAAAATCTAGTTTTCAGTTGACCTACTTCCGAAATTATAGTTATTTTTCACTTGTTAGTTATGGTACCTATCACACACTAATTCGTGTACCACTACTTGCTATGCAAGGAACAGTGACAGGAAACATACTAAGTCGATTAGAAACGTATTATCGAGGCTAACACCAATAAAATGTATATGAGACCATTCCTGAGGCAAACTCTATCCACAAAACAAGGAATTTTCGAAATCCATCCACAACTGGCGGTAATATCGCAAAACATACATCCAAAAAAGCACGTACATATGAATTGAGAACCTCCTCCTTTTTGAAGTCGGTTAAAAACTGGGTTTTCACCCACTGCCAATAGAATAATTTCAGATATGAACAAGTTCGAAGAGGTGACAAAAAAAACTTTTTAATTAGTTTAATTTACGATACGAAACTTCATGCTTTCAAAAAGTAGATCAGAAATCTATTTATACGTTGTAGGTAAAATAAGAGTGATTTTTACCGTGAGAACATGTTCAAAAGCTCTGCATAATCATAATCAGCCTATAATGTTCCCACAGCTGGGAACCGCCGCTCTGTGAGAGAGAGTGGGCCATTATCTACCACGTGGACTCAATGCGGATTGTTAGATATCACATGCTAATTTTCTTATTACGTTTTTGCACCGTTTTGAACGCCAGACCGTTGGGTATGCTATACAACCAATAAGTCTGCTTGAAAAGCAGAAGTGGCCCAGCGGCCACCCCAGCTTTGGAAGCTCTAGGGATCTCTAATAATACCTTGAACGCATATGCATCGCATTGCTAAAATGAGGAACAGGGTGTAAAGTCCTTTATCCTCCACAGAAAAGGAAGCGTCCTACGACCGGGTGTTTTGTCTGGGCTACTCTCCCGACTGTTTGATGCCGGGATGTTGTATATATGCGCGGTATACTTTGCTTCGCGATGCAGGGTTTGTGTGACAGCAGGGTCTTGACACTTACAACAGCACATGACTTTATAGCGCATGTGCTATAGCATATGTCTATAAACGGTGACTACATCCCATCAGGTGTCTTGCTTAGCAAATAAGTAGTTTAACACCATTTATTATTTGAATTTCCCAACAGCCTGTAGCTTGTGTTAACCCTAAAAATGATGGAGAAAATAAGAAATAATTTACTGTGGCTCTCTTTTATGATAGCTAGTCGATTGGCAGGTGAGAATTAAAGAAGAAAACAAACTGCGCCAACCCCAAGCAACATAAGCCAAGGGCAGGGAGATGATGACGATAGCCAGGGTATGGAGGTCACTCAGCCCGGGGTGGAGGACATCCATGAGGAAATCCTCATGGATGTCCTTTTACCCTCCATACCCTTTTTTTCATCGTGTGGAAATCCACACGATAAAAAAAGGGTATGGAGGTTAATGAATAAAGGGTGGTCGCAGTTTAAACTTCTTAATTGTTGAGATCTTTTTGGTCGTTTCGATATTTTTGACACTGACTGTACAGTTTTGACTGCGTTACTATTGAATTTTTTTATATAAAAGTTATAATCGTAAATTAGATTCTTGCAATAGATAGAGGTGTATTAACAGAACTTTCAGTTGTGACAGTGCCCTGGTTTATTAGCCCCACTTGGAAATTTGCTGACCGACTGATCTGCACAATACGAAAAAGCTATCCTCACATCGATCGAGCTGACAAGAAACAAGTCAAAACTTGACTCACACATCACAAATCAAAAGAAACTGAAATACGATCAACAAAGAATATCTTTTGGTCTAATTACGCTCGTAAATTAAAAGTAATATATTTCTTGGCAACGCGAAGAACAACGTACCTACATGTGTGCCAAGTTTGCACAGAATTGGTTCAAAGGTGAAAGTGCAGTAGGGGCAGAATCAATTAACCCCTAACTAAAAATAATCCTCCCCTAAGGGTAGAACCTTAGGGGAGGATTACTATAATTTTTAACTGGATCAATTTCGAGGAATACTATCCAATAAAAAAAAGTCGTCAAATCTGGCCATTGCGTAAAAGGTTACGTAGTCATAATTAAAAGAAAAAAAAAATGTTTTTCGGACTGTTAAAAAAAGCGACTAACAACTATGACACAAAACACATTGCTTGCTCAGTATACTAGACAAAAAACACTTACCAAACATCCGATAGCAATACAAAAACACACAAGACAAAGAGTAGAAAATGATGAGCACGAGGAAAGGTAGGAACAGCACGCTATACTCCATGTCTTCAATCACGGGTCGCGACGTAACAACTAAACGTTTTGGAGGTATTATCAACAGATGATAATGTATCAGTTCAAATTGATAGCCGAATGTAATTAGTCAGATATCAAAGTGACGATGGGGAAAGGATTTGGGAAACTCCTACTCACGATGTCATGCATGACATCTGTCTAAGGTAATTGAAATCGCTGACTGCCTCGTTGGTCTAGTGGTTGCA
Organism: Aporophyla nigra; assembly: GCA_947507805.1. Taxonomy (NCBI): domain Eukaryota; kingdom Metazoa; phylum Arthropoda; class Insecta; order Lepidoptera; family Noctuidae; genus Aporophyla; species Aporophyla nigra. The sequence continues at coordinate 19,783,798 of OX382315.1, forward strand.
AGCGCGACTGGTGATCATAAGGTCCTGGCTTCGATGCCCGATGGTTTTTCCATCAGGAATTTCTCAGTAGCAGCTCGGAGTCTAGATTTGTACCCAGTTGATGGCAATAGGCCCCTGTAACTTGAACAGGACTTGCGAAATGCAGGTGTACTATATAATATGACACACACACACACACCCTCACACACACACACCCTCACACACACACACACACACACACACACACAGGAACACCTCTGCCTATCTGATCGAGGATTATAGCACTGATGTTATGTATGACATAACTGATAACCTCTTATGGAGTCATTGTTTTTAGTAAGTTAACTAATTTATCATAATGTTGACTAGAATGAAGCAAATTTAATTTCAATTGCAACTTACACAGGTTTTTACTTTCGTACAGTGTAGGTTTGTTACTGAATAACGTTTTCATAGCTGAACGCTTTCGGGAAAACTATAATTACGACCTACCTCGAAACTCAGCCGACACTTGTTGCATAATGTGTTAGGATACGTCTCTCACGGTTTCTCCCTCCATCCGCTCAATACTTACCACCAAGCGAGTATCCACCCGCAGGGCCTATTCCGTAGCCCTCTTGGAAGTCTTTGAACTGCCTTCAAACTCAAGTGGGAAAGTGTAACCACAACCTTACAAAGTGGAGCTTCCTCGACGGCACGACAGCAGGGCATGGATGTGGAGCTGCGGCGCTAACTACGCCCCAGTTACTATGCCTGGGTTCTAGTGAACTACCTGCTCTTTGCCTGCGTTCGTGTGAAGTTGCGGGCACCAGGTTATTAGTATAATGTTATATGGGTGTTCAACTGCAACCCTTTATTTTCCTTTAAGTCTATTGCTGTGTACCCAACACAGCAGTAGACTCTTTAGCAGCAGTTGAATTTTAATTCAATCTCTAATAATGGGAAAAACGCAAACCGCTTGGCGATATCTCAAAGTACTCGATGAGTATTTGGACCCCAACGACTCAAGCTGCAGTAGCAGGAAAATTCGTAATAAGCGATGTATTAATTTAGTTACTTAAATCAAACAGAAAATTTAATCTATCCGACTGGGGATCCCCTAATTTTCGAGTGCACTTCACTCGCTGTTGCAAGCAAAAGCGGGTGAAGTGCGTGTGAAGTGAAGTGCGCGAGTAACACCAAAATGGAAGCTAGGTTTAACTTCCTGAGGCAGGATGCTGTTTTCTTTATTTTGTAAAAAAAAACAATATCCTCCTTTGGAACTTGGCCCCAGTCTGAGGAAATAGGGCCCCTAACAAATCTTGATACAGGGCCCCTTTAGGACTAGCTACGACACTGATTGACAGTATGCTTTTACATTTTGGGTCAGTCTAGACACTTCTCTTCAACGTCATTAGGATTATAAAGATAGCCTAATGAAAAGATACTGCTTTGTAATCAATAAAATAATGGAACAGTCAATGACCTCACGCGGTCAAATTAACGATAACAAATAATATACACAGGCAAGCGTGATTACAGGTAGGCTTCAAGGATTACAGGTAGTCCCCAACAGGTACCTATAGTACACCTATATTTCGCCAGTTATGTTAAAATCCCGTGTAATAGATGGCGAGCAGAGAAGCACAGAACCAGTCGAAGTGGCGGTGCTTGGGGGAGCACTATGTCCAGCAACAGTCGGGGATCGCGAAAGTCACACTAGATCCCGTGGTCCCCGAAGTAGGTGTGGGACGGAACACCGGGGTGGTTTTAGTCAATAAAAACCTTACAGACCCCTACGTCCTCCCCAGGGCGGAGGACATCCATGAGGAATTGTTAAAAAAAAATGATAGAAAAGAGTGTCCGTGGAGTTTGTTGCCTGTTCTTCTCCATAGTTACCTACGCTTTGTAATGTACAACTAGCTTCATTTTTCTCACTCACTTCCACTTGACAATTCAAAAGTGCCTGTAATTGGTTTATTTGAAATAAATGCTTTGAGTAAGAGTTTGACTTCCACCTCGAGATAAAAAAAAAATAGTTTGAAAAAACTAAAAAACACGCTTCCATAGAAAACCAAACTAAAAAATAAAATAAAAGAAAAACAAGCGTGGGGTGGTTTTAAAGGTATTTTTTATTGATATCAGGCACCCCACGCTTTTTTCCATTATTTTCTACTGTTTAGTTTGGTTTTCTATGGAAGCGTGTTTTTTAGTTTTTTTAAACTATTATTTATTTCTATTTTTTTTAGGGGTTTTTTGAATTTTGAGACGTATTTTTGTATTGTCATCGGTCCTCGATAAGTCTACATACAGAGTTTAAATGAAATCTGGTCGTTTAAAGTGGGTTAAAATCGCGCTATAAGGAGTCGGTTACAAACAAATATACAAACATACAAGTGAAGCGAAAGACAAGTGCAACGTGTAAAGAGGCTATGTCCAGCAGTGGACGTCTTTTGGCTGCAATGATGATGGGGTGAACCTATTGTAATCAAACGGGTACAAGTCTAGACTCCGGGCTGCTACTGAGAAATTTATAATGGTAAACCCCCATAACACTTTGCCTGCCCTGAGAATCGAACTCAACAGTAGTGATAGTGACCAATACACCAACAAGGCAGTCAAAGGACAATTATAAGAAATGAGAACGTTTCACAGCCTTGAGGTCCGTATACAAGGTGTAACAGAATAAGCGCAGGTCCTGAATGTAGATTGTTCATAATTGACTACTGAATCGATGTCAGTGATTTTTAACATGGGTAGGTAATAAGACTGAATTTTACGTAAATACATATAGAAATGCAATGGTCAATACTATTTTCCAAATAATAATATGAAGCTGGCTTAAAAAAAGAGTTATGGTCACTGAAATATGCTTTTAACTCAATGCTCTAATTAGGGTGTATGAGATGATTAGACAAATCCTATATCCAGCGGTAAACCACATTTTTCCGAGCAACCAGAATATAATATTTATGTAGATTCAATGGTTAATATCTTAGAGATAACCAGATAATATCTACTAACACAGCTGATTCAGATATATACTTCATTGGGTGTTGGTCATTCATTCACTCATGCGGTGGTTATATGAAGCTGTGATCCGTATTACTCTAATATCGATTTGAGCGTGCTGACAGCCATTCCGAAGTAACGTGAGCGCGATAATGATGTCCCGTGAGTCGTCAGCGCTGACGTCATGACATGCGCCATCTTGCGATAACGGTAACCATGCTTTAAACTGATATCACCGTGGGTGCTGACAAAAATTACAGTTTTACTAATTTGTTTTGGGTCGCATCATATCCTAAACTAACTTCGATTTATTAGAAAGTGTGCTTCTGGATACAGTCGTCACCTAACCAAGTAAGAAAAAGAAATGTATGGTGTATACAAATTTTATAAGGTGTCTAAACCCTTAGATTTTGACGTTGAGCGAGCACTGTTAGAGCGTTCACAAGCGTTCCGTATTGTTGAAAAATATGACAGCTCTCAACTGTCATAATAAAGATATCCAAATCGGAACGCAAATTATTGATGTGAGCGCCGTCTGCGATAATGTTCTAATTCGGAAAGCAGCCGAATAGGAATGAAATGTTATTTATAGCTACAGGTATTTACAAAAAAAGTGGCTGCAACAAACCTCTCGGGTGTCATCTAAGCTATGGGTACTGAACAAAATCTTCTAAAAATAACGAAAGACTTACTGAAGACTCTGAAGACATATCGCCCAATCATCACATCACAGATCTGCAGGTAGAAAAACACTAACAAAAGTACAGTCACCAAGAAACACACAAATACTATCTCTTTCATTGTCAAAAACATTTTCGATCTATGGACACTTTCTGTCACAAATTATTTTAGATCGAAAGACACTTTCTGCACTCCAGTAATTTTAAATCGAAGAGCACTTTCACTAACTAACTATTTTGAATTTAGAATCAAATTCGATCGTGTGTTGTTTCGCGTTCGTTCGTTGTATACTGGCGCTGATCTTTGTATCTTCAAGAGATAGTGATTGCGACACAGTGTCATTGATGGATGACACTGTGTTGGTAGTTTTGGGTTTTTGTGGGGTTAGTTCGGTACGTGTAAGTTCGCTGGAAGAGAGGAAAAATTTATTGTTTTGTTATTTGTTTTGGTAATAAATACTGTTACTTTAGAGGAATATGGCCATGATTACAAGGAAAAAAATTGCCAGAATATTTGATTCACTATGTAAACTAGTCGCTTAGTAAAATGTTATACAGTGTCCATTGGCATTTATGATCTATTTATTTGAAATAATTACTGCTTTATAGTCGGACCTGGAAAACCATGGAATGAAGAATCTACTAGTAATTTGAAAAACCCTTCAAGGGTAAAATGAACTAAGAGGAAAAAAACCAAAAAAAAAACAAGCAGCAAACAATAAAAGTAAAAAAAAAAAACTTCTGTGTCAAAACATATTCCTGTTGAAAAACAATTTACACAGCTGACTGACTATCCGTAATCTTCCTCTGACTATTTCATTAGAAACTAAGTCTTGAACTCTAAACTATAAAATACATTTTCGCTTGTCATATCTTAACAATGTGGTAGAGATAATCTGATAAGCCTATCTTGTTTTCCCAACACTGATTACCAGTATTGCAAGATCTTTGATACCTCCTTGCGTGTTTCAATTTGTAGAACAATTTGTATTTCTCTTTTTCCAATTTATTTGAAGTCAGCGCAACCTGTTCTTTACTTCCATAATTCTCAGTATAGACCAACCATCGTCATCTCGGTAGTTACCACTTTTTAGCCAAGTCGACATTCATACTCAAAACTTTCCTCTCGAGATTTCAATTGTAGAAAAAAACGTATACATTACTAGCTGTTACCCGCGACTTCATCCGCGTGGTATTTTTGACAAAATTTCGTTAGATTTTTTTTTTTCGTGATATTCTATTTTTTTTCTAAAATAAAAGTAGCCTAAGTTACTCCTTGTTACATCAGCTATCTGCCAATTAAAGTCCCGTCAAATAGGTCCAGCCATTCCAGAGATTAGCCGGAACAGACAGACAGAAAGACAGACAAAAATTGAAAAAAAAAATTGTTTTGGTATATGAATTGTGTATACATTCATATGCACTAAATAAAAAGGGGTTATTTTACTCCAATTTTATTTATTTGTCTAGATAATAGCATAGGACAGGTCAAGTTATAATGGTTGGAAGATTATTTAATACTGAATGGACAACAAGGTCATTTCGTTAATCTGTTGTTAGGCTGCAGTCCGGTTTATTTTTAGACTAGTTTGTGCATCACAATGAGTCATATTTTTTGCCTCTTTGTTCTGGTGATCGCAGGTGCTACTTATTCTTATTAGCGTTTCGATAGCAATCTGTATATTGTTAGCCCAAAATTTAGATGTGAGTTTAGCACTTTCAGTAGCGTCCATCAACTCCTGTAGCATGCAGACAACAGGACAAGATATCAATTGCGCATTGTGGGACAGCACCACATTTACACTCCAGGGCGGAGTCAACTATGCATCTCCACCTGAGCAGATTTTCTTTACTTCGGCCTACTTGAATCTGGAGTCTATTTAAAGACTTCCAGGAGAGCCAAGGTAACTCGTGTCCAGGTGCGAAGTTTTTAGCAGGTGGAATGAATAGGTTTTTGTAGGGAAGTGCCATGTCGCAACACGTTTACCCTCTCCTTCGACCGTGGTAATACTGAGCATGAGGTGCTGAGTTCTATTCACGATTCGGGAAAGTGGTATTGGGATTTTCTATTGTAAATTTCTCAGTAGCAACTCGGAATCCGGATTTCGGATTTGACCTTATTAAAGAACACCGACTTAGTAAAAAACACACAAGTAACATTATTGGATCCATGATTCTCAGAGTATAAGCACACTAATTGACAGACAGTCAGAAAGACTAAGTTTTAAAATGTGAGACTGTCAGAGTGTCGAATGTTACCATCACCAAAAAATGCTACCTCCCCATTATTTTGTTCCACAAAAACCGCTTGAAACTGGTTCCTGTCTGCCATGCTTTGATAGTCCACAGAGTATGGAATAAATGGAGTTTCACCTTGAAAGCAAAAGGTCGCTAACTCCCGATAGATATTCGAAAAACTTGCCTTGATCTTATCTAATAATTGCATTAGACGGGAAAGAGCTTTATACTGTGTTTAGAGCTTTGTTTGCAACAAGAATCGCAAACTTTTTTAAACCAATATCTTTTCAAATATTTTATTACATTCGTTTCTGGATTCCGTATGTAATCTAGTGAACATACTTAATAAAACTCTTAAATTCATTGATTATTTTACTGACACATGTAACTGATTCAAGAAGCATTCAATGCACAATATTTTCTTTTAAACAATGTTAAGCGCCGGGGAAGAATTTTCAAAATTCATCCCTATTCAATCCGCCTTTTAATAGCATAACATAATGAGCCTATAATGTACCCACTGCTGGACAGGATATAGGCCTCCGTGTGAGAGGGAGTGCGCCCGAATCCACCACTTGGACCTAGTGCGAGTTGACAGACGTCACATTGTATCAGATTTTTATCTTTAGGATCTGCCGATTTCCTCACTATATTTTCTTTGTTTATATTCAGAACATTCGTAGTTTTATCCGATGGAAGATAACGTCGGACATGTGACTTGTGAGTCTCTAATTTGCAGTTAGACTTCATGTTACTGCAATTTGGACTCTCCATTCACTTATAAGTCCATGTTCCGAAGACGTGTGCTTCACACGCCGACTCAATTCCAGCAAACTAATTAAGTTTCGAGAAGTTTTTCTGATAATCAACAAGGCCTCCAGACATGCTGGAGCGTGTGAAATGTTTCACTCAGTTTTTGTTCAAATAACTTGGATTTGTGATGCACAGAAAGACTTGCAGAATTATTATCCTTATTTACGCAGGGTGCATCTTGTGGCTTCCTACCAGAGGCTATGGATAATAAATACCATGTAAAATAAATAATGATATATGTATCATAAAAACATGAGTTTAAATAGGTAGCATATTACAGTAATCTAACCATCTTTACATTACATAGTATAAAACAAAGTCGCTTCCCGCTTCTGTACGTACGCTTAGATATTTTAAACTTTGCAACGGATTTTAATGCCGTTTTCATCAATCGACAGAGTGATTCAATACTAAGGTTTGTGTGTATAACACGCGGGCGAAGCCACTGGCAAAAGTCAGTTTAAATTATACCAGATTGTATAAAATGATTGTTTGTGATTGTATAATTCATTCCATAAAATGTTGTTGATGTTAGTTTTGGTTACTTTGTTATTTTGTTATCCATCTTTGTATTAATTAATTATTGTTTAGTGAGATTATAATAAAATGCTGTGCTCACCTATAATTTAGATGCATGCAATGCTATTACATTTGAAAATGATATGTACTGTGAATGTCTTTGTGTGTATTTAGTTGGTTTGCCTAAATAAATAAATAAAATATAACGCTGCAGAGCAGATGACTTTTCTAATACACAGAAGGCACGAACATTGATCACCACGCCAACTCAAGATGGATTGGCTATTTCAGATTTATATTATCTAAAAAGTCCAGGTTTCCTCACCATATTTTCCTTCACCGATGTTATCTTGGACAAGCATAGTAGGATCTCGAAATTTCTCTCAAGTCTGTGTTGGTTTAAAATATTGCTTATTGTGATCATCTTCAACATACCAATTGTCTCTTCCCACAGTCCCCACTCTAGATTGAAAACAAACAAAAATCATGAACGTCTTTTGTTTATCTAAATCCATACAAATAAATCAAATAGAAGTGTTTTTTTTTTTTGTAATTTCAAATTAAAGGGTTTCACTAAATGCATATGAAAGTATATACGGTACTTACACCAAATTTTTTAATTTTTTTTTAAATTTTAGTCTGTCTGTTTGTTCCAGCTAATCTCTGAAACGGCTGGACCGATTTTGTCGGGACTTTCTCTGGCAGATAGCTGATGTTATAAGAGGTAACATAGGTTAATTTTGTCTGAGTAGCACGTCCTTGTGTGATAATTTCCGAAACCGCGGCCACAACTAGTTCAATTTAAAAAAATATATATTTAAAATACAAGTAACAAATTACTCAAATGTGTTAGTAGCAATATTTCTTACCAGCTATGTTAGTAAACTTATCCTAAACACTTAACCTACACTGCCTTATAGTTAAAAGCGATATAAGATAAAAAGCGAATATAAAACAAAAAGTACTCAAAAATTGCGAATAGCTACCTAATATACTAAAGGCAGTTCGTCAAAAAAAAAAAAAAAAAACTAATAGATATACATATCTCCAAGGCATCATATTCCTTTATAAAGCGCCATAAAACTAATAATATGCATGTGTTTTCTTACAGTCTCATCACGACATCCAATCTGCAGTTATTGAATGATCAGCATAACGCGTCGACAGTGCCTAAGGCATCACCATACACCGTACATTGCTGGCTCGCACCTGTCCTCGATTTTAATATAATTAACACCTGCAATGAATGTGAAACAAACAAAAAGTCACGAACGATGCTGTGTCGATAGTGTTTTGCATATTAAATGGGTGTTGTCTTGTTACTGACTTTGGTTTTGATACTTTTTTATATTTTGAGTTCGAATGCGCGCCTTGGAATGAAACTTGGACTCGAAAGACTAACGACTGGTGATTTCTTTGTCTTTTTTTCTCGGTGGGAATTCATATAATGACGTCTCCCGCTCTGGGCGGAGCTGGGCGGGCGTATCAGTCTTTTACAGACTAAAACCCACCCTTGTTCCTTCAGCTGCCAGTGCCAGGGCAACGGTAACTCTTTTGAACAAATCCGCAACCCTGGCAGGCATCGCTCCTAGTGGACCCTTGCAATTGTGCGGACATCTGTTTGAGGCGCGCGTGGAACACTACGCGCCGTCGACCCGAGCCTGGTCCTTGCCGGGCGGTGAGATACCCAATGCTCGCCACTCGCAAGCCCACGCCTTCGGCGGCTGGGAGTCCGCTATGGATTAACGACTAGTCTGACAAGAAAATATTGATTCGGGTTTTGTTAAAACATAGGTTAGCAAACTACTGTGCTGCACTCTATTTATGTTGCTAAAGACAACATTTTAAGTCACGCAGCACTTTTTCACGTTTATTTTTTCTATGCAATTTTAACAACATATAGCCTGAAACTGACTGGCGAATTACAAAAAAATAAAACAACAAACTTTGAATTTAGCGGTCTACCTGGGAGCTTCCATTTTAAAACCGAAGCGCTTTAACACCTTAATCAACACTAAAAAATACACCACGACCTTCCTCACCTATCATTAAAAACCACATCACTATTTTCTTAACTAACCCGATTCATATTGACATACCGTCTCGCCGTCCTCATCCTGGCAGCCGCTACAATATCAAACACCCATTTGGAATTAACTTCTCCAACTCCCGAACCGATGATAATATCATATTGATCGTTACTTCCCATTTGCTGACTAGGACCTATGTTTTGAGTTGGTCGGGTAAAAGGACCAATGTTTTGCGTTGGTCGGTTTAAAGGACCTATGTTTTGAGTTGGTCGGATAAAAGGATCAATGTTTTGAGTTGGTCGGAGAAAAGGACCAGGTTGGTTGGAGATAAGGTGTTTTGATTATTTATGTTGTTGTTATTCATTGCCGCTCCACATATTGTTAAGAATCGTAATGCTGCATCTCTCTGATCGGCGTCTGGTTTTAATAGGACTTCCATTCCGTAAAATACGTCGTATGCGTATTCGGAGTGTAGTCGGCCTAGGGCTATGCGTTTGACGCGCGCTTTCTGTAAAATGAACAAAGTTATTTTGAGGAGAAGAAGAGAAGAAACATAGTCCAACTGGAAAGTTCCCAGCTAGCTTATGTGCACCCTACCACTTACAATCCATCCAACGTCAAACCGAGAGTGAACACGCATCTTCTAGGGACACTCACTCTAACGCAACCTTTCTAATTCTTTCTACCAAGCGAGTTGAAGGTCAAGAGCTGGATCATCTGTTTAACCGGTTGAATTACAGAAACAATTAAAAAGCCATTATGGCTCACGTGGATCCACGTAAATGAAAATCTTAAATTTATTGACAGACAACGCACAGTGTCAGCCATTGTGTCTAGCTAGAAGCAAGAAATTTTGCTCAAGAGTTAATGAAATAAAAAAGGGAGAACACAAAGAATTGATTTAAAAAAAACCATCCCCTAATTAGTCAACAAGGCCTCCAGTGGGATTAAATATATTATTATGGCATGCAAATATGTATAAAAATTCTTCATTTTCGCTGATGACCTTCAATCTTAGTTTTATAAAATAAAACTCTCGCTAGTTAGTAGCGAATGCGCCAACATCAACGTAAGTGGCAGTTCGTCGCACCAATTGCCCGGGGCGCGAATTTCTCGTTATGAGTACATCTCTGTCACATCCCGTGTTACCGCGTCGACACCACTGTTAATGTTGCTTGCTAATTATATTACAATGTCATCTGCCAGAGAGACGGAATTACAAAAAAAAAGCTCTTTAGAAATAACTAGCATTTCGCCCGCGACTTCGTCCGCGTGACTCACAGGACCTGTGCATTTTTTTGAGATAAAAAGTAGTCTATGTTACTTGGCATTGGCAATAATGTATCTCTCTATACGTGGAAGAATTTTAAAATTGATTCAGTAGTTTTCGAGTTTATCCATTATAAACATACATACAAAAATCTAATCTTTCTTCTTTAAATTTTAGTTTAGATAAGAGCCCTTTTTGGACAATCTCGTCCAAGACTTACTATGATACCGAATTCAACTTCTGTTAGTATTTGTATTAATAATATGTGCTTAGTATAACAAATGCAGTACCGTAGATCTCTGTCTTAGTCTATCAAAATCAAAAGTCATTTATTCAAACTATACTGAGAGTGAGCACTTTTTCAACGTCAAAATTATATAAGACAGTCCTCTAAAACGCCCGCCCTTCACCACTTCCTAGTGCTTTAGCTGGGAAGAAAAAATGGCGCAACAAACTCCCCAGCAGCACAACTGTCTGTTAAGTCAATAACTATAAGTAATTTAAATCACAGATGCGTAAGTTTCGTTAAGTGTAGTTTTGCACTGATCTCAGGTATAGCGATTACAATGTTAGAACGAAATGTATGTTCTCTTTGTACGTTAAGTATTTTCTATGTGGTAGCGAAAACGAGTTTATGTAATTTATTTCATCACCACTGCTCTGAGAACGGTGAAGGAACACATCGTGAGGAGACCGCGTGGTGCCATCATCTCCCCGGGAGGAGGCCTGTATCCCAGCAGTGGGGACATTACACGCTGATTGTGCTCAGCTACTTCCATTTCTTTCTTAGTGTCTCCTTGTCGATCCGAAGATTTAATGGTAGATTATGGACACGACGGCAAATGAGTTTGACTTTGTTAAATCTTAGTGTAAGCTTATTCTATTTATAACTATCTATATATTTCTTCTGCCCAACTTCTGTTTGAAGGGTATTGGTGTCAGAGGACCTAGTTGCAGGCTTACCAGTAATTTCAACTTTGACTCTGGGAAGGCAACGTATTGACAGCGCCTCTGGAATGGAAGATAATTACTTTTTGTATCTGTCTGTGTATTCTTGTGAACTAGGCAACAGATTTTGATGCGTTTTTCGCCATTCGTTATAGGTCAACCGCTTAATTGAGACTGTTCCTGAGGTAGTTGCGCAGAGCAGAGGGAGGGGTGACAGTTGTCGCAAGTTGATGAATCATTGAGCTCGCCCATCACGTCACCACGCCCCTCTCGCATAGCGCTTCTACCCCAGGGACCGTCGCAGTTAAGCAGTAGGCCTATAGGCAATTTATTCCGGAGTTCAAAATATGAATATAAGTATACATGTTCAAGTGACATACAATAAAGAACCTCGATGTCTTGTCTAGTTGTACAGACAGTGCGAAAGCAGGAGCGGCTCACAATGAAACAAAAGTTTATTCTACAAATAGGTACTTTATTATTACCAATTCCTTGTTACTATACCTACAACATTTTATACAATATACGACAATCTTTCTACACCAACGAATTCCCGAACAAAGACAAGTATTTCACATAACACAAATTTTGAATCAACATAATTTTGTAACTATTTGTTAAACTGTTGAATGTTTTGCATTCGATCAAGTGTTGACGGATTTCAAAGTTGATGTTGATATTATTGTTGATTTATGGTAAGTACTAATTACACAGGTGTAAATTTACATTCGTTTTGAGTATGAATGTCGAAAAGGCAGTCCAAAGGAAGATACTGAGACTAATTGTTTGAAAGATAATGAAGAAGATAACGAACACTGGGATGACAGTCACCATTTTTATCCTGTCCTTATTCCAATGTATTTGTGTTCGGCGCAATATGTCTTTCATTTCCATACTTCCCTATTAGTCGTCGTCTCCGTATTCACTCGCTGCTTTCTATCCATATAATTTTTTACACAGTTCATTTATCGTTTCTTTGGTCTTTCCTCACTCTTCTAGCCATCCACACCCATACTCAAAAGTTTCCTCACGGCATTTTTCTCATCTCGGAAATTTGTTGTCCTGGTACGGGCATTAATGCCCTCCGCATTCGATTCATTCGATTTCCACCACGCTGACCGTCAATATCACCGAATTTGATCCAAAAAGTACACACAAGGGCAAAAAAATCTTTTTTTTTTTCTACCGCGTTATTTCCTGCTGTTATTTAGCTGCAGTTTGTGCCACTCAAGGGTATTTACAGCGTTCTGACGGACGCTATCAACTAAACCAATAATATTCGCGTTGAACAAATACTTATGAGAAAGCATCCTATTGCCAGCACTCCCGGAGTGCCGTTGCTGCGTCGTGCTTCACTCACAGTGTCCAGCACTACTTCACGGTCCACTACTAGAGTAGACGCTTTAACACTCTTATCAACAGTTCGAAACGAGCCCCAGTAAGGCATCTTCTTCCTCGGAAACGTCGGTTTTACTTCCTTGGTTTTCGTAAAAACCGGCCTGATTGCTTCTCCCGATATCTTGGGTTTCGAATACATTTTAAACTTCATTACAGCTTTTGATTGAAAAGTGTATCGTACATACAAATCGTAACTTGACTGGTTCCCTGTAGCCGGCTCGAGAAATTCGATGAATGCTGGTTTCAATAAAGGATTCTCCTTTTGGCCTCTTTTAGGCACTACGTTAACTTCCAGTACTTCCTCGGGTGACGGAGGGCCGGTCAAGGAGGTGTAATCAAAGACTTCTTTGAACTCTAAAAGAGCCATCGTACGATTTATGCACTCCACCTGCGAAGCAAAAACATTCATGTTTATGAAAAGGTTTGTATAAACCTACTTGCACAATAAAAATAATTGATCAAGTAACCCTTTAATAAGCAGAAACTTTTCTATGTCTGGTTATATCATCTCATAATCAGTCAATAATGTTCCCAGCAGGACACAAGCCTCCTCTGTGTGAGAGGGAGATATCACATGTCTACGAATTCCATTCGATTTTTTGGTTCTAGGACATGCCGCTTCCCTCACGATATTGACCTACACCGTTATTAAAGCAGTGGTGATGGTATGGGTTCAAACCTTAGAGTTGTGGGTCGTACAACAACTCGTAAGTTGCGGCCGTTTCCACTAAGCCACATCATTTCAGCCGAAAGACGTCCTCTGCTGGACATCGACCACCTCCAAGTACCGCCACTTCGATGGGTTTTGTACGATTCCTGCGGCCTTCTCAAGATCAAACTTCATCAGTATAACTTGTGGGAGACCTTTCAACTCTCTTGTGGTAGACAGTAGTTAAACCAGAACCTTTCGGCCTCATCGGCCATCTGTTCTACGAGCAATGTGCCCTGCCCACTGCCACTTAAGTTTGGCAATTCTTCGGGCCATGTCCAGCAGTAGACGTCTTTCAGGCGAAATGATGATGAGAAATAATGTACAACAAGAAGCACTTATCTAGAGTGTTCAGTAATATAATTAAGAAAGCAAAATGGGAATAGATTGGAAAGCCGTCTGAGGTTATCAGCATCACTCAGAGAATTTACTTCGGAAGGTTAATGTACATTTAAATTTAACTGACATAATTATAATAAAGAAATCTTGAGGTTTTCTTAAGCCTTAGCAACAGGGGTGGGTCGTGTGATAAAATATATTATAATGATCCTCTAACACTTACCTCAAGTATCACACAGGTACATTCCAGCAAAAAAAGGTCGTAAAGTGATAACTGGAAAAAAAAACTAAATATTTTAAATTACTAAATATTGGTCATGGTAGTAAGGAGGGGAAGGAGTAAGGGGTATAGATGAAAGGGCTTGTGGCTAAGTAATAACAGCCGCACGGGTTAACCGATCAGGTTAAGCTACGCTTGCCGCGGTTGGTCTGTGGATGGGTGACCATCTTTACATACCAAGACCCTTCCGTGCCTCGGAAAGCACGCTAAGCCGTTGGTTTCGTCTGTCTTTTGTAGATCTTAGACAGTCGTAACGGGTCGTCAGAAGCATGAAAGTCTGACAGCCAGTCTTACCAAGGGGTATTGCCCACCCAGTAACAGGGTTTTGGAGGTCAGATAGGCAGTTGCTCCATGTAAATTACTGGTACTCAGCTGCATCCGGTTAGACTGGAAGCCGACCTCAATATAGTTGATTCAAGGCTAGGCAGATCATCATCTGATGATTGGTCATAAAAGTTAAGGCGTTTACTCACCGGGAGATTTCACCTGTATGAACCTAAACGAGGCAAAAGGTACTCGTTTATAGAAGCTATAGACGAGCTCGACTTCGACCACAGGCCGGTCGTCATGCACCTGGCCCCCCGCTTAGGTTCCCACGATCCCACCCTACCCCCCGCCACCAAAGTGATCACAGACTGGAGGAAAGTCAGCGAAAAGCTGAAAGCCACCATGTCCCCTCACCTGGATTCCATTCCGGATCGTAGATGCCGGATGTAGAGATCGTAGCAGGTGGCTTTCCGTGGTTTCTGCCTACCCCCATGGGAAAAAGGCGTGATTGTATGTAACCATCCAAGATTTCACTATAACAGGCGTAACGGCAAGGGTGTTGCGAGTAGTCTGCGCAGGCCGTCAGGGTCTAGGGTACTTCATCATCTGCCCAGCCTTTCCCAATTAAGTCTGGGTTGGCTTCCGGTCTAATCAGATACATCTGAGTGCTAGTATCTTTCATGGATCGACTGCCTATCTAACCACCACAACCCAGTTACTGGTTGTTAGACTTTGAGGCTTCTGACAACCCGTAATGACTCAAATACTATGAGTGCTTTCCGAGGTCATTAATCCAGGTTTACCTAATCGTTCAACCCCTGTGGTTGTTAATACACAATCGCCTCTAGTCAATTTCCAGGTAGTATGGAGAGATAATTAAAACCAGCAGGATAAGTAAATACAAACAATTGGATGAGTAGAAATATCACGAGTAGGACACTGGTAAAGTATACATTACAGCCGAATGCGGCCGATGGAGCCCTTTGTGTTTACCTGTCTGCTGATTCTACTCAATGGACTTTAGACCTCTTTTTGAATGAACTTGTCTGGAGAGTGTCTACCAGAGAGAGCTACTAGAGTTGTTGGTAAACATTTGTGAAACCAATGATGATTCTGTTTTACACCAACTGAACTTTATTCACGATATTGTTTCCTTCTAACGAAACAAGAAAGAAACGATAATAAATCTATACTTAATATTATAAAGCTGAAGAGTTTGTTTGTTTGTTTGGTTGAACGCGCTAATCTCAGGAACTGCTAGTCCGAATTGAAAAATTCTTTTTGTGTTGGATTATTATTATATATATTATATTATATAGACTATTTATTGAGAAAGGCTATAGGCTATATAACATTACGCTACGATCAAAAGGAAAGCGGAGCAGCAACAAAAAATGGTCTAAAACTGGCAGGCAATTCGATGCGACGTGCGACGGGAAGGGTCAGGGGAGTAAAAATTTGACGTGGACGAAGTCGCGGGCAGAAACTCGTAAGAAATAAAATCAGCATGCTTCAAATCGCACCAAATCCAAGGTAATCAAGACGTTATTTAGTTTAACAGTTCTCAAGCCTCTTTTTTTCTGAGAAATCATTATATCACGTCTCCGGCGTATCAGACTTTTACTGACTAAAGGCCACCCGTGTTCCTTCAGTTGCCTAAATGCCAGCGCCACGGTAACTCTTTCGAACAGATCTCGCGACCCTGGCAGGAGTTCTAGCTTCACTGATCTTTTTCTTTCACGTCCTGTCAGTAAGACCGTAAGTACCGTTGTTCCTAATATTTGGTGCCAAGTTACGCTACTAAGTCCCGGTTTGAAGGTACGGGAGTTCTTTTGTTTTTAGGATTCCTAGAGGAGTCTATTACGGTCCCATTTCAATTTATTTAAATATATGTCACAGTCAAATTACAAATACCGTTAGATTACAATCTAACTAGCGAGATTATAATCTGATGGCTCACAATCTTTCGACAGATTAGAATCTCGCGATATATCTGACGGTATTTACAATTTCACGGTTACATATACACCGTGACATTTTAGTCGTCTTACAAAGGTTGTCCACTCAATGTATCCAACATAATATACCTCTAGGCGTGATTAAAAAATATTACCATTAATTCAGATAATAGGTACTAAGAAAAGTAAATAATTCATTAGAAGTATGAAACATCCTGTTTATAATGTTTACGTATTAGACGGTACAGAACATATCTACCCAGTGCACGAGTCGACTAGATCATTCACTCTTCATTTTCGATGAGACAAAATATCAATTTCAAACTACGTCATGCGTCATCATAATGAACAATATTTTTATTTTTTAATTATTCAAATGTTCTTTTTACACGCTTTATATTAGCTTTACTTGTATATTTGTATGTACGTTTGTATGTTTGTTTGTAACCGACTCCTTATAGCACGATTTTGACCCACTTTAAACGACCAGGGACTTACTCACGAATATAATTCCAATAGATCGACATTGGAATTGTCAGTCAAACGTCAGGGATTGGCTGGACTCGCTGAGTCTAGCCAATCCCTGACGTTTAACTCAACCAACTGACGTTTGACCAATGTCGATCTATTGGAATTATATTCGAGAGTAAGCACCCCGATTTCATTCAAACTTTGCAGACCTGTCAAGAACCGATGGCAATGCAATAATTTCATAAATTTGTGCCATTATCCTTGCCAGGGTTACCAGGACAGCAAAAAACTGTCTTCAAAACTACGCTGACATACTTCACAAACTAATTTGTGCCATTATCCTTGCCAGGGTTACTAGGACAGCAAAAAAACTGTCTTCGAAAACTGCGCTGACATACGTCACAAACTACGCTGACATACGTCTCAAAATTCGAAACACCCTAAAAAATAGAAAATAAATAATAGTTTAAAAAAACTAAAAAACACGCTTCCATTGAAAACCAAACTAAAAAGTACAAAATATTAGAAAAAAAGCGTGGGGTGCCTGATATCAATAAAAAAATAACTTAAAAAGTACCCTACGCTTTTTTTCCATTATTTTGTACTTTTTAGTTTGGTTTTCAATGGAAGCGTGTTTTTTAGTTTTTTAAACTATTAATTTTTTCTTATGGATGTGTCATTCCGTATGTATGTCATTGGGTATACGAAATTGGCTGCCATTGTAAGACGATTAAAATGTCACGGTGTATAAACTTCACAATTAAAAAAGCGCTGTTCGCTGGTGAGCGAGAAGTAGCAATTTGGCAATTTTTGCTCTAAAATGGAAAGAACTGTTTTAAAAGCTGGCCGGGAAAATAGACAATTCTAGAAAAACTTATGTCCTTTTTATTAGATTTTTATAAGAACTGATCTATTGTTTCAACGCGGCACCGTCTGTCGGGACAGTTGGTAATCTATTAATGTTATTAATTAATGTTGCTAACAATGCTTGTCTGTGTGACCACGTTGTTTTTCTAAACTACACAATGGAGTTTGATGCAGTGCTCTATTTTTATTTCTATTAACAAGGATATCCATTTTTTTTTTCAAAGTTATCACTAGCATGTACTCTCACCTTATATGTCACGGTGCCCTCCATGCCCGGCGAGGTCTTCAGGTCGAAGTCCTCCGCATACAGCAGCTGTTTTCTGTTGTTTGAGCAGGCGTCTTTGGGGTTTTCATAAGTAGTGTTGACTTAAAACAATTAAAAAAAGATAAAAAAATCAACAAGTGATTTTTTTTTAACTAGTGTTTGAATAATAATAAAAACTAATAACAATAATAATTAATGTAAATAAATAAATTTAATTGGTTTTTTTTAAACTAATATTTAAAAATATAATTTACAAGAAAGTTTAAATGTAATAAAGGAAATAATAATAATAAACCCGCAGGGCAGCATGTGGCGTGTTGTTGGGCTGTAGCGACCCCACGGACCCTATCTCCCGGGAGAATTCTTGTTCCCCATCTCTGCCTTATCTTTATTGGCCGCCTGGAGTGAACACCGATGAGGTTCAGAGCTCCCATCTCATTCTTGCCTTTATTGGCTGGCTTGAGTGGAGATTCGCAAGAGCAAACGTGCTCGGAGAAAGGAAGAATCTTGACCATCTTCCGGGCTCTGGGATTGTTCTGAAAGCCGTGGAATACCTCTCCACTTCTCAAGCACCTCAGGAAGTGTTGCCCCCTTATCGCTACGTCAGTATGTACAAGCGACGTTTCCCGGGGGCCCATTGTTGAGTGTGCAAGTCACCCCGTGCCACTTTATCCGTGTATACAAAACATTGATCAGGCAGAGGCCATAGTTCTTCCATAGTTGCGGTTACCAATCTACTATAGCCAACCAAACCTATAGCCTAATTTGTTTTGTTTCCATATTCTGTAATAGTCCTGCTCCAACCGGGGATTGTCTTTGGGTGCATTTGCTTAGGTGCATACAGGGATAAATGGATAATAGTCGGTTGGTGCCCCCTCATCATTTAAAATTGTCTAAGGGGCCTCTGCTAGTTGGCTTCGGCCCCTCGTACGCCTTCCAAAGGGCCGGGATCCCAGGGTCCCGAGATATGTTAACAGATATAAATAATAATAGTTTATGTGGTTCCTATAGTCCTGTCCACAACGGGCGTCATTCCAAATCATCTTCTACATAGCCTTAAATTACTAAACCTAATAGAGAGAGAGAGAGAGAAAAGGGAGAGAACCTCTATATCACCCTACAAAAAGCTGCAATTTTAAATACATGTCGTATTGTCAGAAAGTTCATGCTAATTGATGAAAACGAAATACGTCTTCACCACAACACATCACAAGCGTATCACACTCCACGCTGCATTTACTTGACTTCAGTCCGTAAATGTTGCAAAAACCAACCAGAAAGCTGAGAAGAAAAAGCACTCAACAATAATAATAACCTCGTGAAAGCTGACAAAGATAAACAGATCAAGTATCTTGACTTGGCTCGCGAGGTTGTTGACATGTGGGATGTGGATTCAGCAATCATTGTGCCGATAATCGTCACTGCCAACGGCTTGATAGCCAAGAGCCTCGACCCACACCTAAGGAGGCTCTCGTTAGGCAGCTGGATCAAGGGCTTGATTCAGAAAGCGGTACTTCTAGACACGGCTCGCATTGTCAGGAGGTTCCTCTCTCTCTCCGCCGGTAGCTTGGACCCTGTTCCCGATACCGGTGGGATTTTTTTATATTTTTTAATGTTTTTTATACTTTATGTATGTACTAATATTTAAAAATATAAATTATAGGTATTTACAAATGAATTAAGGAATAATAATAACAACTCTATGCACGAAACACTATAAAAGCAATTAACACCTTTGCTATACCTGTGCTCACCTATTCATTCGGAATAATAAACTGGAACAAAACTGACCTAAAAAATCTACACCGAAAATTAACTTAATTAAATTCCGCAAACATCACCCAAGATCTTGTATCCAAAGGTTAACGTTACCAAGAAAAGAAGGAGACTAGAGATAGAGGACTTATAGATATTTTAAACTTACCTACACAATAGACAGATTACAGCTCTTAGGCAATACTTCTTTACCAAAACTGAATCTTCCCTACTCCACAAACTAATAGCACATAATGACCAAAATTTTACACCTCTTAATTTAAATGACACTACAGAACAAAAAAACGAGAAAGTGACTGACGGCAAAACCATAGGCCATAGGCTTTCCATAAAATCAAAATCAAAATCAATCAAAATCAAAAGTCATTTATTCAAACTAGGCTGAGAGTCAGCACTTTTTGAACGTCAAAGTTACATGAGACAGTCCCCCAAAAACGCCCACCCTTCGACACTTCCATAGTTCTTGGTAACCAATCCATTTTAGCCATCCAAATACATAGTCCTACATCTTTGTTTACATATCCTGCAATAGTCAAACACCAACCGGAGGTTGTCCTTGTGTGCACTTGCATAGTGCATACGGGGTTAATCATCGGTTAATGCCTCACTTCATCTAAATCTTCTAAAGGGCCTCTGCCAGTTGGCTTCGGCCCCTCATACGCCTTCCAAAAGACCGGGATTCTAGGATCCCGAGATAAATTAACTTATATATTAATAATATCTTTGGACAACCAACACAACGTTATCTGATCCCAAACTAGGCAGAGCCTGTACTATGGTAACCAGACATCTGATAAACATACTTATAGATTTCTAAATACGTACATATTATATGTAGATAAATTATACCCAGACACAGAAAAAATGATTGTGAATCAGCGCTTTTTAGATATGAAAATTTCATACAATATGTATGTATGTATGTGATATATACCTATGTTATTATATAAATGGCGATTTATGGCAATATATGTGACTTCCATGGCAATAAATGTAACCTACAAAGGAATATGGCTATACTAAGACTAACCTAGAAAGAAAATACGTTTATTTGCGATAAACATGACGCACAGTAAGATCAGAAACATACAAAAATAAAAAGCTGGGGGAAAACATGCGTCACATCCATGCAAAACAGTCGTCACACAGCGTAATGCTGTGACCCTATGTGAGACAGAACCCCAGCGCTGGTTTAGGCAACTTACTTGGAAATGTATGTAACTTACAGGGGGTTATAATATAACTGACCTTCAAGGGAAATACAGATAACTTACATGGAATGTTACTTACATGGGACTATCCAAATGGTGTCGTTAGGTACCTCGGCCGGCATTATAGTAAAGTGGTCCAGCGAGTAAATAGGGAACGGCCACTTCAAATAGTCGTGCTCGTAGACCGCTCCTTCTGGCCATATGTTTTGTTCCTCAGGTGAACTATCAGTCGCTGGTGGTTTCTCGGTTCCTGGTGGTTGCTCGGTCACTAGTGGTTGGTCGGTCCCTGATGGTTGCTCGGTTACTGGTGGTTGGTCGGTCCCTGGTGGTTGCTCGGTTACTGGTGGTTGGTCGGTCCCTGGGGGTTGCTCGGTTACTGGTGGTTGATCGGTCCCTGGTGGTTGCTCGGTTACTGGTGGTTGATCGGTCCCTGGTGGTTGCTCGGTCTCTGGTGTTTGCTTGGGCTCCGGGGAATTCCATGTCTTTTTATAATCTGGCGGATGTGATCCATTCGGCCAGGGACCTCGGAGTGCTCTGAATAATAAAAGAAGAAAATATCGGTTTTAAACCAGGTTTTTTTTTTGTGGGAAATCATCGAATGACGTCTCCCGCTCTGGGTGGAGCGGAAGGGCGTGTCAGACTTTTACTGACTAAAAACCCAGCCGTGTTCCTTCAGTTGCCCATGTGCCAGGGCCACGGTACACCTTTCAAACGAATATTGCGACCCTGGCAGGCATCGGTCCTAGCTGACCCCTTCAGTTTGCTAACATCTCTTTGAGGCGCGCGTGGAATATTACGCCCCGTCGACACGGGCCTGGTCCTTACCGGGGGGCGAGCTGCCCATTGCTCGCCGCCCGCAAGCCCGCGCCTACTGTGGTCGGGAGTCAGCAATCGGGACTCGCGACGCCCGGGGCGTCCTCCTGGGGCGGCTAGGGATGTTTGAGCGCAGAAACTGCCACTCCCTCACGCTCCTCGCCTCCTCCTTCGCGAGCATTCAAAATCAAAATCAATCAAAATCAAAAGTCATTTATTCAAATTAGGCTGAGGATCAGCACTTTTTGAACGTCAAAATTACATAAGACAGTCCCCCAAAACACCCACCCTTCACCACTTCATAGTGCTTTAGCTGGGAAGAAAAAGTGGCGCAACAAACTCCCCAGCAGCACAGCTGTATGTCCAATTAGAAGAACTTGATTCTATACAATGGTATGCAGTAAACATAAATCATTAAATTAAATGATTTGGTATATTATATGCCAGTTAGCCAACCCAATATACCAACAAATAAAATGAAAACTATACTCAAGCAAAAACAAAAAAAAAGAAAAAATATTTTGGATGACATTTTTTACCGTCTCGACCTTCATATGGTGTGTTGTGTAACTAGAATAGAAGGCAGGAAGGCATTCAGATTCATCGCAGGTGACTAAAGGAGCGCGGGACGCGGGTGGACACGGATGCGTGTGCGGCTCGTGCGCCTGCGAAAGATCAATGAGGCCGCCTATCGGCCGGCTTCAAAGGGTAGGACCGCGCTCCGAAATCAATGATACATGCCGCGCATTGAGTAGGGTGCGTATGATGTGAGTTTCGATTGATTTAATTTTTTTTTTTGTTTTTTTTCCCAAATTTCTGTTTTTGTTGTTCTAGTATGAAAATGTTACTTTAAATGTGTAGTATTTATTGCTAGATCAATTTAATTACATGTTATTCAAAAATAAAAATAATAAAAATTTCTATGCCAAAAGCTTCTACTCCGTTCACCTATTACCCCCATTTTTTTTCAAGACGCTAAAAAAAGTCACCCAGTATATATGTACAATGTAAACATAGCTACCAAAATAAAAGCCTCCTGGCATAAAGGGCGTGACAGCTTAGATATGCAATGCAGAATTATGTTCACATAGCTGTTACGACCTGAGTTACAACTCGAGGCCACAAATGATAAACTAGGACCAACGACGTAAAATAAATTAAACAGGTAGGTAATATTAATAACAAAATCAACATCAAGGTCAGCAAGACGACCAGTCACCACAAGAAGTACCCGTTCATGAGCATAACGCAAAGATCAGCTATTACCCCCCTCGCCATATTTAAGGGAAGGAGGTAACCCGACCCCCGACGCTACCGCAAGCATTGACATCTAAGGGAGCATGACGAACTTGCTGCCGGTTGCTCAGAGAACAATTGAATGATTACTTGTCGAGGTCGCTAGCTAATCACATTATGCAGTACTACAAAGCATAGATCATGTCAATACTAATAAATATTAGGA
The DNA here is from genome assembly GCA_947507805.1 of Aporophyla nigra. Lineage (NCBI taxonomy): Eukaryota > Metazoa > Arthropoda > Insecta > Lepidoptera > Noctuidae > Aporophyla > Aporophyla nigra. The sequence goes on from OX382315.1 coordinate 19,807,082, forward strand.
TTCTCGTGTTCTACTCTAGATGGTGTAATTCTGCGAGCTATATTATTTTTAAACTTGGTGTAACGACTAGCTTATAAGGCCTGCATTCAAAATACACCTTTTTAAACAATGTCATAGGGAAACTAGATATCAAATTATAACGTGTCGCTCGAGTTCAACACAAGACAACTCAATAGTGCACTCAATAGAAAGATTAACTAATCTAAACGTTGCTTACATTTCAGCTTGTTTGAAACAAGAATTAAAGAACCACCGCGGATGGCCCTTTTTCTCACAAATGCACTTTGTACTGTAGAATTATCATCATTGATAAACACTATGTTCTTTCAACCAGTGTTCAGTTAAATATAACATCTGAACATCATGGTTCTCTATAAATAAGCTTAACTCTAACTCTTTGCCGGACTGACCCTGCATATTTTCATGAACAAAATTCAAGATTATGCGGCTCATCCATTGTCGCACCTAGTATTTTAAACTACTAGATAGTGTTAGTATCACTACTAACAGTAATCAAACAAGAGTTCGACATACTATACTACTTATGTTTGAGTTTATATAAGCTATTTTATGTCTAAACCTAAGGGGCAGATACACTGTATTCCTTGTCGATTTTAACTTATCAACAAAAATGTTGGTGTTAAAAAATATAAGTTTGTCACTGTAGTGACTGACCTAATTGTTTTTACACGCTTTATATTAGCTTCACTTGTATGTTTGTTTGTAACCGACTCCTTATAGCGCGATTTTGACCCACTTTAAACGACCAGATTACATTCAAACTTTGCACACCTGTTAAGGACCGATGACAATGCAATAATTTCATAAATTTGCCATAATCCTTGCCAGGGTTACCAGGACAGCAAAAAAACTGTCACAAACTACGCTGACATACGTTTCAAAATTCGAATCGCCCTAAAACATAGAAAATAAATAATTACAAAATTATTTTGTGTGCTTTTCCATATTTTGAAAAGCTATCTAGTAGAAAAAATAATAGTTTAAAAAACTAAAAAATACGCTTCCATCGAAAACCAAACTAAAAAGTACAAAATAATGGAAAAAAAAGCGTGGGGTGCTTTTTAAGGTATTTTTTTTTAGAGGAGTGTTGGTATAGCTTTGGCCACTCTCCCTATCCCCTGCGGCCGAAAACTGGTAGGCGGCGGGGCCACAGTCCTGACCCGTCGCAGGGGGGCCAAGGGTGTCATTCAAGGGGTCGTCTGGCGCCTATATGCTAATTGGTCCCCGGGGAGGTCACGGCGTGTTATGTGTTCATGCGCGCCGTGAATGGGGGTATCCCTCAGAGGTGGGTCCGGCGACGGACAGCCGCGGCGGGTTCGCGGAAGAGTTTTTTCGTTCCCGTGTTCCCGCCATAAGCGGTGTAGGAGGACACCGTGGAGTTTTAGTGGGTTGGAGTCCCACATAACTGCGCTATTTCCCCTTAGTAGCGCAGTATGCATGAGCATTTCTCCACGTAAAAACGCTGGAGGACATCAAGGTTGGATACAAGTGCACTGAGTGTTGCTGCGAGTCCACGCTTCTGCAAATCCACTCTGTCTACGAATTCATTTTAGCAATATTTTTAGGATATTATGTTCCTTAATTTGGTGCTTAGAGCATACATATTTATTATACAGTGACTTAAGGGATTCATCAAGAACTTGAATTTCAAACTGTAAGCGCTGAGTGTCTATTTAATATATATTTATGCTATCTTCTAATTTAATTTGATATTTGTTCAATTTGTTGACAAGAGAAACACGTTCTTTCCTTAATTGAATATTTTTGGCATAATGTTTATGATGTTTCTTGAATTTATTACATTTTTTAATGATTTTATTCAATCTCGCATATTTTTTAATGTTATTTTGACAAATTTTATGACTATAGTTATGTTTCAGTAAGGAATCTTCAGTTAGGTCAATTGTTAATAAAGAATGTGGGTTACAGTTTGTATTAAACAGTTCGTTAAACAAATGGTCCGTTTCTTTGACCTGAGTATGTTATTTATCCTTTTCTAACTGTTGAATTTTGACATTTGCATGGATTAATTCATCCTCTAGATCCCTAATCTTACATAAATGCTCCTCATACAAATTACTGCAGTTGTTGAAACCATCTGTAACCACCTTTAGTTGATCCCGTTCAGCAACAACACTGAGGTACTGGCTCTTGTTTTAAGCTTGCGTTTTTGTAGACAACTTTCTCGACTTCCTTCTTTCTTTCCTCTCTCTTGTCTAATAGCTCTTGACAATTACTTTTGGAGGCCTGGAGTTCGTGAAGGGTCGTTCTCAACTTAAGCTCCAATTCCTGAGCAGAACTTTACGGGTCATCACAGGCATGGTTTCAAAAGTAAGTACTGAAAGGATAAATAAAGGAACTCACTGTTCCTTTATTACCTTATCCTGAACTAATTAGAAAGACAAACAAAAAATGGAAAGCTAGAAGTGAAAGGGAAAATGGGAGAAGTTAATGATAATAGATAATAGTTCATATTATTATTAATGGTAATGAGATAGGCTGTTGAATCGTATTCAAATGCAACTAATATGATAAGATTAAGTACAAAGATATATTGATTTTATGGTTTTAATTTTACTTTTGCATAAGTGGGTATGATGCCTAGATAAAAAGAAAACTTCTAGTTTTGCATGCATACAGATTGCAATTTAACCAATAGACTAAGACTAGATAAATGTGTTACTAAGTATAAGTGACGATTGTTTGGTAATTATAGAACAAAGTAAACAATACTCCCCGTTTAAATCCGCAGGTCGAACATCAGCTATTCTTGATAGGTTACTGGTATCGATAAGGAACCAAACACTGTGTTTTACTTTGTGAATATGCAGGAAAAGTTGGAAAACAATAATCCTTAGTATTTAGGCAGTTACTTTACATATTAATACACCTTAATTACACTTAAAATGAAATAAAACGAATTTTAAAATACGAAACAATATTTTGACATGTCACTCGGGCAGTGATGCCATTTGATCCACATTACTGCTTTGCAGAAGGAGGTGACGGCTTCCCATGTCCTCTCGCTCCGTACCATGGCTCGTACCAGGGCTGGATGCGAGAGGTCACCACTGCCGATCGCCTCCACGAGGACACGGCGGTGCTCCGCCCAGGCAGGGCACACCTCCACCGTATTCTGCAGCGTGTCCTCCAGACGATCCACGAAATTTTTAAACCAGGTTGGATTATCACGGAAGTTCAACTAACGAGGCACTACAAAAATATAACCTGCCTTTAACCATGACGTTCAACGACAATGCACTATATTCCGTACATGTATATATATACATAATTATATAAACTCACGCTTTCTCTCATGGAGGTTGGCGAAACTACAGAACGCCATCTGCTACTATCCTTACATACTCCATTTGCCTCGTTAATATTCATACATCTAGGTTGCGAGTACGATGCACCTAACTTTTCTAAAAAACATCACCGATAAGGACAGTATATATTCTCCTAGGACGTCCTCTTTTGGTGTTTCCAGTCATATCTGTTTTGTAATAAAAATATATTTTGGCATTTATTCTACTTTCATGCTTCTTTTGCTACACCCAACATTCATTTCCATACTTATGCGTAGACACACCATTGTGAACAGCCAGTCGAGTCTTTTCGGACATCAACTAGTTGGTACAATAGTATGTATAACACCATTTACTTTATTTCTCGCAACTAGAGTTCTTTCCATATCTTTATCAATTTTTCCATCTCTTGTAAATATACTCCTCAAAAATATGAAAACCACACACTGATACTTTCTCTTTACTTTCAAACGCCATGACCTTCGTCTTATTCATGTTTATATTCATCCTCTTCGTCTTATATGCTTCATCCATTACAGTCACCATGTCTTGTCTTGACAGGCAACTCATTAGTTGTCAATCCACACACGCCCTCTTTTAAATCTGTCAGACAAGTATCCATGTACAAGTTGATCAGCCACGGTGGCGCTACACAACCCTCTCTTACACCCCTTGAGATGCAGAACCAGCTCGTGTATGCTCCATTTATCCTAACACAAGTACTGGAATCCTTGAATAAAGATTTCAGTGCGCGTACGAAGCGCCAGTCTACATCGAACGTGCATTGTGTTGACCACCGTTCTTCCCTCCACGCACTATCATAGGCTTTCTCCAAGTCAAGGAAAACACAATAGGTTTTCGTATGCTAAGCCAAATCCTTTTTGCACTTTAGGGAGAAGATCTGATCCATAGAGTCCATTCCCTCTCAAAAACCTGCCTGCACGTTCCATATTTTTGCAACTGTCACTCTTATCACTTTATTTATTAAAACGTTCCCATACATTTGCCGTCAACACTCAAAATACTAATGTCGCGGTAGTTTTCACACTCCTGCTGAGAGCGTTTTCCCTGATATAGTGGTACGATTACAGCCTTACCCATTTATCCGGCACATTTGGGAAATGCTTACGCTGTTGAAGTGGTTGAATTCTTTTCGAAGCTCATATAAAATTTGAAAATAGAATCTACGACACGATCAAAAAAAAAAAGAAAGGATGCAGAACACTCACGTGAACGTCCTATGAATAGGAATGTACTCCTTGTCTAAAACGTTAGTTCTCCTGAAGTCAGGGGAGATGTAGTCGTAGTCACCATGTTGTTCATCCCAGTCGCGCGAGACGTCATTGATCCAGGCGGAGTAGTGGAGCATGCTGATGAAACGAGCTGGTGCCGCACACCCCGGCCCGTGGATACTGAAGCCGATCTGAGAAACAACGCAAATGGATCTGGCTGAATAGTACGCCATGTCACCACAGTACATCATACCTAAGCCTGTCTTCAAATCATTAAAAATCTTGACTTTCCCGTGCCTATATACAGTATGTTAAATAACAGAGGGCGTTCCCCTAAACTCGTTAATCTATATTATTAATAGATTAAAATAAAAATATCAGCATAGAAAAATAAGCATAAAATAATCCGAATTAAAAAATAATAATAATTTGCATTAAATTCGAAACCACCTGTTTAAAATCAAAATAGTAGCGCGGAATAGTACCTAGCGTAGTAGCATTGCACAAACCGGCAACGTTGCAATACGCACGACGCCGAGCGTCTCACGAATACTCACGAAGCAGAGCGAACCGGCTGCCGCGCGCCGCGCCGCGCTGAGTGGCGAGCGGCGACTTTTATAATGGCGGCTAGGGATACGCAAAATTTCAAAAGTATCGATACTTTACTCGATACCAGTATCGTAACAGAAGTATCGATACCAAAAAAGTATCGGAAAAAAAGTATCGATACCTGAAGGTATCGAGTACTTTTTAATACATAAAAAAATTTGAATGGAGTGTTGTTTGTGTTGCTAAGTTTCGCAAAAAATCTACCAGAAACGTGTCTCACAAAATAGTCACTATTATTCAATAGATATTTAGAACCTGTTGGACATAACGTACGTAAACATAGGTACCTTTACTTTTTTTACGTTACATTGGAGAAAATAATCAAACTTTTAAAAATCAGTACAAAATTAAATTTTTTAAATGTTTTTTATTATTTTTAATTATAATTACACGACGAAACACAATCAAACTTACAAATAAATTGTCATAATGAAAAATTATTTAGAAAACTGCCAATTTTCCTCTGTGCAATCCGACATGAATAAAATTTTATCCAGGTCGGATCCAGTCAAGCGATTACGACTCTGTCATGTAATGGCTCCAGCTCGGAAAAAAGCCTCTCCGAAGGCACTGAAGGTGCTGGAATAAAAACGTATTTTTTCGCCAGGTTAAATAGCCGGTGTGGTTTAAAAGAAGATGTAGTGACTAAAATTGAAAAAAGTATGCTTAGATGGTTTGGTCATGTTGAGAGGATGAATGAAGGTCGGCTCACAAAAGGTAGATGAGAGGAGATGAGGGATGAGGTAGGCAGATGTGAGTGGAAACACCGGGAGGGGACGCCCTAGGAGGACATAGGGACCTTATTGGTGATGTTCTTCAGAAAGGCCAGGTGCGTAGTACTCGCAACCGGCGTGTGTGTATGACCAATTGTATGAACCTAAACGAGGCAAAAGAAGTGTGTAGAGATCGTAGCAGGTGGCGTTCCGTGGTTTCTGCCTACCCCCATGGGAAAAGGCGTGATTGTATGTATGTATGTTAAATAGCTATGGGAAAACGAATGTCATGTCTTCCCACACGTGCAAAGGATCTGCTTTGAGAGGAGAAACTTTATTTGAAAGGTATAGTCCAACCTCGTCCCTTTCCCCCTTCAGTTGTCCTTTGATGTCTTGCATGAGCAAGTTGTTTATGTTGACTCCAGAAATCTATGGTGTCAGTTTCCGATTCTGAGAAGTTTGTTGATGGGCACGGGTCATTTGCGTTTACTGTCCTTCGGATATACGAAATCGCACGGGTGCAGGCATTGGGATCCGTAAAGTGAATGTTTTTAAATCTTGGATCAAGCAGGATAGAGATAGCCAAAATGTGATGGTTCTGTTGATCGAAATCGTTAGTCAATTTCTTTGATGGCGCGCTCTTTTTATTGATTAATTATTGCTTTGTCTTCGCCTTGAGCCTTAATATTTTGAATTTGGTAGCGCAGACAATTTACTGTTGGAATCATTTTCCTCGACGTGGTATATTTTTCTCCGCACATTTCCTTCGTCACAAATTCCACACGTTGTGACAAGTATTTTGTTTAAAATATCGATTAATAATTTTTCTTTTTCATAAGCTGATTATTTATTAGAAATGAGGAGAAGGAAAGTATCGATACTTTTAGAAAGTATCGATACCTCAAAAGTATCGGAACAAAAGTATCGATTCCAAAAGTACTTGGTATCGAAACAAAAGTATCGATACCCTGTGGTATCGATACTTTTTGCGTATCCCTAATGGCGGCATAAAACGTCTGGGAACTAGAGTTCCCACGGGCACTTTAGCGGTATAATGAATTAGAAAGACACGTCGTCATCGGGTTGTTATCAGTAAAATTAAACATTTATGTAAGTATGTGTAGGTTTAGCAATAACATTTAACAACTCGTCTCAATGCCCAGCTGACAAAGGAATGCGTCACTGAGGCACCTTGGATTTGGAAGAACCTAGTAGGTAAATAAAAAAAAAACATAAATTCATGTATCTACCTATCTAAGCCACGTTTCAATAACATTAAAATTAAAATACAGAGTATTAGACAGTTATTCTGCACGCAGCGGCCGCATAATGAACGCGGGGTGGTAGCAGCGCTTCTGCCGACACGTCGCGCTTCGTCGCGGGCTCGTGGCCACAAAATAAACAGATACGAGTACAGAAGGTCCACTCACGGAACAAGTACACAAATTTGTTTTATCTAGCCACTCAGACCGGTGGTACGACAGGCTTACAGTGTTAATTTGAAAAAAGCTTTTAAAAATTAATTTTATCTAAAAAATGATGTACCGCTAATAAATAGTGTGCGGTTAAGTTTGGAGAAAGTTTCATTTATTTAAACCACAGTTTAGCTAGGATTTAAATGATAATGACGGTATTACACATTAGCAAGTGAATTTTTTCTCCAATACAGAAATTTAAAAATTTTATTTTAAGCAGTTGCCTTCGTAATAGGTACTTGCGTTTATTCATAGCAATCGTGTAACGTCACAGTAGTAGTAACACGTTCGTTGAACGGGGTACTCCCTGAGTATAAAAGCAGTTTTAGGAAAGAGTGGGCCTTCTGAACTTATTAATTTTGTAGCACAGGCGTTTAGTGTTATTTTTTATTTTAATGTTTTCGAAATGTTTTAGCTATTATGATACATTTAAATAATGTTAAAAACTTACTTAGATTTTGAACTGCTCAATATGCTGACCTCCTCTGTCTACACATTGTTGCAATCGCCGACGGTTATTTTGGTGCACTCGTCGCATTAAAAGCGGGTCCTCGCGTATGCGGTTCCTGATAACCCGGAATGCTGTGCGGATTCGCATTTCCATCTCCTCCCGCGAGTGGCTTTCTTTTTTATAAACGAGTTGTTTGACCCAACCCCAAAAAAAGAAGTCAAGTGGCGTTAAGTCAGGTGACCGTGGTGGCCACGCCTCGGGACCGTACCTCCCGATCCAGCGGCTATCAAACATCTCGTTTAACCGCGACCGCACTTCTGTTGAAATGTGAGGGGGTGCTCCATCGTGTTGAAACCACACATTTCGGAGCTCAGCTAGCGGCAATCTGTCGAGGTAGCGCGCGACGGTGTCGTTAAGAAGAGCCATATACCTCACACGGTTTAGAGTCCCTGGGATGAAGACAGGTCCTATTATTTTATTTTCGTTTATCCCAGCCCACACATTCAGTGACCACCGTATTTGATGTGCTAACGGCCGAGTGGCACGCGGATTATGGCCTCTTTCTGCCCAGTGATGGCATACACGTCGATTCCACATGCCATTGCGCGTAAATAGGCTTTCATCTGACCATATGACGTTTTCGATGAAGTGGGTGTCCTCCGCGCATCGCTGCAGTGCCCACTGGCAATAAGTTAACCGGCGCTCGAAGTCAGCTGGACCAAGCAGACCTTGTACTTTTTGAAGTGAGTACGCATGCTGCTTGTTTTTCTTTAAAATTTTAAAGACTGCGACGTGACTCATGTTTAACAGGCGGCCGGCTCTTCTAGTGCTTGAACCGGGCTCCTCCTCAAAATGCCTTAGCACGTTCTCTTCCTGCCGCACAGAGATCACGGGTCGGGGGCCACCAGAACGACGCGGCACTACCGGTTCATTGTTACGAATACGCACCAGGGCACTCACAATAACACGAGAATTCCGCGGATGATGTGCATTGGGGTACCTCTCAGCATACATCCTCAGAGCACGTGCACCATCATAATTACACTCAGCATAAATGAGCACCATGTTCGCATACTCCTGAGCACTGAACTGATAACGCGGCATTTTTCACACAAGAATGACGCAAGATGTTTCAATGCGAAAATAATGCACATCCGCTCAGCGCGTGATATTAGTTCCGACTAAAATTAGGTGGACATCCGGGGGCAGGGGGCGGGGCTACGCACATCAAATAGATCGCCGCTGGCGCGGCCCGTCATTCATAAATAGGTAAATTGCGAAGTTGCCGTCCTTCAAGTACGCGTGTACAGAGTGTTTCTTTTACGTATCAATTTAACATTTTTAGTGAATATTTTAATATTAAAAAAAATAAAAACATTTTGTTTTCGAATGGTAATATTTTTTTTAGCATGTATGGATGCAATACTATTGCGGGTTAACGGGAACGCCCTCTGTTAGTTAACATACGAAGTAGCAGTGTTTGTCAAACTTAATTTGAAATTGTTTCCTGCGATAGTAGACACGAGAAAACGAACCACTCAACTTAGATCCCAATACAAAACCATGTTGCGTACAAGTAAATACAAAACAGCACTAGCAAGGAGAAGTATTTTAGGCATGGGTCCGGTTATCTATACATCTATACATAAATACAAATAAATAAAATTGGAGTGTCTGTTTTTAATATTAAGATAACCACTTTTTACTAAGTGTATATGGATGTATACACGGTACACTAACTAACACTAACTGCCCCGTTGGTCTCGTGGTCGCAAGCGCGACCGCTGAGCGTGGGGTCCTGGGTTCGATTCCCGGGTCGGGCAAAGTGTTACTGGGTTTTTCCATTAGGAATTTCTTAGTAGCAGCCCGGAGTTTGGAAGTTGGCGGTGTGATACCCCCGTGCCTCGGAAAGCACGTTAAACAGTTGGTCCTACGCCTGATCTCTCTCCGGTCGTGTCGGATTGCCGTCCCATCGGACTATGAGAGTGAGGGAAGAGTGAGTGCTCCTGTGTCTGCGCATACACTTGAGCACTATAATATCTCCCGCACCGATGGCTAGTCTCCGTTGAGATTGGACGCCGTGGCCGAAATTCGGTCTGGAGGACTATATATATACATATACGAAAACAATTTTTTTTACAATTTTTGTCTGTCTGTCTGTCTGTTTGTTCCGGCTAATCTCTGAAATGGCTGGATCGTTTTTGACGGAACTTTCACTGGCAGATAGCTGATGTAACAAGGAGTAACTTAAGCTACTTTTATTTTAGAAAAAATTAATAATAGTTTTAAAAAACTAAAAACACGCTGAATTTTGAGACGTATGTCAGCGTAGTTTGTGTCGTATGTCAGCGTAGTTTTCAAAGACAGTTTTTGTGAAAAAGTTTTTGTTAAATACCACGCGGACGAAGTCGCGGGTAACAGCTAATACCTATAATATAACCTGAATTTTAACACATCTTACCGCGGTAGTACGTCCTCCTGCGTTAATTTCCGAAATCCACGCGGGCGAAGCCGCGGCCAAAAGCTAGTATACAATAAAATTCCTGATAGCATTAAGAATGTAAATTAAGAAAATTAAAGTTTTTTTTAATAGAAAAATGCTATTAATTAATCATCGAATATTTGAATGACACGCTGTTATAAAATTTCTGACATTTCTTATTTTACAATTATATTATTATCTTCCATATTGACAATTTAATTTATGACATCGTTCAAATTCCTTGACATTTTTTTAGAAAAGTGCGGACATTTATTTTTTATTATCATTATTTTAATTTTTTTTTCTCACTACACATAATTTATGTAGATAATTGACATTGTTAAGTGTGATTGAAAATTCTTAATGCGATCTAATTAATGTACTTGTTTAATTGTAGTTCATGTGTATAAATTAATTTCTTGCTTAATTATATTGCATGTATGACTACTTTTGTACACCCTAGAGGCAAAACATAGCGCCCTCAATGTTTACCAAATAAGAACTAATAATGTACCTATTTTTTAGGTACCGTGTGGTGCCGGACGTAAAGAATAACACCACCCGATTTCTTCCCGTGGGTGTCGTAAAAGGCGACTAAGGGACTTACTAGAGAATGGGCAGCAGCGTTCTCTATGCATTTTACCACTATACTGCGATCGCCAACCCGCCTGCCAAGCGTGGCGATTATGGCAAAGCCCCCCAAATTGGCGGAGGCCTAAGTCCAGCAGTGGACGTCTTACGGCTGAAATGATGATGATGACCAATTTTTTACAATAAATGAATTGAATTGAAATGAATACCTATATTCCCTAAAGAATTGGGCACCTTCCATTCACACCATTCTCATTTCACCAGTAATGTTTTAGTTCCATGTAATAGAAGGCGAGCCTATTGCCACCAACTGAGCACAAACCAGTCTCCAGACTGCTACTGAGAAATGTTAGGTCCAAATAAAATCTTGCCCGAAAATCGAAGCCATCATGCTCAGAGTATTCCCATCTGTCTCCTAGTGTCAGTTCTCGAACGGAGAGAGATGGGAATTTTGATGTCATCTATGCTCATTTATAAGTTGGTGGACAGATGTGAATCTCCTCATGCTCACCAGTAGCGCTTGCAACTACTAGACCAACGATAGTATAATCATAAGCACAATCAGTCTAAAATGTTTCTACTGCTGGGGCACAGGCAGTTCCTCAGTGGTAACGGGTGTGTGGACCAATGTGGCATGGTGGATACCCTGTCTTCAAATTTTTGGTTACAAGACATGCCATTTCCTCCACAATTTTTCTTCAGTTGTTTTAAAGTACATAAAATAATTCACTCAAAGTATAGTGCCCGTCTGGGTTCAAAATTGTGACCTATAACTCATAAGTGACATCCGTTTCCACTAAGCCCCTGATCGTTATCATCACTGCAACTGCACTGCAAGTTAGCCGCCTGTCTACCAAATAGTTTGTTTGAATGTGCCTACCAGTGTGAACCATCCTGAACTGTTTGACACCAACGCCATGCCGTTTTCCCATACACATCTCTTGCTAGAACTGTGTCCTTTACCACATAGGTACGATATAGGCTGTCGGTTCTCAAGAATTAACTGAAAGAAGAGTAAAAGGAAATCTCATTAATAATCTGTAAATAATTATATTTAGGATCTCGTAGCTAACTGATGACAGCCGCACGGGTCTACGGTTAAGCGACGTTTGCCGAGGTTATTTTAGATACCGAGAATCCTCCAAGTAGAAACGTTAAGCCGTTGGACCCGGCTGATATTCGCAGATCTTTGATGTAGTTTTACGTAGAATCGTTACGGGTAGTCAGAAGCCCAAAAGTCGAAACCAGTTTTAAATTACCAGCAACTCAATCGTGTTACTCAGTAACTGGGTTGGGGAAGTCAGATAGTTATATAGGTACTCTATGAGAACTACTGATATTATGCTGCTTTCGGTACGGCTGAAAGCTGATCCCAGTGTTGTTGGGAAAAGGCTGGGCATGCGATTTTATAAAATAATTATAATGCCGTGAGTGTAACTCAACATCTGACTCAGAGATCAAATTCTCTTTTCAGTTTCACACCGAATAAACGGCGTACAGGATTAAGCAGTGTGTGATATGTCAGACGTTATGAATTATCCTAACAGACGGCAAACATAAAGCAGTTATCGTATAACTTAACCCTATATTTGAGAACTCAACAACCCGAAACACGACAGAAAGGATACTCACCCCCTCTTTCTCATAAAATTCCTCGCATTGTGGTCTGTCCGTATATTGTATTCGGTAAATCATTTTTTCTACTATTTCATTTTCTGCAATATAGAACGAAACGTTTAGGATTACTTTCATATAGGTATATAAACTTAAGTAAAGAATAGTAGAAAATTGCAACGTAACACTCTCTTAGTGTATAAAAATATAAAGAAGAAAATATGCACTTTTTGTATCACGCCTGTATTTGCCAAAGGGTTAAGGACGCTATAACATTTTTCTACAAATATCGGTGGTTTTCCGGTACCAATTACATCAAGAGGAATCACAACTGTGAGGTCAATTATGGTCTTTAATTAAAGATAATTTATTCATCTCCATTATAGTACCATAAAAATTGTATAGTCCCATACAATATTTTCACAAAAATACGTTTTCCCCACCGCAATAATCGAAGAAAATGAAAAATAATGGGGTCTGGAAAGGGACCTGTATAGTGAGATCAACTGCATATTTTAACTTCAAAATGACAACAAATTGTGGCTAGTATAATCTTCTACGTTTTGCCTAAATATTTTGTAATTAAATACATAACTTTTTTATTTATGAGAAAAATAAAGAACGTTCTCAACTTTCTTCATACATTTTCAACTCGCGGCTTCTCATACCGCGCTCAGACGCGCCCTAGGAAGCACGGGCGTATCGCTTTTTTGTACAAAATAAATACGATCAAAATAATAATAAAGTGAGTGCCGTGCTGTATACTGTGGTTGGAAAATGTTGATACTTTTCGGACCAAAACTATGAGTACCAAACTTATTATCCGAACTTTATTTAGAAATAAATAACTCAAATTCTATTGGGATTATTGAGGTAGGGTAATTATGACTATGTATTCATTTTCAAGAATTCAAAATGGCGGATAATTATTCAACAAAAGTTATATTTTCAACGTGGTAATTAAATTATGCAAGTGTCGTCCATTTTTGGAACGAAATTCTTTAATGTAGCTTGCGGTAGGGGTAAACAAGGGTGCTGAATCTGATTCAAAATCAAAAATAGTGGTTACGAAAATTTTCAAAATTTTCATCATGGGTGTCGTTTTCAAGATTTTCGAAGGTGCTGAAGCCGAAAACTCCATACAAATTACATTTGGAGCCAAAAAAAGACGACCCCACAAGTTTTTCATTCAAAACGACGAATATTTTAATTTTTTAAATAAAAAGTGGGCATAGCTATCAAATTTGGATAATTTTAGGATAGTTATTACGAATGATTCATCCTAATTTGATCCAAATACGGCGGGTATTGTTTTTTTATAAAAAGATCTTTATCCATATTGGGGGTAGGGATTATAAAATCTTCGATTTTTAATTTAAAATGGCGGATGTACTGTTATGATGAAATGTCGACATGGGTATCAACTTTGGGGGTTTTGCTAGTATGTAGTCACAATATTTAACGTAACTTTAATTATTTACATAAATTGAAAATCATGTAGTTAATCACAAAAATGTTAGTCATTTAGAATTATAAATAGGTAATAGAAGAGTACAAAAACAGCCTTCATACAAAAATGTATACATTTTCCTATTGTGTATTAAAAATTCTGAATACGCGCTGCAATCTCAAAGGTGAGGGTCGCGCGTCACACAATTTTTGCTTAGTTTTCTTTAAGGAATATCCTGTATATTTTCAAAGATTACAACGATATTCTACGATCACCATCAGTTACCATATTTGTTTATTATCCAAAAATATTGTTAAAGTATTTTATTGTTACACCTCGTTTTTTTTTAATTGTGAAATTATACGTTACCCCAAAAATATTGATGATCATGGTAGTAAAAGTTATTTACTGTCACTAAATGCAGATAGTAAAGATACTTTACTACAAATTTTACTCAACAGTGCTAGTAAAATAAAATAAATAATACTTTCGAGTATCAAGATTAGTTAACTAATGTTTAAAATCGAGCAGACAATGGTTTCAATGTGTGCGTGTGCGTAATGTTGTTGTGTGGCGACTCAGATACCTAAACTTGAGCGATTCAAAAATGTTATATAGCGTCCTTAAGCAGAGCAGTATAATAACACCGAAAAAAATAATTAATAATGTTATTTCAAAATAAAGATGTGTTTACTGTCTAGGCTACATTGCACTTGTATTTTATTTAAAAGAACGTACCATCAGTAAAACCGGTGAGGTAGAGATGACTAGTATCAAACGAAACGATGGGAAAGCATACTGGTAACATCGGATCTGAAAACAGTAAGTTTTGTTTAATTGGTAGGTTATACTTATCAAAAGGGTAATTGCGTAATACACTATCAATAGGAGTCGCTTTTATTTTGACAGCAATATTCATAGCATTGTTTACGTTGCTAGGGTAAAATTTTTTTCGAACGTATGAAAGAATGGATGACAAATAAGCTTCAAAATGATTCAGATTCTGATTAATATTACGCAATTAGGGTGCAGTTCTGAGTCTCTTGTATTCAGGGACGAACTTTTTGTTATCTATGGGGCACAAATCTGGATCATGAGCTTCATTTTTTGTGAACATAAATTCATTGGCATATATGTATGACAAAGCTCAAATTTCATTGCAACCAAATATCGGTTAAGTAGTTACACAAGGTCAATTTAAAATCAATTTAAGTCCCATTTTCACGATGCAGGTTTCATTGGTATAAGATACAAGACAATATAAGAAATAGATGACTTTTTTTGATTGATCTTTTTTTTTAAGTTGCGGTGAAAATCTAGTCTACATAAACCTGAATAATTTCCTTTAAGTTCATTAAGTTATAAGCTATTTTAGATTAGGTATTCAAGTATAGACCCGCACTCGGTTTCCGAATTGGAAATTCAAATTTCATTGCAAATAAACGTAAAAAGTAATGAATGGCTACATTGAAAAAATAACCTCATAATCAGCCAATAATAATCCCACTGCTAGGACACAAGTCTCCTCTCTTTGAGAGCTTTGCTGTAATCTACCACATGGTCTCAGTGCGGGTTGGTAGATATCACATGTCTTTGAATTTTTAGTTCTAAGACCTACCTACCTACCTTTTTAGTTCTTTCCTCACGATATTTTTACCACCGCTTTGAAAGCAGTGGTGATGGAATTATGCAAATAGAGTAAAGCGAAAATCACGACCTAATTAAACGCAACCGACACTGCGACCTAAGTCGGGGCCAATATCACTGGGCCACCGCCTATCCACACATAGAAAAACTCGTCTGCAGAAGTACAGTTTCACAAGTTCTCAACTACAAATATATTAAATTTAGAAACCTTTTCTTTCTCAATTTAGAAACCAGGTAATGAGACTCACTATCGTCGTCGGCGTCCAGTAGGATGACGGCGATGCTATTGAACGTCTTGGTCTGGTACTCAGGGTGCGTGACGTAGGATACGAGTGAGTAGTTGACAGCGAGGTCGCCGTCCGAAATGAACATCGCGCGAGTTTTGTGCCTTAAACAGATTAAGGAAGCTGCGATTTCATTATCAACACGTATTTAACAAATAAGAATTAGTCGGCAAGAAGTCTGGCTTGGATGTAGTGTTCGTCGACCGATGCCTCGGCACAACTCGCTTCGCTCGCTCGGCTCGCACCACTCGCTCGGCTCGAGCACGGTTGTTCACAGTTCTAGCCTAAATCATTTGGTCAGGGTGTCTTAGTTAGTTACTGTGAACAATTCTGCGCACGCGTGGTTACACATTGTTTAGTGATCCCGTTTGAAACTGGTATCATTTGTTTATAGTAACTACCCGTTCAGCCATTATACTGGTTAATATTTATATAATTAACCAATTGAATATTTATTGTGTCTCATTTTTATTTAGTTCACTGTTCAGTTTTTACTGTTTAATTTGTTAATACTGATAGTTACCCTAACATATGAGTCTTGACCATTGACAAAATGGATGCAATCAGAAGCGCCTTAGGCATTACACATAAATGGTGACAGTATGATAGCGGACGGCGCCGTATGTTTATCTAAAGACGAATTATGGAATCTGCTTTCAATACATACATAATGTCTAAATGTAGGTATTTCATGAACATCAGTAACGGCCAACAAAATCTTGGCAGTAAAACTTCGATGAAACTTGCATAAAAATTTATCAAAATTTACAGAAGCGTTGATAACTATTTATGCAGAAATAGTATAATTAGGTAGAAAGGTAAACGAAGATCAGTAGACCGACAATCTTATGAACCTCAAGGACATCCACTGACTGCGGGAAGTATACATGATAGGACCAATCTGATGAATGTGATAGTCAATTTTCTGCAGTAGAAGTATTCAAGAAATATGTTTAAGAAGTAGCAGATGATAACTTACTGAAAGATTCTCTTCGGTATCCGCACGACATCGTCTGCATTGGCGAGCGCGCGGTTCGCTCTGACCAGCACGATACCTGTCACCGCCACCTGCACGCCGTCACCGTCATCTGTGCGTGTAGGACTTTCAGCATGAATTACGTACGAGTAGGTATTCTCCTGAAGGGGTCGGCAGAGATGTAAGGCTCTTGTCCCACCGAGGAAGCGAGTATGTATCAACTAATTTGTTGCTAAAGAAACGTACAATAGAGAATTCTTGACAGCAGTGTGAAGTGCGATCAAATATTAATAATTTGTATGTATTTATTTTACTGAAACTGAACCTACATCTGTCGGTGGTTAATGTAATGTCTATTACAACGCTGTCACTTAATTTTACAAGAATTTATTCTTCAATTGTCCCTTTCTTGAGTGACAAACTGCAAAATGAACTAGGCGCAAGTCTAAATTTATGGTCGGTAATCATAATGGAAAATTGGATTGGAATATCACTAATGCCTATTATCACGAACACTAGATGACACCTAAGTAAAAGTGTTCGACTCAGCATCGAACGTCGAATGCCGCGGTCCCACAGCCCGTGTCGACCATTTCCATATAAGTAAAGAAAGCAGGAAGAAACGCGCTGTACAGGCCATGATAGGCGCGTCAGCGCCGCACCTTTTAATTTACTGGCTCCCGACAGATCGGACGGGCAGCGCAAGAGAGTATCTGTTCCTTGGCGGTGACGACAGGCCAATACAGGCCTCATTAGATGCGACGGGTCTTATAGCCTGTCGGCGTGGCCCTGTGCAGCGCGGCCCATCAGTTAACGGGCTGTGTGACAGCGGCATAACAAAGCTTTTGCCTAAGGTTAGTGAAAATGGACTAATGAAGAAGAAGGCAAAAAGATGGGCACTAACTTAAGAACACTTTGAGTAACCCGAGCCAGCTGAAGTCGGCGCTCTGCCCCATGTTGCCCTCGTCCAGCTCGATACCGGTTGTCATGTCACACTTAGGGGAAGCCAATGAGATAGCTGAAACACACGATATCGATAACAAAATTACGTTGAAACTGTGATCTAAACACGAATGTGTAATTTGAATAAATGAATTTGAATAATCCATATTCACTTTCGGGAGGAAAATGAAAAAAATATAAGTTTTGTAAACTGTACCTCGTGACATCAAATCATACGGCTTACTGTGAAGATCTCATACATTTTTTTAAATATTTTTTCATATAAATAAAACTTTTAATTCAAGAAAATATATGAAAATTTACTTTCCTCCAACTTTGCGAGAAACATAACTCT
This sequence comes from Aporophyla nigra, assembly GCA_947507805.1. Lineage (NCBI taxonomy): Eukaryota > Metazoa > Arthropoda > Insecta > Lepidoptera > Noctuidae > Aporophyla > Aporophyla nigra. Next base: position 19,825,232 of record OX382315.1, read on the forward strand.
AGTCCTTTAAAATAATTAGATTATTTTAATTGACTAGTCATTGCAACAAACTCACCGAAGAAATTAATCAATATTTTAACGAGTAACACTCCGCGCATAGTTTGCCTAAACCTCAAAGTAATAAAGTGCTAATTTACACTTTACTACTAACATCACACGCTTATTGATACACCTCTTTAGAAACTGAGCAAAGATCTTCAAGATTGGCAGGTAGATATTTGCATCAAATAGTTAACTTACAAACAGACACGGCGGAGATTTCAAATGGAGCAATCACTCTGAACTCACACACACAATTTTGCAGAGCACAAGATTATTACGTATGTTGGAAATACGTTGGTCACTCAATTGTACGAATCGGGACGCCAGCGCCACCAAGCGGCGGTCGACAGAGTTAAGTTCAGTTTGCCGGCAGCGGTCGAGCAGTGTACAAGCGTATGTTAAAAAACTGTTGCTTGTTGCGTCTATTTGTATCGTGTATGTACCTGTAGTGTGATTAGTATGATCATAAATTATAATCTCAAATTTTCCATCTAACTAATATTAATAAGCTGAAGAGGTTGTTTGTTTGTTTGTTTGGTTGAACGCGGTAATCTCAGGAACTACTCGTCCGAATTGAAAAATTATTTTTGTATTGGACAGCCTTATTGAGAAAGGCTATAGGCTATATATCATCACGCTAAGATCAAAAGAAACGGAGCAGCAACTAAAACTGGCAGGCTAAAATTCGATGCGACGGGAAGGGTCGGGGGAGCAAAAATTTGACGCGGTCGAAGTCGCGGGCACAAGCTTGTCTAAAATATGGCAGATTGAAACGAGAGAGACGTTCGTTCCCCGTCATAGTAGAATACTATTTATACACCATACGATTAAAAAAATTACATTAGTTGACACAATTCGATCTTTTTAAAACAACCTTTGTATGGATTTAAAGTCAGAAACGAGTTAAGTAACAATTGTCAAAGCAAACCAGTAATAAAGAGAAGAAGAAAAGAGATATTTGACTTCGCTTAAATATTTGTTTTTGACCACAGCGTTCTTGCTTCGATCATTGAAACCAAGCCGTGAAATTACTTTGAGCGTAATTCACTGCTCATCATAATAAGCCTAAATTAAGAATAAGAATAATTTACTGTTCAAGAAACTACATTTGTTTGCGATTGATTCCTGGAACTTACACTAGTATTCCCTGTGTCGTGAGTTCCAGGCTTCTTCGTTCCATTTACATTTGTTGCTATATAGGTGTAGGTTACAATAAATTTCTTAATTTTATCTAATCCAAAACTAATACACAAAAAAAACTAATATTAATACACAGTGAAAAAAATAGATAACTTAGTATATTTACGTATGCATGTATGTTGTGTGTGATTGTGACTGTGTTTGTGTATGTTGATTAACATGTGCCTTATGCATAATTAAATTGTGCCCACTGCTGGGACACAGGGCTCCTCTCGGTGAGAGGGAGCGAGCCGTAATCTACTACGCGGACCCAGTGCTGGTTGGTATATGTCACATGTCTTTGAATTTTCGGTTCTAGGACATGCCAGTTTCCTCACGATGCTTTCTTTCACCGTTTTGAGAGCAGTGGTGATTAAACTATTTACACAAAGTAAAGCGCCTGCCTGGGTTCGAACCCACGACCTACAACTCGTAACTGGGGGCGATACCACTGGGCCACCACTGCTCACTCTAATTTAAAAGTAACGTTTATATTTAAAAACATCCATACGCCCATGTTTTCTGAAGACTTTATGCCTGGGTCAAATAAATGTACTCGTATATTGTTTCTTAATTTTAAAGTTCACTCACATTTTGCCCTTATATTTTTATTACCGATGACCTGGTGAAGGTCGCAGGAATCCCTTGGATGCGAGAAGCACAAACCGGTTGAAGTAGCGGAGCTTGGGGGAGGCCTATGTCCAGCAGTGGACGTCTTTCGGCTGAAATGATGATGATTTTTATTGCTGTCCGTGCCTTTGCCGGCCCGTAGAAAACTACACATTATCACTCCATCTCCTGCATTGATTACTCCATACAAACGGGTAAACAAACTTAGATGTTTGTTGTTGTTATTGTGATAGATTTGAGAACACAATAGCTCTGTATCTACTAAAAGGGCAGCTACAGCATTCTCCTGTACAACGCATTACTCACCACAACGTGGAATAGAGGTATTATATTTTTTGTTTTTTTTTTTGGACTCTGTGAATTATGATATGGATAGAAAGGGGTGATTACTGAGATGACGACTATTAGAAAAGTGTGGAAGAAAAAGTGAGCAGTCGCGGGACGCCTGGCAGATGTGAAAAATCGAAATTATTTTGTAAAGATAATATTTATAAAGCATACTTTACGAAAGGAAATAAATATGGTATAATCAAAAATAAAGTATTAAATAAATAAATGTTAATATGTTCATTATCACATTAAAAAAAATCGCAACGATATTAGAACTTTGTTGCCTAAGTCCACTAATTTTCAGTATGAGCTCACTGTGCGTCGCCACGCTCGCCAGTTTAAAATTTAGGTTTAGCCCTCGCCTATAGATGTTTCACATCAAAAAAATATGTAGCGCTGACGCCAAATAAATGAGGATAATGGCAAGAGAATGAATGAATGTTGCTTGCCTCTTTGTTCTGTTGCGAGTGATCCCAAGCTCAGGCTGGCGAGTACTCAATCATCATCATCATGTCAGCCGAAGACGTCCATTGCTGGACATAGGCAACCCTTAATTTGAGGTGGTTTACCATAATTGGCACGCTTTGGCAGGCAGATTGGCGATTGCAGTATGGTGGTAAAATATAGAGCACGGTGTTGCCTATTCTCTAGCACCAGTCCCTTAGTCGCCTTTTACGACGCTCACGGAAAGAAATTAGGTGGTAAATTATTCTTTTCGTCCGGCACCACTCGGAACAATCGAATGTGAGTAATCAATCATTGAAAATAAAAACGTATCTACAAAAAAAAAAAAAAAAAACAACCGACTTCCTTAAAAACACTACAAAGTGAAAAATAACTTTAATTTCGGAAGTCGGTGTCTTAGGATCTATATTTATGGTTTTTTTGCCACCGACTTCCGAAATTAAAGTTATTTTTCACTTTGAAGTGTTTTTAAGGAAGTCGGTTGTTTTTTTTTTTGTAAAAAAGTTTAAATTTTTAGTTGTGGTATTCACCCCGCACTAATTCCAAACAAACAATGCATATTTATGCGATAGCAGAAATCGTGGTTGATTTGCTGTCATTTTATAAAGAGTTCCGGTGTTTGTCTCCCGAACTCATCATCAGATCTATATGAAATTTACATGGGACCATTTTGGAATAAACTCCTTTTGAATAAAAAAAGAATTTTGCAAATCCGTCTATATATGACGGAGTTATGGCCGAACATACATAAAAAAAAACATAAACATCCGAATTGAGAACCTCCTCCTTTTTGAAGTCGGTTAAAAAAAAACCAGTAAGATTTAGTTATCAACATTAATTTCCCTCTATTACACAGCAGTAGGCTATTAGCAGCAACAGTGGCAGCATGGGGGAGGAATGTGGGGCCATAGATGTACAACAGGATAAAGCTTCAGCTCTGTCTTATCCTTTAAGAGACATGCATTATGCTATATGGTCTAGATCAGGGTCATAAACCCAGAAAAATGGGGGCATTCTGTAGACTCTACACAACGCCCCTATTTTTTTTTCTGGGTCTCTTACCACCCCTTTAGCCTGCAGCGCCCACAAGGGGGCGTTATCGCCCACTTTGGGAAAGGCTTGTCTAGATGAAAGCATACCCACTGGTTACTTGTTTATGAATACGCTTGCCGCGGTTAGTCCGTGGATGGGTGACCATCTTTACATACCAAGACCCTTCCGTTCCTTGGAAAGCACGTTAAGCCGTTGGTCCCGGCTGTCTTTCGTACATCTTAGACAGTCGTTACGGGTCGTCAGAAGCTCGAAAGTTTGACAATCAGTCTTGCCGAGGGGTATCGTATTATCCAGTAACTAGGCTGTGGAGGTCAGTCTCCGCGCGAACTCGGAAGCGTTCGGGTGTTGAAACAAAATGTCTTCCGAGAAGTTAAAGTGTACGCAGTGCAATATAGTAATTAATGAGTTGTTATGTTTTGTACAAAACAAAATATGTATAATGGATGAAGAAAGTTTGATCCGATTGTGCGTGAGCTCATATTCTACGGTAGAAATAACTTGTGCAAAGAATTTATTGTTCGAATCAGTTTCCACAAGTACCCGCAATGTATCGCGACGTAAAAACAAAGAACAAAAAGAAATTGAAGACATAATTTCGGTCTTCAAGATCACAGACCCTGACAAAACACCCATCTTTGTTGCCAGGGTATTGGATAAATTGCCACCAATTACGTTTGATCATATAGATGTCACGGCATTGTTAAAGGATATCATTATTTTGAAATCGGAGGTTAAATATCTCAAAGAATACAGTGCTACAATCGACCAGTTGGATAGCGTAAAACAAGATGTAGATCACATGAAGTTTGCATCAGTGGTGGGTCTAGATGACACTGCGGATGTGGACATAAAACAAGGAGCATCTGTATCAAATAACGAATGCAATAGCGATCCGGTTGGTATTATAATCTCAAAAACGCCCCCTATATGTCCTCAAAAACCGAGTAGTGCTTGCAAATATATAGTAAATGCCGCTAAAACGACTAGAAGCGTAACTGATAATAGCATCGATGCGCTTCTTACCAGCGCGGCCGCCGATTACTTGACGCAGCCGGTCAGCTGTTCGCCCGCGATGAGTAATACAAACCAGTTTGTTATCGCGAGTGAGTGCGGCTTTAATAAGTGCGATTTAGGTACTAATGACCATAACAACATCGTTAACAAAGATAAGTCGCTTGCGAATATTGTTTGTGAAGGTGATTGGAAATCACAGTGCCCAAATGAAAAATGGATAACTATACAGAAAAAGAGGTACAAAAACAAGTATTTAGAATCAAATAAGTCAAAACGAGTCGTGCGAGGTAAAGCCACCTACGAACCTGGGGAGAGATTCAAGCCAGCTATTTCGAATAAGACATACCTATTCTTATCAAACGTTCACAAGGATACTTCGGAGAATGATATAGCGGAGTATATAATGGCCAAAACGAGTGATAAAGTGCATCTACAGAAAATTAAAATGAAAAAAGAAAAGGAATATAATGCTTACAAGCTATCGGTTTGTTCTGATAGGCTGGATATGTTTATGACTGAAGAACTATGGCCGGCCGGTGTAACTTGTAGGCGGTTTAGACCTTATAAAAGCCCGCAACTGGGTAACGAAGAAGAGAACGATAAATCTGCATAATGAACTTGTGTAGTACAACCCTTGTAACTTACAACTGCAAGAGTGTCAAGCGTTCCTTACTCGCTGTAAAAGAGCTGTGTTGTTTTGCGGATATTATCGCTTTACAAGAAACGTGGTTGCTGCCGGGTGAGCTGCCATTCCTGGAGAATATTCACGACGACTTCGCGAGCACGGGTACGTCTGCTGTGGATACGTCTGCTGGCATGCTCCGGGGCCGCCCGTTCGGTGGTGTCGCGCTGCTATGGCGTAAATCAGTGTTTAAGTGCGTGGCAGTAATACCGTGCGATAATCCGCGTATTGCTGCAATACGTATCACTACGGAAGATCGTTCAGTGCTTGTGATTTGCGTATACATGCCAATTGACTTAGTGGAAAATGTGCCTGTATTCACGGATTGTCTCAGTTCAATTAGTGCTATCATTGATGAGAGTGGTATCGAGTCTGTGTTCATACTAGGCGATTTCAATGCCCATCCAGGTGAGCGCTTTTATAACGAACTTGTGATGTTTTCAAAGGAACAGGACTGGACTTGTGTGGATACTCATAAGTTACAATTAACTTCAGATACGTTCACGTTTATCAGTGAGGCCCATGGGTGCAAGCGTTGGCTTGACCACTGTCTCACAACTGAAGCAGCCCTATCCAGTGTTTCGAACGTATACGTAAAATACGATGTTTTCTGGTCTGACCATTTACCGTTGGTTCTTACCTGTGACTTTAATGTTATAAGACAAAAAACTAATGTAAAAAGCTCATTACGTAGTAAAATAAAGTGGGGAGAGAGAAGCGAAGAACAATGTCGTTCCTATGAAAATATGTGTAACCAACAACTAAAACATATTGACTTGCCTGTCGAGCTGCAACAATGTTGTGGTAGGTATTGTACGGAGTCTAGTCATAGAAGCTTTATAAATGACATGTATAGGGACATTGTTAATATTTTATGTAATAATGCGAGCTATACGTATGTGAGTAAGTCAATTAGGCGTAAGAAACCATTGGCTGGGTGGAACAAATTTGTAAGCGATGCTCATCGGAACGCTCAGATAGAATTTAATACGTGGCTCTGGTATGGTAGACCTACCTGCGGCGCCATATTTGACGCAATGACAGAATCGTAGGATCTTCAAAGGGAAGCTCAAATGGTGCCAAAACAACCAGGATCAAATTCGAATGGATTTGTTAGCTAAACGCCATTCGAACTCAGATTTTGGGAATTTTTGGAAGAGAACTAAACAGCTAAATTCTAGACCTGGCGTTTCTATGAGTATTGATGGTGCCTCCAACTCAAAAGATGTTGCTGATTTATTTAGTATGCATTTTGATGTGAAGTCGAGATTGGGTCCGCCGTGCCGGGAGATTGATGCTGAGGAAAGTGCTACAGAAATAACTACAGTTATTCTGGCAAAAGATGTCAAGAGAAAAATTAAAATCATGAAGAGGGGCAAATCCCCTGGGCACGATGGGCTCAGCATCGAGCACCTGCAGTATGGTGGGTACCATTTGCCTCGTGTGTTGGCACTTCTGTTTAATCTGTGCCTGGGTCATTCATATCTTCCTCCCGATATGTTGCGGGCTTTGGTGGTACCAGTGGTCAAGAGTAGGACCGGAGACGTCTCGGACAGGTCAAACTATAGGCCGATTTCCTTGGCTACTGTCGTGGCTAAAATACTTGACAGTGTGCTTAATTCACACTTGAATACTCACATCAAACTTCATGACGCCCAGTTTGGGTTTCGGCCAGGGTTGTCCACAGAAACCGCTATATTTAGTTTAAAGCATGCTGTCAGGTATTATACAGACAGGAAAACTCCTGTCTATGCATGTTTCCTAGACCTGTCCAGGGCTTTTGATCTTGTTTGTTTTGACGTCCTCTGGCAGAAGTTATCCGATACTAAGGTGCCGCCGGAGCTCGTCTCAGTTCTACGATACTGGTACATGAATCAGGAGAGTCGGGTGCGCTGGGCAGGAGAGCTCTCAGAGCCAAGCAGGCCAGAGTGTGGCGTGAGGCAGGGTGGCCTAACATCACCTTTGTTATTTAGTTTATACGTGAATGCACTGATCGAGCGCCTCAGCAGCACACGAGTCGGTTGCTTTATTGATGGAGTCTGTTTCAATAATTTAAGCTATGCAGACGACATGGTGTTGCTGGCCCCCTCGGTCGGTGCGCTCCGTAAGCTTCTCGATATCTGCGAGTCGTATGCTGCTTCTCATGGCCTTGTATATAACGAAGGCAAGTCAAAATACATGGTCTTCAAGTCCGATACCAAGGGTCCCTCCACCGTCCCGCCTTTGCTACTAAACGGTGTGGAGTTGCACAGAGTGTACTCTTTTAAATACCTGGGTCACTTGGTCACGGACGACTTGAAGGACGACGCAGATATGGAGAGGGAGCGCAGAGCATTGTCGGTTCGAGCTAATATGCTGGCCCGCCGGTTCTTCCGATGTGCGGCGGCGGTCAAAATAACATTGTTTAAAGCATATTGCACGTCGCTGTATTCGGGGAGCCTGTGGTTCAGCTACACTCAGAAGGCCTACAATGCTCTGCGGATCCAATACAACAACGCATTTAGAGTGCTTTTGCGGCTGCCTCGGTTCTGTAGCGCGTCTTCTATGTTCGCTGAGGCACGTACCGACTGCTTCAGTGCTGTACGTCGTAAGAAAGCGGCGTCGCTGCTAAATAGACTCCGTGACAGCCCCAACAGCATTCTACGCGTTATAGCCGGGAGACAGGACAGCCCGTTGGTGACGTCGCTTGTCACCTGTACACTGTCTGTGTTATTAGTTAAGTACTAACATAGGTTAAGACTATTGTTACTAACCCAATGGATTTTTGTTATCCGATCAAATAAATAAATAATAATAATAATAATAAAAGGCACCAGGGTCGCGAGATTTGTTCGAAAGAGATACCGTGGCCCTGGCATATGGGCAACCGAAGGAACACGGGTGGATTTTAGTCAGTAAAAGTCGGACACGTCCTTTCGCTCCGCCCTAGAGCGGGAGACGTCATTTGATGATTTCTCACTCTCAAAAAAAAAGTTGAAAGGCAGTCGCTCCATGTAAAATACTGGTACTCAGCTGCATCCGGTTAGACTGCAAGCCGACCCCAACATAGTTGAGAAAAGGCTAAATATTTTTATATTTTCAGGTACAGTGGTAGAGATATATTTCAGGTATACCTTATTTAAAATATTCAAACACCTCAAAAAGGTTTCTATAAAGTTAAAGATAACTTGGATGAATAAAATAAAACAATTTATTTAAATAATTATTAAAATTTATTCAAAGACTCTAAGTCTATTGACTCGTTTTTATATATCATATACACGATTTTACATATACTTTGTTAATTTACTTATAAAATAATAGTATACGTATGCGGCATGCTCAGCAGCATGCCGCATACGTATACTACTATTTCTATATGTATAGAAGGTAAACAATAATAACTTAATATAGGATCTGTAACTCGTTACCGAATAAGCGAAAGGTCTAATTTATTTAATTAAAAATAACAATATTTAAAATTTTGTGAAACTTAGTGTTTCTAAAATTATAGACTAGCTTCTGCCCGCGACTTCGCCCGGGTGTCAATCGAACCAGATAAAAAAAAAGTTTTACAGAAAATTCAACCCCCATTTCACCCTCTTAGGGATGGAATTAAAAAACCCTTTCTTAGTGGATACCTACTCTTCACAACACCACACACACTCTTCACACACCCTCCAAATTTCATATCTCTACGACCAGCGGTTTAGGCTGTGCGTTGATATATCAGTCAGTCAGTCAGTCACTCAAGACTTTCAATTTTATATATATACATCACCGTATTATCTATAAGATAAAACAGACATAAAATACAAAAACAACTATGAAAAGTAGAGAAATTATAATGAATCTTATAATTTGAAATAGGAACAATCTATTACTCAGTCTTCTCACAAAACCACAAACATTCTATCAATATCCACTTTCATTTAGCTGTAATCAAGTTCTAGGTTGGACAATCAAATTTATTTTACCCACTTCAAAATACACGCACAGGGTAAAAATGTTTAAATGGACCTTTTAACACACGGCCACGACTACACGCTCAAGAGAAACACATCTTGCGATAGTATCTACGGAGAACAATAAAGAAAGAAGTTCAGACCATGCTATGAGTCACTGCGACGCGACTTCAGAAGTGACGAACGGAAACAGGTGACGGCTGCATCGCTTAAACCTCTAAACGGGGTGTAACTAATAAATGAAGAAACACTCTCCTCATAATAACCAGCAAGCATATCACCACCACAGCTCCAGCCGCCCGGTCACTGGGTGCTCCACTGTCAGTCTCCTGCACTTCATTCACGTCAGCCAATTGAATCAGTTCGGTTTCTTTTAACATGTTACTCACCCAATCGACCATTCCCCAACGAGACTTCGGCTTCTTCTTCAACCTTGAATTTGCTCTTCTTCTTGCAGGCAATTCAGTTGTTATCTTAGATGGCATCCTTATATCTGGTGGCGTTACAGGTTCTGTCGTTGTTGGGAAATGCCACCCTAAACTGGTGTTGTATCGTTTGGCAAACATTTCAAACTCCATAATAGCACGCTCTTTGTAATCGAATTTTATATACAAATCATAATTTAATACTTGTCTAGGGTACATATCGTCGTCTTTAATAGAAGCCCGTTCTGATAGAAGTGTATTGTTTTGGAATTTTATTTTATGTTTCGGTTTCACTGTCCTTTGATACACAGGAAAGTATTTGAATATCTCTTCAGGTGTTTCCCATGAGTTTTCATTCATCTCTATGTTTTCTTTGAGGTTGATTTGTTCTCTGAATGAGAGCACTGCTTCTTCACGCTTGCTAGAATCTATCTGTGAAACAATTGCAAGCACAAAATGAAGTTTTTTTCTACTAATTTTGTATGTTTTGTTTTATGTGCGAATAGTTTTACGAATTAAAATATAATTAAATGATTATGTGTCATGTTGCCAAGAAATAAGAATTAATTTCGTACTTTTCGTTATTGTTTTTTCTTTATGATATAAACTGAATTATACAAATTACTTTAAATATGATAAAAAACGTGTTTGTAAATGGGAGTCATTTCTGGAGGAGGCTACTGAAACCAGCTGATAGTAGTGGATAATATTATGATGCTTGAAATAAGTAGGTGCGGAAAATAAAAGAACAGTCCATTGATACTTACGGTAAGGCGAACACAGGCACACGTCCCGTATTCCCTGTCGTACAATGATAACTGAAAAGAAATATACGGATTCAAATTAGATGGCATTTATCCACGTTTTGGGTAAAGATGTCAAAAACCAATGAAAACAAAAATGCATCATTCAAACTTGGTTCGAAACTAACATGAACAACAAGGCAACCAAACGATATACTGGGTGACTTTTTTTAGCGTCTTGAAAAAAAATGGGGGTAATAGGTGAACGGAGTAGAAGCTTTTGGCATAGAAATTTTTATTATTTTTATTTTTGAATAACATGTAATTAAATTGATCTAGCAATAAATACTACACATTTAAAGTAACATTTACATACTAGAACAACAAAAACAGAAATTTGAAAAAAAAAAACAAAAAAAAATAATTTAAATCTATCGAAACTCAAATCATACGCACCCTACTCAATGCGCGGCATGTATCATTGATTTCGGAGCGCGGTCCTACCCTTTGAAGCTGGCTGATAGGCGGCCTCATTGATCTTACGCAGGCGCACGAGCCGCACACGCATCCCTGTCCACCCGCGTCCCGCGCTCCTTTAGTCACCTACGATGAATCTGAAGGCCTTCCTGCCTTCTATTCTAGTTACACAACACACCACATGAAGGTCGAGACGGTAAAAAATGTCATCCGGTATAGTATAATAGTATAGTGATAGTATTTTGCAAATTCATAAAGGTTAGTCTAAGTTTCATGAAAATGTAAAAAAACAGCTGGTTCACTAAACGATTACGGCACTGACACTCGCCCATTGTTAAATGTTTTTTTTAGTTTAATTAATTTTAAATAATGATACCGAACACGAGGGTATTGTACTTCGTGGCTAAGTAATGTCTTATTATTCTACACCGTTACCCATGAGAAAATTATTTGCGTGCGTTACGTTACGCACTACCGTAAACAGCGAATTCACACATTAAAAAAAAACACGTTTCCATAGACAACCAAAATTAAAAAGTAGAAAATAATTGAAAAAAAAAGCATGGGGTGCTTGATACCAATTAAAATACCTCAAAAAGCATCCAACGCTTTTTAAACTATTATATTCAAGTTTTTAGTTCGGCTAGCCACAAAAAAAAATTTTTTTTTTTTTTTTGTATCCTGGTAGCTCTGGTAAGGATAATGACACAAATTTATGAAATTCTATGTATTTGTCATCGGTCCTCGATTAGTCTACAAAGTTTAAATGAAATCTGACCGTCGGTTACAAACATAGTTACTTACAAACATACAGGTGAAGCTAATACAAGTCAAGTACAAGAAGTAAAGATGTGTGAAGTGTGTGTGTTGACTGCCCCACCTTGTATGTTACAGTGCCTACTTTCCCAGGCACAGCTCTCAGTTCGAAGTACTCGTTATACAGTAGGACCCAGGGCTTCACGCAGCTCTCTTCACGCTCCTTCCACGTCTCGTTGACTGAAACATAACATCACACCTGTATTTCTTGAATCAGTATTTAGAAGTATGGATAATAATAAAAAAAAACATAAACATTTATTGGAGTTTACTCCGTAAAAATCGATTTTCATTTGGGGGGTATGGAAATTTATGGGGAGTAAAATTAAACTTTCTCCGTTACGTTACGGTATGCTTTATATTATGTTTACTAATTTATATATTTTTTAATCGGTAGTAAGGAGTAAACTACAGTCGTGCGTCACAGCAGGCATAGATTTTTTTTACTTCCACAAAGGCGTTTTAAACATATGAATATAATTATCATCTAAATAAATGGTTTGGGAGAGTTTTATCTGCAGAAGGAAAACCTGTCACAAAGATAACCAGTCCCCCCCAAAATGATTGCCATAGACACTGCTCAATACATGGATGGTGGCGTTTGGTTAATAATTTTAAAATTAAAATAAGCATAATATCTATTTGTATTACATGATGTGTTAACATTCGGTATGCCGGACGTAAAGAAAAGAACTACCCGGGCACCCCCTTTCGTCCCGTGGGTGTCGTAAGACGCAACTAAGGAACTTACTCAAGAATGGGCAGTAGCGTTTTCTCCACCATACTGCGATCGCCACGTATTTCGGGTGAAATGAAGATGATAATGATGGCTGTATATTGGCAAGGGGGTTAATTAGAAGTGCATGCTGCCTCCCTCCCCCTTTCACTCAGCTTAGACGGGATTTTTAGGAGAGCCAATCGGAATAACCCTTTTTCACTGCCAATTTTTGCTGCTGATTATTATTCTGCCCTGTTAATCGAGAGGGCAGTAAGTCGAAGGTGGATTTGGAATGTACGTCAAACGAGCTTTCTTCCTATCTAGGTTTTATATTTCTACGTACTTCCTATCTAGGTTTTATGTTTTACGATAACCCTGATGAATATGTTAAAACAATATAGAACATAAAAATCGAGTGTATAGTTTTATCACAAACGCTAAAATTGTAACCAATATATTTGCGCGCCGTTTTCTTGAAACCGCCTTTTTTGACTTACTGTTATATCGATGACCGATTATTGATTATTCAGTATTGTTTAACAGCTCCCAGTACTTACAAGGTATGATCAGTAAAACATTTTCGTCTTCCATGGTAGGCTCGATGATGTGGAACCTCAGGGCATCCACGTCGAACGGATAGCGCTCGAATTCATGATGGACGAGCACTCTGTAACGCCGAGCATCTTTCGGCCTGAAATAATAGGCTAGGTGTGTACAGCTCTATCTAGGGGCAGATTCATCTAACCTGAAGAAAATCTTTCGGTGGGTTGTGGTTGTTCCGATCACATCGATTACTGACGATGCTGGTCGGAGCGATAACTATTGGAAGCAAATTACCATCCGTCTGTTCAGTGTTACCAACTGTTCTCTCTTCGTAAGAAGACATGGTGTGGATATACGCTTGGAACTGAAAAGTGTCCGAACAGCAATTTATTTATTTAAGAACTGACGAAAACACTGGGAGAATTAATATCATGTACTGAATTCGTAGTCAAAGTTAGTGCGACGATGTCCCAGGACACCCTGTATAGATCTCTTTTATATTATTGGTGACTGCCATGACCCTGAAGAGCAATTCGCATACATTTCGTGTAGAGATTTAGGGCTTACGCCTTATACTACCTATAACATTTCCGGCATTTTGTACAAATGACTGAATATCTACATCTGCTGTTGCAGATGATACTAACTCGGCCGTAAATGGCCAGAGGCAAGTCTCCAGGTCATGACGTTCTCCACATCTTGAAGCACGCGAGTACATACTGTCCGATAGTGCTATCAATGTTTTATTATTTGTGTTTAATTATTATTATTTATTCATTTATCAGATAACATGATCCAAATTTGGTTAGTAACATAGGAGCTTATAAACTATGTTAGTAAGTATAAGAATTTAATATAAATAACATCAAATAATCAATAAAATCAAATTATCAATAAAATCAATTAATCAATAAAATCACTCTTTATGTCACTCTTATATTCCTCCCCAATTTTTGCACACATTCTTTGTCGCCATCGTAAAGAAAAAGACTGGTGACGTCTCCGATGTTACTTATTACACACCCATATCGCTTGCCACCGTATTAAATAAGGAATTGAACAGTCTGTTAATCTGTCTGTTTCTCAACAAATAAATGAAATATAACGACTTCCGGTTCGGTTTAAAGACATTTATTTCTCAAAAAACAAGAACCTTACAGTTCACTTAAAATATTGAGAAATGTAAATATAAAACTAAAAGTAAGTGTGATTCTCTGTGCTCACAATAAAGAATTAGGCAATAAAGGTGACAATTGATATTGTAAGTGTTGTATTCTAAGGTATTCTTCTAGGGCTTTTTTAAATTGAAATATGGTGTCACTATTGGCCTGACTTCAAGTTCGGTATCAGCACTTTCCACTGAAAGCGCAATATTAAGTCTCAAACAGACTGTACAACATTATACTGACAGAACACGCCTGTGTACGCGTGTTTCTTCGACCTTTCTCAAGCTTTCAACTTCGTCCCCTATGATATATTATGGAACAACCTCCTCCATTTTTTTCGCCGGTTAAAAAGCTCGGGAAGCATGCGTACCAGCTGAAATTATAAGTGTTTTCCAACACTTGTATGTAAACTATGTTAAGTAGGATGCACCACTGTTGTCTTTTTAAATAAATTATAACATTTATTTTAATGTAGAAACAAAATTCTGTAACCCGTAGGTACAAAAATATTTATTAGTTACCTGCTTATCTATAACAGAACACTTACGCATATAGTTCGTGTATTGGAGCATTTGGAATGAGGTTGGGATCCTCCTTGCGCCTGTGGCCAGCCTCGTCGAAGTCATTGGTCGGGCTGATGACAGACTTGATCCAAGAGAAGTATGGGAACAAGTCTATGAAGCGAGCGGGGGCTGCGCAGCCGGGGCCGTGGATACCAAACCCAACCTGATGATTATACGCAGTTAATTAAACAACAACAGCATTAAACACAATCTCCACAAATGAGGGGTTCATGGACGGCTCAGACCTCTGTCTGGTGTGTATGGAACATCTCTACACGGGTTCACCCACCTTCAATCTTGCACCGAATGCTTTGTCATATGTACACGTGACGAAGTGTTTGTAGGATCAAAATTTCCTTTGTTTAAATATTGAGATCAAGGCGACGACGTAGCAAAGAGATATGCTATTCCACACAAAACTGCGCTATATTCAAAAAGATTTTTGGGAATGGCACCCAAAATATATGTATTACAAGATACCCAGTCCAAAGAAAGATCTTGACATACACAACCTTGACAAAATAATAATTATAATTGAAGACATAAGTGGATGAAGGTGATATGTCGCATTTTCAGATTCGCATTTCGATTTCGCAGTTCTATGCATGAATGATGGTATTATGTGCATACAAACAATTTTAAACCTTAAAACAACCATGTTTGTGGCTATTTTAGAAATTCACTACTTGATGAAGGTGTCATGTACACTATTTTTTAAATCCATATTGTATGAATGTGGTATGGGCACTTAATATTTTTGTAGATACCCAAAAAGTAAAAAGTTAACTTTTCTGCAGTGGATGAAGGAGCTATGTGGCATTGCAATGCACTTTCAGTAAATGCAGATTGAAGGTGTTATTGTGCTGCACATATCACTTTCACTTAAATGGATATTTTAAAATCATAGACCACAAATTTGGGGAGAATCGAAAAAGTGCTTCGAAAAAATGATACAATTTATGCACCTGAACAATACCGAACCATTATAAGCAAAACTTTACGAAACAAAATACATAGTTATTTATAATTTATTGACATTTGTATTATCATTTTATTAATAAGTATCATTTATTTTATTTGTTTATATTTTTACAGACGCCAACGCATCGAGCTACTACAATCTGTCAATTTTTTTAAAATAGATTTTAAACTTTATCGCTTAAGCATTAGGTTCAAGATTGATTGGGAAAATTTGACAGTTACGGGTAGCTTAATGTGCTGGCATCTGTACTAATAAATTACAATTATAATCAGAATATTTGTGCGCCGTTGACGGCAAGGCAGCGCTCATTTCTAGCCCCCGAAGCAAAAGAGGGGTGTTATAAGTTTGACCGCTATGTGTGTCTGTCTGTGACACCGTAGCTTATAAACTGTTAAACTTATAGCATATCTACATTTCTGTATTTAGGAATAGAGAACCGGTAACAAATTCAGACTCCTTGTTTATCATCATCATTTCAGCCGCATGACGTTCACTGCTGGACATAGGTCTCCCCCAATTTGGGGGGGTTTGCCGTAATCGCCACGCTATGCAGGCGGGTTGGCAATCACAGTATGGTGGTATGATGCAAACAGAACGTTGCTGCCTATTCTCCAGTAAGTCCCTTAGTCGCCTCTTACGACACCCACGGGAAGAAATGGGACACCTTGTAGCAACAAGAAAAAATCCTAATAAAAAAAGGAACAGGACATAATTTCATGGTGTACAAGCCATACCAGATCGTAGTAACCAGTCACGTTGGACACGAGCACCATCCCGTTCTCCCAGACACACTGTGTCACAGTGTTTGGCGCGTCCCCGCACAGGTATGCAGAGGGGGTTAATTGCTGGGATTGCTGGGCTGACACCTGGAAACAGAAGCATCTTAACGTCAGAGTAAAAGGGAAAAGACAAATGTTAGAACTCACACGAAAGAGTTTATCATAATTAAATTGCAGAAAAGCACCTGCTGCACCAAGCTTTATAGAAATTGGCAAGAAAGTGGGGGATGATGATGATAGAGAACAAAAAAAGAAGCTAATTAGTCGTGTAATTAAATAAAATTAGTTTATTGCACAAACAAGTAACAAGAAATTAAGACAAAAATTAAAAGACGAAGACAGGGAAGGAAAGAAGTGTGGTGGAAGTCTATATGTCTGGTACCTTTCCAGGCTTTAACGGTGGAACGAAATTGTGCAAAAAGAGACACGGCTGATGTGCCCTAACGCCCAATTGCAGTAAGATATGTCATTTTTTATCTATTATGACGACATCTGTCGATATTAGTCAGTGAGGAGCTACGGAGGTATATACTATATGAGTTATTAAGTATTATTTGAATTCTGATATTTCATCAATTCATTAATTCAGTGCTTTGCAAATATCTTCGGCACACAGGATGACTTAAATACTACTACTAATCATACTGCGACTTAATCCGTCTAAAATAGAATTACGAATTTTCACCTTGTTGTGCTTTTTTGGAATTCGTTAGATTTGTTTGAAAAAACTTTTTTTGGGAACATAAAAATGCACTTCTGCAGCTCGGTATTAGCAACATCAAAACCACTGGCGCACAATGTGCCCGATAAGTATATTTAAAAGTGCTTACCAGTGATCTATTATAAAAATGTTCGCACACTCTTTTGTCCAAAGTTTTTATTTTATAAATAACTTTCTCCAACGTTTCATCACCTTAAAAATGTAATAATTAGTGTACAAAACCTCTAGTTTTTGTAGGGAAGTATGGCGCAAAAGGGGAGAGTCCTACACACAGTAATAGGTGGAGCAATGCCGCCAATAATAAAGATGAATAATGATTAAAAGAGCCTCCATAATTGTGACAATAATAAACTACTTACCTTCTGTAAAACCCATGAGGTAGAGATTTGAAGAACCTCTGAATGTGTCGGGGTCGGGCAGACAAATAGGCATCAACAGAACTGGAATTACCATTAATAATGTATAGTCCATACGTTTGGTTTGAAAAATTCTGAGCTCCTAGAGTGTTTCTTTTAAACATCTCGACTTAACGCATCGACCGGGCTCGACGCTCCGATTGGCTCTGGACTGGTGAACTAATTGGAGCACCATACGCCGTCGGTGAGTTAAGTCAAGATGGTTGAAAGAAACTCACACTAGGGCCAGTGATGACGTGATATAAATTCTACATATGTATATAACTCGTATGGAGTTCATAATAAAGAGTATTCTATTCTGTGCTTTATTTCTTAACAAACAGTTACACTAATGTGCAATCTAGAAAATGGATTGCTGATCAAATTAACTTTTGACTTTACTTGAATTATCTATACATTTTAATCATTCTGTATTATCATAATCTACTGAAAGTAATCGTTCACTGCTGATTCATACCTCTCCACCTCGGACTTGAGCTACTCCAGCAGATGGTTGCTCATCAATATAGACTATCATCATTGTCCACCCCTATAGTTAATAGTTTCATACTTCTCTATTAGTTGGCAACTCGCTTATCACCCCTATTCAGTTATAACATCTTTCACACATTCCATTCAGAAATTGTTTGATCTTGTTGCTGTCGTAAAGTCATTCATATTATTATAAAGGCACTCCAAACTCAATAGAGACTATAAGATAAACAAATGACTCACAGTCGTCAACATCGTCAAGGTTCAGCTCGACGATGGCGACGGTGTTGAGGGTGGAGGAGTCATAATCAGGGTGAGTGACGTAGGATTTGGTCTTGGTGAACCACGGAGTGTCGTGAGCTGCCATGAACATGACTTTGCAGTCCGATCTACGAAAAAACAAAGAAAAAAAGTGGTTTATTTGTTACTACAAACACACACGTTTTTAAACAAATTATGAACACATTGAACATATGGTGAACAATTAATGGCTAAAGAAATGGACACGTTTTTTTTTTAATTATATGAAGCAATACATCCGACAAAAGGTCATGTTTTTAGTCATAAAATAAAATGATGTCTTGTTTTAGTGCCCGAAAGTCTGACAACCAGTGTAACTGAAGGATATCATATAACCGAGTGATAGGATTGTGGAGGTCAAATAAGTAGTCACTCCATGTAAAATATTTGTATTCAGTTGTATCTGGGTAGACTGCAATACCTCAGCAAAGTTGGGAGCCTAGTGTTGGCAGATAATTATGAAAATAATATTGGAATTGAGAGGGAGCGGACATTTCTGAATTAAACAATCCTAATAACTTGTAGTCACGTAAGCAATGTTTCGTTAGTAGATGGTAGAGTTTCATAATACATAATACTGTTTGTTCGTCATAGCTACTCACTCGAAGACCTTTTCTGGTATCCTGGACACATCGTCTGCGTTAGCGAGCGCGTATTTGATTTTGATGAGAACGATTCCAGACATGGCTACACGCGTCTTATCTTCAGCTGTAAAAATATTGGAAATATTAGGCTTTTTTTTTTGGATGGGCAATTATCAAATGACTTCTCCCGCTCTGGGCGGAGCGGGAGGGCGTGTCAGACTTTTACTGACTAAAACCCACCCGTGTTCCTTCAGTTCCCCATGTGCCACGGTCACGGTATCTCTTTCGAACAATCACGCGACCCCGGCAGACATCGGTCCTAGCAGACCCCTTCAGTGCTGCTGACATCTCTATGAGGCGCGCGTGGAACACTACGCGCCGTCGACCCGAGCTTGGTCCTTACCGGGCGGCGAGCTACCCATTGCTCGCCGCCTGCAAGCTCGTGCCTACCGTGCCTGGGAGTCCACAATCGACTCCCGACGCCCGGGGCGTCTCCTCCTGCGGCGGCTAGGGACGTGAGGGCGCAGAGACTGCCACTCCCTCACGCGCCCCGCCTCCTCCTTCGCGAAATGTTAGGCTTATTTATATTTTTATACAACTGTCAGACGGTCAAATCTCTGAGAACATATTTCGAGCACCAACTCGCACTGAGGCCCATGTGGTAGATCATGGCCCACTTCCACTGACACAGAAGAAGGCCGTATTCCAACAACGCAGCCGAGAACGTTATATGCTTATGCACCAGTCAACGCCTTATAGGATAAAACTAGACACATGTACTAACGTAGCTGCACGTGGAGTATTCCAAGCCAGCTGAACTTGGCACTCTGTCCGAATCTCCCCTCATGCACCTGCGTTGTCATCCGGTCGCAGCGTTCCGCTAATGATCGACCTAAAAATAAAAAGGAAAAATAGTCATTGTCAGCCATTATTACTGATTTGTGACCATTGAAAAAAGCTAGACCTAGCTCCTAAACTATACATGTAAATGTCACTGTGACAATTTTGCAATTATATCGCAGTATACATTTATAAAGAACTAGCTGTACCCTGCCACGCTCGGCTTTGCTGTGGCACATTCGAGTGTTTTCCTCGCTTCCGGCAGATGGCGCGGTCACTGATACACAGCTGATCGTTAAAAAACTTTTTTTTGCGGTCGCGCATATGTGACTAATGCAAAAAATAGATAAAAACAATCCTTGGTGCGGATTATATATCATGTTAAAATTTCAGCTCGATCGGTGCAGAACTTTTTGAGTTTTTGAAGCGTACACAAACCAACATAACATTTTTATATATATAGATTATTGTTTAGTCATTGATTGACAAACCGAGGTCTATACTTCAATTCGTATTCCGACGTTACATATATCTTTAGATAAAACTCTGACGGATAAAAAGAGATGATACAGCATGTATCAGAAAAGGGCGTGGAACACGTCAAACTGAACCACTTGCTCCGGGGGACCAACATTATTCACCTTTCAAATCTCATCGTTGAAGACCTTGTAGACTGTAGATAATTTTCTATTTAATTAAGTACGTGGTACTTGTTAACAGGCCAACCTAATGCACCTAGCTTCTGACGTTTCATAAGTGCCCATTTACGTTTATGTGTCTGCTGGAGTGTCCCAAGTGCTCGTTCACCTGCACCTCAGATGATCTCAAAAATGCCACTGATGCCGCAATAAACGTGGCCACCTACTGGGCTAAAACGATATAAAGTATACAAGTACCATGGACATGAAAGAAAAAGAATACGTTTATGTGAAATAATAGTACTTTGATTTGATCATCACACCTTTCTGATACACGCTATATAACTTCAAAACTGCAAGAAATGTTCCGATTGGTACATTGAGTACAATTGTAGCTACAAAAGAACATCTTGAACCGTAAGCTAGGCAGTAGCCCACGAGATTCTCCCACTTCAACGGCGGAGCTTGACAGCTCTCTCCTTCACTCCCGGAACTTTCTTATCAGAATACATATTTTGTCTTTACTAACATTTTGGCAGTAGATACTCGCCAGCTACTTATCTATAGGCTACGTATAATGTATTTTTAGCGTTTAATATATTTTTTTACTTTAGTGTAGACCAGAAAATTCATAACAATTTTTCTGGTGTACGGACGCCAGCACATCAAGATACCCGTAACTGTCAAATTCTCCCAATCAACCTTAAACCTAATGATTTGACGATAAAGTTGAAAATCTATTAAAGGAATTTGACAGATTGTAGTAGCTTGATGTGCTGGCGTCCAGGGTGTCCCAAAAGATTACGTAGCTGAGAAGGGGGGTGATAGGGGTGGTCACAACGGTCACCAGAAAAATAAAAAAATAAAACTTTTTTTTTCAGTACACTTGGAGGAAGTTGGGTGAAATCGTATTTACTAAGTCCTTGACTGGACAAGAACTTAATTTTCTTTAAAATCTTGGTTAGATATGTATTGTTTTTTTTAAATTTCAATTTGATAAAGGGTTATTGACGATTAAATAACAGCATTTTTTTTAAATACAGCCAAATAGTAAAAAAAATGCCATTTTATTTTTTTTAATACCCAGAGGGGATTTATTTTTTTATTTTTCTGGTGACCCTTGTGACCACCCCTATCACCCCCCTTCCCAGCTACGTAACCTTTTGGGACACCCTATATATAAGTTAACACTTAGAATGAAAGAAAAGAAGAGTGATAAATTGTTTATTCTGCACAAATTAAACGCACTTTATGAAAAATTAAATCAGATAGATATAGAAAATGCACACGTACAAAGTGGCCAAAAGCCCCGTATTAAAGTAAAGAAAAGTTGTTCTTCTGACATTCCGATCACTTTCTTTAAGCTGTTTATAAAAGAAAAGGAATTTATTGTAAAATAAACAACTCACCAATAAGAAGAGTAAATTTCAAGAACAGAAGCGTTTGTCCCGTCATTATCATCATCATCTGCCTAGCCTTCTCCCAACTATGTTGGGGTCGGCTTCCAGGCTAACCAGATGCAGCTAAATACCAATATTTTAAATGGAGCGACTGCCTATCTGACCTCCACAACCCAGTTACTGAGTAATACGATACCCCTTGATAAGACAGAAATAATCCCCAGTATAACTTTCAGACACAAAACTATGAATATTTACAGGTTTATACCGACCGACCACTCGTCACATTTTTATTAAATGACTTATTCCCAAGACATTCATTATTTTAAAACTGTTGTGACAAACAACTTACATTCCTCCAGACATAGAGTAGTTAACAAATGGAGGGTTCAATCGTGGACTTTAATCAGGTGACAAGAAGTACCAGCGCCGCTCTTTGAAAGAATCAACAAAATGTGATGAGATACCATTTTTCGCTTACTCTTGCATTGCCTGAAAAAAGTGTAAAATTAAATTTAAAATTAAGTTTCATTTTTATTTTCCCATTTCCAAATACGCTCAGAAATGGGAAACCTAATCTTTGTGTAAATTCCGAATATCCTGAATTCAGGACAAGTCTCCATTTAGTATGAAATTTAATACTCATGTTATGATTCTTTTATGTTATCTAGTAGCCTAAAACACGCCCCTGTAGCTTTGCATGGGTTTCAGGCCTTGACAAATCCGTTGTGTATTTTAGAAGAATAACACGGTCACATACATAGATGCAAAACCCTATTTTAACTTATAACATATATAGATATACTCGTGGATATTAAAAGAGTGGCTTAACACCACCGCAACACGCACGAAGACTCACAAAAGTGAATACTCCATGCGCTTCTTAGTCTGTTATAAAAAAGATAAACAATCGCATTTGTTTGCTATACTTATTAAATAGCACTTCTTATGCTGCGGTCCCACAGCCCGCGTCTTTATAGGCCAGATAGCGTCAGGCCAAGCCAACAAGCGGTGGGAACCATCGCACCCGATTAGGCCTTACGGTGTGCAGTCACGAGCACTGATATGTATGAGCTTAGCAAGTTTTAAAAGTGATTTGCTCCTATTTTTAACCGACGAAAAAAAACGGAGGAGGTTATCAATTCGACGCGTATATTTTTTTTGTTTTTTTTTTTATGTATGACCACGCATAACCGAACCCTAAGGGTCGGAAAACAGGGGATGATTGATTGTTCACTCATTATAACCACGCATAACTTTATACAGCGTAATCTGATTTTGATAATTATTTTTTCATTGGATAGGGCCAAGTATTATTAGTACATTAAAGCCATAAAAAAATAATAAGATAAAAACTTTTTAACAAAAAATTAAACCGCCGAAAAACTGAAAAGCAAAAAATAATAAACCCTTAAATTTTGAGCCGGCACTGAAAAATTAATCAACAATGATCACTCAAAGCGCTGACTCATAATTTTAAGGTTTATTATTTTTTGCTTTTCAGTTTTTCGGCGGTTTAATTTTTTGATAAAATATTACTGATCAAGAAGATCTGAATCGTCACAGTTACACATGCGTTACTAAACAACAATAATAAACTGTACAAAAAGTTCTGAACTGCAAATGTCAAATGGTATGTTACATAAATAATCATAATAATGGTCAAAATAATAAATTAATGTTATGATCAAAAATAATAATAATTCAAATATGTCAAAGTTCATTCCTTAAATAATAATAAAAAGGATGGTATTTAAAAGTACTTCAATTTATTCCCATATCATTTACCTAATTTTGCCTGTGTTCCACCAAATATACTGAATGTGCACCAAAATATGTTAATTAAAATATGTCATAACGAGCATCTATTTAACAACTGTTGCAAATTTGTAAAAATAGTAATACACCTAATTTTAAAAACAAGCATTTATTTTTTTAGTTTTACTTCAGATAATGCACTGCATTGTGCAGCACACAGTAGTTTCTAGCACTCGCCGGCCGCTGCCGCGGCACCGCTCGCTTCGCTCGCTCGGCTCGTGCGTAGGAGGTCACAGTTTTAACCTAACCTAACCTAGTGTACTATGTGAGCTCGAGTATGTCGCACAAGCGTGCATTCCCACACTCATTTGTCGAGCTCACGTAGTACATTCAGGAATATTTGGTGCACGGTCAGTATTTTTCGGGGAAGAATAAAATAGTTATTGTTACAATAGAATATTTGCAGCGCACTATAATAAAAAAGTGTTATATCTTGGTGTTAATTTGGAATTTGTTTGATGTAACATATTTTGTTGGCCGAGTAGTTTAATTATAGTAAAACAATTAAACGGGTTTAAGATCAATATTTTAGAAATGCATACATAGATGTACCTTAAGATTTTTGGTGAACACAAAAATATTATCCTTAATAAAAATAGTCCATGTTTCATAAACAAATCAGGGTTATGTTATTTTATCAGTCAAAAACTCGTTAATGCTGTAATAGGCTTTCTCTAACAAAACCTTTTTTAACCTATTTCTTAATTTTGCGGCTGTATCTTCCCTCCAAGATTTTGGTAATCTATATATATAAAAATGAATCCCTATTTCCCTTGGTCACGCCATCACGCGTGAACAGCTGGACCGATTCCACTTTTTTTTTTTTTGTGTTTGTAATTGTCAGGAGAAGGTTCTTATGAAAGAAAAAAAAAATTGCGCGGAAAATTAGAAAATTTTAAGAATACTTAACAACCATAAATATAATAGGACAATGTAAACTTTTTTAATGTAACATTATGACATTTGACATAGAATTGACAGAATGCGTGTTCAAATATCATCAAAGAGCAGGACAACGTCTGTCGGGTCAGCTAGTTTAGGCTAGTTTATTATATAAGATTGGCGCCATACAGAATACACTTTTACGTAGTAACGCTGTTCGAGATCTTGGGATGCAAAGTTTGCTGTTGTCGCGTCTATTTCGAATTACTTTATCTGATAACAAGGGAAATAGATGTGGGTTCATTTTGACAAACATTATGGTTTCAAAAATGTATAGACGTAATGGTCAGAATCTTATATTTTTTAAACACTGGTTTACAACTTTCAGTGTAATGGAGTCCGAACATAGTTCTTAGACACCTCTTCTGGGTTTTAAAGATAACGATGAGTTTCCCTAAAAAATAACTCCGTATCTTAAATTAGACGATACTAAGCCGTGATAAGCTGTTAGCAGTGCGTCAACATTTAGCATTGGGGCTAATTTAAAAAGTGCATAATATGTGGAATTACTAATTTTTTTGTTTAAGGGTTCTGTATGTGCTTTCCAATCTAATTTACGGGAGGGCGTGTCAAACTTTTACTGACTAAAACCCACCCGTGTTCCTTCAGTTGCCCATGTGCCACGGTCACGGTATCTCTTTCGAACAATCACGCGACCCCGGCAGGCATCGGTCCTAGCAGACCGCTTCAGTGCTGCTGACATCTATTTGAGGCGCGCGTGAAACACTACGCGCCGTGGACCCGAGCTTGGTCCTTACCGGGCGGCGAGCTACCCATTGCTCGCCGCTCGCAAGCTCGTGCCAACGGTGGCCGGGAGTCCGCAATCGACTCTCGATGCCCGGGGCGTCTCCTCCTGCGGCGGCTAGGGACGTGAGGGCGCAGAGACTGCCACTCCCTCACGCGCCCCGCCTCCTCCTTCGCGAGCATTACTGCTTCGCAGTAGGAGGTGACGGCTTCCCATGCCCTCTCGCTCCGTACCATGGCTCGCACCAGGGCTGGACGCGAGAGGTCGCCGCCGCCAATCGCCTCCACGAGGACACGGCAGTGCTCCGCCCAGGCAGGGCGCACTTCTACCGTATGCTCCACCGTTTCCTCTAGACGATCCTCACAATGGAAACACCCGGGCGTTTCCTCCTCCTTTTTCCTGAACAGGAACCCACCAAAGCACTCATGCCCGGTGAGAAACTGCGTAAGGCGGAAGGTGAGGACGCCGTGGCGCCTCTTTATCCACTCCTCAAAGAGGGGACTTACCGCCGCAATTGTGGCGTGCCCAGCGCTGGGTTGCGACAACCGTACCCGCCATGTCGCCATGAGATCCTGCCGGAGCTCTGTCCACCTTGCCGCGATTTGTCGCGACACTGTACAGCCTTATGCACGCTTTTATTTTGCTTAGTTTAACAAATATTTGTTAAAGTATTCTAATAATATTGTTGTAATTTCTTATTTTAAAATTGTGTACACCCCGCCTGATATGGCTGTATAACACTATGTCATTGCCTAATACATATTATTACTGTGTGTGGCAACACTGGTGTCAGCGCTCTTCCTGTTCTCTCTGCTGCTGGATGTACGAACTGTGCTAAAACTCTGCTTCCACATTACAATATCAAATGAAACTAGTTTGTTTGATTTAAAAATCTCAACAATATTGACCACTGACACTATATGAAACAGCGCCATGGCACTGGTTTACTGTGCCATCCGGCGTTGACGTAATGATATCAACCTGTACATTGAAAGAGATAACACGTAATTATGTACATGACTAGCTTCTGCCCGCGACTTCGTCCACGTCAAATTTTTGCTCCCCTGACCCTTCCCGTCGCATCGAATTGCCTGCCAGTTTTAGACCATTGTTCGTTGCTACTCCGCTCCTTTTGCTAGTAGCATGATTTTATATAGCCTATAGCCTTTTTCAAGAAATAGGCTACCCATCACAAAAAGATTTTTTCAATTCGGACCAGTAGTTCCTAAGATTGCCGCGTTCAACTAAACAAACAAACAAACAAACTCTGCAGCTTTATAATATTAGTATAGATAAACTTTCCTAGGCAGAAACTACAGCTACGATCCACACACTGCTTTTGCTTTCTTCTCTCACTCGTCACCGCACGCCGGTGACGAGTGAGAGACGCCTTCCCAGTCTTGTATATACCCCTTTTCTTTGCAGCCTTTCTTCCATCCTCTCAATATGGAACCGACTAAGTACTCGTTTTAATTTTCGTCACTTCATATCTTTTTTAATCGCACCGTTGCATTATATATTATAACATAATTCCGCCTATCTTTCATACTTACACACACGCTTCTCAAGGAACGCTTTTCTTTGTTATTTATTTCAGTTCATGCCTTTTTTTCTTTTTTTTTTTGTGGGTGGGAAATCATCAAATGACGTATGCCGCTCTGGGTGGAGCAGGAGGGCGTGTCAATCTTTAACTGACTAAACCCACCCGTGTCTTTTCAGTTAAACGTTTTTCGTTGTTTGTTTGTAACTCTTTCGAAAAAATCTCGTGACCCTGGCAGTCCAGGTTATGCGTGGTTGTCACACCCAATTTAGTCATCATAATAAATCCATCTGGAAAGTGTCCACGGTGCGAGAACTGAACTCTGAACAACAGAATTATAAGGGTAGATATTAATAACAAACAAGAGATCTATGGTTATGATGGGCGTTCTACAAGGTTTAATACTAGGTCCTTTCTTGTTGCTTCAGGAGTGCATTATTGTTTTGAAAAGGTTATGGATAAAGTGTTTCACAAAATCTGTAATTCAGTCTATCATCATTTGTGGTGTTTAAATGTTAATTTGTTAGAAAATTCTACGCTGAATACTAAAATTATAAGTTTATTTCTGTCAAATAATTTTGCTTACCAATTTATGGAGCTCACTAATATAACTCCCACAAGTGCCACATGGTACTCCCTTTGTTCACTTAAAATAATTGTTTGTCCGAAAATCATTATTCATAACACGCCAGCTATAAACGTCAGTAACCATGATGTTCAAAAGATCGAAATTTCGTTTTACATAATTATCTTTACTTCTAAAACTATTCTGCCATAATATCAAGTACTATAATCATTAAATCGCCTAATTTTGCATGTTATAAAGTCATATATCCTAAGTATTGTATTATATAAAGAGTATTATTCCGAATGTTTATTTATAATAAAATTGTTAGTACTAAAAAAATTGCTAAAAGTTAGGTTTTAGCGATAGAAACGGATCGCTGTAAATCTGACTCCACGTAGTCTTGTCTGCCCTACCCTTAGAGTGCAATTTAGAATCGTGTAGTCGTGGAGGGACGAGGCGGCCCGCGAGCTGAGGAGCAGGTGGTTGTAATGTTCGCCGCCGCGGCTGAAGCTGGCCGGCAGAGCTGGCCAACATGACGAAGCTGCGGTGGTAAGCGTTAAATCGTCTGCGACGATAACTTCGTGAGGGACCGCCGGAGCCCCGCAGCACCGGAGCCGTGACAGAAACCATGCCTGCTGCATGATGCATGCTCGCTTGCATGCTGCATGCTTGCTTGCATGCTCGATTGCATGCTGCTTAATTGCTTGCATGAATGCTGCAGGCATAGTGTATGCCCGTTTTTATACTTATTAGAGGGAAATAAAACCACATGTTCACAATCAAGAATTTTTTTGATTGTTATGATAATACAGGTGTCCTGTCCAATGTCCACCAAAAATTAATTTACATATTTTTACTAGACAAGCAACGATAGGCAAAAACATGATTTTTTATGGTTTGTCAAATAAAAAGTATCCTATAAACATTTTTTTAATAATGTATTATTTGACAAACAATTTTTTTTTTTTTCATTTTTCTCATAAAACAACGTCTTAACGTAAAAACGTCTGTTAGTCATTTGGCTATTTAGGGTATGGGTTTTTTAAGCCTTGTAATACTGTTCGGGGCAGATCCGACATGGTTTGGGGAGGTTAGGTTAAAACTGTGACCAGTGAAGTTTTGGTTGGTCAGGTTTAGCTGACCTGGTCAGCGCAACCATTTTCAGTCACCCTGACTGGTGCATATCCATATGTCATGATCGCGAACGGGTGCCGTCAGTAGGGACTGGCTGAGCCGTGGCAGCTAACCACTTTTTTATTACGGACGCTTTCCCTCACATGTATAATTGTATAATTTAAACATGAATGATGTAACCATTTTTTGTAACTCCATATGTTCACGTATATTAATAATGTAATATTCCTTCATGTTGAATTAGTTCCGAACGTTTGTAATAGATGGCGTTGTTGTTGTGCGCCGAATCCGAATGGTGGAATGTTCACGTTAATGTGCGTTCAGGTCGAATTAGTTCCAAGCTTTCGTAACAGATGGCGTTTTTGGGATTACTGAATCTCGGTGTTAAGATTCTCCGCCGTTTGACTAGGTCAAAATTTATGAAATTTGTTTTTGTGAGTCCTGCATCAACTGCGGTGGCCCGCACCCCGCGTGCAATATTAAGTGCCCCGCCTTTCAATCCGAAATTCGGAACAGGCGGGCGGGGACCGCCGCCACATTCGCCCTTTCACGCCGGCCTACAGCGGCCACCGAAAGGCACATAGATGTGGAGCCAGAAGGGCCCCAAGGCGCGACGCTGATGGCGGCGGCCAACGGGCCCACTCAACGGAACGCGCAGACCTCCTCCGGTCGGAGGAAGAAGAGGCGCGGGGGAAAAGGGAAAGGCAAGAAGCCCAAACCCCCCGCGGCGACCGTGGCGACTACTACCACAACACCAGCTGTCCCGAGGGCAGGCCCTGCTACCAGTGGGGCGCAGGCCGCAGAGGTGGCACCAACCACCAGCGCCGGCACAGCGCCGCGGCCGGTGAAACAAAAGAAAGTTAAATACCCCGAGCCCAAACAGAGTGGCGGCGCTGCCGGCGCCCCCACTAAGACGCCTACAACCGAAAGACAAAAGAAAGACTTTACGGCCTGCGCCATTCAATTATTGATGGACCTAATCAAGGCCATCAGGCAGGGCCAGGAAGTAGAAACGGTTATCCTCGACGGCCTGGCCAAGCTACTAACCTTGTACCATGGCTAGGCCGTTGAGGGTAATCCACTGGAATGCCCGCGGCCTTCGGGACAAGGTCGCCCCCCTCCGACATCTCCTGAGGGAACAGGACGTCGACGTGGCGTTGATAAGCGAGACGCTGCTGGGCCCCGGGGATAGGATAAGATTCCCGGGGTATCTCGTTTACAGACAGGACGAGCGGTCGGCGCACGTGAGGTACCGTGGTCTGGCGGTACTGGTAAGGCGACGAGTCGTCCACCAAGAACTCCCCTCGCCGTCACTTGGCACGTTTTACGCGCTGGGTGTGCAGCTACATGTAGCTGGCGAGGATATAGATATGTACGCTTGTTATAAGCCGCCCGCAACACACTTAGACACATCTGAGTTGCGGGCCCTTATATCCAGCTCTTCGCGTCCTACTCTCCTCGCCGGTGACTTGAACTGCAAGCACCCGGCGTGGAACTCGTGCCACACGAATACCGGGGGACGGCGGCTCTTAGCTGATGCCGAAGCCTTCGGTTACACAGTGTCCGGCCCAGAGACGCCCACCCACTACCCAGATGCAGTCTCCTACATGCCGGACGTGCTGGACATTGTGGTCCACCGAGGGCTACACTGTCAGATCACGCAGCATGTGATTGACGACGAGTTACAGTCAGATCATCATCCTGTACTCGTCGTCCTCTCGGGTGTGCCGACCCGTTTGAAACCCCTGGCGCCACGTCGACGTATAGACTGGACCCAGTTCCAAAGGGAAGTAGAGACCACCGTGCCGACTCGGCCTATCACTACTTCCGCGGACGTTGACAAGACAGCCCGCGATGTCACTGCCTGCATACAGGGCGCCCTGAATTCGGCGACCACCGAACAGACGCGGGGGGGGGGGGCTATTACCGCCTCTACCTCCGCGACTGACTAGGTTGATCGCTGAAAAACGGCGCCTTCGCAAGCAGTGGCAGCAGCTGAGGTGTCCTACAATGAAGACGCAGCTCAACCGTCTCGCGGAAAAGGTCAAGGCCGAGTTACAGGCCATGACCGCCGCGGGCTGGGAAGATCGAATAGATGAGGCGACGGACAGCTGGCCGTCGTTACACAGATTGTGCGGCCAGCTTACGAATACCCCAGCCCCGGTGCGTCCTTTGCTTAACAGCGACGGGGCGCTCAAGTACGTAGCGGAGGACCGGGCGGAGGTCTTCGCCGAACACCTGGAGCGTCAGTTCCGCCCCAACCCGACTCACGACACAGACCATGTCGCAGCAGTCGAGAAACACCTGGGAGACTATTTCGCAGCGCCGATAGCTCCCGATGAAGAGCCCATCTTCTTCTCGCCCAACGCAGTACGACGCGCCATCCTGAGGACGAAGCCCAGGAAGGCCCCCGGTGCGGACGGTATCACAAACACAGTGCTGCGCCACCTGCCGTACCGAATGGTAGCGGCGTTGGCGCGCCTGTTTACTGCGATACTGCGCACCGGCGCCTTCCCCGACTCGTGGAAGGAAGGGCGCGTCATAATGCTGCCGAAGGCGGGAAAGAACTTTCTGAAGCCGGAGAGCTATCGGCCGATCACTTTGCTGCCGACGGTCTCCAAGGTGTTCGAAGCACTCCTGCTGCGACACCTACTCCCACACCTGACGCCGCGCCCAGAGCAGTTCGGGTTCCGGGCGGAGCATAGCACGACGCTTCAGCTGTCGAGGGTACTGCACCACCTCGCAGCAGCGATGAACAAGAAGGAATACTCGGTCGCAGTACTCCTCGACATGGAGAAGGCCTTCGACCGTGTGTGGCATGAAGGCCTCGTATACAAGATGGCCACCACGGACGCGCCCCGTCGCGTAGTAAGAGTGGTCTCTACTTTCCTTTCCCACAGGACTTTCAGGGTGGTGGTCGATGGGGCGCTTTCCAGCGCCAGGCCGGTGCTCGCGGGCGTACCGCAGGGCAGCTGCGTCTCGCCGGCGTGTTACTCACGTTACACCGACGACATCCCCACCACTCCGGACGTGATGCTCGCGCTGTATGCGGACGACGCCGCGTACATCTCTACTTCGCTTAATGCGAAGTACGCGGCCGTCAAAATGCAGCGAGCGCTTGAGCTCCTTCCCGAGTGGCTCGCCAAATGGCGGCTGTCGGTGAACGTGGGTAAGACGCAGGCGATGGTCACCGGCCATGTGCCTCTCCCACCACCCTTGAAACTACAAGGAGCCGACGTCGAGTGGTCGCCCCGGGTCAAGTACCTGGGGGTCACCATTGACCGTCGGCTCACAATGAATCAGCACGTCCGTCAGGTCGCGGCCAAGGGGAGGGTAGCCCGCTACCTCCTCCGGCCCGTGCTCTCGTCCCGATTGCCGGCGCGCGTCAAGCTGGGCGTGTACAAAACGTACATTCGCCCGGTACTGACGTACGCCGCACCCGCTTGGTTCGCCCTCACGAGCGAGTCGAGCCGGAAGCTGCTCCGCACGCAACAGAATCAGGCGTTGCGGACCATCGTTGACGCTCCTCGCTACGTGAGGAACGATGTCATCCAGCGGGATCTCGGGATCGAGAGCCTGGATGACCACGTGCGGCGTCTCGCGAAGGGGATGTTCGCGCGTGCCGGCGCGTCTGATTGGCCTCACGTCAAACAGATCGCGCCCTGGCATACGCGGCCCCCTGACGCGAGATCACTGCCCCGCGACCTGGTAAGGGACGACGCTGATTCCACACCGGACTGACTCCCGGGTAAGCCGCAACCAGGTTACACGCGGCTTACCTGAACAAGTGAACTCTACATTCACAACATACATCCGCTGCGTGGCGTGTTCTAAGTTAATATAGGCATGTCACGTAACGTAAAACAGACAACCACCTCTGCACAAGCACTAGGACTCACACGTGCGCACGCGGGCGGGCCTGCGTTGTCACGTATTCATGGGCGGTGTTACACAGTACACTACCGCCCACACGCACATACTGCCCCTTAGCTTAGACCGCTACCGGCTCGCTCTGGAAAACGGGATAAGCGGGGGCGCGCACCCTACTCTGTGGGAGCGTCGAGTCAGCGTCTTGTCGCTGGTCGTCTCTCGCCGGGCCTCCCCCGGGCAACCGGGGGTCTCACCTGGCGGGGACCGACCGCCAAGGCGTTGTGAAGAAAGCGGCGTTGATATAATTCAACGCCGCGGCGCGCTCACAGAGACACAAACAGCAACCACACACAGGGACGCGTCAACTAACGCGTCCCATATATTACAACGCCCAACGGGCCACACAATGAGGGGTCCGTATTAACGGACCACCGCATCTAATCCGCGGACTGGGAGCCAAGCTCCGGCGCCGCTCGCCACGCCCCCTTACGGGGACGTCGCGAATTCATACGAATTGTTTTTGTGAGCAGCAAGCACTGTGATTATTATATTATACGCGCTTAGTATATAGTCCAGAGTTTTATTGACCACCCTCTCCTAGTCGATCTTCGTTCATGGTCCTTCGAGCCGGATTTGGTTCGGGAGTGTTTTGTGGTTCCAGTGGTGGTACAGAAACCACCCTTCGCGTCATTACTGGGCAGTGGATCGCTGTCCAGAGCAAACCCCCTTAAACCGGGGTACACCAGGTGAGAGGTGTTCCTGGAGCTGGAATTGGAACCAGCTGGAGCAGGGTGAGGAGAGCAGCCTGGAGCCGGGAGCCTGGAGCAGTCAGTGGAGCGTGGTGCAGCGCTACTGGCGCAGCTACAGCCGGCGGAACGACGCGAGTAAGGGGACGTGCGACAGAGGGCGCCACTTGTGGTGCAGTACAGCGCGCCCATTTCGTGGTGCGGCAGAGTGTCAGTGAGTGAAATTATTGTTGAAGAAATAAAACCGTGAGTACATTTTACATCTTAATCAGGAAGAATAAATATCGAGAAAAGTGCAAGTCATGTCTGAACTGTTTAGAAAATAACTTAATAGTAGAATTTTTAGAACTTGTGAAAATTTATGTGTGAAGTGGGGTTCAGACGGGGAATTCATGCCCGATTCTGACCCGTATGAATATTTGTTTACAACTTGTAAAATTTTATGTGTAAATGGTTCAGACGGGAAATCCATGCCCGAAGTTGGCCAAAATTATTTGTTTAATAAACTTGTGAAATTTTTATGTGTGAATTGGCTCTGACGGGGAACCTATGCCCAAATTTCCTAAAACTTGCAGTTGCTCAAACACTTGTAAAAATTTAAAATTCGTAATTCTGACTTAAGTTTGTTGGCGAAAAAAGCGGCAAATTTAAAGTGTTGCGTATTTGATATTCTCTATTGTATTTGTTGTTCTTGTTTATAAACATGGAAGCCTGTAATGATATTCAGGAGGACATAAGATCAAAAATTGTAAAGGCTCAAATAAATTTTAAGAAATGTCCAAAAGACCGACTAACGGTCTCATACATTGAAACACGTTTGGAAAGCTTGGAACAACATTGGAATATGTTTTACAATACGCACTTAAAAATAATTCGCGAAATTAAACGATCAGATTTGTATAGCTCAAACTACCACAAGGATTGTGTGTTTGATGAGGTAGAGGAAATGTATGTGCTATACAAGAGTGATCTAAAGGAACGGTTAAGTGAAGGCAAAACGGTACAATATAGCGACACACATAGTAGTTCAGAAAACAGTAAGGAAGTTTCTAATTTCAAATTACCTGAAGTAAAAATTCCTGTGTTCTCTGGTAAATATCTTGAGTGGCAGACCTTTCGGGACTTATTTGTCGGGTTGATTCATAATAATAAAAGGCTGGATGATGCACAAAAGATGTATTATCTAAAAGGATATTTAACCGGAGACGCAGAACACTTGTTGAGAAATGTAAATGTTACTTCAGATAATTATAAGGCAAGCTGGGAAAAATTAGAATCGATGTATAATAATAAAAAGTTTTTGGCAAATGGTATTTTAAAACGTCTATTCGGTCAAAGGGTTTTAACGGTAGAATCAGCTACAGATATTAAAGGGTTAATTAGTACTACATCTGACTGTTTGGGGTCATTACAAAACTTAGGTATTGATGTGGCATCCTGGGACATCTTGATTATTCATATAGCTAGTACAAAATTAGATAAAGATACCAGAAAAGCCTGGGAGTTGCAGGTAGCTTCCGATGCCACAGATGATTTGCCTACGTTTAAACAGTTTAATGATTTTTTGATAAGTCGCTTCCGCGGATTGGAAAATCTGGATAGCAACATAGATAAAAACCCTAAACGTACACAGTCATTTCATGTAATAAGAGATAAAAAAAATGTAACTTGTGCATATTGTTCAGCTGATCATAGAATTTCATCTTGCCCAAAGTTTTCTAAAGAGTCTATTGATAGTCGTCGAAATATTGTAAAGGAAAAGAATTTATGCTTTATGTGCCTAAATAACAACCACTCTGCCAGACACTGCAAAACCACTTTCAGATGCCAGGTGTGTAAACGCCGCCACCATTCTTTATTACACCAAACAGGTGTTTCTGGGTCGATAATTGGTGAGGGTAATAAGGGGGCTCACGAGGAAACCTCATCAGCCGTTGTAACGGTGATGAAGGAAGATAATAAGAGTAGTAATAGTCAAATAGCCGCGCAAGCGGAGGGGTCAAGTAAACCACTAGTCGCGTGTTTCTCATCGGGAACTGGTCGCAAAACGGTTTTATTAACTACTGCGTTAGTTAAGGCGAAGTCGAGAGATGGGAGCTATCGAGTCGTTAGGGCTTTACTTGATCAAGGATCACAAGGTTCGTTCGTTACGGAATCCACGGTCCAATTTTTAGGATTACACAAAACGCCATCCAGCCAAACTGTGATAGGCGTAGGTGGAGAAAAAGGTGCGACGGCTAAGTCAACCGTTGTACTTCAATTGAAGTCTAGAATAGATCCGACAGTCCAACTAAATGTAAATGCGTTAGTCCTGAAATCAGTCACGGCTCTTCTCCCAGCTACGAAAGTAACGCGGGTAGAATGGGTAGATTTGGTCGATGATGATTTAGCTGATCCAGAATACGACAGGCCTAATAAAATAGATGTTTTATTAGGTGCTGAAGTATACAGTCAAGTTATTCAGCCGGGCATCAAAAAGAATTTTGGTGGAACTCTTTTAGCGCAAGACACCTCCTTGGGTTGGATATTGTCAGGAATCTTTGAAGTGGATCAAACTAGTAATCCTTCACACATTACCGTAATGCATTTAAGTCTAGAGGCAGATAACCTGCTTACAAGATTTTGGGAACTAGAAGCGGAACCATCTAAGAAAAAGATGCTAACGGAGGAAGAAAATAAATGTGAAGCTTTATACACAGCTACTACTGAACGTGATGAGAGTGGTCGTTATATAGTAAGGCTACCATTGCGTGATGTAGACCCGGTCAGCGTGGTTGGTGATTCGAAGGGAATCGCTGAAAAAAGATTAAGATCGTTAGAAGGTAAATTCGGAAAAAACAGCAAATTCAAGGAAGATTATACGAAAGTTCTTGAAGAATATTTGGAGCTGAAACACATGAGGAAAGTAACAGATGAAACCAACATTCAAAAAGCGATCTACTTACCTCACCATGCCGTTATCCGGGAGGATAAAGAAACGTCGAAGGTCCGTGTCGTATTTGATGCTTCCTGTAAAGGGACTAATGGGATGTCACTTAATGACAATATGTTAGTTGGTCCTACTTTGCAGCCGGAACTTCGGCACACTATTATGCGTTGGAGAACACATCGGATATGTCTCGTAGCGGACATAATCAAGATGTACCGGCAAGTATTGGTAAATAAGAAGGATGTAATGTTACAAAGGATCCTCTGGAGAGACAGTCCTGCAAAAGAAATAGAAGTATATGAGTTGGAAACAGTTACTTTCGGCACGGCAGCGGCACCATATCTAGCTGTAAGATCGCTTCAACAAGTAGCACAGGATGAGTGCAAGGATCAACCTGAAATCGCAAGTGTCATTTTAAATGATTTTTACATGGATGACTTAATGACCGGAGCTGAAAATGAAGAAACTTGTTTTAATATATACACAGAGTTGTCCAAGGTGTTAGCCAGAGGAGGGTTTCCATTACAAAAATGGAGGAGCAATAGCCAAGAATTATTAAATAGCATTAGGGGTGGGAATGATGAAGCGTTACAGATAAAAATAGACGATATATCAAAAATATTAGGACTTACCTGGAATTCGCGCGACGATTGCTTCCAATACTCGCTGGAACTTAAGCCGGTAGCAGAACCTGTAACAAAAAGAAAAATAATATCAGATATTGCACGATTATTCGATCCAATGGGGTGGCTAGCACCAAGCATAATCATAGCAAAGGTGTTAATTCAAAAGCTGTGGTTAGCAGGGTTACAATGGGATGAAGAAGTTCCAAACAACTTATTAACAGAATGGTATACTTACCGTAATAATTTGGCTTCTATTGCAAACCTGAAAATCCCACGATGGCTGCTCATGCGTTCCAATAAT
Source organism: Aporophyla nigra (assembly GCA_947507805.1). Taxonomy (NCBI): domain Eukaryota; kingdom Metazoa; phylum Arthropoda; class Insecta; order Lepidoptera; family Noctuidae; genus Aporophyla; species Aporophyla nigra. The sequence goes on from OX382315.1 coordinate 19,862,372, forward strand.
GTGAAGACTGAGCTGCACGGATTTTCAGATGCCTCAAAAGTGGCATATGCAGCAGTTTTTTATGTGAGAGTCATAGATAATACCGGTAATATCCATGTGTCGTTAGTAACAGCAAAAACGAAGGTTGCCCCTATTAAGCAGGTTTGCATTCCACGTCTGGAGCTTTGTGGAGCAGTGCTCTTGAGTAGTTTGATGGTCGAAGTTGGCCAGGTTATGGATATACCAAAGAGTGACTGGCACATGTGGACGGACAGTGAAGTGGTTTTGGCGTGGCTTAACAGTCCTCCAAACCGTTGGAAAACCTTCATTGCCAACAGAGTCTCCCATATTTTGACAATCACAGAAGCTCAACACTGGTGTCATGTACCATCAAAGCAGAATCCCGCTGATTGTGCATCCCGTGGTGTTTCTCCTGCAGATGTGGTAGGCACTTCTATATGGTGGGGTGGCCCAGAGCTTTTAAAACAGCAAGTAGTTGAATATAAGAAGCCAAAGAATAACAATACTCATTTGGAAGAAGTAAAGGTGCACACATCGAGTACTGAAGTTGGGTTTTGGGATAGGTAATCGACATTGTTTAAGCTAGTAAGAGTAGTTGCGTACTGTCGTCGATTTTTAACACTTCTGAAGGAACGGTCAGCTAGGTGTAAAACAAAATATTTAGTTAAGCAGGAAATCGAGGAAGCTCTCCAAATTTTTATAAAGAGATGTCAAGAAGAAGGGTTCTCTGAAGAGTTGATGAACTTAAAAAATAATAAGCCTTTAGAGAACAAGAAAAATAACTTAAAATCATTAAATGTATTCCTCGATTCCAATGGAATAATAAGAGTTGGAGGCAGATTGGAGATGTCGCAGATTGGTTACGATCGTGTGCATCCCATTCTAATTCCAAAGGAGTCATTCTTGACAAGCCTTTTGGTAGCTGATGCGCATAGTAAAACAATGCATGGTGGTCCACAGCTTATGGTGACCTACTTGCGTTCAAAATATTGGGTAATAGGAATTAAGTTGATTGCAAAAAAGTATGTCAGGAATTGCGTCAGATGCATTCGTTACGCGGCCACCACAAAGTCGCAACTAATGGGTCAGTTGCCAGCCGCACGCGTTACACCGAATAAACCATTTTTTAGTAGCGGTGTGTTCGTAATTCGACTCTGACCTTTGAGGAGATAACCACAGTATTGGCTCAAATTGAAGCATGCCTTAATTCAAGACCATTAACATATGTTGAGGATCAGGATAAACTAACAATCTTGACCCCAGGTCACTTTCTAGTAGGGGAACCACTTGTTTTGCCACCCGATACAAATTATGAAAGGGCAAATGTTGGTAACTTAAGGCGATGGCAACTGCAACAGCGGATGATGCAGGAATTTTGGCGACGATGGTCGCACGATTACCTTCACCAATTCTTGCAACGGCATAAATGGCAAAATAAAATTCCGGAGCCATCTGTTGGTGACATAGTCTTAATCAAGGAGGACAATTTGCCCCCTGGCAGGTGGTTGTTAGGCAAGATAACCCTAAAACATCCCGGATCTGATGGTGTTACCCGGGTGGTAACACTACGGACATCATCGTCCACGATAAAAAGGCCTACTTCAAAGTTATGTTTGTTGCCTATAACTGAATAAATGTACGGATTGTTTTTTTTGTTTTTAATGTAAACCATCTATGTAATGTGATTTACATGTCTGTTAGTTTTATTTAGTTTAAGAAATAAGTATAGTAAGTTATAAGTTCTGTACCCTATAGGGTTGTTTAAAATTTGTTAGTAATAAGTTCAGTTCTCAATAAGTTGTTTAAAATTGTTAATGAAAATTGTTAATCTGCTAGCGACGCTGTGAAATGGACAACTACCTTCATCTTTCTTACAGACTGACTCCTTGACAATTCAAATGCTCCTGTAATTGGTTTATTTCAAATACATGCTATTAGTTTGTGTTTAACTGTGACCATGCAGCCTAGATTGAATACATGACGTCTGAGAAATTTGAGTATTGTGTACATGGCTTCGGAAATGTCTTCTAGATCTGGTAGCGTCTTGTGACTGGTAGTTGAGCTCCCTTAAATAAAGTTGAACCGTAGAAATATAAAAAAACAGGGTTGAGCAACACGTTGACTGACGAGCGCACGCCGTCTGTCGGGACAGGTCACTTCAAAGCTGCAATGGTTCTTCCTTGAAACAGCCTGTTGAAATGTTCTGTTGTTCTGGTAGCGCTTTGTGACGGTTTGTTGAGCGCTCTGTAATACGGTTGAGCAACACGATGAATGACGCATGCATGCCGTCTATTGGGACAAGTCACCTTAAAGCTGCAATGGTATTTTCATTCAAATGCCCTTCCAAAATTGGCCCTGCATTTTTTAACTCACATAAAATCTTAATAATAAATATTTGGACTTTTAAAGAGACACTCAATAGTTTATTTGCATTCCAGAACGTTGACTGTGTGTGGTGGTGGTGATGGACTAAAAGAATAGCATCATCTCGTTTCTTTCTGTTGGAGTCGTAAAAGGCGACTAAGGGAGTTACTATGAGAGGGCTTTGATTGGAGTTTTGCTACGTGAACGAATCAGGAATGAGACGATCCGTAGGAAAACCAAGGTAACTGACATAGGCTTAAGAATGGCCAAACTTAAGTGACAGTGGGCAGGGAAAATTGCTCGCAGAATAGATGGGCGATGTGGCCGAAAGGTGGCGACTGCGTACCGGAACACGTAGAGTTGGATGGCCTCCCACAAGAAGACTCAATCCGCTGGATGCGGGACGCACCGAACCGGTCGAAGTGGCGGAACTTGGTGGAGACTTATGTCCAGCAGTGGACGTGTTCCAGCTGAAATGATTCCACAACGTACTTTTAAGTGGTAACTTAAAATTATATATGATCATTATGAACCGTGTCGGGCACAGTGACATGGTAGGAGAGCCTCTGAGTTTGTTTCAAATTGCCTCAATTTCTTGTCAGGGACCCGTCAGCTAGTTATACTGGCACAATCTTGTTTTAAGATACAAACCAAAAAAAAAAAAAATGTTATTTAAAAGACATTTCACTCCATTTGAAATTATACTTCCTCAGTCGAGCATACTACTGCGGTTTGCTTTTGAAAATGTATCAGTTGTAGCATAGAGTCTCGATGACAGAAGGCTTTTCCCGCTATTACCTAATTGGGATTCGTTTTGGTCTGAGCATCAAATAAAACTATAATGTTTTTATTAAATTAAATTTTTATTTGGTTTTTTAATAAAACGACATTGGAAAAGTCCGACCGCCAACCCTTCATCGCGACTGTATGACAGACAGTGCTGAGGGGGGTTGGCGATCCACACCGCAGTGTACAACGATTTGAACTAGGGGCAATACCTTCCCAGTCGCTACCCGGGGGCAACTAGGAATTATATTCCCGATTGCCGCTCGGTGGCAATCCATGTGGACTGGGAATATTCGGACAATCTGATTTATATTACCCACTTCAAATGGAATATTAGAATGGGCCCTTGTATCACTCCGATTTTATACCGACAAAAATTCGAAAACCCCTTCTGTACAAATATCACCGTGAACACTTTCGTGAAGTGAGCTGTTATTCCACATGCTGTTAGGAATTGACAATATTGACAGCTGACTTCACCTATATTTTCACGTCGAGATTTTTACAAAATAGATCAGCTCAGCTGCGTTTTATTGTACCCCTCGAAAAGGTTAATGTTAAGGACCAAAACACTCTACTATACTAATCGTTAAATCATGAAATCTAATAACAATCTTATACATAGCTATCTTATACATTCAGTAAGCTAAGGGGCACCTTCATTGTTGCTAATAGAAAATATCCAGATTATTTAGTAAGATTTCATGTGTGAGCATTCCGTGAAATCTCGGAAAGCAAATGGATTTCATTAAAACTTCGTCTACATGAGAATTATTTTCGACCTCCGTGAATTGGAGGGATTTATTTTGTATGGTGAGCAATTGAATTGTAGCCATTAGTAATGAATAAAGAATGCTCTGCTCAGACAAGCACTGACCAGACAGCATACTATCATCACAGCTCCTAGCGCCCTTTCACTGCGCGCTGCACTCTCAGTCTCCTCTTCCTCTACATCACCCATTAAACTCATCTCAGCGTTATTCAACATATTGTTCGCCCAATTTTCCATTCCCGAAAGAGATTTTCTCGTCGTTTGTTCCCTTAAATCTGCACTTCCGCTAGGTGTTGTAGTTGTTGGTTCTTCGTCATTCATTGTTTCTGGTGTCGTTATCTCTTCATCTTTCGATCTTACTGCCTTCGTTATTAGTTTTTCTGTAGTTGGCCATTGACGATCGGGGTCCATAGGCCCCGGTTCCGCAAATATTTCAAAACCTAATGCAGCTTCCTTATTGAATATAAATGTCATAAATAAATCATAATTTAATACTCTTTGAACAAATACATCGTCGTCGTTGAGAAATGCAGGTTGCAAGAGCGCGGGATTGGGTTTCCATTTTTCATTCTTTTTTGGTTTTTTAGTTCTTTGTATTCCAAAATATGATATAAATAATTCTTCGGGTGTATGGTATGTGTTATATTTATTCATCTGTGTCCCTTCTTTGAAGTTAATCTCTTCTTTGAACGTCAGTAGCGATTCTGAGTTGTCCTCACAATATATCTACGAAATAAATATGATTATTATTGTTATTTTCTAATATAAAATCGTCTGTTAGACGATAAATAGAGGAGGGTGGAAGGAAAATACATGTTGCGCCGACCGCAAATAAATTGTGATAAGGGCAGGAGAATGAATGATAAGTATCGTCTGTTCGTACACGCAGGCCGGTTGTGAGTACTATGCATATGTTCGTACACGCAGGCAAGTTGTGAGTACTATGCATATGTTCGTACACGCAGGCAAGTTGTGAGTACTATGCATATGTTCGTACACGCAGGCCGGTTGTGAGTACTATGCATATGTTCGTACACGCAGGCCGGTTGTGAGTACTATGCATATGTTCGTACACGCAGGCCGGTTGTGAGTACTATGCATATGTTCGTACACGCAGGCCGGTTGTGAGTACTATGCATATGTTCGTACACGCAGGCCGGTTGTGAGTACTATGCATATGTTCGTACACGCAGGCCGGTTGTGAGTACTATGCATATGTTCGTACACGCAGGCCGGTTGTGAGTACTATGCATTTGTTCGTACACGCAGGCCGGTTGTGAGTACTATGCATATGTTCGTACACGCAGGCCGGTTGTGAGTACTGTGCATATGTTCGTACACGCAGGCCGGTTGTGAGTACTATGCTTAAGTTCGTACACGCAGGCCGGTTGTGAGTACTATGCACATGTTCGTACACGCAGGCCGGTTGTGAGTACTATGCATATGTTCGTACACGCAGGCCGGTTGTGAGTACTGTGCATATGTTCGTACACGCAGGCCGGTTGTGAGTACTATGCATATATTCGTACACGCAGGTCGGTTGTGAGTACTATGCATATGTTCGTACACGCAGGCCGGTTGCGAGTACTATGCTTCTGATTTTTCTGAAGAACATCACTTAAAAGGCAATGTTGATGAATGATGTATGAACGTAAACGAAACAAAAGTAGTATGTAAGAGTCGCAGCAGGCGGCGTTCTGTAGTTTCTGCCTACCCACATAAGAAAAAAGGCTTGAGTTTAGATATGTATGTATTTATATAAATATCACCATTTCAGCTAAAAGATGTCTACTGTTGGACATTGGCCTCGCCCAAGCTCCGCCACTTCGACTGATTCTGTGATATAAGTACAATTGTGAATCAAACATTGAATTTAAATTTATTCCTTTAAAACCAATTCTGTGTCAAATGAGTTCAATAATATTCCATAAATTAAAAATTGAAACGAAATTGTTAAAAGCATTACAATAAGCATTGATGATCATATTAGATCACTTGCACATTGATTGAGACGTGACTGCATGTGCGATGATCTCTATCCTAAAGCATCGGAGCTCAGAGGCGCCACAGTTGGCGTATACTGCCACAGACTTATGCTGACGAATGGAAACAAATATGCTCCAAAAAGCACGAAATAAGGAAATATAGTCATCTGAAAGCTGTTGTCGTATGCCATTTTGTTCTTAAACTTATGATCTAAACGATACATTCTAATAGAAGTAAACACTTTAAAAATAATGTATTGTTTCGTTAAATAGTTAGCATAAATGACAACAGCTTTCAGAAGAGAATATCGGCTTCATGTTTCATACTTTTTAGAAAGTGATTTTTGAGTAGTCAGGTTTTAGTTTTTAACTTTTTTTTCTTACTATCTTCTCAATTGATACGAAACACGTGATCATTATACGAAAATTGTTCATTAGTTACCTTCTAGAGGGTGCCATATTCATAGCATCTCATTAGTCAAAATATGATAAGTAGTTTAGAAGGTATTAGGGAACATATGGGCATACATATATGCATCCACGCATACCTGTCAAAATCATTAACCTCAGCTTTGGATCTATGAGTAATGTTTGTGTGTTTTATGTGTAATTTGTAAGGAAAAAATCTTGTAAGTAGAGATTGCAATCCGGATAGTTCGAAATTCGAAAATAACTTAAAAATCCGGATTTTCCATCCTCATATAAATTATAATTTTAATATTATAATCCGGTTTTTTCGAATTTCTATAAAGCGTTCCTTTGTGAACCTGTAAAATAGACCATGTGTCTTCAACCACCTGCTTAATAATATTTGAGCTTAAACTATGTGACAAATCTAAATACAGTGTAAACTCCATGTAACGTTACTCGATTTAACGACAAACTCAGTAAAGCGTCGAAATCACTCCATTTAATTGGTTTAGCTTATCTTCCATACCATGATACACTCTGTATAGCATTACACCCGCTCTCAGTAACGACTACAATTAAATAATAAAAAGTACTTTTTAAGTTGCCAAAATTAGTAAAAACTGCGCAGCTGTGTACGTTTCTTTTGTCGCTTTATTACCCTGCCAGGGTCGCAAGATTGTTCAAAAGAGACACCGTGACCCTGGAACATGGGCAACTGAAGGAACACGGGTGAGTTTTAGTCAGTAAAAGTCTGACACGCCCTGCTGCTCCGCCCAGAGCAGAAGAAATCATTTGATGACTTCCCATCCAAAAAAAAAGCCCGTAATAAGCTCGACTGTCCGGCATCATACATACCAAACTTTCTAAGAAATCCGTTCTTTTGTTTACAAATTGTGATTGCTTGCACGTGTGTTGTTACTAGGAGTCATGGATTATCTATACGTTATCATATTCCAAGTTGCTCACAAACTTTCTAACTGTAAACATGGCAAGTAAGAGAAAATCGTGCAATAGAGGCGGGAGAGAAGATAAGTGATGATGGCAGACGCTTTGGATTTAGTCGCTCTACCGTGTCCACCATATGGAAAAATAAAGAAAAAATTCTACAAGTAGTGCAGGATGGAAAATCTTCCAAATAAGAAACCTAAATAAGGAGATTTGGATCAAGCTATACTATCATGGTTTCACCGACAGCGCCAGCATACTAAGCATGCCGATCGTGAAAGCGAAGGCGGAGAAGTTTGCTGAAGAACTTAGTTTACTTTCTTTCAAAGCATCAGAAGGATGACTTGGTATCGTCTAGAGGACACAGTGGAGCATACGGTGGAGGTGTGCCCCGCCTGAGTGGAGCACCACCGTGTCCTCGTGGAGGTGATTGGCGGCGGTGACCTCTCGCGTCCGGCCCTGGTGCGAGCCATGGTCCGGAGCGAGAGGCCATGGGAAGCCGTCACCTCCTTCTGCGAAACAGTAATGCTCGCGAAGGAGAAGGCGGGGCGTGTGAGGGAGTGGCAGTCTCTGCGCCCTCACGTCCCTAGCCGTCGCAGGAGGAGACGCCCCGGGCGTCGGGAGTCAATAGCGGACTTCCGGTCACCGTAGGTGCGAGCTTGCGGGCGGTAAGCACTGGGTAGCTCGTCGCTCGGTAAGGACCAGGCTCGGGTCGACGGCGCGTAGTGTTCCACGCGCGCCACAAACAGATTTCAGCAGCACTGAAGGGGTTTGCTAGGACCGATGCCTGCCAGGGTCGCGAGATTGTTTGAAAGAGATACCGTGACCCTGGCACATGGGCAACTGAAGGAACACGAGTGGGTTTTAGTCAGTAAAAGTCTGACACGCCCTCCCACTCCGCCCAGAGCGGAAGAAGACATTTGATGATTTCCCATCCAAAAAAAAAGGATTGCTCGGTTTTTTTTTTTAATTTTTCTAATACAGATATTTCTTCTCTTCATTTTACGACAACTTTCTTTAACGTCGAAATGTGCACAGTCCTTTGAGTGTCGTTGTATAGAGTTTACACGCATACTTATTTTTATTTTTTTTAATAAAATAAAAACTTCGAAAAATTCGGATAGTCCGGATTTGTGTGCGATTATACTTTGTAAATCCGGATTTGAAAATAATCCGGATTTTGCAATCCCTACTTGTAAGTACGCATTTATGTTGAACAATGGCGACAGTAGTGACACTGTACGGATAGCCTGCCATATCGCTGGATGGCCAGGTGAGATGCCCTCATTATTCTCCAGCATTCTTTTAAAGATGAACCAAGCTTGAAGGTACGTCTGAATACAAAGCCCAAACTCCACAATGTGCCTTCATCAAGCCCAGTAATACCCATTTCCCTAACGCCTGTTCTACCTTTTACCATTATACTTTTGGAAAACCTTTACAAAAATAAAAACTTCGTCTCCAGTTTTGTGTGGCCCAAGACCACCCGTGACTTCATGTTTAGAGCGTTGTGTAAGCCTCGCCGCCCCAAAGAACTTTTTAAAGTGGTCGGATGAAATTACTCACCTCACCATTTAGAATATTGTACATGTTCAAAATATTTTGATAAATGAAAAACGTTAACAGCACAAATCAAGGACAAGTTTCATATTTCGGCCCAAAGTTTCCACCATGAGGAGTCTAAACTAGGCGAGGGTGATATCAGAGGTGCAGCTAGGATCATCTTTAGCCGCGATGTGGATGCGCCGTACTCTCCAGACACACTTACAGCTCTGGAGAGCATACACTCTGCCCCAGCAGATGGCCACTCCTTCCGTGATCTACACGATCAGGAATCTAAATCATTTGAAATTACAACTCAACAAAAATGTGGTACCGTGTGCTCCTTTCAAAGTGGCTCCGCCGGCGGTTTCGACGCCTTGCAAAACTTCTTTAAAGGACCTAATGTGTTGAGGTACCGGGACGGCTGGTTACCCCATTAAAGAGCTGACGGCCCTCATCAACTCTCCAGGAATGTGAACGAAGCCGTCATTGATATCTTGTATGGGGCAAATCTAAGTGCCCGGCGCAAGAACGATGGTGGCATTTGTCTCATTGCCGTAGGTTCCACTTATCGCCGTACCGTAACCGAAACTTGCTGTGCTTGTGTGTGTAGTCCTACTCTTCTATAATTCTATAGATATTACTTATTAGTATAATCTTTGCTGTTCTTTTTTTGTATCTTCATTTTGCCTACCAAGTCCCACTGGGCAAAAGTTTCCCCCAAATTAGTGTAAATAATTCACATATAATTATATAAATACTGTAGACAACTACTGAAAAACATTATAAAAGAGTAACGGTGGAGTTTCTTGCCCATGCTTCTCTATACGAATCTATCTTTATCTAGTCGCCCATTCCACGACTAGGATCAATTCTATTTTTATGTAACTGTTGACGTTTAAAAGTGCCTTTTATGTGCCTATTTGAAATAAATGCTTTGACTTTACGGAAATTATAAAACCATCTTCTGATACTTACTTTTAAACGGACACAAGAACACACCATGTTATTCATGTCGTATAATGATATCTGAAAATAAAAGCATATAAATATGTATTAGTATAATATATTGTAACAAAAATAATACCTGTAGGTAGTATTAAAATGGCTCACAATGGTTTTGGGTCTAACAAAAAGACTCAAAGGTATCTGAAGGGCAATCGAGAGAGTTTGATGCACGGAAATATCGTGTAAGCAGGGATGTCACTGGTTCTGCGTGTAATCTAGTCTCCTTTCGAAACTAGAATATTCTCAGAACGAATGTTCGATGATTTATTTTAAATAATCTTTTATTTTTAGCTACAATAGGATGGATCTTTGTCCACCTTATTATTAAACGTCAGATATAAAACCTAGATGTGAATGATGATATTGATAGAAAGGGGGATACAGACTAGAGGACTAATAATAGAGAAGTGTGGAAGAAAAAGACATGTTACACCAACTCTAAATAAATTAGGATAAACTCTGGGGCTTGGTGGATGAGTTATTAAACCTTCAATTATTAAACTTCTCATTAAAAAGATGAATAAGTTATCATAAAGTAATATCACTATTGTGTTTCCATAACTCAGGAGAAAATAGTTATTAGCTGCAGCTTGAGGCTCAACGACCGCTCGTCGCTCTCGCCAGCCCCACATTGTCGGCTGTTCGCACTGCGATACTATTGGTTCGAGATCATTTTCGGGTTTTGTTTTTCACAATTATTGTAAATGTACCATTTCAGAATTTTTTTATTTTATTAAATCGTTTGTTTCTGATTCTGACTTTGACCCCTGAAATCTGACTAGTGGCTAAGTAATAAAAGCCGCTTGGGTCGATCAATTAGGTTATTCTACGCTTGCCGCGGTCGGTCCATGGATGGGTGACTAACTGTACATATCTACCAATAGCCCTCCGTCCCTTTTAAAAAACGACACGCTGTTGGTCGCAGCGGTTACTCGCTTATTTTTGACAGTCGTAACGGGTCGTGAGAAGCCCGAAAGACTGACAAACAGTCTTACCAAGGGATATCGTATTACCCAGTATCTGGGTTGTGGGGGCAGATAGGCAGTTGCTCCATGTAAATACTGATAATCAGATGCATTCGACTCTAACATATTGGAGAAAAGGCTAGGCGAGTGATGATGATGATTGTACTACCAGAAAAAAAAAATTCGCTGTGGGAACCACAATATTTCAGCGTGTAAACTATTCATAGATCTGAGTACCACTTACTGGATCAGTAAAAAAGATACTTACATAAAAATAATGTAACACCTTAAAACCTGTGTGCACAAAGCTAAAAAAATAACGATTCGATCAGGTTCAGTGATCACCGCTTACTATGAATACCTGTGACACCAGAGGTAACGCAGATGCTTTGATATCAATGCAGAAAAGCTATAAAGGCTTTTATTCATACCCTTTAAACTGTATCACAGCAATTATACTTAGTGACAGATAATAGGTATGGTGATAGAGTATCCCCGAAAGAGGAGCTGTGTAAAGAGCTCGGTAATTGCAAGCTTTTAAAACTAGTTAAAATAAACTAAAAACACGCTTCCATAGAAAATCAAACTAAAAAGTAGAAAATAATAAAAAAAACCGTGGGGTATTTCAGGTATTTTTAATTTATATCAAGTACCTCACGCTTTTTAAACTACGTATTATTTATTTTCTATTTTTAGGGTGTTCTTTGGTGACGTATGTCAGCGTAGTTTTTGTATATTTTTTGTAATGTATGTCAGCGTAATTTTCGAAGAGATTTTTTTTCTTGCTATCCTGGGAACCCTGGCTAGGGTAATAGCACAAATTTATGAAATTGTTGTATTGTAATATTCTAGACAAGTATGCCAAATTTTGAGTTAATCCGACGGTTTAAAGGGGGTCAAAATCATGTTCAAAAATTTCCGTTACATAGGCACATACTAACATACCAACATACTAACATAAAGCTAATCATAAAAGCGTGTTGATAAGGAGTCAAATGAACCGACCCTGGGAGTTGTGCTGCACCGGTCTTTGATACAGGACGGCTTTGTCCAGCTCATCTGCACCGACCTTTGATACAGGACGGCTTTGTCCAGCTCATCTGCACCGACCTTTGATACAGGACGGCTTTGTCCAGCTCATCTGCACCGACCTTTGATACAGGACGGCTGGTTCCAGCTCATCTGCACCGACCTTTGATACAGGACGGCTGGCTCCAGCTCATCTTCACCGACCTTTGATACAGGATGGCTGGTTCTAGCTCATCTGCACCGACCTTTGATACAGGACGGCTTTATCCAGCTCATCTGCACCGGCCTTTGATACAGGACGGCTTTGTCCAGCTCATCGCTGATACTGAGTTATTATTTCGAAGTCTATCGCTTAACTTTCTCCTAATACCGTATATTTATATTATAACAGATAACTGGATTACCCTATAGTGAACAATTCCCTTCCCCTTGACTTCTGCTTTCACCTCGAAGTGCTCTTTATACATGAGGATCTTGGGCAGCCTGCAGGCGTTCTGGTACTGTTCCCATGTGTCGTTGACTGAAAATATAACATAACACACATATTTCCTTATTTATGTTTAATTTCTGTCATAAAATGAAGGGACGCAAGTCTACATTAACTGGGTGTAGACTTCAGGCTAGGACTGAAAAAATCCACATTATAAAATTGAACAATCCAACTTCGTTCGCACCGGGAATGGATCCCTGGTCCGTCCACTCATCAGTCGCGCTTGAGACTTAATTTTGAGCCAATAGCCACATCTTTACCTTCTCTTTATTATAACGATTTGTTTTAGCTGTTTGTTTGGTTGAACGCGGTAATCTCAGGAACTACGGGTCCGGATTGAAAAATTATTTTTGTGTTGGGTAGCCTATTTATTGAGAAAGGCTATATCACATTATGCTACAGTCAAAAGGAGCGGAAAAGCAACGAAAAATGGACGAAAACTGGCAGGCATTTCGATGCGACGGGAAGGGTCAGGGAGCAAATATTTGACGCGGATGAAGTCACGGGCAGAAGCTAGTGTAGAATGTAGTAAGAAGCGCACCAGAACAATATTGCCTACGTTTACGCTGTCACATGGCGTTCGCCAGGTGACATCGAGCGTATTTTTCCCCTTTTCTATATAATAAGTTGAACAAAATCCTTAACATGAATAATACTGCGCTGCTTGTTAACTTTTTACAGAATATAATTTTGTCTTACTGCAAGTACGTTAGTGTCAAACATGTCACATGATTTGATTCAAGGACCAAGCATTGAATTCGTTAGATCTTTTGCATCTCTAGCTGCATTTAATTCTCAAATCTCAACAAACCCCAAATTTTTGCCAGTCAATATATTTTGTCGAAAAAGGGCCACGCGGACTTTTATTCAACGATCTCACTTGTAAATGACTTAGATATTGAACCGATTTTGACATCTGTCCTGTACAAGCGAGGCCTCATCACACACTCAAAGATAAGTCTTACTTATTAAAAGTTACATACCTTGTATTATTTCGAGTGCTATTCGCTATATAAAATTCAAAAAAACGATAAAAGTATTACAAAAAACAACACAACTTAATATATAAAGTAATAGTTAAAATAGGTAGAGACAGGGTCAGGCACATTATGGCAAAATATATTTCTAATACACGATACAATGTTCGAAGATCGGAGGATTATCTGAGAAATCGTCATCATTTTTTGAGCCGAAAGACATCATCATTTCGTCCCATGTCCAGCAGTGGAAGGCCTCTCCCAAGCCTTCCACTTGCCCAAGCTCACAAGCTCTTTTAACAGATTTTTTGCTTTTCGCATCCAGCAGATTCCTGCGGCCTTCATCAGCTTCAGAACAGATGGCTGATGGAACCGGAAGATTGGCGATCGCGTACTGGAAGACAAAGCGTTGTAAGGCCTCCCAAAAGATCTGAGAAAGTAAATGTAAGAAAAGGGAGTGACTGATAGCTTGACGACAGGGAAAAATGAAAGGAGAAAATGTGTTGCGCCAACTGCAAGTAACATGGGACAAAGGCAGCACAATAATGATGCTGATGACACTGCCAACGTAACCCTCCAATGACAAGTTATTTGGACGGGCCTCATTGCAACGCAATGCACCGCAAACTACTTTTTTCTGAACTTCCAAATGAAATTACACTTCCGATTTCAACTTCGGTTCCAACACTTTAAATCGGAGGTTAACATTGAAAGTCGAAGCTTATAATAGGTGGCACTGCCGGTGGCTGCTAGCGCGGACAAAACGAACAAGTTTATGCTTGTCGCACACAGGCTGGACATAGGCCCTACTCTAAAGCACCGTAACTTCGACTGGTTTTGTACATATCGCATCCAGCGGATTCCTGCGGTCTTCATCGGTTCATCTTTTGGGCCTTCCAACGCTACGTCTTCCAGTAAGCAATCGCTACCCCAGATTCTTGCGGCTCCATCAGCCATCTGTTCTGCGAGCAATGTGCCCTGCCCACTGCCACTTAAGTTTGGCAATTCTTTGGGCTATGTCGACTTGGTTCTGCTACGAATCTCTACATTCCTGAATCGATCGCGTAGGGAAGCTCAAAGCATAACCCTTTCCATTGTCTTTTGACTGACTTTCAGCCTTCTTATGAAGACCATTGTGAGAATGCGATGCGCTGTGGCCCTAGGTGGATGAAGTCATTATTGATAATTCAGGTACTAGGCTAGATATTGAACACGTGTTATGCTGCGTTCTACCGTGTCGTGCCGCAGTCCTAACAAAAGTACAGGATGTAAAATAATAGTTTAAAAAAACTAAAAAACACGCTTCCATTGAAAACCAAACTAAAAAGTACAAAATAATGGAAAAAAAGCGAGGGGTGCTTTTTATGGTATTTTTTTATTGATATCAGGCACCCCACGCTTTTTTCCATTATTTTGACACAGGTGAACAGGTGTACTTTTTAGTTTGGTTTTCAATGGAAGCGTGTTTTTTAGTTTTTTTTAATTATTTTTTATTTTCTATTTTTTAGGGTGTATCGAATTTTGAGACGTATGTCGACGTAGTTTGTGACGTATGTCAGCGTAGTTTGTGACGTATGTCAGCGTAGTTTGTGATGTATGTCAGCGTAGTTTGTGTAGTATGTGAGTGTAGTTTGGGATATATGTCAGCGTAGTTTTCGAAGACAGTTCACAAATTTATGAAATTATTGCATTGTCATCGGTCCTTGACAGGTGTGCAAAGTTTGAATGAAATCTGGTCGTTTAAAGTGGGTCAAAATCGCGCTATAAGGAGTCGGTTACAAACAAACATACAAACATACAAGTGAAGCTAATATAAAGCGTGTCAAAAGACCCGTCACATCACCGTTATCGGTTCAGTTCATAAAACTAAGTAGCACTGCACAAAAATTGCTGCTGGGTTTTTTATGTTTAGTTTGAAAAATCGCAAAACATTCAGTTTATGGCATGGACACAACGTGTGGTGGGGTACCTATTAAAAGTTAAGTTATAACACTTGAAACGGGTTTTAGTGATAAAATCTTGGAACTTCTATCTCCGATATCTCTTTAAGGTCCCAGGCCCTTTAAATCTATCCAACCTTTTAGTTGATCTTGTTCATCATTGTCATATTCTTGTTCTGGAATATTCCAGACCAAAGTGAAGACAATGATGGGCAATACAAGGATCTCGGCTTCGCTAAGAATCTTTTTACATCCGTAATTCTTCTCTAATAGTACTTTGAATACTTACAGGGAAAAATAAGAATAGCTCTATCATGCGAGGGCCTGATCAGGTAGTGTTTTAGTGCATCAGCGTCGAACGGATACCACTCGACCTCATGTTTATACACCGTTTTCCCTGCACGACGAGAACCGTTCTTTCTGAAACAATAAACAAGAATTATGGTGAAGCGTGGTGTACCAGGGGAGTGTCACTGTGGGTGGGGCCACACTGTCCGTGGTACACATCTTTACAAATAATTAAATGGAATTTCCCGTTTGTTATGTAAAAATAACAGCTAAATGGCATTTGAAAGTACATAAAAATATAAACTTATTAAAAACAACAAGAAACAACTTTTAACATTTATCTGTGGCTATTTGTTTCGGCTAATCTCCGAAAAGGCTGAAACGATTTCGACGGGACTACTTTTCGTCCCGGTAGCACGTTTCCGTGGGATAACTTCCGAAATCCTCGCGGGCGAAGCCGCAGGCATAGCTAGTGTTTTCTAAGGAAATCCTACAATTACGATAATAAAAAATGTTACAGGAAAACTTTATTTTCCTGCCCTGGGTTGTGCCTGATGCTACATTGTACTTCTAAGGTGAATGTAAAGCTAGAAGACTTACGTGAAAAGGTCATGTACAGGAATGAACTCGTCGTCTGATTTGCGCCTATAATCAGCGTCGTAGAAATCATCCGGACTGGTGACGGAATTGATCCAGGAGAAGTACGGGAACAAGTCTATGAAGCGAGCAGGCGCCGCGCAGCCGGGGCCGTGGATACCAAACCCAATCTGATGATGAAACGCAGTAAAAGAAACAACAATACATGAAACACGTCTGTATTCCCTGATGGGGAATACACTGATAACAGGAAACATTGTGTATTAAAGGATAGGCTATACACACCAGTTGAAAATATCCAGTCACGTTGGACACGAGCGCCATCCCGTTGTCCCAGACACACTGTGTCACGTTGCTGGTCGCATACCCACACAAGTATTCAGTGGGGACACGTTTCTGGGATGACAACTGGAAACAGAAGTAGTGCCAATGATGTAGTGAGATTCATCATCATTATCCTCCTGCCCTTGTCACAATTTATTTGTGGTCGACGCAACATGTCGTTTTACCACCATACTGCGATCGCCAACCCGCTTGCCAAGCGTGGCGATTATGGCAAAGCCCCCCAAATTGGGGGAGGCCTAAGTCCAGCAGTGGACGTCTTATGGCTGAAATGATGATGATGATGATGATGATGAATATTCATAGAGAAGTTGTTGAAAAGTATTTCGTGTCTGAGTCACTTTTGTCTATAAAAGGAATACAGGTATCGTCAGCAAAAGATTACTCCGGAACCTCGTTCTGAAAAGAAAAACTGCTAAAATGCACTCATACGACTCGGTGACAGGCTAGACATCAAAACTTCTGTGACCCAACTAGCCCGTTTAATTTTATTAAAAAAAACTGCTTACCCCGGCTCTGTTATAAAATTCTTCGCATACGTTTTTTTCCAAATATTGTATGTTATAAATTGTTTTCTCCATTTTTTGATTTTCTGCAAAAAAAAACAATCTTTGCATAAAATGACGTGATCAAACACACCTTTCTCGTATTGATAGGATATGGTTTACATGGGTGAAGTTAAAGTCTCAAATTATAAGTAAAAAATTGCTATATTGAATCACAAAAACGCGTAGTTCCAAGAAATGATAAAGATATGAAACTAAATTATTGGTAAAAATGTATGGTAATGGTAATGGTGTCGAGTACGAGGAGTCTCTTATGTGATCTAAATGAACTGACGCGCATTTTGGTGAATGAGTGAACATGCATACTTGATTCAATTATGCATTTTTGCTGAATATTCGATTAATAGTAGAACAATGTGAATACCAAAAATAAATAAAAATGTACCGACAGTCTAAGTTTATAATTTACTATCGATAGAATTAGCGTGATCATTGATTATGATCACTGACTTTTCTCGCATGGCAGATCGATTTCCTCGTAATAGACGTGACAATAGCTAAATTTGCCTACAACAATATAGGACGTCACTTATGAGAAAAACTGGCCAAGTGCGAGTCGGATTCGCGCACAGAGGGTTCCGTGCAAACCTGCAGGTATTCACGGTTTATGCATAAGGTTTATGTTTATGAAATTAAATGTTTTTTTTTAAATTTTTATATTTGAGTTGACTGAATGTGAAAGGTAAATTGTGGTTTACGATTTATGACGTATTAAAAGAAACTACTTACTAGATCTCGTTCAAACCAATTTTCAGTGAAAGTTTACATGGTAATGTACATCATATATATATATTTTTTTTAGTTTTTTATTCCCTAATTTTAGAAGATACGGAGAGGGACACACATTTTACCACTTTGGAAGTGTCTCTCGCGCACACTATTCAGTTTAGAAAAAAATTAAATTTAAAATTTATAAAACCCCCGACACAAAAACCTAAAATCCCTTTAAAAAGTAAAAAATAATAAAAAACTCAATCTTGAAGTACCTAAGTATGTATTAATAATTCAAAAAAAAAATACGTCGCGTTGGGGGACCGCTCCAAACCTAACAATTTACTTACAAATAGTCTATTACCTAACTGAAGAAAACTTTTATAAAATGACTTCTAAATATTGCATTTAGGATACGACCGTCAACGACGTCTGCCCTCGCAGAGCGGTCCCCCAACGCGACGTATTTTTTTTTTGAATTATTAATACATACTTAGGTACTTCAAGATTGAGATTTTTATTATTTTTTACTTTTTAAAGGGATTTTAGGTTTTTGTGTCGGGGGTTTTTTAAATTTTAAATTTAATTTTTTATTTTATACTTTTTATAGGTATACTTATTATAATGTAGATTTTGTTAAGTTGTAAATACATAGAACTTCGCCGTGGCCAACAGGAAGATAAGCTTCCAAAAACAATATCAATTCAATTTGATGATGCCACTATCGGCCGGAGTTGTGTTGACGAGAATGGATGGATTCTGATAAGGCCACATAATGTAACTTTTCAAGGTCTTAGAGGATATGGAAATATTGAAAGAACAATGTTTCCTATCATTTTATGTTGGGCGATTACGGCATATAAGTTGCAAGGCACGACAGTTGAAAAAGCTGTGGTTTACTTAGGTAAAAGTACTTCCGCAAAAGGCCAAGCCTATTTAGCCTTAAGTAGAGTATTTTTACTCTGTTTCAGGCTACATAGGCTTGGCCTTTTCCTTGGATGGTGTAGCAGTTTGTGAGCTCGACCAAAGAAAACTATTTAATAACCCACATGACAAATCATCTTTAGCAGAATTGCAAAGACTGAGATGTAGTCATTGATACTCTCACGTGACAATCGGATTTCCATATCCCAATTTTCCCACCACCAATTTTTCATCAAGCGAAGCTTGAACATTCTCAATTAAGTCATCAATATTCTCTTTCAGTGCGGTTTCATTTGAGACCCCACTCGAGTATATTTGTAGACATTCGGTTATTCTTCCCCACTTTCACCCCCCACAACTTTTAAACGGCTCAACCGATTTTCATCAAACATGTCTAAAAACACTCGCACATAAGTCACCTTTAATACAAAAAAATAAAAATTGAAATCGCTTCATCCGTTCGGGAGCTATGATGCCACAGACAGACAGACACAAAGACAGACCGACACACAGACAGACCGACAGACAGACAGACCCCTCTTTTTCCGACGGGGGTTAAAAAATGATATCAGAAACCTCAATATCATTTTTGAAGACCTATCCATATCCAGTTCTATGTATGGAGAACCCCAAATATTATTGTTTATTTTTTATTTTTGTGTGAAAATCTTAATGCGGTTCACAGAATATATCTACTTACCAAGTTTCAACAGCATAGCTCTTATAGTTTCGGAAAAAAGTGGCTGTGACATACTCGGACAGACAGACAGACATGACAAATCTATAAGGGTTCCGTTTTTTGCCATTTGACAACGGAACCCTAAAAAGTGTCTTTTGTACGGCTCCAAAAATTTATAACAAACTACCTAAAAACTGGAAAGAGTTAAGTGATCTACCATTCAAACGGAGAGTTATAAATTTTTTAGCAGATAAAGCTTATTATAATATAAATGAGTTTTTAGATGAGAGATTATGATTATGATTACCTATGTTTTACTAATTATTTATTTTTAATGTTCGTTTATTATTATGACATTTTTAAATAATTTGACTCGTAATTACATTTTAAATTACTGTTTAAATATTTGCATGCCATTGTTTAAGGCAAACGTGATGATCTGTATCCACTATTAACATCTCTTGCATGCTGATAATTTATGTTGTATCTCTTGTACTCATGTTTGGGCAAATAAATGATTATCTTATCTTATCTGATCGCGATAGACCATGTGATGTCTAAGTTGAAAGAGAAATAATACAATTAATAAATAAACAAGCTTACCGTCCGTAAAGCCAGTTAGGTAGAGATGCTTAGAGGTGTTGAATGTTTCACCAGTGGGCATACAAATTGGATTCAACGGAACTGTAAATAACATTATAATAAATACATTTGTTTGGAAAGACTATGACACTGCTTTTGTTGCCCGTTAGTAGCTTAAGTGGAAAAGAACTGATAATGCAATTTAGTGCGGAACTAACAAGGTTTAGATTGCCAAGAACCCACTAGAAAGAAAAAAACTGTACTATCTCTTTCGGGTGGCTATTTTGCCACACTACTAATTTTTTTTTCTAGAACCTAATGAGATAGACACTCGGATATAGTAAGGTGTACTTACACCATCAAATGGGCTGGCAGCCAAGAACATAACCGCAAAAATGTAGATAGTACTCATTTTATCGCTGATTGCTCACCAACAAAGATAACGTAACATATAACTCACAGTCGTCAATATTGTCAAGGTTCAGCTCGATGACAGCGATGGTGTTGAGGGTGGAGTACTCGTACTCAGGGTGAGTGACGTAGGACTTCGGTTTGGTGAACCACGGAGAGTCCCGAGCCGCTAGGAACATGATCTTGCTGTCCGCGCTGTAGAAGATGCCGGAGGAGGAAAAGTGAAGGATTGACTTAGCATGAATGATTAGGATCTATTAATTTAAACACTATTTGCAAACAGGTATTCAAAATTTTGCGAACTTATGTTCGCAAAATTTTCTTCATTCTTTATAGAATGCCACTGAAACCACAATTAACCAGGCCATCTAAAGAGGAAAAGTGATATAAAGGAATTACTATCGAATCTAATTGAAAAAGAAGATGAATTGTTTAATTTGTTTGAATACAGAATTATTTCTGTTGTGTTCGTACAAGTCGATGAGGTTTTGGTTTGGTTTGCAGCAGTTGGGAAGTACACTGTTACGATCACTTATTGTAAGGCTAATAAAATTAACACTAATGGTTTTACAAATAAGGGTCAAAGTGGCAAGTGGTGTGGCTTTTGTCAAAAGTGTATAAAGTCGGATTGAGGGTGTAATACTCACTCGAAGACTTGTTGTGGTATCCTGACCAGGTCGTCTGCGTTGGCGAGTGCGTATTTAATCTTGATGAGAACGATCCCAGTCATAGCAATACGAACCTTCCCCACATCATCTGTGATTAGATAATTCTAATGTTATCATACAAAGGGTTTTGGTAAGCTGAGAATTTGGTGTTCTTCCATTGAGAAGAGAATACCTACTCCAGATTCAGATATCGAGTAACTGTCTTACCATCGTTTATGGGCCAACAAAATTAATTGGAGACACTTTGTTAATAATTTCATTGTTACAACCACGAAATGGATCTATAAAATATAGCTGTAAATGAAACTTTACTTAAGGAGTTTAATTGATTATAATTCTATAATGCTATATTTCTTACGATCACGAATCATATTCTAATTATCACACAACCTGACAGTGATCTATATTGGCTCTTAAGGGTCAATAATTTGGGTAAATGTGGCCACTGCAGATGTTAATCGTCACGTACGTCATAATTTTACTTGGATTTATAGCGGAAAGTGTATTCTTGTAAATTTTATAATAGATTTTGTTTTAAATAAAAAATATCATGACGACTAAAACCTCCACAACGTGTGATGTTGGAGCCTTAGTAAATAAGGATTAATCAACAATAAGATGCCGGTAAAAATAGAACCATCCCATCTCTTCCAGTGGGTGCCGTAAGAGGCGACTAAGGGACTTAGTAGAGAATAGGCAGCAGCGTTCTCTATGCATTTTACTACCATATCGTCATCGATCGATCAACCCGCCCGCGGTGGTTGCGATCGTCAAGCGTGGCGTTTATAGCAAACCTCCCAACATCAGGACATGTTTCAGCTGAAGTGATGATGATGAAGATGCAGGTAGTATACTAACGTAGATGCACGTGGAGTATTCCAAGCCAGTTGAAGTCGCCGCTCTGCCCGATGTTCCCCGCCTGCACCTGCGCTGTGGTCGCCCGGTCGCATTGCTCTGCTGAGAAACTCCCTGAAAAACAACGTCATTCCCTTTAGCCACGAGGTATATGCTCAAGCGACTGCGACTATGGAAATGAAAGAAGCTGTTTAGAACATGCCTCGGGACACCGCGATGCGTTTTGCGGAGCGACGCAGATGGACAGAAACCGGAGACGAGCACGTGTGTCGTAGACGCAATTGGCGTGGCACTACAAGTCGTGTCACTTTAGGTCGACCGGAGTCTTATTTGTGGGCATTATCGCAAGAAGGGTTAAACTAGAGCTTGCATAGGAATCCGTTTATTCATTATTGCAAAGCTGAGATAAATTGGGTCTTAAAAGCAAAATTATTATTTACTGATCTCTACTCAAGCCTTTTCTCTGATCCTTTGATCTCAGATCAAGAGCTCTATCTCAGCTGAAGGTGGTCGGGCGATATTTCAATCGCAGCTTACTGTAATTTATAGTCTGTCGTATCTGCAAGTGTTGCAGCAGAGCGTGCTTGTTCGCCAGTAGGCTGAGAAGTTTTCTCTATCCATCATCTGCTTCGCCTTTTCCCATCTATGTTGGGGTCGGCTTCTAGTGTAACCGGATGCAGCTGAGTACCAGTATTTTACATGGAGTGAGTGCCTATCTGCCCTCCACAACCCAGTTACTGGGTAATACGATACCCCTTAGTAAGACTGGTTGTCAGACTTTCGTTACGCCCGAAGGCTTCTGACGACCCGTAACGACGGTCCAAGATCTACAGCCGGGACCAACAACTTAACGTGCTTTCCGAGGTACAGAAGGGTCTTGGTATGTAAAGATGGTCACCCATCCACGGACCAACCGCGGCAAGAGCAGCTTAATCTGAACGATCAATCCGTGCGGCTGTTATTACTTAGCCACATGCTATTATTCCACATTAAAAGCATTATCCCATTAGCGACAATACTTTCATAAAATGTAAAAGTCTAAAATTAAAAAAAAATATGATCGCTAGATTTATTTTGTTACTAGTGTTAGTACTTTTTTATTGCATAATTATAAAAATGTTACTAAACACCATATGGTTGCTAGCTTATTAAGCTATACCTACTTACAAATGTAGAAATCTACAAATAATGGTACTTATGTTGATTTTAACACGAGACATGATGACAATTAGATAATAGTTAGAACTTAACATTTGATCTGAATTCAGAGATTTAAAATTATTTTTTAGTTATTGTAAAAAAAAAACTATGTCTTGTTGACAATGCTGACTGCAATTTTAACAAAAACTTCTTTTGATGCCAATCGACCCTCTTTCGCATGAGGAACAAACAAGTACATCGGAAAAAACTGAAGATTAGAGGTACAAGAAAATTCAGAAATTGCAAAAAACTTCGCGTAAATTTTGTGGGAATGAGACTGAATTTTTCTTATAAAAATAATACCAGTTAATATGAGAACAGTCGAATTATTCCCTTTCTTCATCGGGTTAATCGGGTTTGGGGGAGGCCTATGTCCAGCAGTGGACGTCTTCCGGCTGAAATAATGATTGGGTTAATTGGGGAACGAATATAGCAGATTTATCCTTTAACATTTATTTAATAACTATACAAATAAAAATAAGTCAAAAGTACACTAGGTGTCAAAGTACCTACTCGACTGAATCACTGTCATCCGGAAACGTGCCCAGAAGACTGGCAGCATTACCGCATTGAATGGCAATGTCAATTCTTTGGCTAAAGAATCACCCAGCCCTCTTTCCCGCGAATGAAGTCGTGTGCCAGAAGCTAGTTTATAATATTCCAAGAGTCTAGTGAAACATATATAATAACTAGCTCACCAACGAACAAGATCACCAATTTGATGACGAGAGGGCTTCGTCCCTCCATTGTTTCAGAAATAATCGTTTTAAGTATCAGTTACACACTCAGACATAAAGCGATCCCTAATCACTGGTTTACACTGACCGTGTAATTGCTACAAGCCACTCATTACTAATTAATGACTAACGGCGAACACATTCACTAGAAAACTATCGTTGTTTGTGACAAACAATTGAAAATAGTCATGGACACAGAGTAGTTATCAACTGGAGTGTTTAAATACGAGTGTGTAAACAAGCACTTAACATGTAAGGTGAGCTTTCTGAAATGGAATAAGTCACTGAGGTCACGTAAATCCTGCATCGCGCAAGCAGAGTTTACCGCGCAACTATCATATTATTATGTACAACGCGCCGACATCAATCGTCTGTTCGAATCCTCTCTTTTCTACGGAGGTTGAGTGAACCTAACACCCTGTTCCTCATAACTCCAAAACTTAACGTCTTTTAATTGAATATTCATTGAAGTAATCCATACAAATGTGAACAGTTATTTCATAAAGAAAATACGATAACTTTACTTTAATACTAAGTATTAAATCAAAATTCAACTCAATAGTAATAAAATCTGAAAAAAAATGAAAACGCCTTTTTATTAAGTTCCTTTTTCCTTCATCGGCAATAAAATTCGTACAAAATAAAATCAATCAACTCAGCCTATCGCAGTCCACTGCTGGACATAGGCCTCTCCCATACTGCACCACAACACCCTGTCCTCCACCTTCCGCATCCAGTCTGCTCCAGCCACTTTTCTTAGGTCGTCGGTCCATTTAGCTGGGGGCGGTCCCACACTACGCTTGTCGTATGTATGCGTGTATGTATTTATATTCATCTGTTCTAAACTACTTATATTGTTATAATTTGACTAATGAGGGTTCGTACAACCACAGGTTTCAGGTGAGAATATTTTCTTGTTTACTTTTTAGAGTGCAATTTTTCAGTACCTACTGTAGAGATGGGTTTTCGCTTTTGATCTTCATTTATTATCACTCCATGTTCTACTTACTCTGTATCAACAGGAGGAACAAACATATTTGTTTATTGTAATACACAATGAATTGTTAACATTCCTCCGCCCGCTAATCCGGCCGCTGATTATTGGCAGTTGGCAATGTTGGCATATTGGCTATGTTGGCGTATTGGGTCTATGATTTGTTTCTGAGCTACTAATCGCTGGTCATTTGGTCACTATTTATTACGCTAAAAACATAGTTACAAGAAGCTAAAAAAATAGAACAGATGTGAGATTTTTGCAGAAGGACATTGGATTAGATTAGAGATGTACCGACTATGACTTTGGCCAACTAGCCGATTAGTCGGTTGTAAAGAGGCTGACTAATCATTCGACCAGTCGGTCAAGTCGATCATGGTTTAAGGTAAGTAATTTCTACCAGGGTCGTGAGATTTGTTCAAAAAAATTACCGTGGCCCTGGCAAATGGGCAACTGAAGGAACACGGGTGGGTATTAGTCAGTAAAAGTCTGACACGCCCTTCCGCTCCACCCAGAGCAGGAGACGTCATTTGATGATTTCCCACCCAGAAAAAAAGGTAAGTAATTTAGAGACGGATATCGAAGGAACGGTTGCTTTCCATTTCAAAGTGTGTAAGACTGATTCTAAAATAAAAATATTTATTTAAAATCAGGGTTTCTATTGAATGTATGAGAAATACATATAAAGTAAGAAGCCGAATAGTTGGCGCTCTTTGCGGAATAGTCGTCGAATACGAAAGTGTTTAGCTTTGTCGACTAGTTGGAACATCTCTAGATGAAATTGCATAGACACTTTACTTCCTCATCGGTCAAAGTCTAGTAGAGGAAGATCAAAGTTACAATGGATGGACTGTATGTTAGATATGACTACCGAGATGACGAGCAAAAGAGAAGTATGGAATTAGACGATATGTTGCGCCGACTTCAAATAAATTGTTGAGGATAAAGGCGGAAGAGTTATGATAATTAATTATTGGCCTAAATAATTACGTTGCACGAATGATACTAAGCGTGGTCCTAGGTTCAGACGCAAATCGAACTAAGTAATATTAGATTTTTCATAATGCAATAAGATCACGATATGAGGTGTATTTTAAACTTCTATCTAACATCTCGTGGAATAAAGGCGAGATGCACCCTAAAACACTTTGCCAGCCAAGAAACTCCAAGTACCCGACATGGTAATCCAATCTATACCATTTCGAACCTTGTTCAACGTTCAGTACTAATACTGAATCGGTGGGAACTGCGCAGTCACCAGTATAACTTGAGTTCTGTCAGCTCAATAGTTTGCTGTAATGGTAGGTCAAGTTAGTCAGGTCAGTAGTGATTCTCTATAATGTAATAGATGTGCGACAGACAACTTGCAGAGCACGGGAAGGTTACCTTACTTTGTTAACATGGGGCTGCGAAGGGTGTGTTCCTTTTGGGTCCTGAAATATAGTCCTCCAGACCGAATTTCGGCCACGGCGGCCAATCTCAACGGAGACTAGCCATCGGCGCGGGAGATATTATAGTGCTCAAGTGTATGCGCAGACACAGGAGCACTCACTCTTCCTTCACTCTGATAGTCCGATGGGACGGCAATCCGACACGACCGGAGAGAGATCAGGCGTAGGACCAACTGCTTAACGTGCTTTCCGAGGCACGGGGGTATCACACCGCCAAGTTCCAAACTCCGGGCTGCTACTAAGAAATTCCTAATGGAAAAACCCAGTATCACTTTGCCCGACCCGGGAATCGAACCCAGGACCCCGCGATCAGCGGTCGCGCTTGCGACCACGAGACCAACGGGGCAGCAGGGGTCCTGAAATAGCAATGTATTATTTGGGTCTCCGAGTCAATACTAAAATTGTGACTCATCATCATCTGCCTGCCTTTTCCCAACTATGTTGGGGTTAGCTTCCAGTCTAACCGGATGCAGCTGAATACCGGTATTTTACATTAAATTATTTACATATTTACATTAAATTAAGTATTTTATATTACCCAGTTACTGGGTAATACTTGAAGCAACGGCTCCAGTTACTGGGTATTACGGTAAGACATTCGGACTTCTGACGAGTCGTCACGAATGTCAAAGATCCACAACTGACAGCCGGGACCAGCGGCTTAACGTGCTTCCGAGGGATGTCAATATGGTCACCCATCCACGGACCAACCGCAGGAAACGTAGCTGCACCTGATCTATCGATCCGTGCGGCTGTTATTACTTAGGCACAAGCCCCACAGTAAAATTGTGTTTATAGCTATGAAATATTTATATCAAACTTTTTTTCGCTATAATAAAAAAATTACCGGACAAATGCCATCTTAATCCGTCAGGCTTTCATCAGTCTACCAGAAGGCGATGCAGAGACTTACTTAGAGAGACAGTACTTAGGTGGAACACGATAGAAAATGAACTTGATGAAAATGAGAATTATAACTAAAATACAAGAGTAAATACATACATACATACACATGAACAAAATACAGGGCCGGCATCCACACGCAACCCGTTACCATGCATTCAGCTCATGCCTAATTCTGAACACCCGTGCGACGAAACTTTTTGCAAATTATTAAATTGCTGTCCCATAAATGTTCGAAGAAACCCTTGGCTCTTCGTCATTGATTTCCTCACGACATTTTGAGAGCAGTGGTAATGAAATCGTTTACACAATATCTAAAGCACCAGTCGAATCTACAACCTACAAGTTGGTCCCTATCATTACCACTGCGCCACAGCACTGAAACTAAAGAATGTAACCTGTTATGTTCTCACCATCGTTCGTACAAAACAAATGTAAACTGACAGAGTAAGTTAATCCCAAGTAGAACACGCCAGGGGCGGGTGATCTACAAGAGTACTTGTTGGTAGTCGAGTGAACACTGTAGACTGTAGCCTTGTACTGGACACCTGAGAACTGACACAGATTATGCTCCACTATGCCCATGTTACAGGTGTTCTTGCGCGTGATGTGCAAGGCAGGTCATGACTCATGGTGACAGTTTACTGTTTCAGCGCTCGTAGATACTAAATAGCTTGACACTTCACTTTTCATGCTTTATTAGTGTATGATAATACACTATTATACATAAGCAGGTGGTCCCAAGAGACTACTACCTACTAAAGGTAATATACAGTCGGCCGATGGAAACCTTGGTAACTAATCATATTTTTAATATTTACACGTTCACAGGTGAACCTGGGAGGTTGCCGAGCTTGTCTATGAATGCCTAAATGAATGAAGGCCACTAAGCCAAGGCTTAAGACTTTAAAAAAAATTAAACCGCCGAAAAAACTGAAAAGCAAAAAATAATAAACCTTAAAATTATGAGTCGGCGCTTTGAGTGATCTTTGTTCATTGATTTTTCAGCGCCGACTCAAAATTTTCCAAATTTATATGGAATCACCCTCAGAGTGTACCCTTTCCAATAAAAAAAGAATTATCAAACTAGTTTGTAAAAGTTATGCGTGGTCATACATAAAAAAAAAACTTAAAAAAATATACGCGTAAGGTTATCACCTCTTCCGTTTTTTTTTTCGTCGGTTAAAAACTAAGCCAACACACGCTGCACGTTCCGTGTGGTGTCGGATGTCAAGAATAGCACCATCCCATTTATTGCCGTGGGTGTCGTAGGAGGCGACTAAGAGACTTAGAGTAGAGTAGAGAATGGGCAGCAACATTTTATTACCATACTGCGATCGCCATACCGCCTGCTAAGCGTGGAGATTATGCGCGAAATGATGATAATGTACGACACACTGATAGCACCTGACTGAAATCAAACTTCTGCTTCGTATGTTACCTGTTGTTATTATTTATTATCACATACGGTAGCTTTCCATTAGTGAAAGAATTTTCGGAGTCAGATCAATAGTTCCTAAGATTACCCTCTATATATAAAAACATAAAAGTCTACCTCTGTATAATATACAAGCACTTCATGTTACTCCGGAACATTGTAACTTTCCATAGGTGACACAATTTTGAAATCGGTAGTCGTTTTGAGATTATCCATTACAAAAAAAATTCACAAACAATCAGATATTATATAAAACACGAATATATCAAGAGGAAAGGTATGAGTATTTGTGTAATTATTATATCGCTTTAGAAAACC
This sequence comes from Aporophyla nigra, assembly GCA_947507805.1. Classification (NCBI taxonomy): domain Eukaryota; kingdom Metazoa; phylum Arthropoda; class Insecta; order Lepidoptera; family Noctuidae; genus Aporophyla; species Aporophyla nigra. The sequence goes on from OX382315.1 coordinate 19,891,250, forward strand.
TTTTTGACTTTGAATAGCTTCTTCCGTGTCACTCACACCTGTATGTCAGTATTTACTTAATAACATAGAGTACTTGTAGATATTTTATACACAACACCTGTTTTTACCTAAATTTTACAAATAAAAGACTTTGACTAAAACTCAATACACCTAGGTATTCCAGTAACTGTCGGAACGTGTGTGGCCTAAACTTGTAGGTGAGAACTGGCAAGGGAATTGCAAAAACAATTGACGAATTCGCACGCAGAGTTCCGTACCACCATACAATATTGAACAATACGTTACTTCTTTCTAAAAAAACAAATTTTATGGGCACCCCCTTTAATTTTAATTTAATTTTACTTTGATTATTTGTATTATTATAGCCGCCATATAAACTCACTCACTCAACACTCAGTCGGCTCGTATACTATGTATTACGGTTCAAAGATACAGCCCTGTGTCAGCCTGAGACGGACAGACAGACGGACAGCGAGGGTAATAGGGTCCTGATGGCAAGTTTTATGCACGGAACCCAAAAACAGTGGGAGTATTCTCTTAACCTCGAGCAAAATCTCTAAAAATACATGTCCCTCACTCATAGAAATACGTTAAATATTTATTACAGGAGCGAGTGCAAGTAATTAGCGTGGCCGCGCCGCCATGTTTGGTGTTCGTAATTACCGCACCACAGCACCGGAGACAATCGCCAGTAAATCAACTTGGCTCATTTACATGGCTTCGTTCTCTGCCTTTTTATTGCGCACTGTGTTTTTGTGTGAAACCTGCATAAAATTGTTTGTTTTGTTGAGTGTTTGGGACCATACTTGATGCAATCGTTTTTGAGTGATAATTATGAGCGTGCTTCGGATAATAATGATGTAAGGATTTCACGAAAAACTTCATCCTGTTTTACTCACATTGGAAAGAAGAAAAAAACGATTCAGCCTAGAATTATTGTTTTGATAAGTACCTTGGAATATTACAGAAACTTCTAATGTTACTCTAAAATCCATTCATGGTGCAATTGTTGCACTAAAGTGGGCGATGATACATCATTAGCCGATCCATTTTCCTTTTCTCAACTATGTTTATTTATTTTTTATTTATTTACGGTACAAAGAGGGAGTGGACGATAATCCACCACGCGGGCCCAGTGCAGGTTGGTAGATCTTACATGACTTCGAATTTTTGGTAGAACCAAAAATTGACATACCGGTTTCCTCACGATGATTTCCTTCACCGTTTTGAGAACAGTGGTGATGAAATAATTTACACAAAGTAAAGCGCCTGCTTGGGTTCGAACTCACGACCTACTTACTACTCGTAAGTCGCAGCCGTTACCACTGGGCCACCACCACTCTTCTCTATATGTAAAGACTCTTGATCATCCATCTACGATCCGACCGCGGCGTGCGTAGTCATTTATTTATTTATATTTATATATCGTACCTCCGGTGCAACAACGTCACTTATGCAAAAGATTATATTTCAGGCGAAGCGTTTGAAAATTCCACATCCTATTATAATGTATTGACTAAAGAAGTTAACTGGTAATATTTAAACTACAACTTTGTACTTCATATTAAAGTTAAAGCAAACATTTAATAAAGGGTACATTAGCTATTTTTCTCATAATCATTGTCAGATCAATTTTGACAAAATTTGCAAAAGTGACGTTGTTGCACCGGAGGTGCGATATGCTTTATTTGTACACCAGAAAATACATTTCAACAAAAAACATTTAACAATAAAAACATACAATGGGCGGCATTATCGCTTTCTGTGATCTCTTCCAGGCAACCTTGGAATGGACAGTGATTGCGTGGACATAAAAAAAGGGGTCATATGGTTGCTATACACCCACGAGCCCCCTTACAACATTACCGACGTCATGTAAATGACAGTCCGAAAAGATGACAAACTCACAATGAGAGGAAGAATATTGTTATAATCTGCGTAACCTCTTGAAATAATTAAAATGGAATGTTAAATCAACACTAACCGCCTGATCGTTTTTCTCCTTTCTTCATTTATTGACATACCACAGCTAGTTTTAATAACACTCCAATAACAAAACGATAATGTTACTGTTTACAATAAATAATAATGTGTGGTGTACATACTTGTGTCACACTGTGTCATACACACAGTCGCTGTGTAGTCGTTGCGGAGACAGCTTCAGACAACGCCTGTACTGAATAGTTTGTAGGAACATGCACTCAATCTGGATCATTGTCATGTCTCTGGGTAAGTTAAGATATTGACGATATTGTAATAATAAAAGCTCAAATGAATATTAATCTAACAATAAATGTCTAGCTAACACGGAAAAGGTAGAAATACTATAGTTTTTAGTCATAATCATTCAGCATCATTTCAGGCAGACTGAATGCGAAGTTAGGTATATGTATTATGTTTATGATTTAAATAGGTAATACGTTTATATTTGAATATCTTCAAATTCATTGCACCTACCACTGTTTGTCTCTGCTGTCTGCATCACCCAAAGGTTGACTGGTAGAAAATGCCTTATGGCATTAAGTCCGCCTCTGTACATTTATGTGCTTAAAGTGTTAAATAAATAAATAAATAATGCGGAAGGCGGAGGACAGGCAGAGGCCTATGTCCAGCTGTGAACTGCAATAGGCTGAGCTGACGTAAACAGGATAAATAATATATTAAAAGATAAATTAAACAGAAAAGGTTTCATGGCAAAGTGAGATCGAGTTTTTTTCATCTGGAATTTCTCAATAGCAGCCTGAAGTCTGGACCAGGCCCGGTTGATGGCAATAGGCTCGACCCTATTACAAGGAGCTTACAGGTTACTGCCGAAATGTGGCTGTACTATAGATACACCTCTGCCTGCGGAAATACAGGCAGGACGTTATGTATAACTATTATGTTACGTAGGTATCATGGACTCCTGGGACACCCGGATATACTAAATTCCTTTCGCTTCTGCAGACTTGACGATTGTGAGCTTAACCCAGAAGTGTCATGAGTCATGACGCTGTCGTTGGTCGTGACGTTACTTGTCGAAATGTTACACTTTTTTCGGTCTAGCTTATATTCGCCAAGTGTGTAGAGTATAAAGGCTACAAACAGGCACGACGTCAGCTAAAACTGGAAATGTGTAGCCTAACCTGTAGCCGTGTGCACAAAAGTCGCGTTGCGCTGTTGCGTCGAGGTTGTTTGTAGGAGCTTTACCGCGCGTCAAGCTTACGTCATTACCTGAACAATAACCCATTTCCTATTTTGTTACTGCCCAGGTTACGCTGATCCACGCTACACAGCAACCCGTTCTACTAGGAAGTGGATACAGTCCTTCGCAGTTCCTTGGGTTGGTGTGCTGAGCCACCGAGAAAGTAAGCAGAAACTGAAGACCATATTGAGCACAATTGAGCAAGAGTCATTGTAAAAGAAACTGTGCGGCCGATGAGATTTTCATTGGCAAAAAAGACAAACTTCCATACAAACATTCATCCTCTTTTTAACCCATTCATATATCCTTCCTTGGTACTCACTTTCTCTACATAATTGGAACTCTTGTGCTAAATTTCATGCTTCTAGACGCGGTATATGCAGTGCGTTATTTGTGAATGAATGAATGAATTTAATGACTAGCCGACCCGACAGAGGTTGTACTGTCAAAATTTCAATATCTTATACAATCTTTCTATAGAAAACATTTAACTTTTTTTGTATTTTGACCCCGATTTGAACTTTTAAGAAAATTTTAAAACAATTTACCGGTCCAGCTTTTGTGAAATGATGTTCGTACGAAAAGCATTTCACTGAAGATCATTTAAAGTTATTGTACAATCACCTAACGTAAACGCTGACCACTGTTGAATTTTGTCAAATTAATCATTTTGTTAGTTAAATTGTCACTATCACTTGGATATGATTATTGCGCAACAAAGATCTTTTAGAGCCTAAGTGACATTGATAGGAGGCCGATGTTGATAAACATTTGCGAACTTGTCACACAAAATTTTACTGAAAAAATCTCCGATTTTGGCAGCACGCAATGAGATCCTTGTACATCGTTGACTCTTAATTTCTTTCTATTGTTCCAAGGTTCTATGTGAGGCTAGTTGGTTTTGGAAGGTCCTTCTAATAATCGCTTGAATTTTTCATTACAGCAAAGTTTTCTCAAGAAGCTATCATAGGAATAACCCTTATCAAAAAGAAACTCGGGCTGTCGAATGCATACGATTTGGCGCATATAGGCAAGACTAATATAAGGTAAGCTTAATTTGTCGTGTTAATTCTATCACCTGACTGGCCTGTTAGTCTAGTGGTTAGTGACCCTGACTGCTAAGACAGGTCGTGGGTTCGATTCCCACCCAGGACAAATGTGTGATAAACTCAATCATTTGTTCTGTGTCTGGGTGTAATTTATCTACGATTTGTATGTATTTAGAAATATATAAGTATATTTATCAGTAGTCTGGTTACCATAGTACAGGCTCTGCCTAGTTTGGGATCAGATAACAGTGTGTTGGTTGTTCTAAGATATTTATTATTATATACGACTAATACAGAATAACAGTTGGAGTTTGAATATACTTGCAGATAATTTAACTGGTTAGTATTATAATAACCAGCTAAATTGTTCGCAAGTATACGCAACAGATTGCTGCAAAACAACAACGTTCGGAGGATATTAAAAAAGGTAGGAATCATATAAAACCCACATTAGTTTCACATACAATCCTACTTGGATTGTATGTGAAACTAAGGAGCCTTTTTATATATTTTTTGAGCGTATTTAATTTGAATGAATCAAATTTCTTTTAAGATGATTATTCTCTTAGATAATCAGTTAGAACTGTGCATGAAACTACTTATACTTATTCCTTCTTCTTCTTCCTCCTAGACCCTATCCCATTTACTTGGGGTCGGCCTTCCTTGTCCGCATCTTCCATTTAGCACGATTTTGTGCTGCGTCTTTATCTAAATTAGCTTCTTTCAGATCTTTTTCGATCGTCGTTATGATTATTATATTATACTTATATTTATTCCATTTATATCTATTCAGTAAACTCATTATCTTTGCTATCTCTGGCTAATCTCCCTACTCATCTCCCAGGAACACAACGAAGGCCATGTTCCTGGCACTCGAGGGCGAGGTGCGCTACGCCACGGTGACTGACTACGTAATTCACCCCGAGTTCAACGAGGACACCCTCAACACTATCGCACTCGTCCACCTGGACTATGACGAGACAAAGTTTGACTGTAAAGTATTCTGCTTTCAATTAGCTCATTGGCAGTCATTTTGATTGCTAACCATAGGACAGTTTCTCGAACATAAATCTGCACGTATTTGAGCCTATTATTGCGATTCTTTTAATAAGAGTTTTATCATTTTATGAGTAAAAGTTGACATTTTAAAATTTCTAATTAGTTCTCTGTAATTCTGTGACAAATTGTAATGTCAGCATAATCTGCTGCGATTGACTGTGTATTTAATAACTTAATTAATCACAGATTCACAGCACAAACGCTGGCAATTTGTAACAATAATTTTGAGATAATTTTCGTTTGAGAAACTGGAACTAAGACTTTAGGATACACCTTGCATTCTGAAGGGCAATTCTAGTAATTAAAAACGTTCCAAATTCAGTCACAGTGTCACTTTTTTTTTTGTTTTTTTTTTTTGGGCGGGAAATCATCAAATCACGTCTCCCGCTCTTGGGCGGAGCGGGAGGGCGTGTTAGACTTTTACTGACTAAAACCCACCCGTGTTCATTCAGTTGCCCATGTGCCAGGGCCACGGTATCTCTTTCGAACAAATTTCGCGGCCCTGGTAAACATTCAAAAGTCAAACATTTTGGAAACTCGAGGTAGTTTTCACAGACTACACTGTGAACGTTCTTAAAACTACGAGAATTACCCCACTGAAAGTTGGGAACGTCGCAATAGCTTTCAAATGAATCGCGATTTTCATTAATTTATTAACGTTACTACATTACATTATCAACTATCTCTTCAGTGCACCACAATATTGATTGTGAATTGCGACTATTAATATCTATAGTTTGACTATTTATTTAAGCTTTTAGGTGAAATAAATCCAATTTCCATACCCTATTTTTACAACTAAGTACAATATCAGTTATGTTATTGTTTCAATTCATAATCAATTTTAGTGCGAAAGTCTGACAACCAGTCTTACCAAGGGGCATCGTACTACTCAGTAATTGGGTAATGTATTTATGTCCGGCACCATAAGCCACTGTGTTCGGCTATTTTCGCAGGGGTGCTGATGGACTGGCCCCAGGACTACGAGCAGATGAACCAACAGCTAGGCAATGCTTATGCTTTTGGATATGTCGACGGTAAGTAACACATAGTTTTTTACATCAGCTACCTATCTTCATTTCACTGGACGAGTGTACAAAGCTGACGATAAAAATTTAGCTATAGCAAAACAACAGCATCCTGAATGTGATTTCTGCCCGTTTTGATTGTCCTTTCCAAATTAATTGGATATAATTTTACGTACAGTTTTTGTTACTAATATAACTTTTTTATGGTGATATAAATTATGAAATTTTATGGAGATCTCTCGGAAATAAATAAATTGAATTGAATTAAGAACTCCACCGACGTGATTTGTCGCGATCGATATCTAAGGATTTGCTTATTTTGACATTATTTTTTGTTTTACGTGTCTTTGTATAAAAAACTGTCAGGCATCAATTTTATACCGAGTAAATACTAGGTATAGGTTGATTTCGCCCTAAGAAATATTGGTCAGAAATATAGTCAGATATACATCTCACTTTGGTCAAAAGAAATTCAACATCGTAAATTTATTTAAATCTTCGAATGTCACATACTTTTGTTTCGTAGACCACGCAGCACTGGAGCAAGTGATGCACACCATGGAGTCCGTCGATCTTCAAGAATGCATTGAGTTCTACAAGCAGGAAGACGTAAGAGACGCTTTCGTAGGCTTATATTTTATTTATTATTTATTTCATTTATTCATAAAACAATTCACATTGTGTTGAATATATACACATCAGTTGGCGTATTTGTCTGGTATATTGGCATGTGTAAGCTGACATATAGCAAATAATTTTATTTGCTATTTGCAGCAGCATACAAATGTTTGGTGTTACGTAATTATATTTACTTTGCACACTACTGTTTCGGATCAAATTCTTCTAACTTAACAGACAGCTGCGCTGCTCGGAAGTTTGATACGCTGGCTTTTGTTCCCAGCTAAAGGACGAGCGGGCGTTTGGAGGACTGTTTTATGTAATTTTGACTTTCAAAAAGTGCTGACTCTTCAAGTTAGAATGAAGACTTTTGACGTTGTTCAATGCTACTTATATACAACATATTTTGATAAACACTTATTTCATGAAAGATACTACATGGTTGTGTTATACGATTTTGGTGTACAATCAGCTTACAAAAACGTTCTTCACTTTTGGATATTGTCATTTGTTACTTTTCACTATACCGACAGTATCTACCAGTCTACCTTACTATATAAACATTAATTTCCAGCTCGACAGCCAGTGGATGGCCCCCACGGAGTTTCAATGCTTCAGGAAGAAGGACAGCGCAGAGAAGTGTGTGTTTGAGTCCGGGATGACGCTCGCTGTACATCATCTGAGGAGGTGGAAACTGGTTTGTGAAAACTGTTTAAATAATCTACTGTAAGGATGAGTTTCCCATCAATGTACAGTCACCTCCTCGTTGCTGAGTATAAGGCTCCGAGTTCGTTTCCATGATTGGGTAGTGTTTTTGGGTTTTACCGTCAGGAATTTTCTCAATAGCAGCCCGAAGTTAACAGAACTATAGGTAAATCTCTGCCTAACATTTTGGGGAAAACAGGAGTAGTACACAGTATATATACAGTCTAACGAGTAGATTGGTAAACTAGCTTCTAACTTGCAACCGAAATCTCACTGTTGTTGCTGATGTTTAAATATTTGGATGTTTGTTAATCAATGACGCAAAAGCTGCTGAACGGAGTTGGATGAAAGCTAGCACACACGTACCACTTTATAATTTATATTAATATACAGGATAATTTTTATCCCAGTATTCCGTTCCTGTAGAATTAGTTTCGAACTTAACGTGGACGAATCAGCTAGGAAAAGCTAGTTAAACAATAATTCGATTGTGGAAATATCCTAGTGTGCTGAGTACTCAATTAGTTTTATACCATTATCTTAAGTTTAAAAAGCACAATAAAGATGCATGTTGGCAGTGTGGAAAAAATGAATATTTTAGCCAGCATACCAAATAGCTGGTTCCATTGCACTTCTCTAGTCGTCTGTTTTGTTTTAAGTTCAACTGTGACACAGAGTTGCTATGCTGTTTTCCAGCTGGGCGTGAGTGTGCTTGGGCCGGGCTGCGCGCTGCCAGCTCGCTTCATTGACTTCGCACGCTACGTGCCCTGGGTGCACCAGCAGATAGCCGACAAGCCCCGAGACACTCGCGTGGCAAAGTTCACCCAGCGTGGCTTGCCACGCAAGGCGCGTAACTAGATTTACTCATTGTATTATCTCACGCCGTGACAAGATATGACTAATTATACTAACTGACCGTATGCTCTGGGTCGGAAGTTTGTCTTGTCACTACGAGAAATTTTGGAGAGAGCTACGAGGATGTTAACACCTGAATAACACGGAAAGAGGGCGTTATTGGCTTATTCCGTTTGATATATACAATTAACTCGATTTTGTAGGTATCTTGGGCTAATTTCTGTCATGTTTCTTTAAATAGCTGTATACAGCCAAAGGGGAAAACTAGAAGAAAAATAATAAACGAATTCCGATTACCCACCCCGTCTGGGTTGGATAGATGAACACGCGTTTCCGAGTACCTACCCTGTCTGAGTTGGATAGATGAACACGCGTTTCCGAGTACCTACCCCGTCTGGGTTGGATAGATGAACACGCGTTTCCGAGTACCTACCCTCTCTGGGTTGGATAGATGAACACGCGTTTCCGAGTACCTACCCTCTCTGGGTTGGATAGATGAACACGCGTTTCCGAGTACCTACCCTCTCTGGGTTGGATAAATGAACACGCGTTTCCGAGTATCCACCCCGTCTGGGTTGGATAGATGAACACGCGTTTCCGAGTACCTACCCTCTCTGGGTTGGATAGATGAACACGCGTTTCCGAGTACCTACCCTCTCTGGGTTGGATAGATGAACACGCGTTTCCGAGTACCTACCCTCTCTGGGTTGGATAGATGAACACGCGTTTCCAAGTACCTACCCTAGGTTGACTAAACGGAATATGCCATATGTGAAATTTTCACAGGAATTCTAGGTATTGAACTAACAAAATGGCAACGATGGGTCCGAAATCCTCGTACCGTAACGGAGAGAAAAAAAAATGCATTTTTAACATTAAATTCATCAGGTTAAGTCCCTTTTCATTCACTCGATTTTATATCGACCTGTATTATTGTTCGGATTGTAGAACCGTTTTGTTTTTAATGTTTTTTTTTATTGTTAATTAATTGTAGGTATCATAAGTAAGATTAATGACTGATTTTACACACAAGTTCATCTTTCAAATGCAATCATAAGAATTATGTTCAATGAGTATCTATATCAATATATAATCAATACAGGATTTGAAGTAAAATGCTTTATTTTATTTAAAGCTTTCATCATCATCATTTCAGCCGTAAGACGTCCACTGCTGGACTTAGGCCTCCCCCAATTTGAGGGAACCTACTCTGCCATAATTGCCACGCTTGGCAGGCAGGTTGGCGATCGCAGTATGATGGTAAAATGCATCTAGAGAACGCTGCTGCCCATTCTCTAGTAAGTCCCTTAGTCGCCTTTTACGACACCCACGGGGACGAATGGTATGATCCACACGGAACGTTTATTTAAAACTCAAAAAAAAGTGTTCATACCCTATCGTCGTGCGGATCCCCAAACCTTCAGGCCACTATCATATACCTGTATCTAGATATATCACAATTTATATTACGTCCTAGACTCCAGTGCATCCGTTTCCACTTACCGATACGCATCACGGCTGCGGGCTGGGCTATATCGGCGCAGTCTAGATCGCTAACTAAATTGCTTATTGTTGCTCGTCCACTTACAGTTAAGAGCAATACTAATGTGTTTGCGGCTTACAATATTTATGAATATTTTCTATTATGGATCATCCATTGTCAGCGCCATTACAGATGCCACTATTCTTTGTTGCAGCTCCATTTTTCATTTCACTAATATTTACATATTACAAAACAAAATCGCATCCCGCGTCTATACGCTTAGATCTTTTAAACTACGCAACGGATTTTAATGCAATTTTTGCCAATAGAGAGAGTTATTCAAGAGGAAGCTTTATATAATAATATCTTAGGACAACCAACACAACGTTGTCTGATCCCAAACTAGGCAGAGCCTGTACTATGGTAACCAGATAACTGATAAACATACTTATATATTTTTAAATACATACATATTATAGATAAATTACACCCAGCCACAGAACAAATGATTGTGCTCATCACACAAAGATTTTTCCTGGGTATATTTGTATAATAGGCGGGTGAAGCTGCTGGCAAAAGCTAGTAAAAGAATAAACCAGCTGTTAATGGTAATCTGCCGCGTTGGTCTAGTAGTAGCAAGAGTTACTGCTGAACACTTCGTCCTTTCCCCGAGCTCGATTCTCCGTTTGGACAAATAATCGAGGAATTTCACAATAACAGCCTGCACCCTAATTGCGAAACGCACAATTTATCAGAATCTGAATGAGATTGAAAATTATTTCTAAACCATTGCGTCATTTGTTCGAATAAATTGTCGGCTCAGCAACGTAAATAACGCAATGAATGTTGTTTAAATATGAATATTAAACCAATTCTTATCGATAAAAAGTTCCGCAATTACCCCTCTGGAGTCTGGTTTTGTGCCCGCTTGATGGGGCTCACACATTGGACTTAAACAGTACCTACTGGTGAAGTGTGGTTGTACTACAGTTATTTACACTTCTGCCTTACCTCCTCGATGAAAACAGGCGTGTTGTTATGTTATGTTATTTTCCATTATGAAAATTTTTCAGACGCCGACAGACGGCGGTCTTGATGTCGCAGCTCCATTTTACATTTCACACACACAGAGATATTCATCATCATCTGCCTAGCCTTTTCAGCTTCCAGTCTAACCGCGGCAGCTGAATACCAGTATTATACATGGAGCGACAATAGAACCTCTCAAACTCTTTTAGTGACTCTACGCACGCCGACTCATCAAACTATACATTTCCAGTATTAGCTGATTTCTCTTTGTACGAAAAATGTAAACGATGCGAGCTCAGCTAAAACTGGAACTGTATAGCTAGAATATGAAGCCGTGTGTATCTACTACCTTTAAATAAAGCTGTGATCACGCCGAACATTCAATTATTTTACGAGTGATGTAAAAGAATATACCGCTCTTATGTAGTCCACCTAAACCAATGTTCCAAAGAAAAAGGAGTTGTTTCTCACTCTGGCAGTCGTAAAGAACCTCGAATGTCGACAGTCAGTCATACTCTAACGCAGGGCTGTCCAGCCAACGGCTCGCGGGCCGCAATGCGGCCCGCGGGCCGTTGTTCGGATTACTATTATTAGATAAATTAATTAATTAAGAACCAATAAACGTGTAAAGAAATAGTTACCCTGTATTTTGTTTTTATTTGAAAACTGAAAATATCTGTTTTTGCGGCCCTCCAGCTTTTGTAGTAAATTTAATTAGCCCGCGAAGGTATGTAGCTTGGACAGCCCTGCTCTAACGGATATCACATTACCCAGTAACTGGGTAATGAAGGTAAGATAGGTCGTCGCTTCATGTAAAATACTGGTTGTGGGACAGCCGGTTAGACTAGAAGCAGACCCCAACATTGTTAAAAAAAAAAATGCAGATGATGAGCAAATAGCTATTTCTCATCATCAACAAGTATCATTGCACTTTACAAAACAGTGACCGTACACGCTCTTCCCATGGTTCGGCGTCATTATCCGACATTACGCTGTCAGTACTAACCTCCGCTGTTTATGTGGGAATGGCGCCCACCATCGACGCGAACTCACTTCACAATAGGTACACTATATGACCGTCATTGTCTCAAGGGTTCTGTAAGGGGTCAATGGAACCATATTACTAAGTTAATAGTTTGTTATGGATGTTAATATACATATCAACATCCATAATTTCAGCTGAAAGACCTCCACTGTTGGACATAGGCCTCCCCCAAGCCATGTCGATAGTCACCCCCTTTCTCACCATATCATCTTTCACACAAGCCATCCATCGTTCCCCTGGTCTTCCCCTACTCGTATAGCCTCCAACCACATTCATACTCAAAACTGATCTCATTTTTTTTTTTGGATATTATCTTTGGTGTTGCAAGAAGAAAACGCTCTTAGTTTTGTGATTGCAAACAAATTAAGTGCAAGTACGCAGTTGCATTCAAGTTTCTAATGCAACAAGTACTCCATAGTTAGGCCCGCCTGAGATATGTTTTTTGACACCTCGCGTCTAGCGAAAATAGAACATTAAAAAAAAAATTCTTTGTTCAAGTAATTTAACTACATATTTATGTACCACGATACGTGACCTTATCGATACATAATTTTATAAAATCATAATTCATTTCATAAAAACTTTATCGAAACTTCATTCTTGTCTAATAAAAATATGATTATCGAATTAATTCAACTTAAATACCTTCATAAATTGAGTCAACAAAAAATCAAACCCTCAACAAATAATCGAAGACTCATTACAAATCCGAAACCGATAAAATCTATTGTAGACATTAATTATGATGTCATACATCAACCCTAAAACGCCGGCTATTAAATAATTGTTATAAAAGCGGTCAAGTGCGAGTCAGACTCGCACACAAGGGGATCCGTGCAGATGCACAATATTTAACACTTACGAGTAATTCATGGAAAAAAAACACATTTCTAGTATATTTTTACTATGTGTTGCTTTAGCGGCCATAATAGTAGTAGTGAGTGGACTTGACAGATCAGGATAAGCTACGCTTGCCGCCTGATGCATGAATGCACGTTAAGCCGTTGGTCCCAAATGTCATTCATGGCTTTTTGACAGCCATTACGAGACGTCACAACGCCGAAAGCTTGATAACAAGTGTTACAGAGGGATATCGTATTGTCCAGTAAATGGATTGTAGAGGTCAGATAGGCAGTCACTCCATATAAAATACTGATATTCAGCAGCATCTGGTTAGTTCGTTGGGAACATAACGGTCAGGAAAAGGCAGGCTGATTGATTGAGCGGCCATTGTAGTACACACTCAAGTATACCTAACTATGACGATTCAAAAGATACAACCCCGTGACAGACGGACAGAAAACGGGGCCATAGTAATAGAGTCCCGTTGGCACTCTTTAGCTACAGAACCCTAATGAAAGGCGGGTCTGTCGGACCCCGCGGGAGAAGATGATAACTCAAAGAAATGGGTCGTTGTTGTCACATTATTCAAAGCCGTCGCCGGAGGAAGTATTAAGTGTCACACGGAGAGTATAATCGTTGGGAGAGTGGGTGCGTTTCCATTGATACACGATATTATTGTAATTGTATATTGTCAAGCCTTTAAGTTTTGTGAATTCATGATAATAACCTATTCAATTTATTAATTTCACTAACCTACGACACTTACTATTACCCAGTTATTAAGTACTAGCTTATGGCAGCAGTTTTGCCCACATATTGTAGTTATAAACCTTACTCTTAAATCACTCTGTATATTGATGAAAACCGCATTAAAATCCGTTGCGTAGTCTAAAAGGTATAAGCGTACAAATGCGGGATGCGGTATTTTATAATATGTAAAGATTTCAATTTTAAACCGAAAACTGTATTTTTGTTTTTCGACGCACTGGGATACAGTCTGTTGGATTCTCAATGTTCGGTTCAAGATCGAGAGTTGAATATATAGCGCTAAAAATCCTGCTACGATATTTTAAAGTCAGGTGAAGAGGTCTATGTCGACTTTTTTCGTTGTGATAAAGACTTCCTTTCTCTGTCAGATTAATCGCATCAAATCGGTTTGTGAATTGATTTTCCTTAAAACAGTTTAGATGACTTAAATATTTTATTACTGGACAGCTTTAAATCAGGGGTACTTAAATACAGGTAGCGTTTAAGTACCCTTGATTTGCGATCTCTCATTTAGTTTTAATGATTCAGAGATAACCAGCCTCATTTGTGTGTTTTCTAATCGAAGTATTCTCAAGGCAGAGCCAATTTCATATTTATCCACATGTTTAATAACCTTGTTAATTGTGGGACTTAATTAGGGCAATAAAATAAGTGATAAAAAAGTTGTAACAAATAAATTGCAATAAATTAAGGGAAGGGTTTTGAATCTTTAACTTTACTTTTATTTTATAAAATTTCGCGGTCTGATTGAAGTAAACAGCTTTAGAAGTAAATGATGGAGTGAACTGAAGTTCTGGCATCAGGTGACTGCAGACGGACAAGTGACAACGGCACTTGCGGAAGCGGTGCGGTGCGGCGCGACGGCGGCGGGGGGTGACGGGCTGTGGACAAGTGAAACAATATGTACGTCTGTTATACGCACGTCGGTTGCGAGTACTACGTACCTGACCTCTCTGAAAAAAATCACAAATATAAGGTCACTATAATGTCCTCCTACAGTGTTCCCGGCATGGTTTGTTCAACCACACCATACCACTACACACCACATAATTATACCATACATACACACACATACCATACATACCATGTTTACCTTGTTAATAACTTTTGGTCGTCGCCTTTCAATTATCCTCTCAACATCAAAAAGCCATCTAGCTCATTAAGCATACGCAATAATAATCAATCGTATTATTATGAAAATAAATAATAATTAGCAGTCTCGGAAGAAGAAGAAAGTCCCTCGTAATATACAAAATCTCGTGTGACGTACGTCAACGCGAACAGCTCCAAGATAACAATGGTCCATACAAGTCCTTGTAGACCACACGGGATCCTCCGCTCCATATAATTATAACCTGCGTATTCAAATAAAGCATTATTTGATCCTAATGAATGGACTCTCGATAGTATTATTGAGCTTTCTATATTTGAAGGGCTTTTTAATAGGTTTTATTTATTAAGAGCATTCATTCACT
The DNA here is from genome assembly GCA_947507805.1 of Aporophyla nigra. Taxonomy (NCBI): domain Eukaryota; kingdom Metazoa; phylum Arthropoda; class Insecta; order Lepidoptera; family Noctuidae; genus Aporophyla; species Aporophyla nigra. The sequence goes on from OX382315.1 coordinate 19,906,391, forward strand.
TGGGTGGAGGCGTGCCTGGGTGTCTTGTGGTTTTGGGTTCAGTACTTGAACACGGAAATGGTTTGTGGTTGTTAAATCTATTCACATCAACGATTATTAACTAAAATTGTTCTCAAATTGTTGATTTTGATTCTAGTTTTACTCTTGTTATATAATTATGTATCTGATAGGTTTGGTCACATAAATTTCTATGTGTAGTACAGACTACTAAACCATACAAATCACTTTGGAATGTAACATTCACATTAAAGTGGAATTGATTTTAGCCGCCCCTTCAAAATATAGTTTCATATGGAGAGGAATGGGCAAGAAACTCCACCGTTACAGTTTTGAAATGTTTTGCAATAATTTAGACACATTCATTAAATAATTATATGATAACAATGCACCTACAATAAAACTACTTTACCACAGTAGGCAAAATTAATTTAAAATCTAATGAACAAATATTTCCATTGGGTGGTAGTCCCAATGCGCATCCGCAATCGCGAAAAAAATATACCCCATAAATGTTGTATGGACAGTTAGTCAGACACAATAAAAATGTATAATTATAACAAACAAATAATTGAATATTCAAACATTTAATGTGATAATGACTTCAGGTGACTACCTTGCTGAAATCCGAAAAATACCGTATGTTTAACGAATTTTGTTGACAAATCCTACCGTGCGATTTTCAGATGTAGAATATATGTCATACTTACGGTCATGATAAATACTTTGTATTGTTTCGAATTTTAATAAACTTTAATAAAAAAATCTATTTTATTATATTATATTATTATGGGACAGTTGTTCTTTTATTCACCATTACAATATTGGGTCCCACAGAAAAGGTTGTTCAATTTGCCTGCCCAAAAGTTCAAGATAATATAAAGGTATAGGTAAAGTGCTTTCACTAGGGCTCCGTCTAGCACGGGGTCGCAGCATTATGCTGAGCGATAGCCGTTTTGCGTGGATGTGAGGCATGATAGATCCCCCAGATAAAAAAAAAATATTTTTGTTGTTTTAAGTTTTAATTTTTGAGTCTTCTTTGGCGTCGTGTTTACCGCAAATAAAAGTATTTTCTTTCTTTCTTTACTTATTGGATTAAAGCTAACATATTGAGCGAGCTTTATGTCAGAATTACAAGGCGCCACCATATTTCAGTGTAAAGCACACGACAATGACAATAAAAACAAAAAAATACGAGCACAAACGTTCCGATCGCATTTATCGACATTAAAAGTTTGCGTAATGGCCGCCATAGACGTTCAAGTAATTTGATCAAACAGGCTAGTTCAAACAGTTTGGTCAAATTGGCATGACATTTCAAGCGACCACACACCATCAGGCACACTTGAAGCGGTGTCAGTTCAGTATCGAAGCGGGCGAAGAGTGGTAGTGCTTCTTTAAAATGTCTACAGATGATGCTTTAGCAATTGTTGGTTTAGTGTTTGCTTTGAAGGCCCACAAAAGGACAAAAAAACGTTTTGTATGGTGTAAAAAGTGGCTCATAAAAAGAGACGAATATTCGCATATAAACTTGTTAAATGAATTGAAATTGGCTCCTAAAAACTGGCATAATTATTTGAAAAGACAGTTGATTATAGTACCATAACTTTGGCTTAGATATATATTTCATCAGTGCCTACGCCTGACTTCAAAGACTCCTCAACTTTATGTTCCTCCTTTTTGAAGGCTGTTCGAAAGCTGTTAATTTTTTTTGTCACCAGGTCACGGTCTGAATTTCGTTCTATTTCTTTAAGTTTTTCTATTAGTTTACAATAAGCAGCATTCCGCTTATCTCTGTTATGGTAATCTTTATTTTTGATGTTCCATAAACAGGTTTCATTTCGATATATTTGTATGAATTCTTCTAGTACATCGCGGTTCGACATATTGCAATACAACACGTCCACAAGGGAACACTTCCGTAGCAACAACTGAGCGCTCGCAACACACACACTCAAAATTTTAATCAAACAGTTTGAACAAACTGTTTGGTCAAATAAAAATACGAAAATTCATATTTCTTCCTTCCATTTGATTTCTCATTAAATTTGATCAAATTTTACCACAGACAATCATGCCAGTTTGACCAAACTGTTTGAACTAGCCTGTTTGATCAAAATACTTGAACGTCTATGGCGGCCATAAGACATGCTCATATTAAATTGAAAATATTGAAGTAAATGTCAACTGTTGTGTCTACAGTGCACGCAAAGTAAATCTTATTATAATCCAAGCCAGTTTTAGTATTTGTATGTTTATATTACACTAGCTTCTGCCCGCGACTTCATCCGCGTGAAATTTTAAAATTGATCATGCTACACTTGCAGCTGTGTGAATTAGCTGATTACGGGTAGTACATGATGTAAAGCAAAATATTGTGCTTGTGGGTGCATGCAACGGTACAATACTCCCTTACTGTACCGTTGCATGCACCCGTAGTATTGAAAGTGAAATCACATACATACAACAACACAACATAACATCACATACATACAACAACACAACATAACATCACATACATACAACACAACATAACATCACATACATACAACATAGATAAGATAAGATAAGTCTTTATTTGCTTTAAACATGGTATAAAGTTGTTACAGTTTGGTTTATATATAATGTCCACATGTTTAGCGATACAAAAATTGTATTAATTGCATGCAAAATAATTACACATTCACGATTTAAATATGAATTAAACAATGTCGCAGATTACCTAATACAATAATAGTTATTTACATTTTTATTAATACATGTACAACATAATTATATTTTGAAGTTAAAAAAATCTTTAATATCATAAAAGTTGTGTCCATTCAGCCATTTATATAATTGGTGTTTAAATGAGTTTGTGTTTGTTAATAATTTTAGTTCGTTTGGTATTTTATTATATATACGTACACACATTACAAGGCAGCTTTTAGCATACTTGGCTGATTTAGGATTATCCTTTAAAACAAGTCTGTGTGGATCCCTTGTTGGTCGAGTGATTACTTCATACGCTTTTCTGAACAACCCCTTATTACTGTACACATATTTACAGATTTCATAAATGTAAAGTGAGGGAAGTGGTAATAAACCCAGCTTTTTAAAAAACGGTTTGCAAGACTCATCAGGTTGAAGACCACAAATGGCCCTGATGCATTTTTTTTGCGCAATAAATGCTCTATCTTTCTCTGTACTGTTCCCCCATATAATAAGCCCGTAGCGTAAAATGGATTCTATATATGCGTGGTAAGTAGTTATTGCCGTTTTTCTGTTTGTCACATTCTTCACTTGTCTGAGAGCATAAGCAAATTTATTGATCCTATTGCACAAATTATCTACATGTACTTTCCAATTTAAGTCTTGGTCTATAAGAACACCCAAGAATTTGGTTTGAACAACTTCTTTTAGCCTATTAATATTAAGTTTAAAATTGTATTTAACATGTTTAGATTGATTAAATTGTATAAAATTAGATTTTTCTAAGTTGATTTTTAGTTTATTTGTCTGTAGCCATTCTAAAATACAGTCGATAGTATTATTTATCTCAATTTCATGTTCAGATACTGATTGATGCTTCTTATCAGACGTCACTATAATTGAAATGTCATCTGCGAATAATATACATTTATGATTAGTCACTCGTGGTATGTCATTTATGTACAATATAAATAATAGGGGTCCTAAGACACTCCCTTGAGGGACGCCGCATTTTCTTTCCCTGGACTCAGAAGAAAACGATGTAAGCAAGTTTTCATGTACTTTATCTATGACAACATATTGCTTCCGATCACTTAAATAAGACTTAATCCACTGCAAAGCTAGTCCTCTTATACCAACACTTTCTAACTTTTTAAATAAAACGTCATGTGCTACAAAGTCAAATGCTTGTGACAAATCGAAAAAAAGCGCTGTTGTTATGTGGTTATTATTTAGATTACTCAGGATATTGCTCAAAAGAGAAAATATTGCCTGAGTTGTCGATTTTTGCTTTTGAAATCCAAACTGGTCATTTGCTATAATATTAAATTTGCTACAAAAGTTGACAAGTCTGTTGAGCATACATTTTTCAAATACTTTTGATAAAATAGGAATAAGAGTAATTGGACGGTAATTTTGCACGTCATTTTTATTGCTTTTTTTGTAAAGTGGTTTCACAACTGATAATTTTAAGGCATCAGGAAAAATACCTGATGAAAAAGAAAGGTTAATTAAATATGTCAATATGGAAATTAGTTCGCTGCTGCACGTTTTAATCATTTTTGTGCTAATTCCATCATAACCTTCGGAGTTAGTATTATTTAAGCTCATTATCTCCTTTTTAACTTCATCTTCAGTCATGCAACTAAGGAACATAGAATTAGAAATTGAAACCGTATAAGAGTCTTTAGTTAAATTATTACATGTATTTGTTGAGTCAATAAAATAGTTATTGAAAGCGTTGGCCATGTCAGTGGGATTCGTTAGTGTCTGCTTATCTACTTGTAATTCAGATATATTATTGTCACATTTTGTATTACCAATCTCATGTTTAATGACTGACCACGTTGCTCTACATTTATTTTGGCTTTTTTCAATGTAATTAATATTAGAATTCATTTTTGATTTAACAATGCACTTTTTCAGTATATGTGAGTATTTTTTATATTTTGTTTTGAACGTTGCTGTTTTATTTTTGTAGTAAAGATATCGTAAAGATCGTTTAGTTTTACAACTATTTCTTAGACCCTTACTTATCCATTTTTGTTTGTATGTGTTATAGTTATTAATTTTTATTTTTGGGAAGCACAAGTTGTATAACAGACATAGTAGATCATGAAATTTATTAAAAGCCTTATTTGGATCAGTTTCTAGATGTACTTCTGACCACGACAAACTTTTCAGACATTCTCTGAATTTTTTTTATATTATCGATACAGTAGTCTTTTTTGTAAATGTAGTAGGATTTAGACTCCGAATTTTTCTCTTTTACCGGAAATTCTAATAATTGGGCAGTATCATGGTCAGATAAATAAAGAGGCAAAACATCTGCTGATGTTGTCTTTATATTACTTAGAATGTGGTCTATACAAGCGTCTTTACGAGTAGGAATATTAATATGCATTTGTAGATTGTTGGTATTACATAAATCTTTTAAATAGGTAGTTACTTTTCCTGATTTTAAGGTATTGATATTAAAATCACCAGGAATAACTATTTTCGTGTTTGGTCCATATTTTTTGTGTGTTTCACACATAAATTGGTCTAGCTTATTCAAAAATTCATTGGGGTCAGACTTTGGCGTTCTATATACACATACTATTAACAATTTGTGCAATGGGATTTCAATGCCACAGGCTTCAAATGATTTTTGCGTTGCATATTTTTGTATGTAAGTAAGCTCATTGTGGTTAATACCCTGTTTTATGAGAATACAGGTTCCCCCTCTCTGCTTGTCTCTACTAAACGCAGTTGCTAAAATATAGTTATTTAATTTTAAATATTTTTCATTACCAGCACGCATAAAGGTTTCAGAGAAACATAGAATGTCGGGTTCTTTATTCCCGTCTCGTAATTCCAGTAGTGTTAGTTCTACTATTTCCTGTTTTGATAAGATACTCGCTATATTTTGATGTAATATTTTAAAAGTCTTGGATTTACTAATATTTTTAACGAAAAAGCTGATTCCTGTCTACAACCTTAAAATAGTGGGGTATAGTACCTATTTTTGTAGTAGAGAGATTTTTTTCATAGGGTTTATTTATAACATCAGATTTGAGCTGTTTTCGTGTAACAACACAACATAACATCACGCCTTGTTTCCCCGAAGGGTTCGGCAGAGGTGTACCTATAGTACACCCGCATTTCGCCTGTTATGTTTAAGTCCCGTGTAATAGGGGGCGAGCCTATTGTCATCAACCACGAACAAATCCACACTCCGGGCTGCTACTGAGAAATTCCAGATGGAAAAACCCAATAACACTTAGCCTGACCTGGGATTCGAATCCAGGACCTCATTCTCAGCAGTAGCGTTTGCTACCACTACACCAACGAGGCATGTTTTCCATCACCGTTTTGCGAGCAGTGGTGATGAAATAATTTACAGAAAGTAAAGCGCCAGCCAGGTTTTGAACCCACGGCCTACACGCCTTACCACTGGGCCATCCCTACTCTCAAAGTTAAATTATTACATTTAAAACTTCTGAAAAAATATGTTTCTATAGTAGCAACTGACCTTCTGTATCTCTGAAACCATATGGTTCTCAGATGCGGTCGAGTATAAGAAATAATAATAATGGAAAGAACAAGTTACCCTCGACTTCGTTAAGGATGTTTTAACACGCGTTATGTAACCATCTACTTTATCTTCTCAACAAACCATTTAGAAAACTCTTTATCTAGATCCATAAGCATATCCATTTTCAGGATTAACCATACATTTGAGAGTCCACAGGCGGCTGGTGATAACTGGACTGGTACCCGTTATTAACGTTTACCTATGGTCCTATTAAGGCACTTGTTGTACTGGCCGCGACGGCGAATAAGAGCTTAGCTATAACAGATTTTCTTGCTCTAGAAACATACAAAAGATTGTGTTCCTGTTTTAGTAAGAGAGATATAAACAGGATTGCATGTATATGGATGGCTGTTACCATGGTCTCTGTTCATGATTCTTAATTTTATCTACAAGGACGCGTTAAAATTTTCAATCCACAATAAAATAGAAAACATCTGTTTTATATATTAGGTTGGGGAAAAAGTCTTTTCGCATTATAGTATGTATGAACTTGTAATAAAATCTCTTTGGCTATACTATTTGTATCTGGTGGTTTTGGTATCATTGAAAGTTTAAATTTTAAAGAACATAATTCCAAATTCAAATTAGGAAAATGTGTGATTTTCATTTGTTTTTCGTACCGTCAAGATGAGTGAATCTAATGAAGAAATTCGATACATTTTAAAATTTTACTACAAAAAAGGTAAACATGCAACGCAAGCCGCGAAAAAAATTTGCGATGTTTATGGACCTAGTGTAGTGTCTGTGAGAGTAGCACAAATTTGGTTTAAGCGTTTTCAATCCGGAAATTTTGATGTCAAAGATGCACGTCGCTCTGGTCGCCCTATTACGGATAAAATGGATGCTATTTTTGAAAAAGTGGAGCAAGATCGGCATACCAGTAGTTACGACGTAGCTGAAGAACTGGAAATTGACCACAAAACAGTTTTGGCGCATTTGAAAAAAACTGGGTACACAAAAAAGCTCGACATTTGGGTACCTCACGAGCTCACTGAAAGAATCCTAATGAACCGTGTACTCATTTGTTTCATTCTTTATTACGACGTAATGAAACCGAACCATTTTTGAAGAAGCTGATAACTGGTGATGAAAACTGGATCACGTATGACAAGAACGTGCGAAAAAGGTCGTGGTCAAAGGCCGGTCAGGCTTCACAGACTGTGGCGAAACCCGGGTTAACTCGCAACAAGGTGATGCTGTGTGTGTGGTGGGATTGGAAGGGCATTCGGATGCGGGATTCATTATGAGCTGTTACCACCAGGCGGGACCATCGATTCTGAACTCTACTGCGAACAACTGATGAGATTAAAGCAAGAAGTTGAGAGAAAGCGGTCGGAATTAATCAACAGAAGGGCTGTGGTTTTTCATCATGATAACGCTAGACCTCACACATCTTTAGCCACCCAACAAAAATTAAGAGAGTTTGGCTGGGAGGTGTTAATGCATCCGCCGTATAGTGCTGACCTTGCACCTTCAGATTTCCACCTGTTTCGGTCTCTTCAGAATTCTTTAGGCAGTGTCAGGTTAACATCACGAGAGGACTGCCAAAACCACTTGTCGCGGTATTTTGACCAGAAGTCCCAAAATTTCTATAGCAATGGGATCATGTCCCTACCTACAAGATGGCAAAAAGTTATCGAACAAAATGGTACCTACATACTTTAGTTAAATGTAAATAAACTTTATTAAAAAATGTTTTGAATTTTCTTAAAAAATGCAAAGAAACTTTTTTCCCAACCTATTATTTTTGCAGTTGCAGTTGCAGTTTTCTATGAATCAGGAGTTTTTTTTTTTTTTGCTAACCCACGATAAATTTTTCTGCTAGAGGGCCCACCATCATATGCTGAATTCATGGTTACAGATTGCGCGTCGATTTCCTTGCCATGCTATATATCGTCACATTCGTAATAAGAACAAATGTAAGTATAAACCAAACAGTTCAAAGCGTCATTTTAGTCCAGAAATACGTCACTGTAGGCGCTTAAATAGATACATACTCTCTCTCATGGTCGTGTTATACATATTAATAGTTGATCGCTGACTGTTCACACCGCCCACTACTCATGTGTTGCAGCGACAAGATCTACAAAAGAGAACTCGCTCAGAAACGGTCGCTTGGCAGGCACAAGACTCACTAAGAGACTCTCGCTTGTCAATAGGTATAAACAACAGCGAGCAATCGCTTGCCACCGTCGCGCACTCGCTGGTCTTTGCTCGCCAACTCGTTTTAATTGCTAGCTCTACTCTCTTCTCGCTAATCGCCGGCAGTGGGTCACAAGCCTTAATGGAAAGCAATAAAAATGAGTGTAAAGCGCCGTGATGTCCTTAAACACTCGTAAATAAGGCAAGTTATCAGCGTAAATATCAATTTGTCGGTTTTAAAATGTAAATTGTGCCACTTTTGATTTTTACGAGTAATTCCACGATTATAAGATGATACATTAAATGTGTATTCTGTGTTTCTTTTCGTTCCAATACGATAAAACTAGGTTTCATAATAGGGAGTAGGTATGTTTCTGAGGCCACAGCTGGACATAGGCCTCTCCCAGGTTTCACAACACCCTATCCTCCGCCATACGCATCCAGCCCGCCCCAGACACCTTCTGAAGGTCCACCTAGGGGCGTACAACAGTACGCTTGCCGATACGCGTTCTCAACTTCAGGACTCGTCTGCTCCACCGGCCATCGGTCCTTCGGCAGACATGGCCAGCCCACTGTCAATTCAACTTGCTTACTCTGCAAGCTATGTCGGTAACTCCGATTCTTTTCCGGATATCTTAAATACTGATTTTATCGTTCAAAGAAACTCCGAGCGCAACACGCTCCATAGAAAGAAAAGAAAATGTTAATTCAGCACAAACAAAACGCACATTAAAGACAAAGACATAAAATATGCGCATACTTTATAGCAAAGCCTCGTATTCTACCAATTAAAGTTTGTCACTTTATTTATACTCTATATTTACCTACCATAGTTTAACCTGTCATAAACAAAATGTCAAAACTTTATGTGCCTTAATTAAAACTACATACAGTCAATATGTTACTCTATGGTTCTCATACAACAGCTTTCCATTCATGGCATTTAAACAAAATATAATATTAAGCCAAAGGATTTAACATTCAAGGATTTTTTATTACAATATTCCAAAATGATTCCGTTACCGACACCTTTTCTAAGTAAACGCAACCTTTTTTTTATGAAATACAAAGTGAGTCCATTATAAAGCGTCCCGCGGGCTCGTAAACATGTCATCGAGCGATTGTGCCGGGCCCGGGCCCCGTGGACCCCGGGCGGCGTAGGGGGGTTAGCCTATCGCGACTATTTTTATGTTGATTTACGGGTCCATGTTGTTCCGTTGCGTTTAATGTTGGTTTACGTAGATTAGTTAAATGTATGTGTTTTAGGGTAATTTGTAATTGATGGTCGTTTTAGGGGTATTTAATTGGATATTGGCTATAGTAACAATAAGCGGCACAGTTGGTGGTGATATAATTGGTTTGTGTATTAAAATCAAAATAATGTCGATGTCGCCTGTAACCAAGAAGATAGATACACAGACTCGGATCTTCAAACCTTCAACAGTGCCTTTGTTTGGGAAACTGGAATCAAAAAAGATAAATGATTTTATTTCTGTAAGTAGGTTTGTACGAACACTTTTACAAGAGCTATTACTACTTATTTATTCAGTTGTTTATTTTACTATTTATTGCCTTTTTAAAATAAAGTTTTGTCCTTTGTAGCTCTGGCCAACAAGAGGTGGGAGAAAGAGAGTAGGGAGGCACTTGCCCAAGTGTGGGACATTAAGGGCTTATAAAAATAAAATATTCATATTACATTATTTTCGAATTGAAAGAAATTCAGATCAATTTTACAATTCGACAGCTCTTTAAACGCCTGATCTCTCTCCGGTCGTGTCGTATTGCCGTTCCATCTGACTATGAGACTGACGGAAGAGTGAGTGTCCCTGTGTCTACGCACACACTTGTGCACTAGGTATAAAATCTCCCGCGCTGAAGGGGTAGTCTCCGTTGAAATTGGCTGCCATGGTAGAAATACTACTACCACAGTGATTCTTATGTTATTACTTTGAAATTCATTGTGATCCAGCCCCTCCCTTGCTGCCTTCTACCAGCGTTGCCCTAAGCCGAATTCAGTACAGTGGGTGCCATTAACGAGTAGTCGCTCTAGTTTTTAAGTCCTGGCTGGTAGCCACAGCCAAGTCCGGTTAAGCAGTCGACAACCTCATAGGTTGCCTCCGAGATGTCATTCTAAAAAAAATAATCTTTAAAACTGCTTTCTTGTGGAATAGTTTCGCCTGATCAAAATCCGACTCATTCAGTACATCTGCACCACTGACCACGGACCAGTACACATCGTTCAAACGTGTTCATTTCTATGTTAAACTATTACTAACCATTTGTAACAGACGCCGATGGCTTTCGCACATCAATCATATTGTTCCTTTTACTACTTGATAGATGTTAGGAACTTTGAGTGGGAAGCTTCGCAGCTTACCATACATAGGATAGGAATGACGTGAAAAATCTGCCCTAAAGGAATGATCCTTTAGGGCAGATTTTTCAATACCTAGTCTGATAACTTTTGTCTGGGTATTAAATATTGCTGGTTGGCTGCTTTTTGCTTATAAAATAGTCTGTCATATTTACATAGCTCATAATATCACGTCTGTGTTCCCTGAAGAGTTAGGCAGAAGTGTACCACATTTTCGACAATTATATTTATGTCCCATATAATAGAAAGCAAGCCTATTGTGATCACATAAGCAGCCTGTCCGTGTGGTGCCGGACGTAAAGAATAGCACCATCCCATTTCTTCCCGTGGGTGTCGTAAGAGGTGACTATGGGAATTACTAGAGAATGGGTAGCAATGTTCTCTATTTAATGTACCACCATACTGCGATCGCCATCCCGCCTGCCAAGCGTCGCGATTATAGTAAAGCCCCCTAATTGGGGAGGCCTATGTGCAGCTGTGGATGTCTCACAGCTAAAATAATGATGATGATGAATCAGCCTGTAATGTTCCCACTGCCGCATGCAGGACACAGGCTGCAGGAGTTGGCCGTAATCTACAACGCAGGCCCAGCGCGTGTTGGTAGATGTGACATGATAATTTATGTACCAGTATTTATTAAATGATTGTTGCTGCACCGGTCGACGTCATCACGTCAGCGCCGGCTGTCACTGAAAACCAGCGCTGGGACTCTGTCTGTATATAGGGTCACAGCATTATGCTGAGTGATGGCCGTTTTGCGTGGATGTGACGCATGTTTTCCCACACTTTATTTTTATGTCTGTATATACCTCTGATCTTTCTGTGCGTCATGTTTGCCGCAAATAAACGTATTTTCTTTCTTCTTTCTTTCTTTTCTTTACATGCCTTCATTTTTACACACTACATATTAGCTTCTCTTGTATGTTTGTTTGTAACCGACTCCTTATAGCGCGATTTTGACCCACTTTAAACGACCAGATTTCATTTAAACTCTGTAGACTTATCGAGGACCGATGACAATACTATAATTTCATAAATTTGTGCCATTATCCTTGCCAGGGTTAAATAATAGTTTTAAAAAAACAAAAAAACACGCTTCCATAGAAAACCAAACTAAAAAGTAGAAAATAATGAAAAAAAAAAAACGTGAGGTGCCTGATATCAATAAAAAAAATACCTTAAAAAGCACCCCACCCTTTATGCGTGTTTTTTAGTTTTTTTAAACTATCATTTTTTATTTTTTTCTAGGGCATAGCGCTTTCCTCGCTGTTATTGTACTGTTTTGAGAATAGTAGTGTTTAAATAATTTACATAAAGTAAAGAGAATACCTGGGTTCGAACATACGACCAATAACTTGTAAGTAGAGACTATCTACCGCGCACAAATCCAAACTGAGAGTTATTGAGAAATTTCAGACAGAAAAATCCCATTACATTTTGCACGACTCGGAAAAGGAGCCCAAGACCTCATACTCAGTAATAGCGATTGTGACCACTGGAGCAACGAGGCAGTATAATCAGCAGCAGTTGGTATTACTGCCACATTATTCTTCATGTAAAAGTTATAACCACAGAATGATAAACTGTACCTAGTTTTATTAAAATTCTACTTTACTCTACAAATAGACCGATGGTTATAGCATACTACTAAATGAAATGTGACATAAGTAGGTACTAATGTAGTGTAACATATGTTAGGTATTTATATTCGTAACATCATTGTAGCTTGTAAAACAAGTGCAAGATTTACGACCCCAGCTAAACATAACCGAAGATTCACGACGAGTCCCGATCGTGACCGATTGTTACACGATCGTAAGTGGCCACAATTTGTCATCATCAAGTTGTACCGAGCCTTATTCACGTTTGATAAATGCTTACACACTTACCATGTGCATTACACGTCAAGTGATCTTGTGGGTAACCAATACACCATCCTATTAAATGTTAATATTTTCCTATTAAAAATATCACCAATTTAATTTTTTCAAGCTCGCCTTGTGACACGTTTGATTTTAAAATTTTCCAAAATTATTAAAATTTAACGAGCATCCCATCATTATCGTTAACACTTTCATCAACAACAAAAAGCTTTTCAAAAGCCACACGTGTGGATCGCTTTTCAATACAAAAATGCGCCAATAAAAACCGCTAACACCAGAGGTGCGGCACTACACTACACGCAAATTTCACACCACCCACCCGTAATTGATTCTGGCTCACCGGTTATTATTCAGGCGGTGATAACTCTTGATAAATGACGACTGTAATTGTGTATAATGCTTGAGCGAGTATCGTGTTCAATAGCTTTACTCAAATATTTATGGTTTCAGAACGATTTCGCGATCGTTTTCCCCTATATTTGCATTGAAGAGAGATATATCGTAGTTGTCGCGTTATTGTGACTATTTCTCGGCTTTGTAACATAATGTTAGATTTATGGCGGCCTGTGCGCAAATAACTCAGTTTATTATGTTGGTCAGTTTGTCTGCGCGAAGTCAAGTTATAGTAAAGTTAAATGTTTCTTGGATCATATTTGGTTTCTTTATCGCGTCGTGATATAACAGGGGGCCGTGGAAACTTATTGTGTAACAGTGGTTTAAAGTATTTATTCAAATTAAATAATTTACAGACACTCAGTATTCGATACTAAAGCGTAAAGTGAAGAAACTCCATGATCATCTGCTCTTTTAAATCAAGTTACTTAAATTTCACTGGCTATATAATGCTTAGTTTGTTTCTTCACGGCAGATCTCTACAACATTTGTTCTAGAGATCGGCCGTGAAGAAACAACACAAAAACCGTCGATTTTGACACTTGCACATGATTCGGGCTATCTCCAGCGCCATCCATCCATAATTTTTTGTAAAGTTCAAATTATGGTTACCGGAAAAACAATTTTATTCTATCGATGAATTTATAAATAATGTTAATAATCTATTGTAAATTACTATAGCGATAATATTAACAATGATTGTATTGTAAAATTAATTCATAATAGATACATTTACTGCATGTCATTGGACATATAAATATTAAATTTAAGCATTAAGTACATTGTAATGTTTTGTATGTCAAATGTCTGACTTTGTATTAGGAACTTATTACTGACTATAAGACCAACACTGTACCAATACTAAATGCAAATAAAATTATTATGATTATGATCCTGAGGGCATTTGCGTAAAGGTTGGATTCTCAGTATGTGAACAATTGCTGTATGGTTCACATACTAAGCGATCTAAGTTTGTGTGGAATATTTTTTATTTTATGCTTTAAATTGTACCAACTATGACCCTTTGTTGGTCGAAATATATGTTTATTATTATTTATAAACATAAAGAACAAACCATGGACTCAAAGTGATCGAATTTGAAATAGATCAGCAATCGTCGAAACAGGTGTCGACTAAGTGGTGTCGAGAGTGGAGGCGACTTCCGTCCGCGTGGGCGTCATCTGGACCAGTGCCTGACAAATTGTGTGGAGAGCAATGAGCTCCATTCAATATTATATCGTCACTTAACGTTATTAAGTAATTCCGTATTATTTATCATGCTAATAAGTGTCGCCTTGCACCATATTGTCTGGTCTCCCGCTGTTTGGAACTGGTCTGGTTTAGTGGAGCCTTTTGTGTGTTCAGGAAGAGTGGTGATGAGGTTTCCTATCTCCGATTACTGAGCAGAATTAAAACATTTTTGAAAGCTTTAGAATCACGCTTATGACTAGGAAAATAGATTAACTAATCAGCAATGTTAGTAGCTAGGCTGTCTGCAAAATATTGGCATTTATGTAACAATACTAAGACAGTCTGGTTTGGCGGCCTGATTTATTGGCAACTAAGCATCATAGGCTTAGCACAATTTTTACGTGTTGGTGATCGCAGTACGCGCGCCTCAAAGAGATGTCAGCAAATTGAAGGGGTCTGCTAGGACCGATGCCTGCCGGGGTCGCGAGATTGTTCGAAAGAGATACCGAGATACCGGGCAACTGAAGGAACACGGGTGGGTTTTAGTCAGTAAAAGTCTGACATGCCCTCCCGCTCCACCCAGAGCGGGAGAAGTCATTTGATGATTTCCCATGCAAAAAAAAAAAAAAGCATCATCCCGCCCCCCCCCCCCCCCCCTCCCTGCTTAGCACAATTTTTACGTGTTGGTGATCGCAGTATGGTGGTAAAATGCATAGAAGACGCTGCTGCCCATTCTCTAGTTAGTCCCTTAGTCGCCTGTTAGGACACCCACGGGAAGAAACAGGAAAAAACATCAATATACATATTCACGTAGTATACACATAAACCTTTCGGAATAATTTCTTTGAATGACAGTGAAACCCAATCAAAATCTCTTGCATAGTTTAGAAGAACAACTGTTTGTTTATGTGACCGCATTGTTCTTTGCAAAGCTACTTCAGTTCATTAAATGGATAGAGGCTCGGTCAGACGCAATTTAATTGTTCAGTGAAGATGTTCATCATGGTCATCGGCTTTAACATTCATATCTTCGTTCCACAACGTGTGTTAAGTCTTACCGCGTGGCCAGATGAACAATCGCCTCAAGATACCCTAATAAGACAGTTCAAATCATAATAACACTATGTTTTTAATCTGATTACGTTACACTTGTATTGGTGGCAAGTAGCAGGTACTGGACGCAGAGAAAGTTCATTTTTAATTTTAAACGTATTATTTTTTAAGCGTTCTATTTTGACTCAAGTATCTTTGCAAGCACCTCTCATGCACGAGTTGTGAGTAAAAATCCGGGCAAGCAGACTATGACTACCGATTATGCCTTAAATTCATATGTTCCTTGTGAGCAGTGCCGTGCATTGCATATAGGCATATAAGCAGTGCCTTCCTCGAAAAATCACCATAAGTCTGTAAATTACATATTAATATGTGTCCCGAAATTATTAAGAACCTAACTAAATGATCATAACTAAAAAATAATTCGCGTTTGTCGGCTTGTCTAGACAGGCGACCTAGTGCCTACCTATACAGGGAGGCAATGCATACCACTGCTTGTGAGTTCATCTTGGACATTACTGCCATAATTTATGTCAGTAAGTAATATGTTCCTTCACCCGAAGGAAAGCTTGTAATCGCGACTTCTTTCGCATGGAAGTCGTAATACACCACAGTATACTAAAATAACAGCCACAGTTTTACTACGTTTGTAGTTTTGGTCTCAACAACCGAAATAGGTATGTAGAGAGTCCTGCAAGCGATGTACAGGTGTCCGTGTGTGAAACAGCTCGTCCTGAGGTCGCCACACGCAGTCTTCAGTAGTAAATTCCCATTGTTTGCGAAGTTTTTCGTTTTGCCCGGCAAAGCGTGCAAAAGACTAGTTCTGGGTAGGATCTATACGACTATATTTACATTGACTTATTATTGCTCCCTTTTCATCATTATCCATGCCCTTATTCTAATGTATTAGTTGTTACAAATATGTTCATTACAAGGTACTAGTACAAGTACACATTATGTTGATGTGAAAATCTTAATGCGGTTCACTGAATACATCTACTTACCAAGTTTCAATAGCACAGCTCTTATAGTTTCGGAGAAAAGTGGCTGCGACATACTCGGACAGACAGACAGACAGACAGACAGACAGACAGACAGACAGACAGACATGGCGAATCTATAAGGGTTCCGTTTTTTGCCATTTGGCAACGGAACCCTAAAAATAGAAAAAACAATAATATTTGGGGTTCCCCATACATAGAACTGAAACTCAAAAAATTTTTTTTCATCAAACCCATATATGTGTGGAATATCTATGGATAGGTCTTCAAAAATGATATTGAGGTTTCTAATATCATTTTTTTCTAAACTGAATAGTTTGCGCGAGAGACACTTCCAAAGTGGTAAAATGTGTCCTCCCCCCCCCCGTAACTTCTAAAATAAGGGAATGATAAAACTAAAAAAAATATATGATGTAAAATTGGTTTGAACGAGATCTAGTAAGTTGTTTTTTTTTAATACGTCATAAATCGTAAACCACAATTTACCTTTCATTCAGTCAACTCAAATATAAAAATTTAAAAAAACATTTAATTTCATAAACATAAACCTTATGCATAAACCGTGAATACCTGCAGGTTTGTACGGAACCCTCGGTGTGCGAGTCCGACTCGCACTTGGCCGGTTTTTTTATTTATCCTTTTAATTATGTTAACTACCCCAAACAATTCGTATATCATTATTTCTAAGTAGTAAAAAACAGTGACAACATCAACAACTAACGTAAAAACTACCCAAGTTAAAATAATTTATACTGTAGGACCACCTCTTACAATTGCCAAAGATATCGACGAACAGACATACAAAAAAAAACAATACAGATGAATTGTGAACCTCCTCCTTTTTTAGTCGGTTAAAAAGAGGGTCTTAACATATGATGTGACCACACGATAGAAGTGAAAACTTACTACTGAAGTTGAATATACGCGATTCAACATCACCGACCCCAGCATGACGTTTCAGTTTCGTTCATTGTTCGGAAAGAGCGCGAAGTTCGCGTGAAGAAGATTTCACTTCAAAAACAGTGGAAAAGCGCACTACTATTAATCTCCCCAAAATACTTGTTACAATTGAAACCCAAATTATTCAAAACAAAATTAGAGTTTCATCTCTTGTCGCGCGCGATCATTGACGACCGATAGACATTCCTAAAACATTCACTATAGAGTAGCAAAGAAATAAAGCTCTTATTTTATTAGCCGTGTCAATGCTTAAGATCGTAATCCGTTCGTGCAAGATCGGGATAACTCGGGTGGCGTCGGGTCCCAGTCACAGACAACAATGTATTGAAAACGAAAGTGTATGATTGTGAGTAGAGCGAGTCAGTGAGGTGAGCCAGTTTCACTACTATGCTATAAATTATATTTACTATTGCTAGTACTGCTTTGCTGTACGCATGCTGGGAGTCTAGAGTATAGAAGCCGAAATGTTTTGCTTTGCGGGCTAGTAAAGTATTCATTTTGCTTCACTGGTAAAGTCAATTTGGTTGTGACAGTTGAATAGATCAAAATCGCGCTTCAGGGTTCGATTCTCCTGCCAGGTCGCGAGATTTGTTCGAAAGAGTTACCGTGGCCCTGAGAACTAAGTGCGGAAACCAAAACCCTATAACATAGAACAACATACCATGGCCGTGGCATATAAGCAACTGAAAGAACACGGGTGGGTTTTAGACAGTAAAAGTCTGACACGCCCTCCCACTCCGCCCAGAGCGGAAGACGTCATTCGATGATTTCCCACCCAGGAAAAAAGAGGTTCAGATTGTATAAGAAATCGTGTTTGAATGAGAGAAATATGAATACGAACCGGGCTTATGACTTAATGACAACAGCTGCATCCCAGTCTGTTCGTGAATAGGTGACCATCCATAACATATCGACCCCTTTGTGCTTCGGCAAGATAGACTAGATCTCTGACGACCAGACCCCTTGGTAAGGACCAAGGTCTCGTCTTACCCAGCAACTGGGCTGTGGAAGTCAAACAGAAGCAGAACCCTTGTAAAATACTGGTATTCAGCTGCATCCTGATAGTTAGAGTGGAGGCCACCCCAACATTGTTGGGAAAAGCTAGGCAAAACAATCAGAGATGGCAGAAAAGAGTTTGTAATTTTTAACTGTAGAAGCACACAACTAATCATGATCCAATTTTTGGGATTATTTCGGATATAAATCTCTCATAATCAACTTGCTTATTCATTCATTTTACTGTGTGTACACTTGCTTTTGCCCACGACTTTGTTCGCGTTGTATCCGTAATTTACAAACCTGTTATCTTCAGTAAAAACTGATATGCTAATAAACTGTGAGGCAGGAGCCACTTTGATAATATAATAATATTAGCACATGGTTTTGGGGTAATAACTTTATGCTAACTATGAACATCATGGTTGAAGACTTGTAGAAGTTTCTACAAGAAAACCTGTGTTTAAAAGTAAGTGAAAATGTATTGAATAATTCGAAAGTGTGCTTTTTTCTCTCTTTTGCCATTATTCTGCGTTGCCTTGTTGGCCTAGTGGTTGCGAGCGCTACTGTGGAGCATACATTCTTGGGTTTAATATCCGGTCGAGCGAAGTGTTATTGAGTTTTCTCAGTAGCAGCCCAGAGTCTGGATTTGCACCCGGTTGAGGACAAGCGCCTTCGCCCTCTATTACTTGGGACTTAAGACGCTATAATCCAACAGAGTCCGCGCTCACTAGTTTTTGAATCAATGGAAAAACATGGAAAATAGTGTTATACAATTGTGAAAAAAATATATGTCAAATTTAAGGATCTGACGGATGTGTGGTTTTATTTCAGAAACACGATTATGTTAACTTTGCTCGATAGAAAAAAAACCCAAAGATACCTCTTATCGTAATTTAAAACCAATTTTATAGCTACAAACCAAACGTTTTTTTATTATTTCTTAAGTGAATGAAAAGGTAATAAGATTGTTTAGGTCTAGGCGCTGAGTTTGTCCTGATAAAATCATTATAATAATTGCTATGTTAAAATACCTACCAAAATCGGGAGATCATCCACTTTCCTTGCCAATTTCAGTCCGTTAGTCGCGCGTTGGCGCTCTTAGACGGTGGATCTATGTCAGTGCTTTCCGTGCGATCACGTGACCAAACGCAAAAGTAACTAATAAAACACGAAATATAAACTATTAACCTTATTTTTGTAAGCATAAGGTTCAAATTATTTTGTGGGCGAGTTTACACACGATCCACAGTGTCCCGCGCGGACCGCCTGAGACCTTTTTGATAAATGCCGCCACATGCACCGCGAATTGTTGTGATGTAATTTCAATGTTTCTATTTTTTTGACAATTTATTTTCGCGGAGGGAACGATCGACGTCGGGTTTTTTTTTATACGCTTTATATTAGCTTCACTTGTATGTTTTTATGTTTGTTTGTTTGGATGTTTGTTTGTAACTGACTCCTTATAGCGCGAACTACGCTGACATACGTCACAAACTACGCTGACATACATCACAAACTACGCTGACATACGTCACAAACTACGCTGACATACGTCACAAACTACGCTGACATACGTCACAAACTACGCTGACATACAACACGATTTCATTGAAAACCAAAGTAAAAAAAAAGTACAAAACAATGGAAAAAAAGCGTGAGGTGCCTGAATATCAATAAAAAATACCTTAAAAAGCACCCCGCGCTTTATTTCCATTAATTTGTACTTCTTAGTTTGGTTTTCAATGGAATCGTATTTTTTAGTATTTTTAAACTATTATTTATTTTAAATTTTTTAGGGTGTTTCGAATTTTGAGACGTATGTCAGCGTAGTTTGTGACATATGTCAGCGTAGTTTGTGACATATGTCAGCGTAGTTTGTGACGTATGTCAGCGTAGTTTGTGACGTACGTCAGCGTAGTTTATGTCGTATGTCAGCGTAGTTTCACAAACAAAACAATCACGTTATATGAAAAAATTGCAAAATGGCAGAAATATATAAAATTAAAGAAAAAAAAATTGCCAGGGTTACCAGGACAGCAAAAAATCTGTCTTCGAAAACTACGCTGACATACGTCACAAAAATCGCTGACATACGACATAAACTACGCTGACATACGTCACAAATTACGCTGACAAACGTCATAAACTACGCTGACATACAACACGATTCCATTGAAAACCAAACTAAAAAGTACAAAATAATGGAAAAAAAGCGTGGGGTGCCTGACTATCAATAAAAAAATATCTTAGAAAGCACCCCACGCTTTTTTTCCATTATTTTGTACTTTTTAGTTTGGTTCTCAATGGAAGCGTGTTTTTTAGTTTATTTAAAAATTATTATTTATTTTCTATTTTTTAGGGTGTTCCGAATTTTGAGACGTATGTCAGCGTTGTTTGTGACGTATGTCAGCGTAGTTTGTGACGTATGTCAGCGTAGTTTGTGACGTATGTCAGCGTAGTTTGTGACGTATGTCAGCGTAGTTTGTGACGTATGTCAGCGTAGTTTGTGACGTATGTCAGCGTAGTTTGAGACGTATGTCAGCGTAGTTTGTGACGTATGTCAGCGTAGTTTGTGACGTATGTCAGCGTAGTTTGTGACGTATGTCAGCGTAGTTTGTGCCATATGTCAGCGTAGTTTGTGACGTATGTCAGCGTAGTTTGTGACGTATGTCAGCGTAGTTTGTGACGTATGTCAGCGTAGTTTATGTCGTATGTCAGCGTAGTTTTCGAAGACAGTTTTTTTGCTGTCCTGGTAACCCTGGCAATTTTTTTTTCTTTATTTTTATATAGTTCTGCCATTTTGCAATTTTTAACATATTACGTGATTGTTTTGATTGAAACTAATGTTTGATTTGAAATGGAAGTAAAACCAATTTCGGAACTGCTGTTTCAATGTCTAGATGTTAAATTGCACAATATGTGACGTTACACAAGGGAGAGGGTCTCACAAATGTGACCAGCTTTGACAAGTATGGGGGCCTACTTGGAGGTCGGAAATTATGCCCGGCAACGTACTACCGGGGTAAAAAGGACCCAATGTGTTAATCCAGGTTATAAACTATCTGGGTGCCAAATTTCATCCAAATCTGTTCAGTAGTTTTGGTTGAAGAGTAACATACATCCATCCATACTCACAAACTTTCGCATTTATAATATTAGTCCAGGTTATAAACTATCTGCGTGCTGAATTTCATCCAAATGCGTTCAGTAGTTTTTGCGTGACAGAGTAACAAACATCCATCCATATATCCACACTCACAAACTTTCGCATTTATAATGTTAGTCCAGGTTATAAACTATCTGCGTGCTAAATTTCATCCAAATCCGTTCAGTATTTTTACGTGAAAGAGTAACAAATATCCATCCATACATCCATACTCACGAAGTTTCGCATTTTTAATATTAGTGGGATACACTTGATAGAATTAGCAGCTGTATACAAATGTTCCAACGAGGATTCAATCAAGAACTATGTAAATAGTTTTAGAAACAAATAAATAAACATATTTGTTCTCGTATTATCTTTTTTTCTGTGGTTTCTAATACTGTGGACATACTGATGTCGCTACACTATGACCTGTCTGTGCTACGCCGCCGCCGCCGCCGCGCCGCCCGAACTTTTGGCGCGCTAACGAGTTCGACAAGAAGGACGCGCGGGAGGCGCCCTGCGGATTTCCCCGCACCTCACCCCCTCAAATCTGTATGAGTGTTGAATCACCTCGCCTTAAACATAACTCGTGTAATGTGTGTGAACCCACTCTGCCTAACCCTTAATACAGACGTTATTTTATGTCATGTTGTAACTAATATAGTGAACAATTATAGTACACACCTTATTGGTGATGTTCTTCGGAAAGGTCAGGTGCGTAGCACTGCAACCGGCGTGTGTGTATGACCAGATGTATGAACATAAACGAAACAAAAAGAGTATGTAAGGATCGTAGCGGGACGTTCTGTAGTTTGCCTACCCCCATGGGAAAAGGCGTCAGTTTATGTACACGTATGTATGTATGCAACTAAAAATAATGTTTCAATTAAAATTTCAAAGGATCATTTTGACCAAGGAAACATACATATATATACACTGACACTGACTAACAAAATGTAACTATGTAACGCTGATACAGCTTGGATCTGTCGAGCCGATCGTAAACTAAGCACATTTACATTATAATAAGTCGCCGGTTCCAACTAATATCATAACTCTGATTGTCGCCCTCAGCTAATTAAATAAGACTAGTATTTATTGCCTGTATTGTAGCGGTCGCCAGTCTGTTGTACAGGAATAATAAGACTGACTGCGGACTGTTCCGCTAGACAATAGCGTAATTGGACTTATTGTAGAATGATTTCTGATACTGATATTTCCTTTACTAAAACCTTGTCAATAAGTTGCCATCCCTACTGCAGATCTATCATCGTCTACTCAACCTATCGCAGTCCACAGCTGGACATAGACCTCTTCCAATCTGTGCCATAATAAACTGTCCTCCGTTTTCCGCAGCCAGTCTGTCCCAGCCATCTTTTAAAGTGGTCGGTCCAATCCCTAATAAGTGTCTCCAGTCCAGGTCCATCGGTAATTTCTGATTCATTTCTTATCTTAGACTTCAAAGTAAATATTGCAGATGACCACACACATTTTAGCTTTCTGTCTGCTTTATGTCGATGCTATTCCGATCCAGCCCCTCCCTCGCTGCCCTCTACCAGCGATGCCCTAAGCCGAGGTCAGGACCCCACAGGGGGTGCCCTTAGCGAGTAGTCGCTCTAGTTTTAAGTTTTTTAAGCCTTCGCTGGAGGCCTTAATTAATTAAGCCACCGCCAAGTCCGGCTAAGCAGCCGACAACCTCATACTTAGGTTGACCTTCGGGATATCATTCCCAAAAAAAATGCCAAGGCCAAGAGAAGAGTGTGCCAGTGCCTCCTTAGTGACATTGATATCATTACTCTTCAAACCTGAAGACAAAAAAGATGCTTAGCGATACTAATTTGTATGTACTAGGTACTACCTCTAATGAGGTCCAGCGCAAAGATACTGCAACTAGAACCTGCTTGCCTGTACCTATATTTTCCGTACGGGTAGGAAAGGCCTACCCCTACGGCTGAACTGCACTAACACTAAAATGGCTGTACTACACATAGTACAGCCACATTCCGCCAGTTATGTTTAGACATGTTTCTGATTGTTTTATATCTGCATTTTAGAATAACATATAGTGACCTTATCGGTGATGTTCTTCAGAGAAGTGAGGTGCGTAGTACTCGCAGCCGGAGTGCGTAGGGTCATTTCGCCTGTTCGCGTCCATCGCCCAATTCGCGTCCATTTTACGGATCTCCCTTTAAAAATCCTCGAAAATAAGTAAACTAATACACCAATCAAACGAAAAGTGATTACCGCTAATACCTCAATGTATAAGAGGCACGTACATATGGACAACAGGTCTGTGCGCCAAACCAACCCCGTTTAAAAAAAATAGTAAGTCTCGGCTGTTCATCAAGGGGTGCGTACGCGCGGGATGTTTAGATAATAAAAACTTTTTTACAAAAAAAAAAACAACCGACTTCCTTAAAAAACACTACAAATTGAAAAATAACTTTAATTTCGGAAGTCGGTGTCGTAGGATCTGTATTTATGGTTTTTTTGCCACCGACTTCCGAAATTAAAGTTATTTTTCAATTTGTAGTGTTTTTTAAGGAAGTCGGTTGTTTTTTTTTTTGTAAAAAAGTTTTTATTTTTAAATTTTTAGTTGTGGTATCCACCCTGCACTAATTCCAAACAAACAATGCATATTTATGCGATAGCAGAAATCGCGGTTGATTTGCTGTCATTTTTTAAAGAGTTCCGGTGTCTATCTCTGGAACTCATCATCAGATCTATATGAAATTTATATGGGACCATTTCGGAATAAACTCCTTTCAAACAAAAAAAGAATTTTGCAATTCCGTCTATGTATGACGGAGTTATGGCCGAACATACATAAAAAAAAAAAAAAAAAAAAATATAAACATCCGAATAGAGAACCTCCTCCTTTTTGAAGTCGGTTAAAAAGTAGTGTGCAGCGGCGTGTTCGATGGTAAGTTTTTTATTGTTTATGTGAATTTTAGGATACATAGCTGTTTCTAGACTTATATAATGTAAAAAGGAATAGTATTAATTATGAATTTGATTATGTTTTTTATATTTATCATATAAAATAAGGTGGACGCGAATTACTACATCGAATTTACAAAACTTCCACTTTGCGTCCGCAATGGACGCAAACTAAACCTACAGGAGATAATAATAAACCGAATTGCGTCCACTATTTTTAGTTAAATACAACTGACTTGCTTGTAAAAATAATTTAAAATGTATTGATTATTATTATTGTACATTTTTTATTAAGACTACGAGTTTATAATTCTATTTTTAAATGAATTTAGTAATTTATTTCATCCTCCTTTTTTTTCTATTTAAGATGAGTGCTTCGGAGACAAGAAAGAAGAAGGAAAAGAGAACATACACAGAAGACGATTTAAAGAAAGCGTTAAATGAAATTCGAGAGTAGAATAAGTCGATAAGTCAAATATATAAAGAATATGCTATTCCCAAGACCACAATATTGGACAAAATCAGTGCGCGCAGACCAGATGGAGTAAAGAAACCGAGACCAGAACCAGCACCAGGAGTGGCTTCTTAACATTTCCAAATGTGGATTTCCAGTGAAAAAGCAAGAATTGTTGGATACTGTTCAGAAAATAATTCAAGAAGGGGAGTTCGACATTAAAATGGTTGTATTGTTTTTTTTGCTATAATATAGCCAAAAACTTATTATTAATCAAGGCTCATCTATAGCAATAATAATATACCTCGTGATTTAGGGTAAAATTAACAGAACTGATTACTGTTTATTCTTAAAGGTGCAATAATTATTTACCTAGTACTTATCTGATTTTAAGTTCAATCAATGTTGAGAAGAATTATTTTAATTTTTTTAAAGTGATGTTTTTAATGATAATAATGTTGATTTTTAGTATTTATATTCTTAAATAAAGAAATTGTTAAAATACAATTTTTCTTTACAAATTCTTAAAAATATCACCCGTGTATTCCTTTTCTAAGCTGGTGGACGCAAAGTGGTCTACGGGTGGACGCAATTTGGATTTTGTGGACGCAAACTGGGTAAAACGCCTAAATCTGAAGTTTATCTATTTACAATAAAAACACAAGATGTTTCAAACCAAACTGAAAGTTAATCTTAAAATAGACTATATAATGAACACATTACATATATTTTTCATAGAAATTAGTGCTGGGATATTTTTATTATCGCCGTCAAACTTGCCAACTGCACTAAATGGACGCGAACAGGCGAAATGACCCTATATGATTAGATGTATAAACGTTAACGAAGTATGAAGCACATAGAGTATGTTAGTATCGTAGCAGGTGGCGTTTCTGCCGACTCCCACGGGAAGACGGAGTGAGTTTATTTATGCGTGTGTGTTAAATCAATTAAGCATTATTATAAAATGTTAGGTTACTAACATACCTTAGGTTTTAAAAAGTCGATCTTGATATGCCATTTTCTCATGACTATAAAAAAAGAGTTTCATATCAGAATGTTCATCTTAATATTGAACGTAATAAATATTAGAGAAACTAGCTCATTAATAATTAATTATTCCGATGTTATCTGTTGGTGTGAAGTCGTGAATAAACATTTCACACAATTATTATAATTATATTATTATGCCTTATTATTATACAACAGTTTAGTGAAGCCGTTGGACCCGCCACCCGTTCGTGGATCTTTGACAGTCGAGTCGTTACGGATAGACAGAAGCCCAAAAGTCTGACAACCTGTCTTGTCAAGAAGTATCGTGCTACCCAGTAACTGGGTTATGGAGTTCAGATCGGCAGTCGCTCCATAGGATCCGAAAGCCGACCTCAAATATAGTAGGAAAACGGGTAGGTATTATACATTGATAGCTGTGCTGCAGGACAGTTTGTTGCGCCGCTTCATCCCAGCTAAAGTACTAAGAAGTGCTTTAGCTGGGATGGAGATGGGCGGGCATTTTGGGGACTGTCGTATGTCATTTTGACGTTCAAAAAGTCCTTTGATTTTTGATTGGTTATTTAAATAGTTTCCATACAGACACTTAAACATCCAAACGTTTGTTTCCATAATTGGAAGCAAATGATTATTTTAAAACAGTAGGATACTAATAATAAAATAAGTAATGACCACGGCTCAGTGTGTTCGGTCTGTTTATAATACTGAAATATTTCGGTTTATTTCAAGGGCCAATGTAACAGGGAAAGGTGCAACCTACTGGTATATCCTTGATTGTTACGAATGTCAGTTATAATATAAAATTCCGTGTCATAGTCAAAAGTCAAAATCAAAGCATTTATTCCAAATAGACACATAAAAGGCACTTTTGAACGTCAACAATTGATTCTATTTGCCCATTCCAAAAGTTAGTATCGTATGGAGAAGAACGGGAAAGAAACTCGACCGTTACTCTTTTAAAAATGTTTTACAATATTTTAGATAGCAAACATTTAATAATTATATATGAAAACGATAACTCTGGACCACCACTGCTCTTACTCATAAAAAGAAAAATTGTAGCTATATCCCAACGGTGGTGTGGTTAGTCTACCTGCCCCGCAAAATAAACATGAAAATAACTCAATAAATCTGAGTAAAACCACAGAATCTGCTCGCGCCATAACATACGTAAATGAGATCTGTTGGTAGCTGTGTGCTGACAGGTAAATAATGACAGTTTGTCGCTGACTCAGTTGCATATGCATACGTTCATGTAAGGTAGCGATGTGGACACAAGCGGAGCGACAAGAGAAGCAGGCAGCGGGTTCTTATCCTCTTAGCATAATATCTCGCCTCTTTTATTAATCCACATGTCACCAGTTATATAAAAAACTATTTTTTACAGGTTGGAAAGAAGAAGGGGTGTTCAACCACATTAAAGTTTAGGATGTAAATGATAAGAAACAAAATTGCCAAGTGCGAATGGGACACGGAAGTT